>JABFEB020000002.1:9826174-9837543 GCA_019775895.2 Stomatorhinus ivindoensis | reverse complement strand
CCCCTCCGTTTGACTCGCCATGCGGTAACAAGCGGCTACAGCCCCCCCCCATCCCCAGCTTTTAAAGGACACTCAAAATCGAGCCAAGAATTTCGACGAAATAAGTAAAATATCGTAAAAAAAAACAGCATGAGACTTTAGGCGCTTGGTGCGTCTGTCGTGCTGTAATGAACTTTGTCTGGGTGGCGGACCGGCCGCAGCCGAGGGGCCAGGCTAAGCTGGGGCTGAAAAGGAGGATGAAACTAAACTTAACAAGGCACTTTTGACAGTTTTGTGTGCGTTTTTAGGGGCCGAAATGTCCGTGTCGAATAAAAACGCAGCGTTAAGCAGCTAGACGGACCTTCTGCGAGCGGCGAGTGAAACATATGCGAGGGAAAAAAAATAATGTTGCGGGTTTCCCGTTGTTTCGCCCCGTTAACAGTTGAACTTGGCTAGTTGGCTTCAGCGCGGACACCCGCACGGCATCGCCAGGCTGCTGCGACGCGTGTCGAATAAAACGGGATAAAACGACCCGGGATGGACCGGTGGACGAAAGGAGCCGGCATCCGACGAGCAGTTAGATCGGTGAGACCGGGAGGGAAAACGACGACGCCGTTGTCTAACTACTTAGCCGGCTAGCTAGCCGCGTCGAGCAAAAAAAAAAAATAGTTCCCGAGCACGTCCAAGTCAAGCGCTTCACTCCACAGAAAGACCCACCTTGATGCTCGGCCATTATTTCAAGCATTGTCACTCGAGCAAAGCCACGATCGGTACCCGGCTCTGCTGTCCTTTTCTCTGGGCTGGCAGGCTTAGCTGCAGCCTCGGCGGGGGACGAGGAGCAGGCGAGCGCCGATGAAAGGCTAATTCACCGGGCGTCGGTGAAGCAGTGTTCCCGCCTGTAGGGATATCCGCGAAACTCTTGGTTTAACTCCCCTTTCCCAGCTAATCAGTCGCATAAAAACAGTAAAAAAAAGTCTCTCTTTTTCGCCATAGCTTTACATTGCGAGCTAAGTAAACCGCTCCTTCCACAATCCAAATTAACTGGCTACATAGCAGCGTCTCTTTGGATACTAGACGTTTGCTACTTAGCCCCTTTCTTTCTAGGTGCAGTAGTTACGGGGAAATCGGAAGGATTATCCCCTTTCTCTGACAGACGACAAAAGTTGTACTAAATTCGTCTCGGTAACATCTACGCGCTTCACTCCCACCATTATCAATGTCAACTAACTCTAGAGTGGCCCCTCGTGGTCAAGAAAACACGGCTCGCTGGGGCATGTCGGGAACTGTAGTTCACCAACTAATTGTGGGCGGAGCGGTTGTCATTGTTTATATGCGACCAATAAACTTCGGGAAAATCCAGTCAGTCATTTTCTCGCAGCCAATCATGTTCTTTGTTTCTCAGTTGACATGCGTCGTAGGTTACGCGGCTTCCTTGGTCGTCGCGAAATTTGTCTGCTAATATGTGTATTTTATATTAGCTTCGAAATGGCTAAGTAAATGTCTACGATTACTTGATGATGATTACAGACATATCTACCCTTTATGTTCTGGTTAAACAAATTATTTGTTGTATCTTCCCAACTGGAATTCAATTTATGTTTAGATGTGTTCGTGTAAAGTGTTTCCCGTTTTCCATATTATAAGTGCTTTTTGTTTTTGTTGTGAAAATGCGATAATGCCGAGCTGCAATAAAGTCTTATTGACGTTTTTGATCACTGTACTATTAAGTGTTTACTGTCGTGCGTTCAACGTAACACGTGTCATTAACCAGTAAACAATCCTCACATTATTATCTGCTGTTTTCTTTCGCTCAACAAAACGTGTAATTGTGCTTCTCAAGCAGTCTAATTATTTATACCGGTACCATTCCTGGGAGGAAAATATTTGCACAGTCGATCCCCATTTCTAAATTCGCGTATTAGTGTTAGGGGGATCCTGACTCTGATTTGGTGATCAGTAGTTAAAAAAAACCCTGCTTTGTCATTGGAAAAAACAAGGGATTGTGGGACATAGAGTTTCTACGTAGGTACAACTGGATGTCTTTTCTCGCTGACAAAATTAATTGAAATTTAAGTCATGTACGCAAGAGTAATTCCAAGTTACTTAAGCTGCATGTAAGACAAGTTTTGTTTCTCCCAGAATCAGTAAATTTAGACTGATTTTAGAAACATTACATCGGTAGGCCACAGGAAAGCCTCGGGCTCACGTAATGCAGCTGGCCTGTTGAATAAGGCTTTCAATTACCGTTACGGAGGAAAAGGTGGGGAATGAACCCACATCGACGGAATCAGTATGTTGCTGGAAGTAATACAAGGAACCGAAAATGGAGGATTCGTAATAATTCAAGGTAGAAAAAAATACCCATAACATTTTTACATATCTTTTACATTTGTAACACTTTTAAAATGTGTACATGACGTGTATACGGTATTTATGAACATTCTGAGCAGTCATTTAAATCTAAAAGCTTGACCCTACAGACACGGTGGAATGCTGTGGACGGCAGCTTCTCCAGAGCTGCATCGCTGCTGCCCTGCATCGGTAAGAAATCGTATTTTTTAAATCCATTTACTCTTCGTAACCGATGCAATGCTCTCGGGATGTGGCGTGTTACAAATTAAGTAATACAGAGGATCACATGAAGTGTATTTTAACAATCAACCGCAACATTTCTTGTACTACTAGGCAATTGTCATTATGTTTAAATTTATCCGGCAAGTCTTACCAATGCATTTTGTTTTTTCTGAAACCACTATGACGTTTATGTTTCTGCTAAACAGTCTGCCGTTGAATAATATTTTGGTGCAACGTTCGTGCATTTTTTCCCCGCGCTAAAATCCTGTCTATTCTTTAGGGGAACTAAATACAATTATTCGCTTGTTTTTATTTTATTTTAGGGAGGAGGATGTCCACGTGCTCGCATTTGAAGTTTGTGAAGAGGATCTAAGACTGGGACTTGACAGGAAATACGGGCAAAGGTAAGCTGTAAAGTAAGCAGTGAAGTCTGTGTGTTATCATAGCTCAAGCTGAGCTTAGGTACACTGTGTGTACACGTGTGGCGTCTGTCCCGAGCTCCTTCCCCGGGTTCGTGTTAAACTCCACCGTTAAGCCCCTCCCTTCCTTTTTTTGATGTAGGCTGTGTGTCCACAATGGCTACGCCGACCCACTAGGCTGGTCTCAACATCCACTTTTCACAGTTCACCAGTTCATATCTGAGGAGCTCAATGCCCACCTGAGTGGGTCGGAGGAGTCGAAACCAGCAACACTTGTCATAGATTCGCTTTCCTGGATTTTGAGACACCACCCCCCCGCTGTTGTCTGCCAGCGACTACAGGAACTCAGGAGAGGTTATTCCAGTTAATCTAAAACGATTTAGGTAAACGCTTTATAAAAATGTAAATAATGGTGGAGAAACCTGACCTTATGGTTTGTATGGAAAAACATTTTATCCACAAGGTGGAGCACTGAGGAGAGTGGTGGCATTGCTGCACTGCGATCTGCACCAACAGAGCATCGTGGGTAGTTTGTGCCATCTGGCTACTGCTGTTATATCTGTGGTACCAGGAGACAGGGGTCAGCAGGCCGTTGCCAAGACAACCAGACGTACGAAATCTGGCAAAGTTACTCACGAGGTAGGAAGCATCAGGAATCTTATACTGTGGACATAGAAGAGGCTAGTGTCTCGTATACAACTCTGGAAAAATTGAAGAGACCACAACACAATTTTTGTTTCACTCAAAAACAATGTGTGTGCGTCTGTGAATATAGCAAACTGCAGCCTTGTTCTTCTCTGTTCCTCATTAATGAAGGGCTTCTTCCATTCTTTATGGGTCTTCAGTCCTGCTTCTAGGAGCCTCATACAAACTGTCCCAGCAATGCACTTCACATCACTTAATGTTTCTATTCCTTTTGAAGGTCACTTGATGTCATCCTTCGATTCATGAGAAGCTGTCGGATAAGTTGACAGTCATCTCTGGCATTAGAAAGTTGCTTCCACCCTTTACCTGGCTGGTTTTTGATCTGCTTCACCTTGTTCTTGTGTGCTGCTGTCTTAGAAATTTTGAGCCTTTTAGCAACCTGCAGGCTCAGTGTAGCCTTCTGCCAGCAGAACCAGGATTAATCCACGATTTGAAAATGCAGATTTAGACAATGGTCTATATTTAGAGTGGTCTCTACATTTTTTCCAGGGCGGTAGTTGCTTGACCTCAGTGTCATCCGCATCATTGTAAATCTATAGTAACTGATTTCTATGTTCCGCTATAGTGGAATTGGAGATACCTTCAAAATCTTTGCGTCCTTTTCTTGCATTCCCATTTGTAACATTGCAAATAGCACTTTTAGAATTATGAAATAAAAGGTGAAATTATAAGAGTGTTAGGAGATATCGACAAGAGCCAAGAGCATTTGTAGACTGTAACCAGCTGTAACCTGAAGCCCATTAGTCATAATTTCTGTTTGTGTTACCAGGAGGAGTACTTCAGTATTAAGGAGGATCTGACGGTCACTGTCGAATCCCGGCCCAGCCATCATGGGCGTCTGCAGACCGGGGAAGACGAGCGTGAAGTAAGAAGCATACTGTCGTCCATTTTTCATTAGTCATCATGCACAATAGCCAGCTGTGTTTGGATTTAGACCCAGCCACGCACACACACAATCCAAAAATGAAATTTAACTTCTGGAATTACAAACACTGACGCAGATAGGGCAAGACAAGTTTATTTACATAGCACTTTTCCATACATAGAGATCACTTAAGTCTGAGTTTGTCTAAACTTGCAATAAGAATGAAATAATGTTAACTAATCTCCCGTTACACTGTTACACGCTTCTTCATGAAAGTCTACTGCAACATTTTTATGTAAATATAGCACATTAATCGGTGTTTCTTTACTTAGGTCGATCCTGCTGCCAACTTGACCTTTAACCTTCGCTTGTCCGAAGGTGAAAAAGAGGCCAAAGAAAAGTTGTCTCTTCCTTTTGTCTTCAGTGAAGAGAAGTAAATACATATATTTACCCTCCGATTATTAGCCTAATACAGCTTTTTATGTATAACAATGTAACTGTGGTAACACTGAATGCACAATATATTATTGTGATTGGGCTCAGCCTACTTTGGCTAATGAAATATCCAGGAAATGTAGTATTGCTTTTCTCTGTCTTACTAAGTCTTAAGTCTTTTTTCTTTTCTTTCTTAGTGTGCATTTGACACTATTCAGTATTTTCATCCAGATGGAATGTACCATGACACTTTATTTGTTGTACATTCTTTTTTTTTTTTCGGTCTCTAGAATTTGCACATTGTTGAGATCCAGAATAGTTCTTGTAGAAATGCATCAATTGCACTCATTTACCAGAGGATGTCGGATCTCAGATGATCGCCAAGCCGAATAACTTTCGATCATACTGCCCATCATTGCCGAGTTTCTCTCTGCTTTTCCTGCACAGGAAGTCTGCCCTACTTCAGCCTCGTCCAGGATCAGGCCAAATTGTTTACGATCCCGATGCCAGCGATGACTTTGACCCAGAGGATCCAGACGATGACCTGGCTGTCTGAAATTATGCCACTTCCCAAGGTGAAGCGGTCTGCTGCTTGTCATCCACAGACCTGCTGTTAATCCACAGCAATGTTTCTTGAGTCAGTCTGCAGGGACGCCCAGATAATCCATATATTTTTCCTCCCTCCCAGCACACAATCCAGAACAGCAAATACCTGGTACAAGTGTGTTGGGAGCAAAAATGTGACTCGTCTGGGGGTCCATGTGGACTGGGTTTGGAAACATTGATCTACAGGATTCATGCAAAACATAGAGGTTATTAGTCCAGAAATGTACCACTTTTGTGTTGTCTAATATTTTAGACTGTAACACAGGTATCTTAATTCATGTAACTCTGTTCAGGATGTTTTCACTATTTATTTCTGCCTTTTTAATTTCATCGTTTTATACTTAAATTTAAGTACTGAGATCATAAAGTGAGGCTGATGGAATTATGCTCTTAATTTCTCACCAAGGATGGACACCAGACGTCTTACTTTGTTTGTATGTCTGTTGCTAAATAGAAATGATTAAAAATGCTCTCCTGACAGACAATGTATGTTGAGTTTTCTAGCTGTACTTGGAAAATTACTTGTCAAATGTATTCATTCTCATCAATGGGTTGTGGGCCAGAGACAGTTTTTCACAATAGTCCATTTTAAATATTTTTTATTATTATTTAAAATTTTCCATTTAATGTTATAATTATGTATTCAAACCCATTTCCAGTACAGCTCAATATGTTGGAGACCACTTTGTTTTGGTAACTAGTGCACATATTGTGCTGCATAGTGAGTTTAAAATATAAAAATCATTGTACTGGGTAAGTGGTTATTAGACGAGCGTTTCTCTTCTATAAGTATATTGAAAGTTTTTTTTTTGTGCTCCATTTACCCATGGATATTTATTAAAGTTAATATACCATCCAGAAACCAGAGTTTAAGGTATAATGTTCACTTTAAGGTAATTATTTTAATACAAGTATATTTTCACTGTTGTGGAATCCAGAAATTGAAAATGCAGACAAATTGCTGCAATGTTTTTATGGCATCAGTCACAAGGACGTCCCTCTCTCACACCAAAATCGGGATTGACTTTTTCATGACATGAAATGATACCCACATTTATGATACTCACATTTACAAGCTATGCATTCATGGACATGAATCAATCTGTTGCAGCACACCCTTCCACTTCTTGCTTCCAGGCATCTTGCCAGTACTAAACCAGTATTTTCCTTGGATATACTGGAGCGTAGTATCTGACTATTATGAGTCAGGTTTACCAGTCTGTCATGTCTACAAATTCCCACAAGACATTACAGGTCACGTTCATAAAATGTAGGTCACATGACAATTTAGAAAATCTGCTATTACTGTCATATTATTTTAGATAGTCATTCAGTTAACTGCTGATGTAATCACAAGTAAGAGACTAATTAAGAAGCTATCATCCTTCACACTATTGTTATAAAATACTCCCATGCAAAGGCAAACTTTGTGTACAAGTTTAAGTTCGTATGTTTTGAAATTGAATCTAGTGATTTATATCATCCCGATCAAAAATGCGTTCATGCTACTCTTACTGCAGGAAATTTGAGCAATAATGCTGGTTTTAAGAAATAAACCGCAATATGATCGAGACTGTAATATGCATTTCTATAAACATCCCTGAGCTGACCTCTCTAAGTTATGTAATTGACATTTTTTTATGTATGAGTAACAATATTTACAGAACAGTACACGCATTAATGTTCTAATCCAAATATAACCAGCTAGCATCGCAATTGATAAAGGACATTAACGCCGATCAAGTAATAAATAATTAACATGTGTAATACTACACGATTTCCAATCTTACCTTGTAGACCAATCCTCCATTACAAGCGAATTGGCAAAAAACCGAACTTTTACCTACAGAGTGTCTTTTTACCACCAAAACGTAAAATCACGTGCAGTCAGTGATCGCATGACAATGTGACGTTACCATTTGTTTGGATACGACTTAGAATTGTCTGGACATGTTAGGATTTGGTTTGGGAACGGTAAAAATTGCTTCAGCAGTCCAGTTACTGACGAGTTCGCTTCTAAATATTTATATGCATAGTAGTGAAGTGTTTTAAGTTTTAAAATGTATTTTTGTGTCTATTAAGTAATATGTAACGTCAACTGTCAATTTGGTAAAATTTAAAAAACTACGGGATCGTAATTAATAGGGCATTGCTACGTATTCCACATTAACCAACAAGGGGGAAACCTATTCCAAATGGATTTACCAACAAAATTCTTGTACAGTAGAATTTTAATGTTACACAGGGCCAATTCATTGAAGGTGCACACTGGCCCACCCAATCACAAGGTTAACCCACCCCAAAACTGGGCAAATGTTGACCAATCAGTCTTTTTCATTAGTCTAAATAGGAATGAAGCAAGCCAGTCATTAAGGAAGATACTTTGTATTCCATAGATATGAACGTCAAAACTGTAAAAGTTCGATTTTCGTCAGGAGGGTCACACAATCGGTTGGGTTCTTAATATAAATAAAAGCATAAATGTCTAGTCCCAGAAGTATCAGAAACCATGTAATGCAACTTCTTATTCAACTCTGTTACAAATTGCCAAGGTACCATATTACACTGCACAACAAAGCTTCTGCTTCTTGAACAGTGTTGGGTGTTCCTTATAGATTTTTGGCTACTGATCATGAATTGATTTGGTGCCTAGGCATGCCTGGGTAGGCCGGAGCCAGTCTGTCACTGCCTCAGTAGAACTATAAAAGTGCTCATTGGGTTAATATAGACCTGATAGTGTGTATGTATGTATTCAGAACATTGCATTGCCTCAGTAGTAATGTAACAAGTAAGCTAGATGCTATAGACATTTGTAGGATGATTGGTGTCGGTTGATATGTCTTGTCAATATCATAACAGCCGCAATACATTCTGCCATATTTGTGGTGAATATATGCTTGTGCCTCAGAGACGCTCAGTGACAGCTCTTATGAAGAAAGCATATCATCTGTGCTTCGGATGTAAAATTGATGATCAGGACAAGGAATGGGTGCCTCACATTTGTTGTGGGACAGCCTGGCTCAGAGGCACTCGACAGACAATGTCGCTTGCTGCCCTGATCATATGGCGAGAACAGAATGACCAGGTAATGGACTGTTACTTCTGTTTGACTGCTGTGCCTGGTTTCTCTGCCAAAACAAGACGTCAATTGAATACCCTAATGTGCCTTCAGCAATGAGACCCACGCCACAGTCTTCCAATTCCGAAACCACCAGAGGAATGGACCTTAGATGAACCAGGTGAAGAAACTGCAATGCAGGGAACTGGCAGTGACAATGATCCGAATTTTGAACTAAATGCAGAGTCCTACAATTTCAGGAAGCCTCTGAAATCTGGGCTTATTTCTTTTCTGGAAAATCTATCTCGCATAGCTATGCCAAGGACTGCAACCGCAAATCTAGTCTTATTATAGTCTTCACATCTAATTCTTTTTTTTCTCTCAGATGAGCGACTACGCTATTCTGTAGGGAATAGTATTTCTACGCGACATTTTCTCGTTCAGCGAAGCGGAAAGCGTGACTTCTCATTGTTCATTAGTTATTTCACGAAGAACCGCGTCTAATTGCTTTTATAGTACTTTTTGTTTGTACTTTTGACATATGAACCACTAGCTGCAAAACCATGGCACGCCGCTGCGAGCAGGGTTCGGACCTGCGCGGGGAAACCCCATTGGATTTCAAGTCCAACGCCTTAACCACTCGGCCATCGCAGCCACACCATACATGGGGATATTATATAGTATTTATGTTTTGCAAAGTATTACTATGCATGATGTGCAATAAATATGTAACTGCTGTAAATAAAGTCAACTGCTGATTTGGTGAAATTTGTAAGGCATTGTAATTAATAGGTTTTTACTGCATTTTCCACATGAACCAGCAGGGGGAGGGAAAGCCTATTCCAAATGGATTTTCAGACAAAAGCTTTGTACGGAAGTATTTCAGTGTTGAGAGCCCAATTCATTGAAGGTCCACACTGGTCCACCCAATTACGAGGTTAACCCACCCCAAGACTGGGCAAACGCCAACCAATCAGATTTTGTTCATTAGTCTAAATAGGAATGAAGTAAGCCAGTCATTAAGGAAGATACTTTGTATTCCAAAGATATGAATGTCAAAACTGTCCAAGTTCAATTTTGCAAGTCAGGAGGGGCACGTGTCGTCAAATCCGCTTATTTTTATGTTGTTCAGAGATGTGTCACGTGAAGGCATTTGAGGATCAATGGATATCCTTCACATGTTTGCTATATAATAATTTTATAATAGAATAACTGCTACGTTATAGCAGTTATATGTTATAACAGTGGATATAAAAAGTGCACACCACCCCCTGCTTTGGATTGCTTTTGCAAGGAGTAGAGAAATATTGCCAAGTCAAGACGCGGCATGGTGATAGAGTCCCATTCAAATAGACTGAATGGTATAATTAAATCAAAAGGTGCTTCAATAAAGTATTAGTTTACGGGAGTGCACACTTATGCAACCCTTTTAGCACATTTAATGAGCCAGGTGGGTTCTTAATAAAAATAAAAGCATAAATGCCCAGTCACATAAGTATCAGAAACCCTGTAATGCAACTTCTTAGTCAACTGTGTTACAATTTGCCGAGGCAGCATATTATCGGGCCAGTTAACTCATCCATTTGAACGTTTTTTCATATTTGTTATAAATAATTGAATAAAAGCTCTGGATATTTATTGATCTAGAGGATAATTGTTTTGTTTTAAGACTCCCATGAATGCAGTCAGATAAAGTCTTAAATTCAGAGAAGATTCCTAGAGACCAGATACAGACAGTATTTCCCTAGTGACACACCAGGTGGCACCACACAGTAAGCTATTCGTGCTCCTGATTCAGGGATATGTGACAGATCGAGTCACACCACTATTACTCAGTTTACTTCATCTGCAAATGTATTTGTATATTCATTTTAATGACTCCTCGTGTGTAGATATGAAACTATATGAAAATTTAGTATCAAGATAATAGTGATCATAATTATCACATTATTGGTATTATTGTGGTATTGTTAAAACATGCTGGAAATATTCAAAAAGTACTGATACACTCTGCTCTTTTTGTTTGCATAAACATTAAAATAATAGCGTTGCCAATACCTTAGGTAAACATACAAAAACCATGTGAAATGTGCATTAACATTAAACATTTCCAGAGCATTGTGATTCCATTCTGCCATGTTTTCACTGACACAAAACAAACCTAGGTTACATGCTGCATGCGTGTGCCTGCGTTTAAGAGACTGTTGCTAACTTTGGTTGATGCTGGACAATATTTAGTGTAAAGTTTTCAAAGCAAGGTAATGAACCATGGTTTTAAGGATAATTAAAATTTGAAATAGTTATACCAACCGTCGGTAACCATTTCATCCCAGTTTATATCAGTCCTATTATTGTCATGTCCCCATTTGGCCAGCAGAGGTTGCTGGCCATCCTGTAATCACCTATTGTAGTTCTCAGCCTAATGTGATGATCACCCACATCTGCCTTTTGTTAGTCCCTCTTTATCTGTGTATATATGTGTCTGATCTCTCTGTGTTCCCTCTTTATCTGTATATATGTGCCTGCTCTCTCTGTGTTCCCTCTTTATCTGTGTATATATGTGCCTGCTCTCTCTGTGTTCCCTCTTTATCTGTGTATATATGTGCCTCCTCTCTCTGTGTTCCCTCTTTATCTGTGTATATATGTGCCTGCTCTCTGTGTTCCCTCTTTATCTGTGTATATATGTGCCTGCTCTCTCTGTGTTCCCTCTTTATCTGTGTATATATGT
>JABFEB020000002.1:9771322-9784092 GCA_019775895.2 Stomatorhinus ivindoensis | reverse complement strand
GAGAACAGCAGCACATGCGAGCGCACATGCATACACATGCATGTATGCGCACACACACACACACACACACACACACATATGCACACTACACTAGATACATAGCTTAAACAGAAACTCTGCTAGGGGTGGGTACCACTTGAATGTTGTTTTACCGATTCCTATACTGATTCTGCTTATCGATTCCTATTCTGATTCTGCTTATCGATTCCTATTCTGATTCTGCTTATCGATTCCTATTCTGATTCTGCTTATCGATTCCGGTTCTTATGCATTCCCCATTTTGATTCCATAAATGTAAAAAAGGAGGACAAGATAACAAATATCAGTATTCTGAACATTCAGAATATCCCAGAAGCAATGGCTGGCTGTCCCTGCTTGAGAGGTACTAGTTCTGCCACTGCCTGAAGATGGTTCACTGGGGCTCAATGACCGGAAAGCATCAAACACGTGTGCACCCTTTCAGATCAATCCTGTACTGCCTTGAATGTTTGGTTAGGTTGGATGTACAGCCCTTTGAGCAGCTTATTAATTTCATGCACGTGTTGCACTCTGGTTTCACTATGCTAGACAAAAAAAAAATAAGGCACACATCTGCATGCATTCCAGCCGACACTATTTTTTGAAAACAGTTTACTAAGGACAGTAGTTTGTAGTTAAATAAACAGATTACAAATGAGTGAAGCTGACTGAATTCAAATAAAATAACACCACGTGAAAAAATGTGTTTACCTGGGCCTGAGTTGAGGTGATTTTACAAACGATAATACATCGGAATGCTAGGGCACCTAGTATGTAACTGGGCTTTGGCCAAAACAGCATTGATTTAGGACAAGTAATATCAGCAGACCTGTAAATTAAGAATAGATCCAATGTGTCAATTGTCATTTTCTTTATTAAAGGGAAACTACACTTTGGATTCACACTATTGCCATGCATGCAATGTTTAGTCTCTAAGGAAATGGCTGCTGCGTGTTGATGCATGGCGTATTCACCTAAAACAGGTCCTGGCAGATAGCTGCGCATGTCCTTGCAGATATGTAGTTTAGGAATCGATAAGCAGAACTGAAATAAAAAAAAATTGGGTATGCAGTACCTACTTTCGGTTCCCAACCGTACTCTCTGTTCCCCCCTAAATCCATATTCATACGCATAAACGGCTGCCCCCCCCCCCCCCAAGTCTCGCTTCGGTCCTCACCTCCTTTGTGTCTTCCTGAGGCTGGTCGCTGAGCTGAAGCTGGAAGAGGAAGTTATGTTCCTCGAGTGCACTGAGCATGCTCGGAAGGCTGCTGGACAGGCTGTCCATCCGGTAGAAGGACGCCATGGCAACTTCGCCAGACTGGTGGCTGCACATCACACAAAAAGACACCGATGAAGCTCTCCGGTAATAATCAGGAAAACGCGTGTAAGCCAACATAAAGGCAGCAGATCTAATACGTTGCTGTTACTTAAGGTGCTACAAACAGTACGAGGATAGACACTGCTTAATGAGAACCAATTAAGTCGCATGAAGGGCAGGGCAGTCGGTGCTTGAGTTCACTGTCCCTCTAGATGAGTAGAGCCTGGTGTTCTTAACACTTCCTGCCAGTGTTCAGGGGTATTATAAGAGGGAGTGAATCTCCTCCATCACCTCTCCTCTGTCCTCACGATCCTCCCACACCGTTAGAGCGCCTTCCCGCGATTAACCAGAGGGAGGCTCCCAGGTCCGCCAGCACACGTACCACACGTTATCGACAAGGAGCACGGATCCGTCCGGCATCACGGGGAGGTACGAGGCATTGAAGTTGGGAAGGATCCGCACGTCTCGCACGCAGACCTCCTCCTGGGAGAACCCGTTTAACACTGACGGGCCGAAGGGCAAAGACGGCGAGAAAGAGGGGGAGAAAGAAGGGAAAGGAAGGCAGGCTCCACTGAGAACATGAACACAGGGCGCTTTAAAAAGGCTGCTTTAATGCGAAGGCATGGAGGAGGGGCTTGTAAAGGAACGCAGGCAATAATACTGCTAATACTCCCCCACAAAGACAAAACATCATAACTGTATTTTATCGAAAGTAAATAATGACTCTTGGTTTCGGTTTTATTTCATCACCAAATATCTTACACTGTATGGACAAATGTATTAGGACGCCTGATCATCACACCTACAGGAACTTTTATCACGTCCCATTCTAAACCCATAGGCATCAGTATGTAGCTGGTCCGCCTTTGTGGCTGTAACAGCTGCCACTCTTCCGGGGAGGCTTTCCTCAAGATGTTGGAGTGTGTCTGCATTCATCAATAAGAGCATCTGTGATGTAAATTTACTGATGCTGGATGTAAAGTCTTGGCTCACAATCTCCGTTCTAGTTCATGCTAAAGGTGTTCAGTAGGGTTAAGGTCCGTTGTTCCTAAAAGCTTTTCACTTTGCAATAATACGCCTTACATCTGACTGTGGAATATCAAGCAGGGAAAAAAATTCACTGACTAATTGCAAATGTGGCATCCTGTGACAGTGCCACTCTTGAATTCACTGAGCTCTTCAGAATGACACGTTCTTTCACAAATGTTTGTAATCCTGACTGCATGGCCAGGGGCCTGATTTTATACACCTGTGGCAATGGGTCTGAATGAAACACCTAAATTCAATGATTAAGAGGTGTGACCCAAAACTTCTGTCCATACAGTGTAGCTCAACTATTCAATTCATTTAAAAAAATTTAACTATTTCTCCCAGAGGGGCAATTAAAGGCACAAATAAAATTTGTTTTTTTTAATTGCTTGGTTTTGGTTTTGACGAAAACACTACAATATACCTATCTAATATACACACAGGTCGACGGTCAAAAAAAACTCTGAAGCCCTTTTTCTCAGAGTCAGTATAGTTACTGTGTTATGCCTTTGAAGCCAGGTATATCTCAGGCAGGCCGGGTCACATCAGAATGTACGTCAAAGGCCTTGTGAGACAACTGACCTGAGACTGACGTAGTTGAAAGTGAAGGCTTGACTACAGACCTGCCTGCTTGTGTAGCACAAGCCTGACTTTTCCACAACAAAGGATTTTTTTCTCTTCTAACTGAATATTTTCCATCACGCCCCATGCCCCAGCGCTCATACACCCATGAAAAGCTTTGGGCTGATTCCAAGTTCTGTGTGTACTGTGGCTGTACTTGTCCAGCCGGTCCACCTTTCCCCAAAAACGTTTTTTGACATGACACCGGCATGCTACGGTAAGCTGACATACGAACCACCTCAGATTTGTAAAGATCTAATCATCAATGGGTCTGTTACAGTCACAGAGGCAGAGTAATATTTCATTCTGTCAATAACTTCCTGTTTAAATCAAACAGGAACCAATAAAGTGACCAATAGGAAGCATAATATTTCTTGGTGACTGACAGTACATCAGAGCTTCAGAATGGTCTTTAGTTCATTCTTAGATAAAAGGTCACTGGAATTAGTTTTCGTTCTTTTCCTAAATGTGTGCCGTAGGTAGTGGGATGGGAACAGGATGTTCTACCTTTCAGGACAGCGAGGTGCTTCCCAGACACGGTCATCTGCTGACACTTTACAGTAGGGGGTGGCAGAACAGTCAGAGTGGTGCTAACTGTTCAGAGGGAACAGGAAATGCAAGAATCAGTATGACTGGAATTCTAAGGCATTGTGTTGATGGTACATGATTTTAAGTGAACCGTTTCATTGTTCTCATAACAAACAAATAGCATGCTCGTTCTATTACACGACTGGCTGATGACATGAGAAGCATTTCCAACGAACGCTCTGATTGGCAGACTGACCCTGCGCCTTGAAGGTGTTGAGATCATGCCGAAAGGTATGGCTGGGGCTGCGCTGCTGCAGGACGGTGAGGTATCCGTGCTCTCTCACCTCCGCTTTCTCCACGTCCCGCTTCCACACTGTTACGATGACCTGGTACGTGCACAGGCAGGCGCGCACACGCGCGCGCACACACACACACGCAATTACAATTTTGGTTTCCAACGATTAGCAAAACAAACGAATCAAGATAAATCGCTTATCATGCCACATTTCGGTTTGCAGTGATGCTCTCGTTTGGTCCCAGTGCCCCCTTTGCAGCTCCTTTTTATTTGTCTCTCTGTTTAATTATATTTATAATGCAAGGAAATTCTCTGTTACAAAGACAAGTACTTTAAAAGTTCGACAAATGCATGATCCTTCCAAAGTCAATGAGTAAATAATCATGATTTTAATACTGCGAGACTTGAGAAGATGGAAGAGTACCAGTGTGACACTTCCAACCGAAAAGCTTCAGATGGATTATTCCAGCAAAGTACAATCAACGAGTCGTGACATATTGGGGAAAACATGCACAAACACTGGAGAATGGCCCAGGCTGCCGGCTGGTCTTCTCACCTTCACCTTGAGAGTGCTGACAGGGAGCTTATCAAGGGAAACCGTCAAGGGGAAGATGACTTCGTCAGGCAGCACCACCGGTTCATCCAGAGGAGACTGCATGAGAACAAGGTGGGATCACAACTAAGGTAGCAGAGGCACAATTTGCTGTAGGCGAGTAAAAAAGGCGGTGGCACCCTATCCTGCATGAACTCCAATGCAGACAAACTGACGCTCAAGGAAAAAGGAACTACAAAAAGTGCCCAAACCAGGATAAGGGTGTGTAGGTTTGACTACGTGGGAAAAACATCATTTAAGCCTGTTATCTGTCGTTATAAAGCCTATTAATTACACAGAAGCAGTAGATGGTGGCCGTTCCCTAAATATTTACGGAAAACACGCACTTTCTGGGGACATCATAGCGCTGCACCCCTTTGCCTCCTCAGTAGGCTTCGGTTCCTGCATCTCGGCCGGAAAGGTGCTGACGTGACATAATCCACATTGGAATACGAAATATTTGCACTGTACACTAACAACCCGGATGTGAGTCATGATACAGCAACAAAACAAGACAGTATCTGAATGCTATGCCACTTTTACTTAGGCGAGAATTTTAAACAGCAATGGAATACAATACAGTAGTATACAAATGAAAATATAGCCTAAAGTCGGGATGCGTGAATGAATGCCCAAGATCACCGTATAACCAAATCTGTTCACCGTTCCATCGTCTTAATACGAAAGCACACCTAAAAGCGAAACCTAAACTTCCTATTCTCCAACGCCCACCCGCGACGCTTGCAGCTTTTCACCTAGACAATGCCAGCGCATATATTTTGCACAAAAAGCAAGCTAAACCTCAAAACAGTATTCTCAAATAGCATTCACCTGCAGTGGAGCCCTGCGGTACTCCCGACCGCCGTTACCCGTGTTGTTGTGTATGAGAAGTGGCGGGCAGTCCCTGAAGCCCCGGTTCCTCGCCTCCCTCTTGCCTGCGCTGGCTGCACCGCTTTCCTCGTCGTCGCCCTCTTCGGCGCCCTCATCGCCGCTACTCTGATAGTCTCGGTGTGGCTGCGATCGCTGCCTGCTCTCGCCGGGGCTGACGCTGGCCACGGCACAAAGAGATCCGGCTAGCTCTCTCCAAGCGCGGCTGCTGGGGCTCTCCGATCCGCTGCCAGCCGCCGAACCAGCCGTCCCCTCCTTGCAGCGTAGGACCAGCAAAAAGCGCACTGTCTCGCCAAGATAGAGATTGCTGCGGCGCGGGAGGGTCCGATACCTGGCCGGATCTGACAGGTCCGAAATGGGAACGGCTGGGAAATACATAAAATACTCACACTGAGACTCCATCATTAAAACCATTCCTACAGCAAATGAGACCAACCCGTAAGCTGCGGGCTAATTCTCTTCCTTGCTCGTTTTGTCGTCTTCAGTAATTTCCGAACAGCATTGAAGTTTAATTACATTCATTCATATGTGTATTTTTCGCATGGCATATCTAATGTCTCTATGAACTTAATTATGCACACATTGACACAAAATTCGCCCCATTGCACCACAGTGCAGTCTGACAGTGCACTATAAGGCCAAAGTAATGCACTGTCGAATCCTAACACGAGCAGAGCAGGAAAAGCAATCAATCAAAAATCATCGTCTCAAGAAAGAACTACTTTTTATGACATTAATGTCAGTGTAATCTTATTTTGAATATGTCCGTGTCTATTGTTCTCTTACGTGGCATAAGCTACAATATTTATATGTTTTAATGCATAATGTAGCAAAATCTAAGATTTTATGTTTCTGTTATTTGTTCAGTTTGCTGGCTATGTACACTGTCCTGCACATTTGTTTATTTGTATTGCTGTGTCATTGCGGTAGTCGATGTTGTGCATTGTAGTGTACTGTTTGTAGGATTTTGATTTTTTTATTGTCCTGTGTTTGTTGTTTAATTATTCTTGTCCTAGATTTAGATTGATACTGCGAAGAGTCGCAATTTCGTTTCAGATAGGTATGTAAAATGACTTTATTGCAACAATAGTGAAATCAAAACCATTACCTTGCCCCTATTCTCATATGCTGTGCTTGTATCGGCATGAAACCAGAAATGACAATAACACGAGTCCACGTGTTTGCAGAGATAATCACTGAATTGATTTTAGTGTAATGCAATATTCATTATAACTCCAAGGACCGAAGATAGCCAGTTGTACCACGAAAATAACGAAACACTAAATAGTCTTCTATTTCATAACAGCCTATATAATCATATTTAAGATACTATGCAGTATTACTTCTATTTTTAGGAATAGCTTTTTTCAAAATATTCATTTTGTTCTAATTCACTTTTTATTTAGTCACTGGAGACTAAACGACCAAAGAACATACATGCATGTCAATGAGTTCTGCCACCTGCACCCAGTTCCTATGCAGTTTCAGATATTTCTAATAAAATACCCATTAGTGTAATTTGTGTGTTGTACCTTCACGATGCATTAGAAGAATGCAATTTTTTAATGAAGGCATATTGAAAGCTGTGCTGTCTTCCAAAGCAGCAGTGTTGTGAAGTTTTGGCATACGCCATAGTCTTCAGAACCACTTGAATCAGGAGCAAAGTCATAAATATTTAATAAATTATTATTATATTTAATCTCTATTTACTCCCATACTGGCCCTTCTGTGTCATTGGCCTAATAGTCTATCTGAACATGAAAAAGTGTAATAAATAAATAAACAAACAAACAAATAAATAAAAAGTAATTAAAAAATAAGCCCACATAATTCTCAAAGGTGATATTTTTATGAAAATGCAAAAATAGACATTTGGATATTCAGAGGTAATATAAAGTCACGTTTGAAATGACCAAGGCTGAGGTTGGTCTCCTTCCCCCTGTGCAGGGAAATACATGTATTTATCCCTCATCCATGTTGCACCTGCTTCTCCTGGTCAGGGTGATGGGATGGCCTACTGACCACCTCGCGCAGCACAGGACACCCAACACGGGATGCCAGTCCATCGCAGGGCACACGCACTGGCATGTACCATGGACAATGTATGTTAGTCTGTTTGTGTCTCTTTAGAGTGGAGGGTGGCCCTCGTGATGCAGTGTGGAGACAGGATTCAAACCCCAACGCCAGGAGGACATAGTAGTTCCCTTTCAGTGCATTTGCTGCCACCAAGGGGGTGGGGGGATGGGTCCTTTTTGGTATATTTTGAGGCTTACTGGGAAGGGAGGTCCCATCTTGGTACATTATGCTACTGCTGACCGATACCATTTGACCTGAGGAGGCAACACTGAACAAAATTCTACGGGGGGGCAGCAGTTGAAGTTGTCAACCACAATGGTGATCAGTTGAGTGGGCAGCCAATCCATGCCCACCCTTAGCCACAAGCCTAACTAATAGGCACCTTTGGGTGATTCTTTTTAAGGTATCTCCCCCCCCAGGCATCAACACCCCACCAAATTAACCCTGGTCTTCAAGATCTTTCTCTCTTTCCTGTTGTGAATTTATGCAACTCCTTTGGTTTACATTTTGTTTCCAATTTCCCGTTGCTCTTTTCAAATAGCTTAGATGTCACCAGCCACCACAACATTAGTAACAATGAATCAAACCACAGCACAACTGAAAAGACACATTTTATTAATCTCAGGGGGGAACTCTTTTGAAGGAATTGGAGCAGGGTGTTTCAGAGAATGCAATCCAGAATTTCCAGCTTGTCAACCTGTGATGACGTGTCCTCAGTCTGCATAGCAACTAGCTGAGATACAGAACAGAGACTGAATGAACATCTCACTCTGAATGCAAGTAAAGGAAAAAGGAGACGTTTGTCAAGCTGTCCACAATCTAGAGAAATTAGTCCATTTTATTCTTAAAAAAGCTATACAGACACATTAATGGCATATTGTATGTTTTAAACCAAACATACAATGTTATCAAATAAGAAAAATAAATTAGACATAGATCAGCGACCAACATTCAAAGGAAGGGGAGAGCTGTGTAGTTTTATTTTAACATAAGTAAAACAATCATGACATTTTTAGGTCTTTTTAGATTCCAAATGTCATGTAATTAAAAAAGTTGAAGATTTACCTAATTAATTTACTAATGCTCAGACAACAGAAAGTGCAGTAAACCTGTAACAAGGAGGTGACATCAGATCAGCGCCGTCCTGCACTTTGCATTCTCGGGCAACACTATCAGCCACCTGGTCAGACTACTTTTCCAATCTGAGCTGAATCAGCATGCGGACCGGTTATTCCAGCATGAAGGATGCAGTTCAACAGACGCTGAGTGCGAGTCGCTTATGGCAAAAATGCAGTTTCACATTAGCTCCGTGTTAGTGGCAATCTGTCACGTACCTATTCAGAATAACAGAGAAACTCACATGGCATGTCCGTTGAAACCCTGTTACAAAAGGCTTTTCAACAGTACAATAAGTGAATATGAGATTAGTCAATAGAACATACAGGTGTTCATATGGACAATAGAATTAACCTTTGGACTATAAGTAGAGTACATAAAGCGGAGAAGGATTAGAAGACAAGGTGTTCATCATACTCCTCTCAGTTGTCCATTCTCCTTGGGCCGTCTTGACGGCTAACATTACTAAATTGGGTCACCGCACATTTAATGACTTAAGGGTATATGTTTTAGTCAGGAATTCCACCTAAGTACACGGATTTGCAAAAATGTCCACCCTCTCCCTGACTGGTGAACAGGAGTGAGCTGCACCTGCCTGGGAAAGTCGTGAATCCATCTCCATGACCCCTTCCACATAGAACAGCTTTTAGTGATGAAGAGGACGGCGCAGAGCAAGGGCATGGCAGTCGACCAAAGCACTCAGGCTCTTTGGCTCGAATGGCGGCCTCATACATTGTTTATGCAGAGACACAGGGACCAAACACAAGAGACCAGTCTTGTAGCAGCTGCCTTTCCCCCCAATAAAGTGCCAGATTTACAGCCTTGTTTTCCTGTTAGTCGTAAGCGCTCTGAGTTTTCGCTATACTGGCTTTCCTGTGCTTCCCGATGACGTTAACAGAGATGACCTCGGCTTCACCCGTCTACCAGTGCTGTCCCCGTTTCACCCATGTTTACCAATGGGACTGTAATTCTGTATCAAGCGGCACGTCTCGCCAGAGGCATCACGTCAGGCTCAACTTACCACCACGATCTTCAGTCGGAAGCAGAACAGACTGTGAACCTGAACACACTGGGTGGTCTGAGTGGCAGTGCTGTCGAACAAAGAGACATCTTTGCCGTTTCGTCCGTCGGTCTCCGTTAACTCTTTATCCAGTACTGTGTCGAGCCTGGAACCGGTTACGGGAAACACACTCGCACACTGTGGCTAATTTTGCGACGAACCTGGATACGAGAGGCCTTAGTCTGACCTACTGTACCGGCATGCTACTTTTATCATCACATACAGGTAGAAATACATCCTAACTGAAAAAGCTTTAAAAGAAATCGACAATTCCCTACACATTATATGCTTTATAGATATGAACAATTTGAGTGTTTCTTCATTTAAACAAGTTCATGCTGCTCAGTCCCCTCACCTTTAGACGGACCCAGCTTGGTGCGAGGATGCTGACTTTCATCACCAGCAACCGCGGGAACCACCCCCCCTCCCCCATCACCAGCCCTCGGATCCCTTCCTGTTTCCTGACACAGTAAGTGTAGTGGGGCAGCCATTGTACTGTACTCCGCACAATAATAAAGTCTGAGTGACGCTTCTTGAAACACTGTAACCTTTCTGCATTTCTGCACATAAATGAACACGTTCAAAGCCATGTCAACATAAAATGTAATCCACAAGGACAAACAACCACTTGAAACATTACCACGTAACTGAAAAATGTACTATACTCAAGAATCAGAATTTCATGCAAGTGTTTCACAATGGTGCAAAAAACCAAACAGATGCCTATGCTATTGAGATTTAACACATTATTCTCATTTATGTTACTTATCAATAACAATTAAAAAATGTAAGCATGTTTTTAAGAAGCATTCAAGTTTTTTTTTTTAAATACTCGTACTATAGGAAGCTTGACGGATTAATTAATCATTAAACACCTGTGGTATCATTCATTAGTTTATGCTGATGAAGAACCAGGTGATTAAAAGGTATGAGAATAGAAAACATCCCAACATCCTTCAGGTCCGCTGATCCAATGGGCATCTTAGTCCCATTCAGAGAGGTCTGCAGAGCTTTTGACAGCACCTGGACTTCAGTCAATGGCGAAGAAACACTAATATTTTCTTAGACATAAAGCATGCCGCTTACCCATAACGCCATAAGCACGCATAATTAAAAGTGCCGAGTCGCAGTGTATGCAAACTGATTCGGCTGGATTGTCATGGTGCTTGCTGGGAAATCCCAGTTCAATTATCACTCTCGTTACGCCAGGTTGGCTTCTGGGTAAGTAACGGGTTAGCAGTGTAGTGGCGCTGCCGCCGCCGCCCCCCCCCCCCCCCCCGGGGGCAAGGGACGCCCATGCTCATTCGCTGAATGCGTGCAGGAGACTTGCATGGGAATCTCCCGCTTGCTTCTGCTAGGAGGCCGAGCAGAGACACATCCATGCACCACCACACTCGAAATGCCGCACCTCTGTTGCGGACCGGTTCGCGCCTCCTCCTCCGCCGCCGCACACCCGCTCTCAACGCTCATTTCCATATTCAAGAAAAAATGCTGACCGTGCGCCTCGATGCGATTTCGCAATACACCACGGCGGACACTGGGGACCTGCAGTACGATTCTCCTTCCAAAAGTGCATAAAGATGCGATTTAAACACAAAGAAAACGGGGGAGGGAAACCAGTTATCCTTAGCAGTGTTCATAGAGTGTCATACATCAGTCAGAACCAGTTCAGGTAGCTTCTGCATTTAACAGACAGGAAGAGGTTTTATAGCTATCTTAGTGGACGTTTCCTTCCTGCCAGGGGTGCAGTCTGGTTGAGACCTAAACCCAGCCTGTCCAAGTCACTCCGTGTTCCTCTCACTGGTCTCTGCTCAGCTCTCCTGGGGGGTTGCAATTCTCTCCGCAGGGATCCAGCACCCAACGCGGAGGGCTGCAGAGGGCGGGGGAACTGCTTTGCATCGAGGAAGTCTTTGTACTGGATCTCAGGCCTGATCATCCTCAGGCACGCATGATAGGTTGCATTGTCCAGGCCTGATCTCAGCATGTACCCAAGAATCTTCACCATCCCACTCTGGAAGGGTCGGATCGCCTTGTCCTGGATACGACTGGCCTCTACAGGCCGCCCGTCATCTTGCAGGCAGATCCGGGCCATTATGTCCCGCCGGGTCCTCAAGAGGGCCACCTCCGTATCCATGCGGGCCTTCCCGAAGAGCTCCACCTTCTCCCAGAAGGTTCGATTGAAGGACACATAGAGGTGCCAGTCGAGTGCGTTCCACTCTCGGAGTTTCTGCTTCTGCTCCTCCGTCAGAGTCAGCCTCCCGCTGAAGCTGCCCCTGCTGGCTCCTGCTTGCCGGGCATTCAGGCTGAAGGAGACCACTGCATCCAGCGGCCAGCAGAGGGCGTGGCGGAGGAGTACCATAGACTCGTCAAAGTACTCGGAAATCAGTATAAGACTGAAGGACCTGCGCACCACCGCCTCCCCTCTCTTGGCTAAGGGCAGGGAGAAGTTGGAATTATGGTCCAGGCCAAAGTCAAACCACAGGAGGTTGCGGGCATAGTGGTTGTTACGCATTCGAGGGTCATAGTACCGCCATGGGTCTGAGGCGAAGTCCGCAAGTCCCTTCGATCGCTTGAATGCAGGGGCCACGGCTTTGTAATAACCGTATGACGACTCCGCCAGAGCCACGGGGTCACGGACGATGGAGAAGTAGAAGGTGTCCGCGGGCATCACTTTCTCAACCTAAAAATATTTATTATGAAGGGGAGGAGAAATAGGAAGAAGCGAAGGGGAAGGAGCAAGGCATAGGTAAACAAAGGCTTGTGGAATTTTATATTTCAACCCATAAAAAAACAGCTGTAATAGCTGATAATAGCTAAGAATAGTCACAGACATCTCCGACATTAAGTACTTTTTACAGATGTTCTACTCAAGGTCCAACCAGGATGCCGGAAAGCACCACGTGCTTCAGGTAACTGTACCTCCACTTTGTTGAAGCGCATGTGGTTCCCCATGATGCTGAACTCCACAGCACGCGGCCCTCGGTATCCTTTAACTCTGTGGGAGATGAAGTGCATGGGGTAGCCAAACTGGTAACCGAGGGGCAGGGCGAAATGAAGGCCCCTTTCCTCCCCAAAGCGGTACAGCACGTTGAGCACGGTGCTGCTGGCCGTCTTGTGGGTCTTCAGGAACATGACGTGGGTGCGCACCTGGCAGGAGCCGAGCGGAGGAGCGAGGGAGTCCATGGACGGCAGAGAGACGAGCGACGGGGGCCTCTCTGCACTATGGGGG
>JABFEB020000002.1:9761068-9771222 GCA_019775895.2 Stomatorhinus ivindoensis | reverse complement strand
CGCAACAACGAGATCAGATGCAGAGGATTAAGGCCAAGGAAACCCCGAGTGTGGTGTAACAGAAGAGGAAATGAAGACTGCATCCGATATCCATGAAACAAACTGAGAAGGCATGGAGATTTAATTAACAAAGAACAACTTTCTTCTAGAGAGTCGTTAATAGTGCTTCCCTCCTTGACTTGCCCTGCCAACTGACAAAAATTATGCTTCTGCAAAGGAAACGGCATCAACCTGCGCCGTGCCAAAACAGTCACTCCCTGTGGACCCTTATTCTCCAGCTCATTACAGAAAGTGGAACAAAGAATCGGGCTGTTATCAGAAATCACGGCGTGGCCACCGACGGCCCCAGACCGACCGCGAGGTGCTGACCTTTTATTGAAGATGATGCCCAGAAGCTGCCCGGCGAACGCGGCTGCAAGAAACAGGAGGAGGCCTTTCCAGAGCAGACCTATCCGATGGCACCCAAGCCTCCGCATCCTCCTGGCCAAACAGTGAGGGGCGGGGGGGCGGTGGACATAAGGTCAAAACATGTGCTGGTCTCATCAAATATGCATAACCCCCAACCATCCGCCCATGAAATCCTCAAAAGCAAAATACTCAGAGTCTGCAGCCATAACGCACATTCTGTGGACTTGTAAGGAATCTGTCCTTTTTAAGCAAAAGCAACTGTATTAACACGTCACTTATTTCATACAAATTTATGTCTTTTGTCACACAAATTGTAAGTAGGAACATGAGCACGGTGGTTAATTTAGCTATTTTTGTAGCCATGCTGTATACAGTTTTGTTGTATTGCAATCGACTTTTAAATGTGCGTTAACGCTGTTCTTGATTACAATCTTGAAAAATGTTAAAAGGGGGAAGTGTCACGCTCCATCAATGTGCATTTTTAAATACGTTTAAAACTCGATATTTAGAATTAGAGATACATGGAGCAAGCAAAAACCTTTGTTAAGAATAACACCATAAACGATTCGTCCCGGCCATCCCAAATGACTGTATTTAATCGCCGCCCATCTCCCGAAATGCGTGCTACGCGCCAGTTATTTTTCTCGCCTGGGTCTCCTTACCCCACTCTCCTCCTGAAAGCCATGACAGAACCGGCCCGATTTCGGTGCTGCGCAGCCCTTTGCGGCAGCACCCACGGAGCATCGCAGAGACGAAGTGCAGTGCAGCCGTAAGCCGAAAAACTGTCACGGTGGGAGCGTCTCTCTCGAAAGCCCAGATTTAGCCCTTTGTGCGGGGAGGCGGCTCCTGCGCACCATGGTCGTGCTGGAAGCGAGCCGCGATGCACGGAGGACCCGCTGGCACTGGGTGCGTTTGCTCGATTAGGAGGCTCAGTCGGGGTGGGGGGCGCAGTGCATTGCGTCATACGTATCAAAAAACCATTTCGATCCCGTCTGATCCGCAGGCTTAACGAATCGAGAGCAGACGCTGGGCATAAGGCATGCAAAACGACAGACTGTTGTTAGGAAATACAAAGAAATAAACCGCGATTTTCAACAATGAAAAATCATATATATATATATATATATATATGTATAAACCGTATTATATATGCTTATATATCTTGTTATATACGTGTTTGTATATCTTGTAAGAATATGTGTTATTTAAAAATATATGCACACCTAGGTTATACATGTTGAAACAATATGTAGGTACGCTACATACGTATAAATTTGTATTTTTTATATCGAAGTTCCTCAAATATTCACATGTTTGTAACGGCTTGTTTGTGGTTCACGTGAAGTATATATACTTAATGTCAATATCCAATATTAATGCATCACTAAGGCAAATCATTCCAATTCTATTACCAGGATCACGTTCAACTTCCTTACATTACGGTAAAATTAAGCAAGAGCTGTATTATATGGCTTAGATGAGAGGAAATGCCCTTTGGACAATGGGAGTCTTGCTTCTGAGCTTCCTGTAGGCTAGGGATGGGCAATCTTATCGGATAAGGGCCAGGGTGTATGCTTTAGGTCAGCTGGGCAGCCCAGGTGTAAAGACGCTTCAACCAATCAGTCCTCTAATTTGTGACCTAATTAGGGAGCTGCATACACAGTGACCCTTTGCGGATAAGATTGCCCACCCCTGCTGTCTGCCATAGTGCTAACAAGTACAAAACAAAGTACTGCAGCTGAAACAGGCCTAAATAAATGTTACAGATATTAGTAAATAACTAAAAGAACAATGCCATGGATTTGTACCCCGAAAACCATCTAGGAAAGTTACATCCAGGGGATTGCCAGTAAAGCCTAAGTACACCTGAAAATCTCCAGGGCCTATATTTAGCCTTAAAGCTTCTAATTGTGATTGGTCATCAGCTAGTTTGTCCTCCTTAAGCTACTACGCGTGGCCAATGAAGCCCTTACTTGCAGGAGAAAAGCCTACATTTCTGTACATTGAATGGAGTTAATGCAAAAGTTCTTAATCTACAGAGCCCCTAAGGGCACAGGGGAGTGGAAAAAATTTAATTGAAGCGAAAAAAAAAAGCTGCAAATCATTTATGTTATCTGCAAATCATTTATGTTATCTCGCAGAACATAATATTAACAACTGTGATCTCACAAAAAGGCTCATTTTTTTTCTTACATTATTTTTTTCTCCTCCCACGTCCCATTGGGGGTGTCGTATTGATACATAGACATAGAAATAACATACAAATAAATGTCATAAAATAAAAAAGTAGTGCTACAGGAAACAAAATATAGTACAAGAGCATTAATAATAAGGGCAAGAATATAGTCATTTATCAGTGCATATAACTGATTAGCAAAGCTACTTCAGCACACCTAGGTTATGAGCATATGGTTTAAAAAATGACAGATAACAAAAATGTTTAGCACAGTACTATCAGTACAGAGGAGTGAAATGTCATTTAGCAGCAGTACGGCACACAGAACAATAAATATAGGCACACACAGATAGACATGGAACATGCAACATACATGCACTCTGTGACCAGAAATGTATGAAGGGTATTGGTGTAATAGTGCAGAAGGAGTCACATGAATTTTTTATTGCAGGTAAATAAGTATCCACCCCGAAACAAGGCCCACTTTCTCCGCATGAATTATTCACGGCTTAAGAGCCACTATGTCAGGACAACTATGTATTATTTAACAACAAAGTATTTTTAACCATCTTCAGGGGTGACACCCATATTTAGCTTATCAATATTTTGGGTGCAGGCTGGCTAGTGCTGTGAATTTTAGTTTAATTCATATAGCAACCTCAATAGCAACACATTGAACGACAGTGGTGAGAGACATTGCAATGAAAACATTGCTTTGAGCGGCCAATATCTAAACAATGTTGGTCCACGGAAAAAAGCGGGGACATTTCTCTAGCTGGATAAGTGTATTGAAAGACAATGCGGGGTTTCTCACTTCTTTACGTTCAGTTATCTCATCGGGAAACCCGCCAGTATTCAATATGTGTAATCAACTGTGACCCCGAGATTACCAAAACCAGATTGCTAGAAGTAAACGCACACATAAATGATAGGATGTCACAACTAGACAGAGGAAAAGCGCATAATTTTAACTAGACAAAGGATGTTACAAAAACATTATCAAACATCTCTTCCCTTCTCAATCAAACGTACTGAAAAGTATATTCAGAAATAAGCGTTTTTATTGTGGAATAGTTTAACTTATCTATTGTCATCGCATTACTTACATACATTGTGTTTCGTTAAGCTATTCCTTCAACTACAACACCAATTCTGATGCACTTGTGGCGTGTATTAGTAAAACCCTACATTAACAAAACCCCTCATACTCACCCCTATCCTTAGATCTTACAGTTCGGGTCCTGAACTGCTGGACACGATTTCGTTTTGCCAGGATTTCACAACTTCATATTCCAATCTGTGGCTACGGGTTAGGATAACACCAATACCCCCTCCTACTACAGGACAATCGCAGATTTCCAGGTGGCGAACTGAAGCACCGCTAAACGTAGCTTTTGTATTTCTTAAATGACTACGGTAGACAAAAGAGGCTCCCGGATCGCTCTCTCCCCCGCCTCTCCCGTCTGTTATTAAGCACCTTCTACACTACAGCCTACAAAAGAACTGGAAAAATGTGTCCCTCCCCCATCCTTCACACCCCCAGTTCCCCCCACCTCGCTGATGCTGTTCGTGGTGTTATGGAGGTAGTTACTCCAGCGTCTTTACAGAAACGCTCACTGATGTTAATGTCAGCTACATATGGGTACGAAAAAAAGAAGAAAAAAAAAACAAACACACTGACGTTGTTGAAGTATTGCTGAACTTTAAATGGCATACTGCCATGTTGACTCGATCGAAACTGAAAAGGACCGAAACATGTTGTCCGTCATATTGAACTATTTAAAAAGTATTTATAATAAACTAGCAATTCATGGGCATCATATATATCGTCTGAAAATCCTATTAATCGTTTTGTTTTCTGTTCACGTCACCGTCAGCTTGTTTTTAATGATGTTTCTTTGCAGTTCTCTTTTATTTACGTTGCAACTTTTGTTTTGCACAAATGTAACGAACCACTTACACTCGGGACTGTTTACAGTAAGTTTAAGAAGACATTTACAGTGCAGCTGACACAGACACGGGTATCCCGCCAAGGATTGGACTCTAAAAGGTTAAAACCAGAGGAGATCGCCACTGTTCATTCTTCCACACTGTACTTAAAAGAACAAATGCACCATTCATGTTGTCGTCGTAGATCGCCTTGAGGGGGGGTAATAAAACATAGAGGAGTCTCCCAGTCTTAGAATCGTAATAGTTTCACTTAATACCTAACTTTCTTTTTTCGATTAGATGTTGTTATATAAGCAGGCAGCCTTTAGCTTCGTATCCTGATTTGAAACATAAGCTTGCATTATACCTGCTTGAAATCCTAGCCTTAGGCCTAAATCCCCAGCAGACTGCATCTTGATTTCACTCCGAAGTCAGTCGGCTTGTGCCACTTTGACGCAACTATTTCCATAGTTAGCCGCTGGAAAACAACACAGAGCACATATTGTATTCCTGAATGGAGCCGTACAGCGTTATGACGTATAAATAAAACTAATACGGGTCATTCATTAAAATATGTAAGTTATTAGAATAGCGTGTAACACTTAAAATGATAACAACATTGTTTTGTAAAATGCTCGTTTTGTCTCTAATCTAATCACTTATGTTACATCTTAACCTGTATCTTAGTGTAACGTACTTTTTTTGTTAATAACTACACCACTTAGAGGAGTAGCGATCAACGACGACAGCGAGAATGATTATTGTTGTGTGTTTAAGAGGTTAATCACCAAAGTTTTCTTGATATAACAGCCGAACAGTTCTGTACTCTGCGCTGGCGTTTCATGGCCAGAGGTCAACCACGTGTGTCTTGTTCTTTTTGGAGTGAAGGAAAATGATCGAGGGTCTCGGCAGATTTTTCCACATTATGCTCTTTCTTGTCCAGCTACATTATAGGCGGATTGTTTTACTCAATGGATTTTCCAACTCTCACTTATCCTTCACGGAGACTGTTGACCCGGGGTTCTTAATGCAATCCCCGTATTTCATTCTATTGAGTCTATTGCGACAGATAAGGAGACTCAGTTTTTTTCTATGTTTCAGGATTTGTACGTATGGTTATCCAGGGTTATGAGGCTTTTTGCAAATCATATACAATATAGAAGAGTTGTCATATTTATAACAGAAATATTGTGACGTTTGTTTTTTGCCACAAAATTTATTTTTTTTTATTGGACATCTGCAACAGTTGCAATGTAATACTTTGTTCCTCTTGATAAAAAAAAAGACTAAACAAGACAGTGTCTGCAATGTAAGTAGGAAAAAAACAATACAATGTAAAACAGCACCGATGGTCCGGATCAACACAAACGAGTACAAACAAGCGATGCAAAGCAGGATGATATGTGACCAGTGACGGATAATGTGCGGTAACAGTTCCAAAGCGCCTTTGCCGTGGTTATAACTGTGACGGGAAATGCTGATGTTGATGAGCAAATGTAAGTACGAAGGCACATGGTAGTAAATTAGGGTAGAATCTGTGCGAGTGTGAGATTCCCAAACATTGGGCCCCTACGAGCAGATCCATTACCATTGTGTGTGTGTGTGGTTTACATAGGGGTTCGCTTTAGCTTTCCATGTGCTGCAAGCGCCCCCTAGCGCTCTGTTTGTGGGGATGCTGCCTCGCTATTCTAGCATTAGAGTGTCACGTTTACATTCCCAGAAGCGCAAATGCACCCCGTGCTGTTTCCAGAGGGCAGGCTGGTTGAGTGGTGATGTGCGTCTTGCGTGTTTCATGTACGCGACTCATAAGGTCACACACGGTGCAGATGGGCTTCAGAGTGGACCTCTGATCTAAGATGCATCAAGTGGTCAGTGATCGCGAATCGATGCAGACGCTTGATAATTCTTCGGTTTTACATCCATTTTTTATTGGCGGACGTTTATGAATACATTTTCTTTGTTAAAGGGCGCCATCTAGAGGGTCTCTTCTATTGTTTACTTTGCTTAAATTGGAAATAAAGACTATACAGTATTGCTAAACTTGTTTGCTAGGGCCAAAGCTTTTAGCTGCAAAAAACTGCTGCGCCCTTGTACAATCGATTAGAGTTTCACTGCACTGAACATTTCCCTAAAGAGCCCTGTCATTTGAAGTTCGATTGTATTCAGCTGAGAATCTGCAGAAATGTCAGGGATTTCACCAGCTTGCAAGAAAACTGCAAGATGGGCTGTTTGTCTTCAGCAATGCCCTCACACAACACTCTTTGGCCAAATGATGAATTTGTTTCTAAAAAGAATATTAGCATAGCCTCCATTACGTCATGGATACTTAAAAACACCACAAAGAAACACTGGCATTGCGGTGCATTGATTTCCCCCAAAATCAAGAGTTTGTCATTTGAAAAGTTGGGGCTTTGAATAGAAATACAAAAAATGCAACCACTATTTTTTCTTTTTGCTTGCAATAAAACACCTTAAACTACTGGGAGAGTATCTGCACCTTGGGGATTAGTGGTATTTGAAAGTGTGAATGAGTGAGTACCCAGTCCCAGATTGGTATAATAAATCAATGCTGCTCTACTCATGTTTTTGTTCAGATTGCACTCCCCAAAGAGCCCCTACCTGAATAGCTAGCTGCCTTTGACATTTTTTTCCCTGTGACATGCTGCAAAAAAGAGCTGTGTTTTTCAGGACACCCTGAAGAACGATGGAGGCAGTTTCCCTCAGTGCTCAGTCCTAAATTACAGAGCTGCTGCGAGCAGAGCTGAAGGATGAGCGGCGCTCCTCCGCTCTCGTGAAGCTCCCCTTCGTGGCCGAATCTGTCATCCTCTCCCACCCTGATAACTGAGTCATGCTGATAATTATCATGCACTGCCTTTGTCACAATCTGTCACTACCTCAAAGCATCCTGTAGTTTTGTCTTGTCCGCTTTGCACTGTAATCAGAAGTCAAATAATAAAGGTGTACAGTCAGGTTTACATTCCAAATATTGGCAATAAAGTTAATTATATGCTTGTCTGGTGATTGGAAAGACAGTTTCAGTTGAGTGCCATCCTATAAGTACAGACAGATATCAGCACATGCTGCTTAATTTCATCAACCCGGCGGATCCTTTCCCTAAACAAATGTCAGCTTTTGAAATAACAGCAAAGCAGAGAGAAGCTGGCTCAGCTACAAAGATATAAACCAGCCACAGTTGATGAGACTCTGTTCAAGGTGTAAATTAGCACTGGGGTGATCACTATGTTAGCTAGAATTCAGTGTAATAAGTGAAATCAGACATATCTGCCCATACAGATATGGCAGGTAATCAACAACCAGGTGTGATTAGTTCTGATTAGTAAAGAATTATCCTCCATTATTATTACTTTGGGCTGACCGGACTCCTTGACAGCCATGTGTTTGAGTTGTGGTATTACTTTGTTTGTATGTCACTTAGGACAAAAGAGTCTGCTAAATATGTAAAATGTAAATGTACGAGGTTACATGCAAAATGATTCATTGACAATAATCTCGTCTGTGCTCTGAGGTGTTTTGTTTGCCAGTATGAGTGTAAATGTCACATCCATAGCATTCTTATACTCTTAAACCGTTCTTTTAGTCTTCTGATTTTCCCCTTCAAAAATGTAGATAAAATTTAATTCCCCCTCATTTGTAACTGGCTTAATTCAATTACTGTATTTTCACCTGCTCTTAATCCTCACAATGCCACTTGTTGCAGCTGTTATGGAGTTTCTACGTGGACCATCTCATCCACAGGCTCAGGTAGAAATTCTTGGACCGTGGACAAAAATCCATAGGCAGCCTATAGTAATATATAACATGACATATAGCTAAAGCAAACACGCAAGCAGCCAGGCATGGAGGAGTATTCAGGTTCGTCCTAGCTGAAGGCATTCCTGTTCAGCAGAGATCTGACCGAGGAATGATTGTCACTGCAGAAGCTGGTGAACCAGAGACCAGTTTAGCATGGGAGGAGGTAGGCTCCTATACTGGAATTTTCCGTAGAATGGACTCAGCTTTCCAGATCAGGCCGACTCACAGTGTTACAGCAGAGAGAGCGGCTTTTATAAGAGTCCTCTCTGGCTATGTTTTCCCTCTTATTTGCTTCATGTTTATACCTTTATTTCTGCACGGATTCTTTGACTTAAGAAAATAAATTAAAAACCCGTGTACAGTATGGAAGCAGGAAAATGTACCTCAGCAACCAGACTGTTTGCTAGTGATTCCCGGCACACACACAATCTTCTGGCGTGTCTGGACACGTTCAAGGCTATTAACAGTATGACACAACCTAATACTGATCATTCCTTTATCTATAAGACATATTTTAGTCATAATGACACAATATGTGGCTTTTATTTTTCAGTTATTTTTGAAAATGCATGCAATGTATGAAATGAAGACCACAGCTGCTTGCAAGAGTTTATTTTTTAACTTTAGCCAAACCAAAGAATTACAAAAGGAGTGTCGCTAAATAATCTGGACTGGCTACACTGTAACACACTGTAGCACACTGTAAAACACTTTAATAAAACATACATAGCCTCAGGGCTTCCACAATATATGGCCAAAAGTATGTGGGCATCCATATTAATTACAGAAATTTCAGTAAATCTACACAATTACCAACAGAGGTGTATAATTAAGCATACAGTCACTCAATCACCTGCAGCAAATATTAACAGCAAATGGGTGGTTGCACAGATGACTTTAGTGCCTTCCTACTTGGTATCATCATAAGATGGCATCTTTCCACCAGTCAGATTTTCACACGTTAGACCAGCATGAGTTACTGTGGTCAACCACAAGTGAAGCGACTGTGAAGGTCAGAACGTCTGGGAGCAAGTTCAGCTGTCGGTCGGACACACAAGCCCACAGAAAGGGACCTGGTCACGCAGCATCAGATCCCACCCTGAATGACAGCAGATCCCACCCTGAATGACAGCAGATCCCACCAGCGATGTTCCAGCATCTAACGGAAAACCTTCCCAGAAGCAAGAATGAGTTGGACCAACTTGATACGAATGGCTTCAGAATGAGATATTGGACAAGCTGGTGACAACATGCTCTATATGGCTGAAAGTGTCTTTAATTATGAATGAAATATAACTTTCGGTGTTCAGAATACCATACATGTCATGCACTCAATGAACCAGTTGTTAACTACAAGAAATCCTGTCTGAGATATCCACAAAGTTCATTTAATCTTATATTAACTGTGGCATTCAGGAGCTGATCAACCAGAGCCGTAGCTTGCTATGATCATGCCCGAACTAGTACTCAGGCTCAAGGTTCCTGTCAAGAACGCTGCAGCCAAGAGTGATGAGTCAGTCCTATTTCTTAAAAAAGAATGAACAACTGTGTGCACAATAATGAAGAAGTTCACGAGGCTGCCTGGGAATTAAATGACTGATCTAGCAGGTGTAGCCTGAGCACAAAGAAAAACTGAAAGGCAAGAATTTCACAGACAATGCAAAAAGAAACATTTCCTTTTTGTTTTAAATGGACTGCATTTATATAGCGATTTATTCCAAAGCGCTTTACAATAATGCCTCACATACACCCATTCACACACCGGTAGCGGAGGCTGCCATGCAAGGTGCCAACCTGCCTACCGGGAGCAATTGGGGGTTCAGTGTCT
>JABFEB020000002.1:9750733-9760995 GCA_019775895.2 Stomatorhinus ivindoensis | reverse complement strand
GCAGCAGAGGAAGCCCTAACCCTAACCAGACCCAAAGGGGGAGCCCATCCTCCAGGGGGCAGCAGAGGAAGGCAAATGACATGGCCAAGACATTTGTGGACATTACTATTAATTAGAGCAATTGCCTAATTAGGCCAAACCCATTGCTGACACTGGTGTATAATTAAGCACACAGTCATACAATGTCCAACAATAAATATTAGCAGTGGTATTGGTGGTTGTCCAGCAGAGCTTTGTGTTTTTCCACTTGGCACCATCATTAGAAACCAGCCTTCCCACAAGTCGGTTCTCCACATTTCTGTCCTGCTGCAGCTGCCCTGGTCAGCCGGAAGTGAAGTGATTGTCAAGGTCAGAGTATCTGGGAGCAATTCAGCTGCAAAGTGAGTGAGCACACAAACCCACAGAGAGGGACTTGATCACCCAGCAGCAGATACCCGCCTGAATGGCAGCAGATCCCAGCCTGAATGGCAGCAGATCCCAGCCTGAATGGCAGCAGATCCCACCAGCTGTGTTCCGTCCAATGGAAAACATTCCCAGTAGAGCAGAGGCTACTGTGACAACATTCGGCCGACCAACTTCATGCTATAATATCTCTGGTTTAGGAATGAGATTACTGGAGTAACTCATGTCCCATTTTACCTTCTTGTCCTATGGTGCATTCCTAACAACCCCTCCCCCCTCCAGAAGCTGTCAATCAAACACGCCCACCTGTGACATCATCGGAGCCTCCACTAACTTCCACCCAAAGTGCCTATTAATCTGTCTTCCCCTTGTATCAGCAGTGAGTAATCTCCAAAAGAAGGCTATGAAATAGTAAAAAACTGATCGGTATCCCTAATGTTATCGATTCCATTAAAGAAAGCATCAGGAGATCATGAATCATACACACACACGCACACACACACACACTCACACACACACGCACACACAGACAGTTTTGTAATTATATCTTTGTGGGGAATCCATTCATTTCATTGGGGAAAACCCTAATCCCAAAATGATGACCTTATAACCCCCACGCAGCCCTAACCTTAACCATAAGAAACCATTCAAAGTACGAGACTTTTGGCATTTTTAGCTTTTTGATTGGATTCACAGAACTTTGTAGTCCCCATAATATAATATAAACATAATCCACAGACACAGACACACACACACACACACACACACACACACACACTTATGTCGTGGTACCTACTAGATGACCACACATCTGCATGGCCGATGGGGAATACTCTTCCTGTGGGTTTTGCAAAGATCACCGGAAGGTCAGTGGAATAACCAAAGCCTGTATTAGCCACACCTGACTTTTACAAGCGTTTAAAAGTAGACCAGTCCCAGTCCTATCCCAGTCCTTGGGACCTACAGCCGGTCCACATTTTTGCTTATCATTGTCTATTTGTTGCATCCTATTGCCATCACCCCAATAATCACCCCCCCCCCCCCCGTTTTACCCTCCACCTGTCCTGTGAAGCCTCCCCTTAATTTTTTCTCCTCCCCATTTTCACTCAGTCCATTCTATTATGTCCACCCCTCTCCAGACAGGGTCATAACAAGAGACACGGGGGCATGCTGTGCGGTTGCAGAGCCTGAAATTGGATATTTATTATTAGATAAAGTTATTCTGTAAGCTGTTTAGCCAGTGATCACTCTAACCCATAAATTAAGTAAATCACCTAAATTACAAGCAACCTGTAAACTCTAAAGAAGGGCGTTGGGGGGTGGGGGGGGAGACAATGACACAACTCCATAATCTAAATAAAAAAGGTCTGTTTATTAGGGGTAACGAATGAAGCCAAATGAAATATTGGGGGAAAAAACCCCCCCGGCCTATAAAAGACACATATGATACAAATAACCAAAGAGGGAGTCTGAGTCATTGGTGCCTAATTACATCATCAAGGACAGGAGTTAATTTTGACCAAGAAAATTCTCTTTAATATCCAGGATTTTAATGTAAAAATCTCCGCCTGCTGCAATGATAACCAACTCTGGACCCCCTAAAGCTGCAGCGTTAAAGTTATAATTATTAACTACATATTAAGGTTGAGAAGCAATCGGGCCTCGTCTTCCAGATGTAAATCAGGTGGCAATTTCGGGGTAAGTCCGGAAGCTGCAGACACAGCTGATCTTGAGTACTAACTCACTGTGAATAAAGCCCTTCACCCGGTTTACATACACGAGGAAGGACATTTCCTCTTGAGGGAATGGAGCATCTCATACAGTCACTGTTTTCCTCCAGTTTTTGTTTACTAATTGTATTTGTCCCACGGTTTTGGATATATTCCATATAGAAGTTCAGGTTTGTAACTAATCGAGTTTATATCAAGCACAGCTGAATATGTTACATGCATAAATTCAACCCAAAATTCTGGGTGTTGATCACAAGTGTTTGAATTTCAAATCCACTGGGAAATTGTTACTGGGCTTCTTTCAGTTATAAGGTGGAATGGAATTTGTGATGGGGAATAATTCATTAAAATATATTTACAAGATTTTTGTCAGTTCTGTCCAGTTCCTTCTCCACTACTGTAGGCGGCAGTACACACCATTAAATTCGCAATTCATTCTTGATGCCACTGCGAAAGAAAGGTTAAGCAAACCATTAGAATGGGTCACCCTTTCCAGCTTGTAAGATGCAGCACTTCAAATACAGCACAATTTGATATTTATGACAGAGTGCATGCACAAATGCATTGGCGCTTCCTTAAAACAGCTAAATAGTTGACACATTGTCAAGCAAATCAATTAAAGTGGATAGTACAGAGAGATATAAGAGCAGGTAATAAAACAATTTTTATAAATGACTTTACAGTCATCGTAAAGTTAACTGACCATGAACGCATCTGTTACTGAAAGTACTGTCCGTATTGCTTGTACGTAATATCAACAAGCAGCACAGCGACAATCCCCACAGGTATTTTGCACAACCTGGTCTTTGAAACTACTATAACATCCATTTACAGATAGACTCATAGATAGACGTCTGTGTCAGGTCTTAGAATGCTTGGGGAAATTTTCCTTTTGTTGACATACAGCAGAATGGACCCACTGGACATAGTGCCTAAAGAGGCAAACGTATATGTGTGATTTAACACTGAAGGCTCTGCCATTGAAAATTACATACTTTACATCAGGGGAAACTATTAGTCTAAACAGGGGTGCTTAGACTGAAATTACAGAAAGAAAACAAATGATAAGTTAAAGAAAAGGCACTTCATGTACGTAATGTACAGTACTGTGCAGAGTAAGTAAAAGAAAATGTTTAAAGCTATTTATCTGGGTAGTAAGTATACATTTGCTCAAAAAAAAACAAATATGCAAATTGAGAGTAACAATATTGATACAAATGGATACATGCTGACATAAAAAAGCAACAATACTGATAGAAATAGATGTAAACTGATATAAAAGAGTAACAATACTGATCCAAATTAAGAGTAATAAGTAGTGATATTGTAGGATGTTCAGATGAACACCGCTTCAGTTCACAAAGCTCTCCTCAGGGGCACCGCAGCCAATCCATGTATATATTACATTTCACCACCAACTCAATTAATTGATTAACTTTATTAGTTAAATGACAAAATGAGGTATTGATTAGCCAGGCGTAGTATACTAGTGATCACGTCAAAAAATACATTTGTGTATTTGATGGAGGCAAATACTGGGGTGACTTTAGCAGAGGTTTTGAAATGGCCAAGCTAACAGACTTTGACAGACAAAAAAATCATAGTTTTATGCCAACACGAAGATCGTGTAATCATCATTTTCCTTCATTGCCGAAGCACAGTGCTGTATGCAGAATGCTTCTCAGCTCTTGGGCATACGTTCTGTGCTGCTCTGGACCTGACAGACACCCTCACCAACCTCACCGACTGGAACGGGACACCTGATTGTAGACTCAAAAAGATATGTTTCCCGTGCATGCGGCTGTCGTGCTTGTGGGCCATGCAGACCCAGTGCCGGCTTATCAGGTGGTCTGTGCCCTTCAGAAGGGTCATGTGAATGGGTCAGCACTGGGAACCGTCCAAACCAAATGCCATGGTTAATTTTGGCCCATAAACCACCTTTATATTCTTTGACTTACGCTTAAATTGTAATCGTGCTTCTTCACAAGGGGCTCGGTGAGCAGCACCATTGCCTGACACCTCTGTGATTGAGGATTGAATTCCGGCCTCCACTGTGTGTGGAGTTTGCATGTCCTTTCTGTGTTGTGTGGGGGTTCTCTCACAGCCCGAATATAGGCAGTTAGGTCATATTGCCCTTAGACATTAGGCTGGCGCAGTGTTTACCAGTGTTTACCAGTCTGTTCCTTGGGGACCCACAGACAGTCCATGTTTTTGCTCCCGGGAGCTGGGAGGGAGCAGAAATGTGGTCTGACCGCGGGTCCCCAAGGAGCGGATTGGCAAACGCTGGGCTAGCAAACTGTTTTCATGCCTTTCACAAGCTTAGTGACATGTTTATCAGATTAAGATTTGGATGGACTTCACTGATTCCAGAGAGAAATTCTGCAGCTATATCATACAATGAGTAAAGTACAGGTTTCAAGAACGATTTAAGAATATTCAAGAGTAGACTGGGATTCTAACCACAAAAGCGGTTCAAAGGTTTGCCTGTACTTTCTTATGTCTGTAGCCATTATGTAGTCAAACGGAGAAATACGGACGTAACGTTCGTGTTTTGGAAAGGGAGCTGGGACGACCTGCCTCACACTCTCTGCTGTAGTTACAGCACCACAATCTTCCTCTCTAAACTTCACCCAGCACTGCCACTTTTGGTCATTACGATATATATGTAGAACAAATAAGAATAACGAAAATTGGGGTTAGAGCATATGAAGAATTTCCCCTTACATCAATAAAGTCATAAATTTTTATGTTTGTGTTAATGTTTATGTTATGTTTATGTTTTTTTTTTAGTTACTGAGAAACTCTGACTCATCACAACCCTGGATGAGTTTTTATCTCGCATGGATGGATGCTGGCGTGGGGGCGGCGTGGTGGTGCAGTGGTTAGCACTGTGGCATCACACCCCAGGCCCTGGGTTTGAGTCTCCATCCGAGCTCTATGTGTGTGGAGTTCACATGTTCTCCCCGTGTCATCATGGGGTTTCCTCTGGGTGCTCCGGTCACCCCCCCGCAGTCCAAAAACACGCCGAGGCTGACTGAAGTAACCGTGCATGTGCATGTGCACGTGACGTGTGCCCCAGGTGGTATCTTGCACCCTTAGCCTCGGGGAGAGGCTCCACATGAGACTCCCTGCGACCCTGAATATGATTTGCTTTGACATAAAATGGATGGATGGATGGATGGATGGGTGCTGTCATATTGGTCCCCTGACTGGTTCCCAGTCCCCTCCTGCATGAATCCCATTCTCCTCACTTGTGTTTACAGTCTCCTGTAGCCCATCTCCCTTTACTACATCTCGGCGTCCTGCACACATCACTCCCCTCTTCTGGCCTCTCTCTAGCTACGGACTCCGGTCCAGAAACATGTTTAACTCCTGATCCTGGCCAAGCAGCAACTGCTCTGAACCTAAATATTTCAGGATGTGACTGTAAGCGAATGATTCCATGAAAAGTAACGACATGGAATCCTGCCAATGGGCCTGATTTCTCCTTGGCCGCTTCGGGGCCAGACTGAGCTCCTTTGAGCTGTTTAACTTATATTCCAGCACCTCTGATTAAGGTTTCTGGCCATTGGTAAATCTACACGTCACACAGATTATCTTGATGTTGGACGAACACATGTGAAAATGAGCACAATCACACGGTTTGGTGGGCCAGCATAACAGAAAGCCGCAGGAAATGCCGTGAGATAATTTAGCTTGCTTGGGCAAAGTAAAACACAGCCTTTGTAATACCTTTGATCATCGCGTTTTCCGCACAGAATGCAGATTCTTCTCCAGATTGTGCTCTACTGTCATATATCAAAAATCAAAGCAGAACTGTATCCTCTTACCTTGTAGGCTGTGAGGTTATGCATTTAAAAATAACAGAGTAAACGACCATAGTCTGTAATATTAACATCATTTTCTGTCTGGCCAATTGCACCGTTCTGGCTGTATAACCTGGCGGTGCGGTAACAATTAGTTCTGAGTTTATCAGATCTGGCCGGCCAAGTCGAGGCGATAAAACACCACTGATACCCAATGTAGGATTTTTTCTGTCATCACTCTCACTTGATGTGACTCCAAAATCCAATCGCCACACCGACTTTATTGAAGGCTTGTGTATTTCCAGAAAAATTTATAGTTTCAGGGGAATGACTACAACCACAGCAAAGGCGGTATAAATCTTTGCCGACACGCTCAACCCATAGAGCAGTTAATCTCAATTAGAATTAGACAGCGAGCCATTTGCAAGCCATTTGGAAATCGGTCGACTGAACCGTGCGTTTCCCTGAGGTCAGCACAGTGCCTTGCTTGCTGTCCCTGGGGGGTGCAGCCTTATCTGTAGATCTGCTCTTCAAGACAGTATTTACTACAGCCTTTTGTCCAGGCTGCAGATGTAGCATAATAGACCCTGTCTATCCCTCAGCCTGGAGCTGCGCGCTATCGTCTCCTTGTCAATTAACATCTTTTCACACAAGCCAAGGTCAGAGGGTCCGGTTTAAGGGAATCTGGAATCAAATCTTCCCTTTATGCGGAATCTATTTTTAAAAAGGGTCAGGTGCATTCACCTGCCGCCTTTGAATTGCGTTGTTTCTTTTTTTCTTGCCTTGTGATGTACAGTAGGGGGCAGTCATGTGCAGGTAATTAATGTTCTAATCCATACCATTTAAGTAGAAGTCCTTAAGAATATTATGATGTAATCTCTGTTTTCCAAATACGACTATATGGCCAGCATAATGTAACACAGTGGTTAATGATTCTACCTTATTCCAAGCTGCTGAACAAGGTACTCAGCCTATTTTTGTGCAAAAATGTGTGGAAATGTCTTGTGGCCTATTGACCACTGGGGGGCTGTTGAACCCTTGTTAGTACATGGTAGCTGTGGTGGGGTTTGATGCTGAGAACAGCTGACATTAAAACATACAATACAGGAATACTGTGTAACATACAATATGTAATTTATATTTCCAATAAAAGCAGTGTAGGAAAATGTCTTCACAGACATTTTGGCAAGGTTTGACAAGTTCATTCCTAATTAATGAGCACATTTAGCATGAAAACACAGAATGAGACATGGAAAGGCGTCGTGCGGAGGCTGTTGGGCACTGGGTGCCGTTGTGGGGGGGCACCGGACCGTGATCTCCAACCCCGCTGCTTTTGGTGTCCCAAAGCCAGTAGGAGCAGCAAGGGGGTGGCGATCTGCCCGCGTCTTTCCAAAGCAGACATGGGGCGTGTGGGGTGTGATCATTGTTGTGTTCGTGAAGTGAAGGGCGGGAATCGTCAGATTTTATCTCCATTTGACTTTTTGGAAGTTTGTGCTGAAAGACAGTGTTTTATGCTCCTTTACAAACCCAACATCATAAACAACATGCCATATGACTGGCTTTGTAGAAAGCGAAATACGGATGAATCACTGACACGTATAGATCCAAATGATGTTTTTTATATGTTTAAGAAATCATAAATCTTGTTTTCTGACAAATACAGGTAGCACCTGGGTGTGGCGTTATGATACCATGCTAGGGTGTAATGACAAGGAGACAATTAATATGGTATGGGGACATTTCCCTTGGAAAGTTATTTCATGGTATCTTTTACTTTGATATTTAAATATCTTTGTTGCAGCTGTTTTTGTGTGCTTTGCTTCATTAGATAGTGAGCGGCAGCTGAATCATTAGCCAAGCGAAATGAACTCTCAGTATGTCCTGAGCAAGATGAGAAATGTGGTGGAAATCGTCAAGGACAAAATAAAACTTTCTTACATTTTAAAACTTAAAGGAAAATATGCCCTAAATGTACTGACCAATGTAATGTGTGTCTTCAAAACTGAGCTAATCGAACAACACTTAATCATCAACATAGTAACGCTCAGACAAATCAAAATTTATAGCATTAATATGTGCATTTTCATATAAGGAGAAATTTCAGTGGTGACGATGTTCTAATATGTACTCGTTAACGTTTTGTTTTTTTTCTTTAATGAAGTGCTATCCTTTTTAAAAGCAATAGCCAGCAGTCAGGCCACATAAACCATTCTTTTCGAAGGAGCGCAAGCAGGTCCCCTTACACTGTGTTTAGAATAATGTTCCCCAGGACTTACTTAACAAGGGCTCTGACCTTGCGGAGTAACCGCAGAGCAGATGTGTGGGGGCTCCCGCACAGAATGCCAAATTGATCTTAACACTTCAGCTGCTGCGAAAATACAGTCACTGCATTCCTCGGAAACCTTAAGTATGTTTTCCATATAAAACAGCTGAACTATACCCACCTAACTAAAAAAAAAGGAAAAATCTATTCAGGTTTTTCCTTTCCGGCATTCCATTGGGAATTCCTTCAGCATACAGTTTGAAAAATGTGATTTAAAAAAATTGATTAATAATTAAGTATATGATCTTTTTATAGGGAGCCTATTTAACCACGTGGTTTTTCTGGACTTATGAATATTATGCTGGGGACATAAAATAGACACAAGCAGATTGCTGTAAAAATGTCTCTCTTTCAACTGCATGTAGGATATATTAGTTTACTCAAAGATTACTTGACAGCCCATAAAATAAAATGGGACACATGGTTCGGATGCGAGCATGAAGGGAATGGCTGGCCAGCACAAAGAGGAACATAAAACAGATAGTGATCAAGGGTCACAGGGTCAAGACACGATGCAATCCAGATGATTCCAGCGTGTCCCTCAGCAGCTCAGAGCACTGCCCTGTTTATCAAATTTATTAAGAAAAACCCTTTCAGTCAGACACCTGTTCTGCTCATACATGTTACCTTCTCGCAAGATAAAAAACATAAATAACCCATAATAAGTCAACAGACACTTATCTCATGTCATAAATTTGATGAACTGCCATTCTGTCATTCACCGACACATTTATTTGTGTGGTTCAGCAGGGAGCACATTGTCCTTACAAATAAATGGTTGTGGGTTCAAATCCCATGGAGCAGGTATAAATTGTAGTGCTCTCTCCTTTTGTAAGTGGTTTTGGATAAAAGTGTTGAATAAATGTTAATTTGTTTTTTTTTAGACAGGCTGCAGGCCCACTCACATCCCTGACCAGGATAAGAGGTTGGGGGGGTGGATGAAAGGAAGGATGTTTTGGATTTAAATGTTTGCTTAATATGGTGGCTCAATGGCATCATACTTTCGAGGTTAGGGGATTCAATGAGGTCCTCCTCCCACAGTTCGAAGCCATGTGGTTTGGCTAAGCGGAACCTTAGCGTGAGCTTTGCCATGGACTGGCCTCTCATCCTGCGTGTCCCCCCCACCTTGTGCTCTATAAGCTCCGGATTCAGTATGACCCTGCAACGGATTAGTGGTGTGGAAGGCGCTTAGACGGAAGCTTACTCTTCGTCGAACATGTAAAGTCACAAAAAACAGACCGACAGAGCGACGTTCACCTTGCAGGGGTGAATGTACCAGAACTTGCTTTGAAACGCGGCAAAACAGTGGAAACGTGACTCACGTCGGGAAACTCTTCTGGTCCCACTGGTGACCATGATCCTGCCCTCTTGAGTCCCTACATTATGTCTCCTTTGCTTGGGACATATGATCCCCGTCATAGCTTATGCAGGTACTCCCGGGACTGGTTCGTAAGGCATTCTTTATAAAAGTGAACACCTTATTTTCAGAAAGATGCATTTACTTACAGTAAAAGCGAAGGCCAAAGATCCACCAACAAGTGTCAGGCCCATAATGTCAGTCAGTGGGGGCAAGATCCACGAGACAGCGTCAGATGACATTAAAGGTTAAACGTAGACCATGGACACAGTGCCAGAGCTGATGGATTGGCATCAGTCAGTATTACACGGCCTGACTCAGAGGGAACAGATCAGGCACCCTCATTTTCACTCCTTGCATACGCTTCCTAAACACATGGCAAATCGCAGGAAATATAGATGACAACACTGTATTAAAATGGTATGAATAAAGATTTATTTTAATCTATACGAACAGGTGGGATGGTTTTGTTTTTACAAGTTTTTATGACAAAACTTTCAATCTTTTTTTTAAAACCCAGAATGAACATGGAGAATGGATTTATTGCTTAATGTTACATGAGACACACTTTCACTGAATGGAGAACGTTTTGGTTTCTGTTCTTTACCATGCACCCATCTACTGTACCTGGACCACAAGGGCAT
>JABFEB020000002.1:9719198-9739082 GCA_019775895.2 Stomatorhinus ivindoensis | reverse complement strand
GAAAGAAAACAGTTTCAGAAAGAGATCTTCCAGCAGGTTAAACAAAAAAAAAAATGAGTCATGTGATTAGTGCGAATATTGATTAGTGCGAGAGTTCATTAGATGTCAGGATCAGTAAGAGATGCACGTTGCAACAGGGTGTCAAATAAGAAAACAAGCATCAGAAAGCATGCAAAACAAGAAGTCACATGACTTACTCCTGTATTTACTAGATCTGATTTCTGGATTAACATTTACAGGGGTGGGGGGAGTAGGGTGGGGGCACAGAAGACAGATTAAAAAGCATAGAATAATTTCCATCACAGAAGCAGAGCACTGTACACGGGGGTCGGCAAATATGTTTTTTTGTACGCTGGAGTTCTGTTAGTACTCAGTACATGTGTGTGTGCGGCTCTCTGAGGCCTGTGGGAAGCGTGACGGGGACTTGGACATTATATCACTGTAGCAGAGATTAGTCCAAAGGTGGCATGTTAACAGCACAGCTGCACATCCCAAGCATGGAGATTCACTGTCAATAAACACGTTTAGACATGATAACACAGCACAGCACGTCTCATTATGCCTGTGTCTTACCTGATATGGTATGTCTGGCATACTAATGTGACCACTTAGGGTTAATTTATCGCTATCCTGTAGTTTAATTCGTTATTAAATTTTAGTGCGGCGAGCTCTATCCAAGGCCTGCTTAAAAAGGCTGAGACACATGCGGCTCAGCGTCCTGGATTTGTCGCATTAGTCTATCGCAGATTTTGGATAAAAGCAGATTTCAGATAAATATTTTATTTACGATTTACTGTAACTAGAAAACAGTAACAATACAACCATTTGTAATCGGCCTTATATATACTGTCCAACTATGATGTAACGGGCATTATAAGAAAAATGCAGGGAAGTAGATATTTATATTAACATTTCTATTCAGAGCAGCAGCAGATAAACATGGGAGTGATGTGGTTTACATCTAGGTTGTTATACTGTGTTTACACTTGTGATAAAAATAAACGAAAGACAGATGGGGCAAAGTTTCAAATTAAATTCCCCAACGTGAGACTCTGCAGTCAGACTTAAAGTGCACCCCTCTGGCATGCTGTGACTCATCACTGTCACCTGTCACCTGCCACCAACGATGGTGAATGTGGATTTTTATTTTTGCCAGTGGTTACTGTGCTTGACTGGGAATTACAATGCTGACTCCGCACAGAGCCCGTTGGAGTGTAGTGTTTCCAAAACTGGTCCTCGGGGACCCATAGGCAGTCCACCGCATTTTTGCTCCCTCCTAGCTCCCAAATAAAGGGAGCAAAAACATGCACTGCCTGTGGGTTCCTTGAGGACCGGACTGGGAAACACTTTTATAAAGTTTCAAAATTAATGTCTGTGGCCAAATTAAGGCTGCGCTTGCCCCCAGCATCCGTTTTACCTGGAAAAATCAATTTCTAACCTTTAACTTTAACTCCATGCATGGATCGCTTTGTGTTACTCCGACGGGATCCCTGCGAGTTTCTGCGCAGCTGGCCAGTGTAAACGCTACGTCAGAAAGGGCCTCTAGCGTTAAAACGCATAAAAAGGAAAAACATGGAAAAGGGCAAATCGCTGATGAATCTGCATAGCATTTCATGGCTGGGGAGTCGAGCAAAGATGTGGTTTTTCTGCCCTTTGAACACGACGGAGCGCTCGAAGGTGGCGAGGACCGCCCAAGCGGGACTCACGCTGGCAGATCGCAGGCCAAGCGCGGTCTGGAGCGCACTCCTGCAGTTGCCATGACAACGCACTGCCTGCCGCCAGCTGAGCCACTGAGGCTGTTTTCTTCTTCTTCTTCTTCTTCTTCAACCTCCTGCGGGTGAGGTGGAGGTGCATCTCGGTGGGCTGGAGGAGGCACTGCAGCCTGGATCTCCTGTGAGATCCTCACAGGGGGGGGGCATCCTTGCTCGTGTTCCGTTATTGACGTGTGGACTTCAAGAGTGACTCTGTGCTCAGACATCCAGAAAAGCTTGACGTGTTCCAGAAGACCCTCACAAGCCTTAAACTTATTCACCTGCTCAAGGAACTCTGGAAAAGTACCCTTTCACCCAAAGTCACAGCCGGCTACCTACAAACTTCCCATCTCAGGTGCGGTTCCTTTATCACTCCAGCACCTGATGCACTTGATCCTACATCTATAGGGGATGTTGTATTATTTTTGGGTCACCAACCAACTATAGTGGTTGCTACATAAATACAGCCAAGTTCGGAAGTTAAGCAGTATTCTGGAAATGCGAAGTGAGCTGGCCTTTGCTCTTGCTAGGGGACCGATGAGTTGAAGTTGGTCAATGCAGGCTCAGGTGTTGGAGAAGAGATTTAAGGCAAAATGAGTTGAGCCTCTTCCACAGCCTTTTGAAGCTTCTGCCAAGCTTGATACCGGAAGATTGTGAGAAGGGTGTTACTGGCTGAGCTGAGTCATTCCAAGGACGTGCGCAAAAAAAAAAAAAAAAAAGCCAAGTGCTTCTGGGCAGTTCCTAGGCAAGGGATATAAAGGAGATGACTGGAGGATTGAGAAGCAACTCGTCCGGAGGTCATAATTGTTTGTCGAGCAGCTTCACGTCACTTCAGTCGCACCGAGCTCCGCCCCCGTGAGTAGACCCAGCCCCGGATATGGCTTTTTCGCAGCTGACACAGCTGTTTTTCTTTATAGGGCAATTCAGCTTAATTACTTTGCTCAAGGGTAGAACATAATTTCCACAGCTAGGAATCAAATCAGTAACTCCTCGGTCTGAAGGCCGGTGGCCCAACAGGCCCTTCAGACTGTGAGGCTGTTTTAATGAAACTGTGGTTACCGACAGCTCACCATGACAACATGGCGGCAGCCAATCAGAACTAGGCGATCTGACATAGTACGTGTTTGTGTGTCTGCTCACTGTCGTTCGTTCTTCATGTTTAAAGACCTCTTTTAGGGACAGATTAAAGGCAGTTGCTGCGTGAACCATTTGGAGGGTATGCAGCTATAACACCAAATGTACTACTCTCAAGTTCCAAAAACGACTTCCAAAGGATGATGCATAGAAACAAGTATGTTGTTGATTTTCAGCTCTGTGGTAGAGAAATGTGTTCATCATTATCAATCAATCTGGGCCATTTTCTCCCACAATTATTATCCCATTTGTTTTCTGTTTGTGTAACAAATGGCCAAATTCTTTTTGTACTAGTTGTACAAGGTAAATGTTGTCTTTTAAGGCCGAGAGCTCCTTCTCATGGCAGCATCCCACCCCGATCCTAGGTGGCGCTTCCCGCTGTCCTGTTGGCTCCAGCAAACCCAGTCTCAGAGGACAGTCTAAGGGTAAGTGTCATGCACCATGCCTCTGCCCCGCAGCCCTGTTACAGTCACGACTGCCGCTGCCCGTCCGCGCGCCGTGCTGGATATGCCACCCGCGGGACAGGCTGGCCATGTCAGTGACACTCTGTGAGCACATGCTTCTCTCATGCTCTGCACAGAATCGGGCCCAGCGTTTGGGCTTGCGGTAATTACGCATATATCTGGTATGGAACGATGGCCGTCGTAGTCATGCCATGGACACCATGCATGTAGTTAACTGCGGAACAAAATGATAATATCGAAGCCTTCAGGGTATACCTGGGCTAGGTCAGGTCTAATGCCCAGCCTTGCAGTCTGATTAAAATATGCAGTGCTTTCAAAAAATATCCTACTACACTCATTGCAGTGACCTCCATGTTTGTTTATAGTAATAATCTGGACATATAATTTTGTATAAAGATTGTAATTCATTAATAAAAAGATTCTATTTGTGTATCAATTATTTAAAAGTTGGTTCAAGTAAAATAATGTAAAAAAACAAAAAAAAGCTTCTCTTTTAAATGCCATCAAGCAATTGCTCGAAATTTCAGTAACCATGTTCTTGGGTGCAGTGACACCTTATAGACTTACATATGACCCCGGAGATAGATTCAAGTGCGAGGGGCGTTTGTCATAATGATCGCTGTCTATGCATGCGGGGACCCGCCCAACAGAGGACAGACGGGCCGGGCATGCTGCGACAACCGTGTTAAATCTGCGCATGGACTTGTGAGCCGACGCTCTGCTCTCGATGGAGTCTTTAGTAAAGCAGCGATTGCTATGTCGCTTCTTACGTTGAGAATGGGGTTACTGGGATAAGCGGCATGGCTGATGAGCCAACGAACAAATGAATGGGCGACAGTTAGAGGTAGCATGCTACGGGTCCGCTCCAGCATGCAACTCCGATGACAGACAGACAGACGGACAGAAGAACAGAAGAGATGAACATACGGTAGAAACGGGCCATAACGTAGGTTTGACAGCGATCACCAGTAAAGTCATTTGGACACCTGATGGAGGGAAACAAAACCACAGGAAGGGGGGGGGGGCAGGGGAGAAAAAGAAAGTGAGTGTGTTGAGAGGGGGAACACAAAAGATAGGAGGGAGAGAGAGAGAGAGAAAGAGAGAGAGAGCAGAACATGGAATTAGAACAGAGTACAACTCAGACGGTAAAGGCAGAGTGATCCCATCGGCGACATCACTGTGACACACTGCCAACCAGCCAATCACAGCTCCCTTCGGCCATCTTTGTTGACCTGAGGAAGCTAACAGGTTTCAGTGCCATGTTACTGGTTTCTGTTGTTCATTTTATGTGAACATACTTTCAGAAGGTTTGGGCATGTATGACCGCATGGGCTCTATCTCCAAGCACCGTGGCCCGAAGTATCCAGGGCGACATCTGAGGGAAGGAGAAGGGGATAAGTGATACAATACAGAAAGCTGAGATATCTGTCCACCTTCTGCTGCCAGCCACCTTCGGGTGCAGGACAGTAGCTGAGGCTTTTCGCCAGTGTCAGCGAAGCCACCAGTTCCGTCTCTCACTGGCTATTGCGAACGAAAGGGATTCGCTTGAGCAGTAGATGCTGTTATTGCATGTTTTCTGCTTGTCAGTATCCGCCTTGGTTTCCAAGGAGAGGCGAAAATATTTTTGATTATATATTTGTGTACTTACCATAAATGTAGCAGCTGCTTTTAATCACCTTTTACACCGTGAATAAATCATTCATAAAGCTTTAATGCATTTTCTCTTCCAAAGCAGAGCTGAAAGGTGACCTGTTAATTTGTGTTCGTTAACGTATACACATTTTGCACGTATAATTATTGATTTTTTCCCCCCAGCATTAACATTTTAAACACTTTTAGCTCCAAAAATATATACTCCTGATTTTGTAAACCAGAAGGAGAGTTTCAAATGGAATTTTTGCAGGAACAAAGAGTATGATGGCATTAATGCTTTATGAATCGCACCTTTATCTTAACAGCTGGCATTTGGTGTGATTCAAAGAGATTCGGCTAAACTACACAAATAGCTGTGAATGGCAACATTTAAGGGAACAACAGAGGCCATGACAGTATTCTCTCAAACGGGATACAAAATGCCTTGTGGCTTAGGTATTCAGACCATGCTCTCATCCCTCAACCTGCGCTGGACACATGCCATGTCAGTGCTGATACGCATCATCTACAAAGTGCCCAGGAAACAATTTTGCACACATGGCCGGTGCAGACAGACACACAAGCCTGTGGAATGGAGGAGAGCAGACCTGGCTGACAGGAAAACAGGAAAATGCACAGACTGCACACATATTAACAAACACAGTAGCTAATACAGAAAATCAGGTGTCAGGGTTCTGAGCTGGGACACTCTGTGGCTCTGTGCCTTGATCAGAAGGTTTCCGGTTCAAATCCCATTGGCTAATGTAGTGATTTCACTGCTGGCTTCTTCAGCAAGGATCTTAACCCCACGTTTCTCCTGGGACATTGGCTGATCCTGCTCTCACTTGTACGTCTCTTTCTAGCACCTGCTAAAACGTAGATAATATGTGGACGGTGGACTGAATTAGCCACTCTGTAATGCTTACTTCAAGTGACAGATGCTAAAAGTAGGAGACAATTTCATTGATACTGTGAACACGATGTCATCTTCCAGAACGGGGCAGGAAGGTCTGCTCGACATGTTCCAACATCAAGTGAGTACAGATTGTACCCTCTTGTGGTAATTCTCCCCAGAGAGAAGCTTCCCCCTTTAATCGGCTGATTTAAAGCTAAGAGGGGCTAGCCGGCATTCGTTTTCGGGTGGGCCGTGGTCAGGGGGAGTCACCCATTATGCTGCCTACTATGCCACTCAATCTGCCCTTGAGTTATGAAGCCGGCCTGTTCGTAAGGAGCACCCGTCCATTTAATCAAGCACCCCATGGAAGCTCTCTCTCTCTCCCGCCAGAGCGTGACACACGGCTCTTTTTACACTCTGCTAAATTTCTACATGCCTCCCTTTCAGCAGAACCCCTGTCGGCTCTATGATTAATGACCAAGATGGGAGCCAGTCCAGACATTAACTCTGCCCTGCCCATCCCTTGACCATTTTACTGGCTGTTCTGTGCATCGGGCCAGGTAGATGCTGGGTATGACTCAACTGGCCCTTATGTTTACCAAGTGTCTAGATTAATAAGACCCAAAATCATGGGTGTGTCATGGCTACTGCTGGTCTAGATGGTTAAGAGCTCAAACATTGGACTTCAGGGGTTTGTTTGATTTAACAAACAAATCTGAACATTTAACGAAGATGCCAATGCCCGTTAAACGAATTAACCAATACAGTCCCATATATATTCAGGTGCACTGCCCATACGTAATATGTAAACAATGTTACTTTTTTTATTTAAAAAACATTTTCACTGTATTTTATAACAAACAACTCAAAATACTTTGAACTCAATTTTTTTTGAGTTTGCAACATGATTAATACAGCTATCCTGGATGGAAACAAGAAGAAACATAAATTGTCTATAAATAAAATCTACTTGTATGCACAGGGTTGAACTATACGTGTAGCTAGCCAGTTTAAACATATATGTTTTACCACTGTTTACAAATGGTCACAATTAAATATTTATAACTTAAAGAAAAGGACGCTTGAGGGAATCGGACATTTTATTTACCAGAACAGCTGGGGACATCATAACTTTTTAAAAGTTGTGTGTGACTTTCAGAAATGTTTTTTTTCTCTCGATGCACTTTACCCCTCGTATCGTTTACTCTGACGTGCCCATGGTGTCTCCAAAAAAAGAAAAAACACCGACCCTGGAACAACTCCGTCTCCCATGTGAGGGAATGGGAGCCCGCTGGCCCAGTGCTGCTGACAGCGACGCTTAAAGTGGATCCGGCTTCGGAATGCATGGCCCAGACTTGGATTTAATTCCTTGAAATGTCTTTGGAAAGACTTAAAAGCCTGTGTTCACATGTCCTGTTGAGGATAATTACTGGCAAGGCTTGGAATCCCCAAAGACCGAAATACCATCAAGAATATGCTTTACGGCTCACATGGGCGAGAGTGAGCTGAGACGGGCCAACGGCTAGTATTCGTGCAGTTCGGAATTGCACTGCATGATTTACACTGGCAGTGAACTTTCACTCCATCAAACACCTGTATCTAATCCAAATGGCCGTATATACATCCATCAAAGCAGACTGTTTAGTAAAAGAAATGCGCGGCTCTGGGACTCTGGCTCATAAGTGCCCTGTTAGGTGAGGCTTTGGGACAGTGTGAAGGCAGGTAGAGCCCCAAGCCCAGCATTGGATGCCCAGCTGCATGTTCTGCCAACAGCTTTCAAGCGAAGTTCATTCATGTTGCGAAACTCTGACCGTATCACAGATAAAATATGAAATTTGCACCTGAGCTTACATGGCAAATAAGAGTAGGCTACAGGGCAGTCCAGAAGAACTAAATATTTTAGAGTGAATGAGAGGCACATAAATACAGGGACGGGGGAGGGGACTGCCAGCCATGCTTGTTTGGCTGTGAGTAATACCCACAGAGGCCCAGCCGGTATTGAGCGCTGCTGGTTTTGTTGATCCCCGCAGGGTTTGACTGCATTATCAGCCCTCCTGGACTTATGCCCTTCTGTGAGTGAATTAGCCGCAGCGGCTGAGTTACGAGCTTCGGATGCAGGCGGGCTCCCAGTATGCGGAGGGCTTCCCAGCTTGCTGGTGCCTTCCTCAGCTCCGCAGAGGGCAGAGCGGGAGCCGAAGGCTGGAGGACAGACCCCAGAAAACGGATATCCACTCTCTCCATTACAGTAACTCCCTTTGGGAAAGTGAGTGACCTTAAATAAGGCAGCTACAGTGTGTTAGTGTGCCAGCTGATAGAGGGGTTTCTCAAGTCTACTGTCGTTCAAATTCCTGACAAAACACAAGCCAATTAAAAGCTAAATACAGAGCTTACCAGGCGTAAAGGGGACACCATCTAAGATAATTTATATTGCACACTGGAAGCCCTAAAATTGGCATTTTAACCTCTTGTTCTACAAATATCCCATAATGCATGCTGAAGGAACCTTTGTTCTCTAGTTCACAAGGCCTGAATATCTACAGACCTTCTTAGAGGTACATCGTTCTGCTAATGAAAAGTATCTGGCTTCCAAAACAAACACTGCTCACCACCACTGACGTGTCCATCACTGACTGAAAAAGGGTTTATGCAAATTTTTTCTCAAATTCCTGGAACTTGAACATAAGCAATGGTCTTATTTTCCTTGTAGGAGGCTTCAAGCTACCAGAAATATTTGTTTCCTGCTAAAACCAGCATGACATGGCATTTAAAGTCCACTATTGGTTACTGGGCCTGAAATGCACAACAAAAGCAATCCGGAGACGTTTATCCCGTCTGCTTAGCTAGACATTAAAAACATCAAAACAGAACAGGTAGAACATTTAGTAATACATAATCACAATTAGGCAAGGTGCATGAAACTTGCTATTCAGGAAAATATCTGGCAGAGAGACAGGAGTGACTGAGTGTGGAAAAAAAAAGGTGGAACGGTGGGAGATAGAAGAAAAGGCAAACACAGGATGTGTGAAGAGAAGACGGAGATGACAGGTCTAAGCAGATTCACAGATTTATGAAGGCAGGGTAACAGAGAGGAATGAGAGGAGTGAAGAGCAGGTGAAGGAGGAGTATCACCATGGAAAGACATCTAATGTCAGCATTATCACAACTTTGTTTCCCTCCATTATGAAGTAATTTAACGGAAAGTGGGTGGGACCTTTTAAGCTGACTGTATCTTCATCGGTGTCACACATATTTTGTTCTCATGTTTCTAAAGCTTCAAATCATATTGGGAAGACAGTAAGTACTAGGATGATACTGTACTTCACAACAGGGGGGGAAGACGGGCAATCGAATCATAAAAAGGCGTCCAATAGACGCCAGAAGCACAAGTGGTCATTCACTTACTTGCAAGACAGCTGATTTATACCGTGTATGAAGTAACAGTCACCGCCGTTCACACAGTAGGTCTTCTCAGTCTCGTTGCATCCCCTGGTGTGACCGGACCCTGGGGACAGCGTCGTGGTAACTACGGGTTGCAAAAAAGGCCTGCATTAAGCCCTGGATACGACTACGTTCTTGGTATCCTTGACTTTCAGTTTATACTAATTTTTTCAGATGAATATTTTCACTGCAGTGACTCGAGTCCATATCAATGCCGTCAAATGCTTTAGCTTGGGAAAAAAAAAAAAACGGACACACAGGCTGACACGCCGTACTTTTGGAGATTCCAGCAAAATCAGGAGATTCAATAAATCGATAACTCTAGGGTTTCAATTTGCTCACATGCTAAGCTAAGTGCCCATTACAATAATCAAATTCAAGTAAATAATGCATTAATTTAAAAAAATCGTTTTCCCCAACATATAGCAGACAGGGGGAACATATGTGTCTGAAGTGTTTCGACGTAAGGATGTACCCCAAATAATGTGAGGGTAAGTAAATCTAAAGCCTTATCATGCAAGGGTTAGCACATCTTAAGTTGCATCATATAAGGACATCTAAAACCACATCTTGTAAGGCCATCGCTCTTGTAATATATGGATTATACCATCATGAAAAAAGCAATCACTTTGAGAATCACTCAGGATAATTAAAGTAGTGTCTGTGAATGATAGAACACGAGAGACCAAGGCAGTGATCCAATGTGGTCATCATCACGGTTAAAGGGGAACTGACCACTTTAAAAAAATGACTACTTGCAAATATACCACCAACAATTTCAGAAGACCTACACAGATTTTACTCATATTCTGATATATGCCGATATTTGCTGATTAATGAACGCTGATAAATGGATTTGGGGGAGTCAAGCGCTTCTAAGTGACCCTAAAATAAAATTGGCTCCATTTACTCAGTTTACAAGGGGTGAATTGCACAGAAAATGCAGCCGCAGGCTGCTCATCGTCTGCCGTTAAGCGTCGCAATGCACCTCAATAAAATCCTGCAGGATTTATGACGGACAGTTACTGATGGGAAATGCAGCCCGCAGACCTTTTCCGTCATGTCAGAAAACATTCTTTACTTTATTAGCAATGTCTTTGTCATTAACAGTGCCGCTACAGTTTTCCAGACTGTGACAGAGATAAACAGGAAATTGACTTTTACTGTAGATTCCACACAAGCACAAATATATTATTGCACGTATTTAGCAGCAAGTGAAGAGGGAAATTTTTGGATATAGGAGATAAAAGGATGAATGACAGTAAAATAAATATTGTTGCATAAACTGCAAATTATTAATGTGACATGAACTTCCAATCCATGGCACAAAATAATGGCACAAATCCTCAGTAAACCCGAGTAACACTGTAACATGCCTTACATAGAATATTGATGATGCCCTCACAGGTATTAAATATTAATAAACACATCAACAATCATGACAACATATGAAGCATTGTTCATATCACTTGTAACACATTCAATGATTTTATAGTCAGTCCATAATAGTACAGTACATTATAAATGTGTTAATAAAATCAAAACTTAAATTATCACAAAAATCTTAGATGGTGCATTTTATGCAAACCATTGTTATTTTTTGTTAGCTATCACCGTTATTTTCATCATGGATTTATAGTGCTTTAACTAACAGGATAATCTCTTAGGGCATCTCAGATCAAGTCGGTAAATAAAACCAAGTGACATGAATAATTGAAAGTGATTAATTTGAATAGAAAGTTTCCCCTTCATATGGAAAGACAAATAACGAGTTGGAATGCGGTCAAAACCACACAAAAGGAAGCTTGAAAGTCTAGTAGCTCATGGGAGTTTTACTTACACAAAATTGTTGTGAAGGCAGAAGGGAGAATGATTGGTTCAGAGAAATAACCATTCAGATTGGAGAGGAGGTGGGTCCAAGCAAATAGAGAAGGCGGGACCAAGGCATCTGATTGGTTGGTCCCGCCTCTTCTAGTTGCTTGGACTCACCTCCTCTACAATGGCATTGGTTATCTCTCTGAACTAATACTTTTTTTCCTTCTGCCCTCACAACAATTTTGTATAAGTAAAACTCCCATCAGCATCAAGGAGTCGGTTTGGTGGTTGGCGTTATTTCAATTTGAACTCGGAAGTGGTAGCAATAGTTCAGTTTGGCTTCTGGGAGGTAGCTAAACAGAACGTGGAGATTGCTGAAGGCAGACTACAGGTGGAAGCAGGTCAGCTGATTACTGCTCCTCCATGCACGCCCGTATATACATCCATCACCAGCATCCCTGAAATGTTTCAATAAATAGTTGTGGTACAGAATTTAAGTATCTTTTTCTGCTATATGTCTGTCAGTAATATAAGGGGGGGTGGGTGGGTGTGAGGTTCTAAAGAAAACTGTCAACAATCCACTTGTTTCTTGCAGTAGCCTTTGTATTGTTTCATACTGCAAAACTATTTCCCTGTAGGATTCAGTAGAAGCTTGTAAGGGCCCACATCCTTGTCACAGCATGCAAACGATAAATCCGTTCTGTACAGTAGCGCCCTGACACACAGTTAAAAGCCAAGGAAAACAAGGCATGTGGAGCTCCAAGGCACTGGACTAATAACACTGCGTTTCATAAAACGCATCCTTAACCGCAAATGTCACTTCTCCATGCCGTATTGCTACTGAAAATGGAAAGTGCCGCGTAATTAGTCTGTTCGAAACCTTCCAGTATGATCAAGAGCAGGCACGTCAAAGTAAATCTGTATCACATATAAAGCTGACATGGGAATTTAATTTCGGTTCATTAGACGTGAAGTGAGAACTGAAACCGATGAAAAGTGTAGCTTTAACATGAAAATTCAGTGTGAGACGAGAGAGGGTGTTCTTCAAGACAAGCGGCGCCAACTCAAAGGGATGAACCAATGAACAAAATACGCGTCTGACCCGCCGCTGTCAGGCTAAGTCGACGTACAGTTGTTCCCAGAGGTGAAGTGTGAGAACTCGAGTACACAGTGTAGTTTTTCCAAAAAGCTGTTTCTCATTTGACGGACACTGCGCTTATGTCAGAAATGATATAAGCGACAATCTATCACGTGTCATCGACGTACCCCGTGATCATTCTTTCAGGCAGCATCCTGGCTCAGTGTGGAGTCCAGCTCCCTCACAGCTGGGTTTGAATCTCATCCTGCATCTATGTGTACAGAGGTTGCACGTTCTCCCAGTATCACACGAGTTTCCTCTGGATGCTCCCACTTCCCTCCACTGTCCCGAGACACGCAGTTAGGTATTAACTGGAGAATAGCCGATGGTTGTGCGTGCCCGGTGATTTAATGACAGCTGGCCCAGGCCCTATCCAGCGCATGCTGTCTGCAATAGCTGTCAACGTTCTGCTTTGCTCTTCTCTTCTACCCTGAGGAGTTCAATCACACTTGGAAAAACGAATAGCCTCGGATAGGAAATGCATCGCAACCTCAACTTCACAACGATAACCAGCATGCCAAATTTTTATTACGCACTCTGGGTTATTATACTGACTTACATGATTGTAATCTACGAGCTGTTAATAACTTTGGAGTTCATGTCGCAGATCAGGGACGCTTCATGAACGCACTTTCGCCGGTTCTTCTACCTCGAAGACCTGGCATCCGTGTGGGGACGACGGGGTGGAAGTGAGAGGATGAGAGGAAGACGACACAGTGGGGAGACGTCGGGCGTTGGACGGGGCCGCGGGCTTGTGTGCACGGGGCTGCTCTTGCAGCAGCGCTATATATACCCCGTGTCACGCTGCTTTCCCTTTTCCCGGCATGTTCCCTCCCTCGGGGCAGCAGACTCTGCAGCTGCCGCGTCAGCCCAGCCAGGACCATTCACACATTCGCTCTCCAATATGTTTTTTTCTCCACAGTATTTTACAGCCTCCTTTTCAAATCTTTCCATTAAAATCATGCCAGCCTGCGTTCTGACTCAAAGCGTGTGTCACGCAGGCCCCCCGCGGCACCGACAGCGGCATCACCACATCAAGCCATGAAGGAACCGCTCCGGAACAGCACACCGAGGAACGCGGCATGGGCGGGGGCCTTGGTTTCAGATGGACACCACTGAAAGACCTCCCTCTATGAAGAGCTCCACTTTGCACCACAGTATTCCCACATCCTGCCCAGTACGTGACAAAGGCTCTGAAGGTCAGGCCAAAGGTCAGAGGTCATGTCACATGACTTGAGGCCATATGTGTTGGATACTCAAGTGAAGAGAGGAAGCTATCAACTGATCGCCACTTGGTGGCGAGTTGGACTCGGACAGGGAGGACACCAGAAGCATCAGGATCTCCTGGGAGCATCTGGCTAAAACTTCTTTACAAGAAGAATTCAAGTTCCACCTCAGGAAAAAAAAAAACTTCCCAAGTGCCAAGTGAGGCTGGGGACATCAAGTATGATTGAAGGATGTTGCAAAGACAACCATAAAACCCAGTGGTGGACACCTGTGGTGAGAATAACTGTCTATCTGAAGGGGAAGCCTACTAACTGAAAGCTTGTCGGCAGACCAGAAAGGCGGTAGCAAAGGCTTTCGCAAGAGACGAGATAAGCTATTGAGAGAGTATCAGGTGGCTCCAAGGACATTTTGGCAAACTGTTCAATGCCTCAGGATGGGGGGGGGGGGGCAAGCTGCTGCTCAGCCAAGATGGGAAAGTGCTAACCAGTTCTGAGGATTCAGGAGAACAGTGGAAATAACACTTTGAGGAATTCCTTAACACGCCTATCAGGACGTAGTGTAGGAAACTTTCCGGTAGATCAGAGTATCTCACTGCAGCTGAAGTCACCACAGTGGTCAGGGGCCTCTGTAGTGGAAAGGCTGCAGGGAAATCCATCTAGAGATGTTGAAAGCACTGGATGTTGCAGGTGGAAGGGGGTTACGATTGACGTGCCTCTTCAATGTCACATGAAAAGTGGATGGTACTTCTGGATTAGCAAATGGGGCGGCGGTCCATATTTTACAAAAAAGTAGTGTGTCGCGCCAAAGATAGAGTGATAACACTTCTTATCCTCGCTGGGAGGATAGGGTACTGGAGAGGAGACTTGGTGAGCCTAGGATCCAGCAGGAATAATGCGGATGGTGTGTTGGAGTGCCCCTGTATGTTCTTTAGTCCCTGTACTAATGCAACTAGAATTGCGTCCGCATTCTTTGCACAGAGCTGGTGGGTGCCTCCCATCTCTTCCACTTCAGCTTGTGTCCCCATCCTCACCGACGGTCATGAGACGTGGGTAACGACCAAAAGAACAAGGTTGTGAGTGAAAGTGGCCTAAATAAGGTTTCACTGCAGGATTGCTGGAGCCATTCTCTTCGACAGAGTTTGGAGATCCGGAGGGACCTCAGAACACAGTTTCTGCTCCTCTGAGCAAAAGCCACTGACATGGCTCTGGTATCTTCTAAGTACACTTCACATCTAATGAACCAAAATTAAATTCCCATGTCCGCTTTATATACTGTATGATACAAACTTACCTTGATGTGCCTGCTCTTGATCATACTGGAAGGTTTCGAACAGACTAATTATGCGGCACTTTTCATTTTCAGTAGCTATACAGCAAGGAGAAGTGACATTTGTGGTTAAGGATGCGTTTTATATGAAACACAGCCTGGACACTTCTCAAGGAACCTGTCTTGGGCATGTTCCACAGGAAGAAGGCACTGGGGAAGACCCAGGACTTGCTGGAGGGACTATATTTCCCAGTTAGCTCGAAAACATCGAGGGATTCCCATGAGGAGCTGGAGTCTGTGGCGTCTGCTCTGACCTTCTCGACTTGCTACCCCTGTGACCCCACAATGAGGTGAATGTGCCTCATAAACTGTAAAAAAAGCTGCATTATTACTGTTTTTGCTCTTCCCTTTTTTTTAAATTATTTTTTTATTGCAGATATTCTTCTTTCTCCATGCAAATTCTTTGACTATAAATGAAAAACAAAAACAATGGTTAATGTAGTGCGGATTTACATATTATGAAGCTTCCATTTTAAGTGCATCCTTAATGCTCTATGTTGTTAATTACATAATGCACACATTTCTGTTGAAGCTGCAGTCCTATTAAATTTATTAAGCTCACACATATAACTGATATGCCGTAACACAGACACAGACAAACCTGATACATTATCAAGCTTCTTCTGAACTGCAGAATAATGACATTTTACTGTATATTAAACATGGTAATAAATATCGCCTGCAAGTACTCGAAAATCAAAAAGTAAACCAAAAGGTTAAATCTGGCTGAAATTTTCCAAATAACTCCAGGACACGAGACATGCTCCCTGGACTGGCATCTCCTTTAAATTAAGTATGCGAAGGCTCCGCGAACACCTACATGTTTTTACACCTACTGCAATTCTCCAGTGTGCTTTGTTGTGGGACGTAATTATCATCACGACATCCCACAGTGTGAAAGAACATGCAGAGTCACTGAGGCCACCAAGCAGGGCCTGAATTTATAGTTATAACTCTGAGAGCCCCAGTCTGGTTTACTGGGACAATATGACTGCCAGGTCAGGGCAGGAGAGTCCTGCTCATCTCTCAAGTCTAGCTTCCATTTAAAAAACCTTTAAATGGTCTTATTCAAAGGACTTGTACCATTAACCATACAGCGTCACCTATATAAACCTAACCTGACTGTTTGTTTTTGTTGCTATATTTTTCAATGGCCGTTGTTGGATTTTCTCTTAAGTTCTATATTTACTGGATATACCGTTCTGATTAGTGTACACCAGGGTTCCCCGGTTCCGGTCCTGGAAGGCCATTCCGCACCACAGTTTGCAGATTTCCCTACTCAGACACACCTTATTCAGCTCACCAGCTAATTGGCAGGTTTAGTAGGAATGCCTCAGCAGGGAAATCTGCAAACTGTGGATTGGAATTAGGGAACTTCGGTGTACTCTTTAATTCCAATTTAACGGTGACATTACAGCTGAAAACAGCTACTATCCCCATGGCTACTTTAAATGGCTAATACAGAAAATTAATTTAAATCATCCTTCTACTTTAGGTTCAGCAGCTTCAACCAGGATGACAACAATCTAGCAGGGATTAGCCTTAGCGCTAGCCCAAACCAGAATGGGTGAAGAATAGGATAATCGTAGTCACAGGCTGCCGCTGAGATGTTGCGGCAGGAAACTGAAAATGCGAAGCTACTGAGCTGAAACGGTTCTGCTTGGAGCAGGTAGGGTAAACTTTTCATGGCACCGTGGGATCAATCAATAACTACTTCTGCCAAAGATGGTGTAACCAGTTAGGTAAACTTTCTGCTCTACATGAATGACATATTTATCCCCCTTGTTATTCCAATTTTTCACTTTTTTCTCATATTCAGTTCTGGGTAAAGATCTGATAACATTCAATGCCAAAGATGCATAAAAAAAAATCACAGGATGGAATTTCTCATACTTGTTATTTCCATCAGCATCTCTCTGGCAAAGTTACTGTAGTGGGCACTGGTGTAACATTTATAAGTCCTTTATAAGTCGAATTACCTTTATTGCCGGTGATATGTGAAGTCATAAAATGAGATTTAAAAGGATAACTGTTATTATGGGGTTTCACCGAGCTGTTTCCCCGTTCTTGTAACGGCGACATTACGACATCTTCAGAAACACGGTTATTTGCATGCGTCAAGCTGATGACAGCAATGAGGAAAATGCGTGACTCCAGAGTTTGGGTGTCAGAGCGCGTTCTGGCTGCTGAAAGCCGCGCACAGGAGGCAAATGATGGTGCTGAACATGTGAGCGGGAGAGCGGCACAAACAGCATTTGTGAAAGCACAAGGTGGGAGCCCATGCTGAACTCGCTCACTTCCTATATTCATGTACCCAGCTGTAAGCACTGGCTCGCATCCAGCGCTAGCTGGCAGACACAGATGCTTCCCCGGGCACTCTTCTCCTGCCAAGAGGACGTTTATACAGGTTTCTGCACTGTTTACTGTGGAGGGGCGCAGACGGCTTGAGTTCAGCAGCGCGCTGCTTATCCGAGGTGGCGGGACAGAGGAGAGAGGACACGCGGCCTCTAATTCCTACGACTCCGCGACCCTGCATGCTCCTTCGGCGTTCAGTCCTGACTCCTCCTCAACATCGCCATGGTGACCACACGCGGGAACACCACCGCACGCAGCCTTTTCAGATCTAGTGAGCCGACTTGGTGGCTAAGCAGTCAGCCGGGTCTCGCTTTTCAGCTTCTCCTGGCTGGTTGTATTTGCGAATACTGAACAACTCTCCCCACAGCCCGACGGCTTCCCAAACATTCCCGGTTCCCTCTCTGCCGTGCTCGTCGCCAGGGTATGCGGCACCCTGATCTGCCCCCACGCCACTGCGATTCACTGGAAATGTGCACCTCAATTTGCCATTTCGCGTATTTGCGCGTAGAGACTTGCTCCATGAGGATGGCATCACCTGTCACTATTCTCTGACTCTGATTGACTGCGCACTGTGGTCGCGGTTCATTTGGCACAGTCCTCAATCTCTCAGTAGCCACAAAATACCAGAATCATGCATAGTGAACCTGAGGGGGGGGCCCAGAAACTGGAGAGAGTCTTCAGCTGGGTATTGGTTTTAATACTCCAGAAGGTTTAATACTTGAACCTTCACATAATGCCACAGAAGGCCATATATTCTACCCTAGAATAGCAAAAACACACTAACTTGGTTTTAGTGTGGATTTTGTGGTCACTCTAATTTTCTTCAATATTGAGCAAAGATATTTTGTCATGGGATAAAACAGAGTCTGAGATACCTTTCATTGCTCATAACTTAATTTTGATAAAAATTTGCAGTTACTCTGTTGTAGCTTTGCATGGCAGCATAGATCAGGGACACTGTGAGTGTGACTCTTCTAAATGGCACTTTCAACTCACCGATTTTTTTCTGAGAACCCATGTAAATGAAACCCTCACGCACTGTGCAGGCGGGCTGAAACATTTGCTCTGTAATACAGCAGTATAATTAAGTAATTTTGGGGGGACGCCCCCCCGGTGTTCTCCAATTTCATGCAGAAAGGCCGCTGATGCCCACAAGAGTGTGACATAGGGGGCAGCAGAAAGGCGGCGGCGTGTCTAATATCCTGCACGATGACAAAGCGGGGAGAGGTCTGCGTTCGTCAGCAGCGCGCAGACGGTGCTTGGCAGAGAGAGACGTGGGCTTCCCTGTCTGTTCGAGCTCTCCCAACATTTCCTCAGCTTGCGTTCACACATACATTCACCTGTTTGCCAAAAGAAAGTCAAAAATCTTAAAGGCTCCTGCTTATGCTGCTCAGTCTATTTTAAAACACTGCTAGAACTGTCGCTGAATGAAAGAGGCAAAAGGGCCATTCTCTCTGCAGAAGTGCTGCCTCCCGCTGTCTGGCATTCAGCGCTTCTATGGGGGAAACAGGCTGAAACTAGGGCAGCCCTGTGGGTCCGTAGCGATGCTGCTCACGGTGGTGGTGGCGAGGGTCCCTATCGATCCATTGGGGCCGGAAAAACTGAAAATGGGAAGAAAGAAAGGCCGTCCGGAACACCTAAGCAGGACGGGCTTTCAGCGTCCTCCAAGGCTCCCTGGCAAATCCGGGAAGCCGTGCATCCCATAATCCCAAGTGGAAACAGGGGCTGAGTTGAGGGATACCCTCCCTCCGATCTCCTGTCGCTTTTCCAAACTTGGAGTGCCGCAAGAGGCCGCCGCTGTTGTCGTTTCCGACCTAAAGAATGACCACCGCGACTGAACAACGGCAGGGCCAAACCCGTAGCGGTCGCACACGCCCGAGGCGAAACTTCAGCTTCCTAAAAGCCCCCGGGGCGGAGACACCAGCCCCTCTGTCTGAAGGAGCCCAGCAGCGGCCAACGGAAACATGGGCTAGACATGTGACCCTCTGTGGAAACCTGTGGCCTCCTCTCATCTGAAATCCATTACTCTAACTTTCACATGTTATTCGTTTTAAATTCCTCTGCCACTTGCATACACGTGCATGTGAAATTAAACTGAGATTTGCAATTTTTTTAATTATACACATGTACAAAACTATATGATGGCACGAATGATATATGATGATGTACTGGATGTTTTTAGTAGCGATATAAACATTATGAGGAGAAACTCATGATTCTGTCCTTCATAAGCAGATACTCTGGCAGCAAGCAAAGATCTCCTTCAGTGTTTTTCTCATGAAATATAATATCGCTGCTCAGTGCCATATCCGAGGCAGGAATCTACCAGGAACAACCTCCGCCTTTATCAAGGTTACTTAAACTCCGAAAACAAGCTAACTGCGGATTGCACATGTGGTGCACATTGCATTCTTAAGGGGTCACTTAAAAGCTCAAACATGCCGTTTAAACCCACGAAGCATGCGTTGGCACACGCCGCAGGAATTAGCAGGATGGAAAATGCCCCGAACAATAGCCATCATTGGACTGCTCTTTGCTGTCAGACTAGTGTCCTCCTAGGAGACACACTTACGCCTGCTACGTCTCGATCTGGGTAATGCTTGGACGTCCTGGAATTAAAGTGTTCCAGTGACAACATTTGGTCAGCATTTCCTGACAAGAGAACAAAGGATATCTGCAATAGTAAAAAGTACAGCTTGCTACCCCCAC
>JABFEB020000002.1:9693732-9714435 GCA_019775895.2 Stomatorhinus ivindoensis | reverse complement strand
TTAGCATTAGCATTTTTCAGATAGAAATGAATGAGCGGTCCCCATAAGGATATGTTTACCCTACATGTGCGTGCGTGCGTGTGTGTGTGTGCGTGTGACTGCTGGCGGACCCCGGTGTGACCACTGAGGTTGGAACATTTGCTCCCCCAGCTGCCTTTCACATCATTGCATTCCTCCCCGCTCAAGCACTCCCCAGGGCAATAGGCACAGCGCCCCCAAGAGACCCAACCCCAACAATACTGTTGGGCAATCACACCCTGTAACCCCACCCCCCACCCCACTAACACCCCGCTGACCCTTCTGCAAATCCTGTCTTTTACAGGCCAATTCACCTCCCTTTGGCGCACACACTGAAACAGCAAACACAGCGCCACCCAGAGGTGCGGCCAAAACGGTAAACTCCCATGAAATCAGACTGACAAGGTGGTTCCTGATTGGCAGAAAACACATCACCAGAGATACAAAGCTAGAATTTAACAAAAAATTACTTGCTGGCATCATTATATGATTGATTTACACCAGGGTTCCCCAATTTTGGTCCTGCTTTCCCTGCTCAAATGCATCTTAATCAGCTAATTATCCGGTTTATTGAGTGTTTGAGCAGGGAAATCTGCAGACTGTGTTGTGGCCCTCCATGATCAGAATTGGGAAACCCAAAATTATACCGTAGTTAATCTCAAAGCTCTGGCATCGCCTTAAAAACATTTGACACCATAAACAGCTCCATAACGTCAGGTGTGTGAGATCCTGGATGTGAAACAAAACGCATTAGTGTTAATAACATCTTTTAATCCTCACAGACCCAATTTGTCCGATTCAGCCGTCTTGCTGTCCGTGCAGCTCAGAGGGAGGTCCGGATGGGACAGCGGCTTTAAAAGAAGCGGCTACAGTGCGTTCTGACATGCCAGTGCTGATTCTGCGAAATGCCCAGTTATAGCTGATGAAATGATGGTACAGACAGTGAAAGGTAGCTCAGGGTAACTGGATCATACTGGCAGGCTCCTGGGCAAAGACAGAGATGGGCTCAAACTCGCAGGCGATGAACTGTAAATAAAACTCTGACAAGGTACATGCAGTGTTAATGAAGGCAAGTGATTTAAACAGATTAAAATCACAATGAATATTAAAATATTTCAGCGACAGTTTAACTGTAAGATGAATGATTCCTATAGCAATTCCAGAAAAAAACAGAAAGAAGGAAACTGATAACAAAACAACTGCAGTTGCAATTTTGTCAAAAGTTTGTCAAAATACAGGAACATCACCGAAATGTTTTTTTAATGAGTTATAACCTTTGCGAGACATCTGAAAATCTGCAGATGGGTCCTTAAAAAAGCAAGAATCCCACAATACAAATACACAGCGCACACAGAGCCCACTTAGTGCCCTTATCCGAAAGCCATTACATAAACATATTCTCGACCAACAATGAATTTCTCACCTCAAACCTCACCAAACAGCCAATCATCTCGCAGCCTCTCACACATCATCCTATCGTTTTACAACCTCTCACCAACCGCCGAATCATCTTGCAGTCTCTCACCAACCGTTCAACCATCTTGCAGTCACTCACACACTATCCACAAGCCATTCCGAGCACCACTGCATCCTTTTTAAAAGTTTGTACGAATAAACAGGTATTAACTTTTCAAACAAAACTGAGAGGCTGGTCTTGAAATATTATACACTGGAACACTTTCCTTCAAAAAGAAGAAAACTTTTTGATTTGTATTTTATATATTGTCCAGTATTTTTCTTGTCCAGGACTATCTTGGCCAGCTATAGCCTTCAGCCCCTGATTTATTTAACACATCACCTGAGATTCCCTCCATAATCTTTATGGCTCTGCTTTTACAATAATATATCGTTACAAATGCAAATGCATATATTTGCATCCAGTCATTTCCCACCAAAGGAATCATCCCTGGGCTCAGTGCCTATCTCTCCCAGGAGGAGCTTGTCCCATGAGTTTAAACATCACATGATCTCCCAGGACGTGTGTCAACAAGAAGTGTGGAGGTCCCTTTAATGGCTGCTGGCACCTTAAAGGTGAGGTGCCTTTCTTTGGTCATGCGGCCACACTACCCTGGGAAAGGTTGCTTGCCATCACCAGCTGCTGCGGCGATTCCCAAGTCCACCTCCTGTGACTCTCTGCCCTGCGGCCCTTTTTAACCTTCATTAAACTATCAAACCACAGGCCGTTATTAATGACCTCAATTACTGCATGCAGCAAATGCTCCACCAAGAGCTCTGTCACCTCAATGAATCATATTACAGTGCATTTCAGTGATGCCAAAGTCATATGGGAAAAGGGGGCTTCCTTTTTCTGTTTTGCACAACGTCAGTGCAAATGAGAGGGCGAGGCTGTCAGTCTTTGGGTCTGATAGGCTGCCCACACTAAGAGACTGTGCGTGCCTGATTGGCTACTAATTCGGAATCTACAGATCATTGGTTTGTATGTGCTCTTAACAGTCGACTGCATCTCTGTTTAAACGGCCGTGAAATGTTTGCCTCTGCGACACCCGGCAACACACCTAAAACTCAGAGAAACACAGCAGTAGCATGCGGATGCGCAGCTGTAATGCAGACAGCAGGTGCTTTCACCTGTGCAGTCACGTGTCACTAATACCGAGGCAGCACTGTATCAGGCAGCAGCCACTGCTGTAACCCAAGGATGAAACTGCAAACTGCCCCAGCACTGCAATCACGCACACACACAGACACACACTGCTGCAGCTTCGCTCTGGAAAACTGCAACGATACATCACTGCAAGCCTCACAACACTGCAGCTCCTCTCACAGATGTTGCCATGTAAAGTCACATGGGTGCAGTACTACTGACACAGAAAAATACTACTATAAGATATTACCAAAATATAACTTCTGCTAGATATAGCGCATTAATACACAATACCAAAGTGACATATGAATATACCAACGGGCTTGTTATGCATTGTGCCAATATGATACATTGTCCAGGCTTGACAAATATACTCAATTTGAAAATACCGTCAAAATATTGTATATCACGGTGTAATGTCTGGACAGTATGAAAAATTAGATATCGCCCCTGCATATACATCAGCTCCCAAAACCTTTTAGGACATACAGTTAAATGGAGTGTTAGTCAAACTCAAATTCCCACAAAGTTTTTCAGCAGATTAAGGGGTGCACATCAGTTTTAGTTACACGCATGATATGTACCATCTTAGATCAGGTAAGGCTTTAGTACATTTATGGCTGGGCTGCATCATGCACTGCACACTGACACGGCAAACCCTTCGAACGAAACCAAATATTTTCAGACACTGGTGTCTCTCTGCTCCTATCGTTTTTATAAATGTTCTACTCGTCAAGTTTGTTTAAACGTCACTCACGTAACCCTGCTGCATTTTTCACCGCCTTATTCCTGTCTTTCAGTGAACATTTGCTTACAATTATTTCCCTTGCCCGAAGCCAAACCGAGCCGAATATGTCCGATCTTGCCTTTGTTCAGGAGCCCTGCAGAGTAAAACTTGTCATTTAAATACAATAAATCCTGTCTGTGAGATCTGTCTACTCCCCATGACCCTGACTTACCACCCACAAACACACATTGCTTCTGTCTCCCCACAGAAAGTACATATAACACACACCGTAGTAAAATCGCAGCAAGACCAAAAAGTACTACCTACAGCACCAGTATAAATTTACTCAAAGAATTCCAGTCCTCAGTTTCAGTTTTCCAAGCATTTTTACCTATTGGGGATATTTTCTTCATAAACAATGCATAAGATGCAGTAAACAGCAGATAATCTCTAAAAAGCAGGGGTAGAGCTGTGAGGTGGGTACTGAGATCACAGATGAGATCGGCTGCCCTACAGCTCGCCACTGAGTGCCTTTGGCCCAGGAGCGGGTGCCAGGGAAACCCTTCACACACGCTCACATGGACGACACCCGTGCTGACTCACTGGATGGCAAACTGTGTTGGAAAACACAAAGGAAATTAACATTCCTTCCCAGTGAGCCTGAGAACTCCGCTCTCCCAGGAAGGACGACACTAATTCGGGTCTGCTGGAGAAGTGTCTCGCTTAGATCTCAAACAAAGCCCTCATTGAGGTTGATTATTTTTATGGGCTGACGTGGGTTAGTGGCTGTTTTAGGTGCTCAGTGATTTAGTGAGTTTTCCTAGACCTGCATGTTCACAGTAGGACCAGGGAGGTCTACCTGTACAATACACAGAAAAAAAAATGGATTTCACGTGAAATTCCCAGGAAAAATGTTAAGACTTACTGCTTTGGACATTGACGGTGCTTGTCGTGTTCTCCTTTCCCAACATGTTCTCCGCCACACACATGTAATTCCCAGAATCCTCTAGTTTTGCTTTATTGATTTGAATCCTGGAGTTCTTCCTGCCAAGAGACAAGGTCATAATTTCAGCCTGGAACAGAGTAATAACTATGTAATGTAGGCATTTGGTTGGTCCTGACACTGGCTTTATCTCAAACTTTGTTTAGTCAGCATGTCAAACACCCTTTAATCTATCTTCTATTATGAGCTTTTAAATTAACTTTGCAGAATTTGCGTGGCTTTAATGTTATAAATCAGTTTAAACGTCAGGATAACACTGGTACTGTATTGATCTCATATGATTTGACAATATGATAGTTCTAGCAGAGAAAGGAATGAAACTGAAAGTCGAGCCAATAAAATGGCTTCACGGTGAAACTGGCAGAGCCTGTTAATTAAATCTGGGATGAACAGGAGTTTACTGGTGCTGTTTTCTGCAGTCTGTTCGACACGGTGTTATGACTCAGGCTTGCAAACTGACAAAGTGTCATCTGTCAGCAAGCAATTATTTAATCTTCAAAAATTCGCGATTATCAGCTGCAAAAGGTTGATTTCTGTGTGAGCAACCTAGAGTGTCAACAACTGATCTGCTCACCCCACACACTGAACCACGCCTGCTTCTGTTATATACAGGATGATGCAAAAATGAATTTCACTGCAGCATTGTTTTCAATACACAGCTATTTAATGGGAGCCATCTGATGGCGAAAAAATGCAATCAAATTGGGACTCACTTCCCTGGTTCCAACAATCGTGTGTTTAGAGCTTTAAATGGCAAGTTTGGCATGAGAATCAAGGGATTTTCTGTCAGCTCATAATACTCACAAAGTGCCAGGGTGTTTCAACAGGGTCTGCATTTTGTTCTTCAGACACACTTGCTACTTACTTGTTGGACTTTATTTTGATCTCTTTGCTTCTCTTGAGTTCGCTGCCATCTTTGTACCACTTGTAGGAGGGGGCTGGGTTCCCAGTGGCCTCGCATTTAAGTGAGAGCTTCCCCCCCTCTGACACGGCCTGGTTCTTCAGCTGTTTTAACTTTGGGGCTGCAGCTGTAGGAGAGGGATGGGAAGATGCAGGAGAAAGGGGAGAAGAAGCAAGATCATACATTCTGCAGGTGACGAGGAGCAGACGGGGCGCAGACCACAAGGTAAAGAGCGGTCTGCCTCTGCCTGCGCAGGTGCTCCACCTGCATACACAGTGCCCTGCCTCTGCCTGCGCAGGTGCTCCACCTGCCTTCACCGTGCCCTGCCTCTGCCTGCGCAGGTGCTCCACCTGCCTTCACAGTGCCCTGCCTCTGCCTGCGCAGGTGCTCCACCTGCCTTCACAGTGCCCTGCCAGATGCACGGCATCCTATCAGAAAGCCGGTCAGCACTGGAGAAAATCTGTGTCCCGGCGTCCACAATTTGCTCCCCCCGGGGGTAGGGGGTGGGGTCCGAAGTGTCAGACAAATCAGATGTTTCGAATTCGCCCCAGCACACATGTTCATGTCCCCCTTCCTCTGTGCCTGATTTGCTAGCGTAGCGCCCTTGATCCCATGTTTCTCACCATGAGGAAATCTCCCCGATGGACGTAGCAGGTGATCCAGAGCCGCACTCCGCATTCCAGATGCTGCCACACCCTCTCTGGCCTTTCCAGCCCCCCCCCCCCCCCCCAACTATATCTATCACACATTTCATCACGGAGAGCTCTGAGGTCAGGAGGAGTGTGTAAAATGGCACCCCAGGTGCACCTCTGTTGTACTCTATAAAAACATGTCAAAACTGCATTTGAAACTTCCATGTACTCAGGCTGAATTCATTGTGAAAAGTCTTGTCTGGATGTTAGAACTTTCCATTCCGTTCTATAAGCAATAAGTGGAGTAATAAGCAGGAGTCTGCGCTCACAGCAAGCCCATGGCTCCATCTGCATAACTGAAGGTCACATGCCCAGAGATGATCAGTTACCTGTAAGCTCAGGACCTCTGGGTGACCATTCACAATGTACTCAGCCACAGCAGGTGGCAGAGCAGTGCTAGTTATGTGCCACTGTTATGAGTGTAATGTGACTCAGACCCTAGGACTTTCTCTGACTGAGCCTTGCTGCAGCTCTTTATTGACTAAACAGCAGTTATATAACGGAATCTGGAACTCGATCTGGAAAACCGAATCCTTTAAGAGGATGAGCGTGGTGCTGTCTGACGGTTGACACACGCGGGGTTAACACAGCGAGCCGCTCATCGCAGGTTTCCCTGGAAACGGGACAGCGGCCATGTTGGTACACATAAGGTGGTACAAGATGTGAATGTGGTATATGACCTGCGGCAGCTACCTACATGCATGGGTCCGACTCCAAAGCAGACAGCTCCGTCTGCGATGCGCGTTCACCGGAGGTGTGGGGTGTGGGGGGGGGCTTTCAGTCTGAATAGTTGGCACGCCCCCCCTCTGTGGTTGTCAGAGGAACGACGGGCCTCCTTTCTCTTTAGTGCACGGGAACGGCGAATGAGCGGGAATGCGAGACAGGAGGGGCGAAGATCGGCTTTCATCATCGGAGGGACAGCCTCGACTTCGCTGTCGCTCCACTACTTCCTTGAGACGCTCCCTTACATCAGTTCAGTTGCCATGAATTATCTACGAATGGCTGCACGCGTGCATGTTCACACGCACGCATGCACGCACACAGGCCCCTGTCTTCACACGCACACCGCTGCAATGTGCTTCTGCATGCACACACACAACCAGACGGGCACGCCCCCATTTCCCACACCACTTCCCTCACTTATTTATATGGGAGGGTGTCCATGCTGATAGAAAACAATGGAGATGGGGGGTAAACAGACCCCACCCAAATGCACAGTAGTCAAGCCTGCAAGAAATGCAGATTTCGCAGCTACATTTATCGTGTGGGAACTTAAAAAAGACGCCACCCCCCAACTTTTTTAATGGTTCACTATTTTAAAATTCATTAATCACATTTTTTTTCCTCACTGCTTGCACCGCAGCTACGTTAACACGCATGCCAAAGCACACTAATGGGACAAAAATGCAGAGCATACACCCATCTGTGGATAATGACTCCAATTAAAACCCTCATTGTAATGACACCCTGCTTCGGATGGGAATGACCCGTTCTGTTGCCCTGGTGAAGCCCCCTTTCCTTGCCATCGCGGGGCAGCTTCTGCAGCCGCCTCATCACCATGCCATCTGCTGACGTTTGTTACGCCACTCGTATGATTACACTGCATTCTACGCACCCCGAGGAAGCTATAAAGCATTCCCAGAGGAAAGCGCGGACAGATATCGCAGATAACAACAGTGGCCGGAACCAACCCGGAGAACGTGAGCAGTTTCTCCAGTCTCACGATGCGATACGGAAGCGGTGTGAGGTCACTTCTAATGTTTTGTACACAGTGAGCATGACTGTGGATGAGCCCATAATGCGGGTGGACTGCTCACTGACCTGGGTTCAGCAAGGGCCCGTGCTACACCAGTCACAGCCCAGTAAGCGCTGCTCAGTAGCACAATTGATCGTTTCTAGCAGGTTCCGGGTCGAAATCGAGAAAATTCCACTGGATTGTGATGTGCAGCTGCCTGCCTCTCAGGGAGCTGAACACATGCCACTGAGCACGGTGCGTCACTGCACAAACGCACGTGCGGTCACTTTGTGGCCACTGAGGGCGCTTGGCCTCTGCGACGCCTGACCTGGATGCCAACGGTGGCTGACAGCTCTGAGGCTCACGCTGGCTCTGTCCCATGTGACCCCAAGGTCACGTGACCATGAGACTGTGTCCAATACTCTGGCTTATAAAGTCAGTTACACGTAGCTGGGGAGTAGGGATTACATCTCGCTGCCCTGTAAACGTCTACGGGTATGATCAATATCACAGCAGAAGTAGATTTTAATATGAGTACAGAAACCTCGTTAAGGACACGCTGAACATTGGCCAGAGTATGAGTTAACTGTATAAAAAGTGCAGAAACATTACATAAAATATTGCAGAACTGATCATCCATTCATTCATCTTCCAGACCATTATTATCATGTTGAAGGCTGCAGGGGAATTTTATAATCATTTAATGTAAATAGCATGTCTTTATGAAATATATATATATTTATAAAAGATACAAATAAATGGATCAAACATAACTATAAATGTAATCTAGACTCTCTTGGAGTCATGTTTTGCCAATACACACTTAATTTTCTGAATTTCCACTAATCTAGTTTTTCACTGGCAATGCATTTCAGGAAAAATTATCTTTCCATAAACCAACAAATATCCTCATCGCCAGAAAGCTTCAACACGTCCTCGGGAGCTGTGCATGGCAGATCGGGAGACATAGCTGCAGCAGGGAGCGTGAATTGGCGGTAAATATTACACTAGTCAACTCTTTTCTGTTTTTCGGTTATCTTGACTGGTGCATCTCATGTTACCACTTTTACTCAGAACTCCTGAACCATAACTCTTGCAAGATAGCAGAACATACCATTAAATATGTGGTGAAAAACACATGAAACAGTCTAAATCTCCATCCTTTCCTCACTTATAATCCCTTATTAAACAGATTGGGGGAGTCACACTTACTGATTCAGACCCTAAAAATGTACCTGCTGAGTCATCTTAAGAACATCTCCCTCAGGTCATTAAACCTACACAAAACTAGTCAAAATACATGATACCCGGGTATTATGTTCTATCGTATAAAATGCCAAAATAAGTTTTACTACAAGCAAATAAGGCCCTCGGGAACCTTCCATCCTAAGGTGCTATGGGCTGAAACCAAAACAAAGGCGTGCCCTTTCAGATAAAACGTGTGTTTGTTTTGTCATTCCTTTTACATAGAAAAATTCAGTAATTTGTATTCATGAGGAATAAATGTGAAATCATTATCGTCCTCTAATTTCACTCACCTGGCACGCGTGAAGAAAAAACATGTTTGTTCAGTCGAATATATTTTTAAAAGAAGGGAGGTTAAGTATCTGTTCAAGGGTAGTATGATTTGTATCCTTCAGGAAATCAAATCAGCAACCAGCAAATTCACGAGGTTGTGATCCTAACTACTGTGCTGCCTTACTGCTGCCACTATCACCATGAGTGCAAATCCTTAAATTGAGGCCATAATTAAGCAAATGTAACAACTACAGTTAAAAAAGAGGTTTATATGCTTGTAGACCGGTGCAATCTCACATTCAAAACTTTTATTAAACGTTAAGATTTGTTGATTATTCCTCAAATTAAGATCTAATATTATTATTTTTTTAAATAAATACAACTTAGAACTTAGTTCATTTTTCTATTACTGAGAATACAGACCTTATAAGAGGAAAATTTATATTCCCTCATGAACCAAGGAGACATGTGTTATTTTAGAAAACATTACATTCTACTACAACATCCGCACGTGCCGTGAGCAATCGAGCATTGCCAATTCACCTAGCCACATGTTTTTGGACTGTGAGAGGAAACTGGAGCATCCAGAGGGAACCAGCACAATCGAAGAACATGCTAACCACCTCCCCAGCACACAAACACACACATGCAGGCACGCACACGTACATACCCACACACACCCACACTCACATACGCACACACACCCACACAGACACACACACTCACACTCACACACGCACACATACACACACTCTCTCACAGACACACACACACACACACACACACACACAGGTTTGTAGTTATATATAGATTTGTCATTTCTATAGGAAAACCCTAATCCTAACAATGACATCCTTAACCCCTACCCAGCCCTAACGTTAACCAAACAAAATGCAAGACTTTTGGCTTTTTTAACTTTTTTTGATTGCATTCACAGATCTTTCTGGGGACCTGAAAAATGGTCCCCACAATGTCAAAATAACAGGTTTTTACATACATAGTGGCTGATCCTTATGAAAGGATCATATTCATAAGCTTGCTGTTCAAATTCAGCGTGTCGCCTCACCTCCCCATCACAGTACGAATACAAGGACAGCTGACGCCTTTGTCAATCCAAGGTCATTTAATATGGATCCAACAGGAGCTTGAATAAGTAGCATCTCAAAAACATTTGGAATATTTATATGCATTTGCAAAGGACTGCATGTGAGTGCAGAAAATTCCCAGTAATTTAAAATCCCCACGAGTGGCCTTCACTGAAGTTGGGCCACTGAGATGGATAAATAATCTGATACGGAAAAATCAAAGGAACATACGTACATACATACATACATACATACATGCGTACATACGTACGTACATACATACATACATGCGTACGTACGTACGTACATACATACATACATACATATATACATACATACATACATACATGCGTACATACATACATACGTACGTACGTACGTACATACATATATATATATACATACATTGCATTATACGGGCCACTTTTCATCTTCAGCTGAAGGTCCATCATGTTCGTCAAAGACACCCAGAGACCCCTGAGTGTCTGCATGATAACTGACAACAAGATCCATCATGAGTATGACCGTAAGTTTAAAAAAAAATCAAAGAGGGAGAGAGAGAAGCTCACATGGACAGAGCGTGCTGTCGGATGAAGCCTCTGCGATGAATAACAAAAGACTGGGAACGCAATAAAAGGAATTGTGGGAGTTTGGGGTTTTTCGGAAGAGCGCGAGAGCCCATTCTGAGGGCCCGGCTTCGCTTCCTGTCATATTGCGTTTATGACCAACAGTGGTGACATTGACTGCTGCCATTAAAAGTGATGATTCCATTGATTTATGCGTTTGTATTTTAACAGTCACTTTTAAAGAACACCTTAATCTTATCACCTATGTGTCTTATTTTGGCCCGGTAATATTCTAGAAGGTGTACATCACTAATTTTACATTTTGTCTACCCGGTCAGATAACTCCTGATATAACTGAGTACACACACAAAGATATGAAGATGACAAAGCGGAAGCGGCAGAAAGACTGCACACAACCGCCGAAGTGTTAGGTTGACTGGTTCCCATCTCTGGTTGTAGAAGGACCTTTTCATGTTTTCCCCACTAGCCAAAGCAGCCAGATAAGTATCATGTACAGGCCCCCCGCCCCACTTTGTTCCCGTGGCGAGCCGACAGATCAGGTGATCGGAGGCCAGGGGACAACAGAGAAGCCCTCATTAAGCTCGTTGTGGAGCTCGGGGGAAAAGACCTCGCTGGCGGCACCTGGAGGGAATCTGCGAATCAGCATTTCAGCGACCCGGAGGAGCAGCGTGCATTTAAAAAACACCACACGTCCCGGGATAAAGCATGAGCTGTGTGTGTGTGTGTGTGTAGGTGGATTAGGTTTATATTACATTTTCCACGTCCCCACGAAGATCTGTGAATGCAATCAAAAAACTAAAAACATTTTGTTTGGTTACTTATGGTTAAGGTTAGGGCAGGGCAGGGGTTATAAGGTCATCATGGTGGGATTAGGGTTTTCCCCATAGAAATGAATGGAGTCCCCACAAAGACATAATTACACACCAGTGTGCATGTGTGTAAACGGGTCTATTAACAACAATGCTTATGCTAAATGATATCGCACATTTTTTTCATAAGCAGCCGAGATTCTATATATGAGGGTTTTTTCCCCTCAAAATTCTGAATAAAATAATTTAACTAAAAGAAAGATATTTCCATTTTGCCCAGAATAAAATGAGTGTGCAACTTCCATTTTCCCACAGCTGGAACAGCTGGCTATTAAAGTGCACGTCAGGTATATGACAGTAAGGCTTCCAGTAATGCGCATTGACGGGTTCCACCATTCTTGTTTTAAAGAATGATACAATCAGCAGGGCAGTGGTCCCAGGTCCAAAGGCCCAGTTCTACAGCCCCGGCTGGTCAATCCCATCCATGCAGACTGCCAAGTCACCCATCTGCTCCCGTCTCTGCTACCATCTCTGCGACCATCTCTCTCAACATTCAATCCTAAATTTCCCAACCGCCGCATTTCCAACTGCGCTTTATAGTTCCTGAAACGCCTGGGCTGCATTTAAAAGGCGTGGGGGCAGCGCTAGGCTGCACGTGCAGGCAGGCTGAGGAACCTCCACGCTCAGCTCGACCCAGCGCCGGCAGCTCTGCACCTTCTCGCCGCCCGGACTAAACGGCGGGGTGACAGCGGGCAGGAGATGCCAGTGCCCCCCCCCACTCTCCCATGGACGGCCCGCTGGCCCGTTACCTTCCATGGGGTCCATCTCGTCCCTCCTCTCCGCGACGCCCGTTCTCTTCTTCCCCTTCCTCTCCTTCTTCCTGCCCTCGGACATGCTGTCAGCGGTAACGCGTAATCCCACAGACGGGTAATCCTGGCGGGGCGGCGGACTGTGAGAGCCTCTCTGAACTTGACTCACTGCACTCCTTCTATATAGAGCAAACCCTCTTCACACAGTTTGGGATACACCTACTTGGGGGGGGGGGGGGCATTTCCCATTGCCTTCAGATGTTTAACTATTTGCTGGCTATAACTGCCTGGTGAGGTTAAACCACCCCCCCAAACACACCCCTCCTCCGGGTCAGACCTGCATCATTAGGCTACTGGTCTCCCTCCAGTAATACCGGTGGTGAAACACCAGGGCTCTCTTTTACCTCCCCAGCTTCCCAGCCCGACCAGTGGTGACACACACTCTAGCTGGGGAGGGGGGTCAGGGGCGGGACCAGCAGCGACGCAGTGCTGTCCGTCCCCCCCCCCACAGCCTGACCCTGACCCAACGTGTCTGAGCTCTTCCAGCTGGGAAGCGAGCGGCCGGCTCTCGAACACCAGCGGTGGGTCACTGGCGCCAGAACTTCCACAAACCCACTATAATGGGCCCGCTCCTTTTCAAAATAATCTGCCCCTGCCAAACGGTCCACCCAAAATAACCCGATTACTCTCCTTCATCCCACACGCACACACACACGCAATGTGCCATGTTCACGTTACAGCGAATCGACTTTAAACGTAATATCTCTAATGTCATGTTTTGTAAACGCCGCACGAATAACCTAAACCAAAAATAAAGGCTCCATTCAGTGAGAGGGGTTCTACTTTCCTCCTTAAGATGACACATGGCTCCCTGCACACTCTGCCTCGCTCCCTCCCCCCTGTCCCTCCCTCCCCGGAGTCCAGACGAGCCCCAGCCTGCCTACCCCACTGCCTCTCTTCAATAATCCCTGACAGGGAGCTCACACATGGGTCAGATGCGAGCATTTCCTTTACTGCAACGATCCGTCAAACCGCAAACAAGGCGGCGAAAAGAAAACGGCGACGGTCGTTCCCTGACCTCCCCGCGTCCGGTCCTAATGCGAGAGGCACTGGCTTCAGGTGACCCCGCAGTTCGACCGCCTGATTTCACCAGGGTAACAAATTCCTGTGTCACATTTCAGACTGCGTGTGACATGCGACGCTTGAGGCGGTCTAGCCCGAGGAAGGAGGCGCCGATGACCACCTCCATGACGACTCCACAGATCAGCCCGCCAGCTGTGGACGGGCCTGAGACCGCAGCCTCTCTGACACCCCCCACCCCGTCTGGAGCTCTGTGTGTATTTCATAAGCCAGGTGCATTAATAAATTTTACTTTTAATCTGAGTCTGTTTCTTTTTCAGTTTTTTGATGAAACGTTTTATGTAACTTTCAGGCTGCACTTTTAGCCAACTAAAAACTGAAACTTAGTATATACATGATACTTATTTATTGCTCTAATAAGAGTTTTTTTTTGTAATCTGTTAAAAATCCGACCATTGAAATCAGCTCAAGGACAAGCAAGCATAAACTTGGCAAGACGGTATTGAAGAACATCCTCCGGTATGCAGTCAATGCCTGACAGGGCGGCCTAGTGAAAATGATAATATACTGAAAATCGATTATAAAAACCCACAAATGCTCCTTTAATGTGCACAGTGCAGACTATCAATTTGTACTTCATTACAAAAAATTAACCCACATATCGATAAATTATTTAAAAGCAAAGACAAAGAAAGCAATGTCCCACCATCATCAATAGTGATGGAATAAACCTGTTTTAAATCAATACACTAGTACATAGAGAATCACACAGAGACATGCAATTTCTACATTAGGTCATTTAAGACATTTTCCTCGTGGTCGTTGATGATTCACTGAGGACGGTCCAATTTCTGTGTTTGTGTGAGAGATGGGAGCCTAATTGATGATCTCAGCACAAGCCTCAGCGTCCCCATTAAATGAGTCGCACACAGACCAGGAGACCACATTTGAGAAAAGCGGAGACGCCGTCCAAGACAGCATGCGTGCAGCTGGCCGGGTGTCTCCAGGCTACGTCCCCCACGTCCGCTTCACAAGCTTTTAGGAACAGCTTGCAGAATGGCAATAACACGTCGCCATAAGCTGTTTACCAACAACGGAACAGCCATGTCTGAAATGTTTCTTCCGGACACATAAAATACGTATTTTTCTTCATCCCTGACCCACAAGTTTTCCCGTAACCTTCAATTTTTTTCCCCCTCGCAGGCCTGACGTAACTTTTTCTCTGCCACTAGCGCAAAATATTCGAGATGAGAGATGCCCACCCATCTACGGGGCGTCAGTGCCGCCGGACACCACATCAGCTCGGCCCGGTGGCATGAAAGCGTTCGGTGTGGCGTTTCTGGGAATCAGAAGGGGGCGCCAACGAGTTTCCGGCATGAGGAGTCGGGCGATGTGCCACAGCCACGTCTGCAGGGTATGCTGTTAATGAGGGCAGCCGGAGCTCTAGAACCAGAGGTCAAGGGTTCAAGTGTGCTGTCAAACACTGCCGGGGCAGAGGAACCGCAAGGGCTCCTCGGACCTGTAACACTCAGCATACGACACATAAAAATAAACACGAATCCCATAGGAAACTCTAGTGATAAGACGGTGATAAACAAACAGAGCTGGTAAACCGATGAACAGGCAGGTCGGCCGATTGATGGATGGAGTCCAGCTCCCCAAAGAACTCGTTCTGAGTACTTACCCGGGGTTTGAGTACTTATACAGTATGTTCTCAGGCTCTGAAGCACTCTTCCTGAGTACTTACCCGGGGTTTGAGTACTTATACAGTATGTTCCTAGGCTCTGAACATGAGGGACCTTTTAACTTCAGAATCAGGCCATGCTAGACTAGCGGCAGTGAGCGCCTTCACCCTCCACCCCCACCAATAAATAGGATAGTTTCTCTCTCCAGAGAAACTGCTCCTGTTTCCTTCTTTCTCTGCAGCCCGGGTCTCTGGAAAACCTGTTACTGCCTCGAAAGACCTGAATTCCTCGGGCTGAGTGAAGGGGTGAGAGACGGGGGCAGTGCCCGGCAAATATGGGGCCGTCTCTCGCAGAAAGAAAAAAAAAAACACGTATGACTAACCACCCAAGTAGGCACTGGGGGACCTCCGGGGGGCTCTCCCTGCTCAGCCCCAATCCTGCCCCTGCCCTCACCTCCCCCCCCTCCACCTCTGTGCAGGCCGGGCGGCTCCCAACATGCCGTGACTCGGAGGGAACCTTGCCGAGGTGGGGGTGAGCACAGACCCCACAAACCCACAGCACCGCGTCTACTGTCCACTGCCCCCCCCCCCGCCCGGTCGCCCCCACACACCATCCACGGGGGTGTCATCTGTTGGCGCCGGGGGCCCCAGAACCTGGGGGCCAGCAGAGGAAAGGGGCGCCGGCCCCTCGCCAGGAACAAGCCGGGACTCGTAGGGCCTGCTGACGCCGCGCCTGCGGGCTCCCTGCACCCACCTGCGGCTCGCAGTCTCCGAGCGCGCGTGTGTGTGTGTGTGTGTGTCAGTGTGTGTCTTATGTATATATTACACTGCGGGTCCCAACAATGTCACAAAAATCCTGTTATTTTGACCCTGTGGAAGGCACCTTGTTGGTCCCCACAAGGGAAAACTCGATTTTATAAAAACCTGTAACTGCTGTCAAAAAACTAAATATGCCAAAAGTCTTGTATTTTGTTTGGTTACTTATGGTTAAGGTTAGGACTGGGTGGGGGATCGGATTGCCATTGTTGGGATTAGGGGTTTTCCCTAAAAATGAACAGACGGTCCCTACAAAGATATGAATACCTGGACTGTATATGTGCATGCGTGTACAACGCATGTGTTTGTGTATGTGTACGTGTGTCTGTGTGTTTACACATGCGTGTGTATGTGCTTGTGCACATTTCCTTTCTTTCTGTGCTTAATGATACTTCCTTATGAGACGCTGGACCAATGAAGCCCAGTGGCTCCATGTTCTGCAGATCATCACAGGAGGACGTCTCGCTAAAACCCATCGGAGATATTAGGATTCACATCCGCCGCCGAACACTGGACAGCCGCACACATTCTGCATATCTATTTACATAAAAAATTGCACTGATATTTTCCCCTAATTTGTAAAACATGCAGTGCGTTTGTATTAACGGAGATTGTACTCGAGACCTGAGAATATTCCTGATTAATTCTCAGAAAGAAAGGAGAGATAATCTGTCATTCCCTCCTAGAACCTGTCAGTCCTCCTTACTGTCACCGATGAGGGAGATGGACAGCAGAGAGTACCAGCGCCAGAAGCGTCCACACCCTGCGGTGAGAGCAGGCTTCATCAGAAGGATCCTTGCCTGTCACTCTGCAGCTCTCCTCCATCGCAAGGCAAACAGGGCGTGTGCTGCAGAGAACATCTGGGCATGCCTACAGCATGCTGCACTCACCAGAGACTTTCCTGCACGACACGCTCTTGGCCCAAAGCTACTGGCGCGGGTTGCTATGCGACGGCAAAAGTGCAACAGAACCGCAACCACCTGCCGGAGCAGCGGTGCCTCACGGCGGGAGCTCTCCCCGCGGGCTGGGATGACGGCCGCGGTTTCCCGAGGAGGTGCGGTTCCTTCAAAGGTGTCCCCACTGTTGGGCGAGCTTCTGAAAGATGGGGAAGTGGAGGAGGAGGCAGGCCTGCTGTCTGGCAGGCCTTAATGAAAGATCCCCAGAGGCTCACCTCTTCAGCTTGAGAGAGTGGCAGGTGCTGCTCATAGACACCAACATGAAGTTTAATGTGAAGTTTGCCGGTTAAATGCAGATGGTCTGTCTGTAAAACTCCAGCTGCTCAAATCGACATACTACACAGAACAGCTGATGTTTCCCTACTCTGCTGTGCTGGGCATTCAGGCCTATATTCAAACAGCACGCAAAAAAAGAAATGAAAGAGCAAGATGTCTTTCAACTACATTTAGTAAGATTCAGGAGCCTCGATCTGGGTCCATAACATTTTCCTGGAGACGAAATACTCCTCTTCGTCCCATCCCCCAAAATAATGATGGCTTGTCTCTTCCTATCTCTGCCTTGCCCAGAGGGCCCCAACTCTGTTCTGGGGGGGGGAGGTGGGGGGTGAGATTAAAGGCCTCTAAATCAGGCTCGCAGCTTCAGAGACGGTTTATTTGTCTTTGCCACCTGTACAGCATCACAAGGGTGACACTACAGAAACGCTGCAGTTTATCCACATGACTTAATGGTTTTTAAACACCCCATCGTGATGTTTAGGTGTCCTCACTCTTACTGAGGCTGGGGGCGAGCCCCCCCCCCCCCCCCCCATCTGCTTGAGAGGTGCAGTGAGGGCAGCTCACCGGGGGGAGAGGAGAGGGGGAGTGAGGAAGAGAGACCCTGTGGATTCCAGCATCACCCCAAAAGTCTGCTTTACTGAAGCACGCTGTCAAGCAACTGGAGATCAGGAGCATTAATAAATATAGCAGATGTGCTCACTGATTTTAATATGTCCTCAGCACATGTAAACTTAGAAATATATCCACTATATACATACACAATTAGAAATATATATATAAATCTGTGTGTGTGTCTGTGTCTGTAATACGCATGTATGTAGAAAGCCATACATATAAAGCTGCTTCCAAACATTAGATCCCAATAACACCACGCACTAAACGCTTGGTGCAGCAAAATGACTTCCAATAAATGAAAGCAAACCTTAAAATAATTAATTAAAACTGTCATGATTGTGCAGGACTGCATGCTCAGTTAACCGAGTGACATGCTAATCCAATTCTTAGTTATGAGTGGATACCGTGGAGAGCGAGGATTTCCCTGATCGCATTTCCACATCGCGTGACTTGGCGCATGCATCTGACTGATAGCAGCACATCCCCAGGCGACATCGGCCTCTCGCTTCCCCACCTTTGCCGGGAAGGGGAGCAACTCTGGAGTCTCTGCCTGCACGCTGACACTCAATATCCGGGCATACCGTGAGGCTGGTGTGAGGAAGCACCCGCGTTCACCCGCAGAGCACAAGCGAACCGCCTCCCGTGCAGCAGACGTCGCATTTCCTGAATTGCGGCTTCTGTGACGAGAGGCAGATCCAGGTGATGTTCCTGGCAGGGCCCTGCTGCAGCGTGCTGGCGATGAGGCTGAAACAGACACGACTGACGCCCCGAGGGCGCCATCCACAGGCCCGCTTGGGTCATACTAACAGGCTCACACACACCCTAATTCAGAAAGTTGAAAAGAAAAAAAACAGACCCGAATTGACGAGAATAATTGTAAAGACGATGTCCTTCAGCCTACCTATCATAATTTAGGCTGACACCCATCGCATGAAGGAAACGGCGACGTGAATCAAGGCGCACGTAAGGACAGCACCCCCATCATAGTTACGACTCTGTGTCATTTCTGCGGAACACAGCTGTCTCCATGGAAACCACAGTAAGGGGAAGAGTGTGGAAAAAGAGAGGGAGAGACGGCGAGAGCGAGAAGGCAGAGAGCGAGCGAGCCAGCACCGCTCCGCCGTGCCACATGCAAACACAGATGTGCGGGCGTCAGCCGGTGCTCAGCCTGTTGGGAAGCATTCCCTCTTGCAGAGGGCTGGACGAGAGTCGCGGCATGAACTCCCCCACTGAGTGCACTGTAAATTCAAGGCTGTGGCCCAGAGTTAGCAGAGCCTGCCTGTCCGGTATGTATGTCTATACATAACTACTGAAAAGATTCTCCAACACAGTGTTTCCCAATCTGGTCCAAAAGTCTTGTATTTTGCTTGGTTACTTACTGTATAGTTAAGGTTATGGCTGGGTAGGGGTTAAGGTTGTCATTATTGGGATTAGGGTTATACCCATAAAAATTAATGAATGGTCCCTACAAAGATATGAATACAATACAAACGTGTGTGTGTGTGTGTATTTTAGCATCTGTGCAGACATGGTGTGTGTATGTGTGTGTATTTTAGCATCTGTGCAGACATGGTGTGTGTATGTGTTTGTGCATTTCAGGGTCTGTGCAGACATGGCGTGTGTGTGTGTTTGTGCATTTCAGGATCTGTGCAGGCATGGCGTGTGTGTGTGTTTGTGCATTTCAGGGTCTGTGCAGACACGGCGTGTGTGTGTGTGTTTGTGCATTTCAGGATCTGTGCAGACATGGCGTGTGTGTGTGTTTGTGCATTTCAGGATCTGTGTGGACAAGTAAGAGGAAACGGCACACTGTTTGTCCGTTATTTATTTTTAATCTCTGCACTCTTATCCTCTGACCTATTCAGACATTTATCTTGCCTTCAGTTTTCAGTTGTAAAATATTAATTTACAGGCAGCCTTCCCAGAGCACCTAGCACCATGTCACCATCACTGCCATCCACATGCCGCGTGAACGCTTCCTCCCGTGTGAACTTTTAAAATGGCCGCTAAGTCAGACTAGCGCGGCACACTGCAAGCCTCTGCCCTACCCTTAACATCATCAACATTACACAGTATAATTAAATATTCCCACACCACTGTCTGAGCCAATTCTGTCAAGCGCAGACAGAAGACAGGATTTTCACATCAGATCTGTTTTGTTCATTATGGTGACCTTTAACACAGAGACACTGACACTATTTTGCGCAAATTCCGTTTCTAAAGATAATAAAATATTTCTGACTGCAAAGCACCTTTTAGTTACCGCAAGAACAAGAGACTAAAGACCATATTTAGTTTCAAAATCATACACAGAATTGAAGTAAATTAAATGCTAATTGTTGTGTCTTGGAAGCAGACCAACAAAATGGATTCTTCATTACTGTAGCATAGATCGGAGAAGCTAGGAGTGTTTTATTAATTAAATCTCCTTTGGCATTACAGCACATGTAAATGACAGCCCTAATGCATATTTCCAAGAAGGTACCTCATAGGAACCAGCCCTTTGGCCTGGAAAAGTGCCAATGCGAGTAGACTCCTTCATGAGGTACCATTTCAGGCAGAGGGGCCTATCTCTGATGTAAGTGTGTCTTCTGAAGGCCTCCATCACCTTCACAGCTCCAACTCCCCTCCTGTGAGTGTGCCGGCCCACAAAACCCGGCTGCAGCCGCGTCATGTTTAAATGCTCCCTGCCTTTCCGTGTTTACGTTTCCCCATTTGGTCCTGTCCCTACAGACAGTATCTCAACTGCGCCCCCTACAGGAGACCGTTGCTGGGGGGGGGGGGGGGGCGGGG
>JABFEB020000002.1:9646881-9664666 GCA_019775895.2 Stomatorhinus ivindoensis | reverse complement strand
TATATATATGCGTGCGTGCGTGTGTGTGTGTGTGTATGATGAGGGAAAAAATGTGAACATAGGCTTATATTCATATTTTAACGTGTAATGTTTTCTGGCCATTCACAGAGTAAAAAAATAATAATCAGGTTTTCAATTATTTTCGTAGTTTCCACGAGTTAAATGGTCGGCTAAAGAAATAGAATCTGCATCAACCTTAATTGTTGACTTTTTGACTGTTGATTTTTTTTTTTGGTTTTTTGTATTTTTACTCCCGATATTCCGATCGTTATAAAAACGGCTACAGTTTTTAATAAGCTCACTTACTTCGATTACTCTGTAGATATATGGTATTTTAAAATATTGCTGAACAGTGTTGCAGACGAATACCGTCAGAGAAACTATCATCACAAGGAGAATTTTTGTCGAATTAAAAATTAATAATAATTAGAACTGATGTCATGCACTGCACTCATTTCATTTCAACAGTACCTATATACGTAGCCAAGATACGAAAAGATTGACACAGTCAGTCAGATAGATAGATGAATCCTCATCTCTATCACCATATAATTAGTTATTGTAATTTGACATTCTTAAACACTTGTTTTAATCTGTCTACATGTTTTAAATTAATGTGTCTAGTTAACCGAACGTTTCATTGCCAAGTACAATTGTCATTTTATTCGGGGTTAGTAAAACAGCTCCTTTTATTTTGCCGCAGTAAAAGCCGCCGTTGGTCTCTGTGTCGTGACTGCGCTGACGTCTTTCAAACACGAAATGCAGAGATACTCGCCAATTACGAAAATCAGCAAAGATAACGATACTTTTCATAACCGACACCGCAAATGTGCTTTTGTCTAAGCAAAGCGGACATTTTAGAGACAAGGGAGCGATGCTCTCTCGTTTAGGTCGATCCAGACTTTGGAATTTTGGATTTCCAAACCGGAAACTTCAGGCGCCCAACCCTCTCCGACCCTCTAGCTGCAATACCTTCCTCGTCACAGCAAGAGGCGAAAGACTGCTGCAGTCCCGGGGAACTCTACGTGCTGACGTCAGAGAAACAAACGTGCGGCGTTATAGCCGTGCGTGCGTCCGTCTCCATGCCACGACTCGCTATTTCTTTCCATCTTGTATAGCAACTGATGCTAGGGGTTCAGTAGCGTCAGTAATAGATGGCTGCCCAGTTAACAGTACTGTGCTCCTCTTGTCAGCAGTGGTAACTGCCGGCGACGGGTTGTCCAGAGGCTCTGAGCGCTCAGCCTGTAGCGATACTGAGGTAGGATTTACAGAACCTTGTCGCTGTTTAACTCCTTTTAGGCATCAATAAATTATTTACAGTACCTTGTTTTCAAATTGCAATCAAAATAATCGCTATGATATACCTCGAATTATTGTTTTTTTATGTTCACATCCCTATTCACGTGCGTATTGCACTTCAAAGGTCCTGGCGAAATCTGTCGTGCTTTGCATAACACTGACCTGTAAACAGCTACGTATCAAACTTCCAAAATGTTTAACTCTTCATATTGAATGGGGACAGTTCGGTGGCAGGTACAAAAGTCAGTGTTTCGCGTGACAACATCACTATTGAAAGAGATTTGATGCAATTGTATGATCGGGCACACATATTTTTTATTCCCGCCTAGAATTTCAAAAATAGAAAATCCCGAATGAATCCATGTTCTTAATAACCGTCAAATCAAAGCTTCGATCAGCTTTAAACATTAAACGATGATAATTTCTTGCATACAGTTATGCATACATAGGCTACATAAATATATATTTGCTTATATATACAATGTGTATATATAATTAATTAATCAGACTAATTAATTGTAAAAACATTTCAGCTTGTTTTTTTTAAGTGATTATGCGTAAAAACGTGTTGAATTTGACTTTTGGTAACACTGCTTAAACCATTCAATTTATTCCTTATAGATTTCGGATTTTGCCGACAGGTGTCCCTAACTACCTCTCGTTATCCTCCGCTCATTGTAAACAATCTCGGAGCAGTATTCTTTAATTTATTGTTATTTAGGACGACTGAAGTTAACGGTTTGAAGATCATAAAGTCCAAAGTCTGGATTGACCTAACTGAGAGACAAAGGGACATTTTGGATATCGATTAAAAGCATCCTAATATGTGCTAATTTCCGTCATTGGCGATTATCTCTCTTGTTTTTATCAGATTGTCAATCATATAGGAATGTCGGGCGAATGGTTTGAAGCGCCAAACGTCAGCGCAGTCACGACATAGAGACCTATTTATTTAATTTTAGACTTGCGTCCTTGATATTGGACAACTGACCAACTAGATGACATTGATAATAAATAAGCAGATATGAGAGAGAACTTCACTAGACAACTCTGCTTAAAATAATTTAAATTGCGTTAATGTACCATTCAGTAACTAGTGCTATTACTTCAATTTTTTTCTAATATCTAAGTTTAATATATTTTATCTTGACCAATGTTTCATTAATATGTCCTGCAATAAAATATGGCTTACATATAAGAATGCTTTATTGTGTTATTGAATATAAGTTTTTCATAAATAAGAATGATTTTGCTTGTTCGTTAAATCTTCTTTGTATTAAATACTTTAAAGTAAAGTAGTGGATACCAGACTATGTGTTACTTTAGGAAGCGGGCCTGTAATTTATATATATTTGTATTCCATCACTGAAGCAGGCCAGCCGGTACAGTAATTGATAAGTGCTGTAGTTGTGCCTAAACTACCAGGTTCAAATATCTTATTGTTGTTCTAATTGACATCGCTTCGGCACATGCTTTAATATATAGGCTACGTGCTGTAAGCAAGATCATACATATTAAAATTCTTGAGTGATTATTGTCTACGTGCAGTGACATGCACGTCAGTACATATTCAAGGATGTAATCTGTCAAGTAGGGTGTCTCATTTTTATATTTTGTTAATTGATGACTTGTTCTAGCATTCTAGAAATCGTCAGGCATTGTTTTCTAAAACTAACCGGTCAGTAGTTTAGCAACTTGAAATGATTTAAACACAGAAGCGAAGTTTTCGAACATGTTGTCTGCACATGAACTCATTTTAAATATATTGAGTTCACGACCTAGTCGGCTATACGAATTGTCGTTGGTTAGTTGGTAATCGAAGAAAACTTGAATATTATGAATCACTTAATTGTCCTCTGAACGGTCTGTATATTTTATAGCCAAAAACGTGTGTAAAAAATTGTGCCGGAAATGTTTTGAATGACAAATATTGAATGACATTACATAAAATTAAAATTGTATTAGTAACTACTAATAGGGCCTAATTATTTTTTGCTAATTGTTTCTACTGCTTATTGCTGCTGTGTTCACCTCTTAGCATGTTTTCGCTCTTAGTCTTTTTTAATGTCGTCGATGATTACGTTGTATTTTGAACTGTTTAGGATAGTTCTTATTTATTTTTACTAATTATATCAAATTTCAGTCAAAAAAGGATTAGATGATTTTGGATTAGATGACAATGCAAGGGTAATTTCCAGGAAACCATTTAGAAGTGTTAGAAAAAACAGATTAAGAAGAGACTTATTGTCCTAATTAGGTATTACTTGCACTATTCTATAATGCACTTGCCTTCATGCTTTATCATCATCATCATCATCATAATTGTTATTGTTACAGTTATTATTGATAATACTACTACTACTACTAATAATAATAATGCATAATAAGGAGTGGAAGATTAGGATTAATTCATCAAGTAATGAATCATTCATTTGACAGGGATACTGTGTTGCAAATATATGCCTTATTTTTCAATCAAGTTAAAACAAAGAACTATTGTCATTAACGGTTATTGTCTTGTCAACATTTTACTTTTTCATTTTCCGATTTGTCAGTTGGCGGCAGTTTCATTTAGTCTGATTTTCCGACTGAGTAAGATAGTTTGGTGTCAAGATCCTAAAGAAAAAAAATCATTAATGATTTACACGAAATAAGTTTGCTCTCCCGATTGCATGTATACCTTTGTAATATAGCGTACGTTTGATTTATGATACGTGTGAATATCCGAACGGTAATTTCAGACTGTATAGCTAGGCGTTTCTGGGTTTATTTTATAGGACACAATTTGTTATTTTACTACAGTAATGAAATAGATTGTTTCAGTGTCAGACTGCGATTTTAAATGTGACGGGAGAATGATCGTATACAAAAAAAAAATTAATACATTTCGCAAAATTCAATTATAGGCAGGTTCGTTCTGGAAAACGTTTTAAAACTAGAAACATAGCATTAGAAAACGTTATGAAAACGTTAAGAAAAAAAGTTTCTCGATAAGTCAAATCCATAATGAATGCATTATTATATAATGTAGTGTTATCAATCCGTACATATTTCACAAGTAGTACAATATTTAAGGTAAATATAAAAGCAATGTAGATGTTTTGCAGTCTTGTTGTTTGTCCATATGCGATTTCATCTAATCGCCCTCTCTCTCTCTGTATATAAAATTTTAATGGAATTGTTATTGTTGAGACGTGATCCGACCTCTCTTCGTGCTTGGATAAGTAATTGTTTAAATGCTCAGAGAAGCTATACAATTGGATGATAAATGTAAAGCAATAATTTTTCGAGTAATTGTCAAAAATGTAGAGCAGGTTTATTCTGTCGTTACTGGTTTATTTAATTTTTAAGTTGAATAATCAGTTAACTCTGGAGACCTTTGACGTTGTTAAACATCTTTATTTGCTAACTGAAATGATATACGGTTTAGGTAATTCCCAATGTCCACAAGACTCTAATCTGAATAGCTGTATTCTATCGTTATATATTTTTGTTTTTTAAATTGTGGTTATTAACACATTTAAAACTAACAATAATTTAGTTAATCTCTTTTTTGAAGACAGTATTTTATTTTCTCGGCACACTAAATTGTATTGTTAAATAAGCTCGACGCAATGCATTTAAATTGGAGTCAGTTTTAAGAATATATTTATATGTACACTCTTATGTCGATGTATAGGAACTTACATTTTGTGGCATAATTATTACTCTAATAGTAGTAGTTTGGTAGCTGGTTAGTGGACGTATTTGTCTTTTATAATAGATATGACAAAATATTAACCTTCACAAACTCCGGACAATTATGTTTTTTATTTATGTTTTATAATAATTAAGGGTGGTATATTGTGTAAATTCGACCAGTAAAAACGCGCTAAGTCGTAGTTGACGTGTTGAGAATATTTATCAGGGTTTCGTTGTTTCTCCGCAGATCTCGCGAGAACAGCGGCGACGCAGCTGACTGGCGGTTGGGCCGCAACAGGCAGGGCTGTGTGAGCAGCAGGCACGGAGGTAGCATCATGGCGGATAGAGACAGTGCATTGGAGCAGTCAGCGGCGGCGACGGCGACGGCGACAGCTGCAGGCCCCTTGTACCCATCTCTAGGGGGGGCGGGTTCGTCTCCTGGGCTGCAGCATGAAACGCAAGAGCTCGCATCTAAACGAGTCGACATCCAAAACAAACGCTTCTACTTGGACGTAAAGCAGAACGCAAAGGGTCGCTTCCTAAAGATAGCGGAGGTTGGGGCCGCAGGAAACAAGAGCCGCCTCACTCTCTCTATGTCGGTTGCTGTGGAGTTTCGGGACTACCTGGGGGACTTCATCGAGCACTATGCTCAGTTAGGGCCCAGCAATCCGGACAAAGTGCAGGACGAACCGCGTAGGGCACTGAAGAGTGAATTTCTCGTCCGGGAGAATAGGAAATATTACATGGACCTTAAAGAGAACCAGCGGGGCAGGTTCCTGCGGATCCGGCAGACGGTCAACCGGGGGCCCGGTCTGGGATTCGCTCAAGGCCAGACGATCGCTCTTCCCGCCCAGGGACTCATCGAGTTCCGCGATGCTCTGGCCAAGCTGATCGACGACTACGGGGTGGAAGACGAGCCGGTTGAGCTGCCGGAGGGCACCTCGCTGACGGTCGACAACAAGCGCTTCTTCTTCGACGTGGGCTCCAACAAGTACGGCGTGTTCATGAGAGTCAGCGAAGTGAAGCCCACGTACCGCAACTCCATCACCGTGCCCCACAAGGTGTGGTCCAAGTTCGGCCAGACGTTCTGTAAATACGCCGAGGAGATGAGGCGCGTGCAGGAGCGCGAGAGGCGCGCGTGCGAGCCGCATGCAGAGGAGCCGCGCGCCGACGACGACGACGACGACGATTGATAATCAAAATAAATTAATGACAAAACTATAGGAGGAGAATCTATAAAAAAAAGAAGACAAACTTATTTTAAGCGGTCATCGTTTAACCCACAGGAAACCTTCACAGACTGACAGTTACGGCTTTTCTTCCATCGCTGGATGTTACCCACTTATCCATCATTAAAACAGTAAGCGGCTGCTACAGTAACGGCATATATGAACTATGTTTCGTACTTGATAAAAAACGCCTAGTGTTTATCTCCCTACTTAACGAACATTTTTACACGTCTAAGCTATTAAAGAAATTTCAGTGGTCAGACATTGTGGTGTTGAGATGACATGGAAAAGTAGGGCTTTTCGTGTATTACGTTTGACTTTAGCACAAAGCAAATATTTTAGAAACTTTTTTTTTTTTAACCAAAACAAGTCTTTTTAAATAACTTATATTAATATATTTACAACCATATTTACTTATGAGTATATAAATTTATAAAGAGAACTGAAATTAAACTACAGTGGACAGTTATGACCCGAAAAAGATGATAAAAATGTATTGTGCACAAAATAACGCCACTAGGAAAGGGCTTTAAAGCATCCTGTGACGGTATTTTTTATTTTTTGTGTTCTTGTACCAAGAGTCTACCATATGTGATTGAAAGCTAGGCATGTCGGTGGTCTGTTGTAGCATTATGCAGAAATCTCTATAGAGTTCAAGGTACCTAGAAACCCCGTGTGTTACAGTATGCATCTCTGCCTCAGCTCTGGACTCATTCAGCTGGTTTATGTCTTTTCTGTCAACGGGAACACTTTTTAAATGGCACTTGCAGGTTTATTGCTTTTTCTGAATTGTCCATCTGGTTTTCAAGGAACATGTGGTCCTGCGGAAGGAGTTTGTCCACCCTGCTATAGGCATACCTGATTTAGAGGTGCAGAGGATTGCAGAGTCTTGGAGCTTGGGGACTGTCACATACGCATTGCTGTTCTGATTACTAAAGTCACTGTTGTTTTTATCAGATTGTCAACCCTATAGGAATGTCGGGCAAATGGTTTGAAGTGTCAACTTAAGAAAAAAAAAATATATATATATAAAAACTATGATTTTGTGAATCAGATATATTTCAGTCCTTATGAAACACCCACGTTTTCTGTGGGTAATGATGAAAAAATTTAAAGGATATTCAGCATTGAAAAAGGAGATGAGAAGGTCCAATTATCAATGCTCAGGTAGACAGGAAACTGCTACTGGTGCATGTTGAGGTTCATAGAGCATAGGTCTACGTTTAAACAATCTGGTGCCTTAAACAGTGCTCATGTTTACATACTGATTTGGTGTCCTGGAGGGCTGTTTTATTTTTGTGCGTGATTGCATTTACCGGACCTTCAAAAGAAAAAAAAAAACCCAAAGATGGTTTGTTTTATTTCATTTGTTTTTCATGATAAAATGTTATATTCCCTTAATTTATTCATTTGCTTTCCAAGAAGGCCGCACGTCATAATGAGAGCTATCGTGTTAGGTGTATCCGACCTGTGTTTCCTTTTTTCTCCCATGCACAGTGTGCAAAGAGCGCAGGAAGTGAGCGTGCAGTGGTCTGGACACCGCAGCTCACACGTACCTTCTGTGTTCTGTGCGTGAATCATTATGACAGTGTGTGCTTTATTATGTGATTAAAAATCTCCAGTAGGGCATCTATTTGATTTTTGTTTTTTCCCCGTAAAAGAAATTACTGTGTTATTTTTCATTTTGAATGCCTTTATTTTTCCCCACAAGAATTTCAGTGCTAGATTTTGTTACTCTGTGCAATATTGTATGTGCCAATGTTGGCAATTAATGTATATTAAATATTTGAAAGCCTGAAGCTGATTTTTCTTCTTGTTTTTTGAGGGGAAAAACATCAGCAGTGTTTAGGGTTACTTCATCAGTCTCAGTAACTCGCTTATCAGTATCTGACAGACGGGCAAATCCCCTGTACAGCTTCAGTGTGGCCTGTGCTGCTTCCAGGGTTTGTCTCGCTCTCTGTCCCTCAAGCTAGGCAGGCGTCCCTTGTGTGAGAATATGTAGCATAAAATAATACAAATTAAAGGCACATACAGTTGAGACATGCTGCTGTGTTACCTGATATGCATCAAGTGGAAAAAAAAGTTTACAGAAATATGTATGCCTGATCCTTCCGTTATCGAGGTTTTGTTATGTTTTTATTTCTGCATTATATGCTTCCTGTTTCATTTTATTGATGTTAATGTTTATAACACAGTTATGCCAATACAGAAATACATTTCATTTATTCAAAACTAACATATATATACGGGGAAATTTTAGTACATATAATTTTGTTTCCTTCAAATTAAATTGACTAACATATTTTTACAAATACAGGTTTATGAAGGATTACAAAATATAACCTAATTAGCCTTTATTTGAAAGACAGTTTTTTAAGTATGTTTGCATATGTCTTCAGTTTTAATGGGGACTAGTCTGTAAATGTTGCATAAACAGGGTTCAATCAGTGTGGACCTTTAGAAATTATATTATATTAAAATTCTCTATATAAATGCCACAATTCTTGGGTGAATACTGGATCGACTCCAACTGTCATCACTAACAAAGGTCCTGGTATTTTCTATGTGAATCTTGCTTTCTGTTATGTCTGTTTTATGTTCAAATATATGTACTTCTATAGCATTACTTTATTTTAATGTTTTGACTGAATTCAGCTTTCTGCTGCCAGCTGAATGCAAGCTTGTTTTTTTTCCTTTCGCTTTGCTGCTATTTATTATTGTTTTATTATTATTATTATTATTATTATTATTATTATTATTGGCATAGTGGGTAAAGAAAATGGATTGTATTTGATGGTCAGTATTTTGAGGGGGAATAAACTACCAGTGAGTAAGAAATAACTGTTCCCTTGGGGTTCCATATGGTCATCTTTTTTTAATACAATAATTGTCTTCTGGAGCTCTAAGCAAGGCTGGAATTGATTAGACAGACAGATAGTCCTGGGGGGTCCAGGAATCCAGCAGCCAATCCAAGTGACCTATGGGCCACTTACTGGTATAGAGGTTACCCAGCACTCACCTTCCAGCATGTAATCACTAAAGCAGTGCTGGTCTCGCAGGTCAAGTAGCAGAATGTAGGCGGATTCCTTTACAGTTCAGCACAGCGTGTCTAATCTCTGTCACAGGTGCTTCTTTTTAATGTGTAACGTAGTTGTCTTATAACTCTATACTGTCAAATTTTTCATCATATGTGGGTAAAAAGATCACTGCTCTCATTGCTATTCCATGTTTCTGTTACTTTGCGTCTTTTTTATGTTTTTATATGGAAACCACTTGGAAACAATGTCTTACTCTTAGTCGTTGCCTGACACTATCCTATAATGCCTCAAACTAATATCTGAAATATAACACCTTACCTGCTTGCCTTAATGTTGAAAACAGTGGTAATTATTGTGTAAGGACCTCACAGGAATTACATGCAGTGACTATGAATAAGTGGCAGATGTTTCCAATTGTTTCCGGACGCTGAGGCTGAAACTGTATAGGACCACTAGACTGTTTTGTGTGCCATCTTTAGCATTTAGCCACAGCAGACCCACCTGGAATATATTTTATACAGGGAATATATCCGGCTTTCTGTGGGCGATTTCTTTTTTAAGCTTTGTGTGGTCTTCATCCTTGCTAACTTACATATATTTCCTGCCTGAGCTGTGCTGTGAGCTCATGCGGGAAATTGCTTGTTGAATTCTAAATGCACACCGTGACCAGAGAATGAAAGGTGTTCCACTTAAGTAGACATTTTGTCGCTTATAAAGCAAATGCCCCCCCCCCCCCCGAATCATCATGTTTGGCACTTTTACTATTGATCTGACATACCATGTGCTGCCTCAGTAGATAAAACCATCAAGTTGTGTGCACATCCTAAAATAAAACATTTTGTGTCAGTACTAACACATTTAGCAAAATGAAGAAGTAAATTAGTCTTTTTTAAATTAGTCAAAATTGCCATCAGCTTAGGTGCTACTAACTCTTTGGTGCTGTGTTGCAGCTGTTTTTCAAAATGGCTGCTGTCATTTAACATAGAGAAATTTTCTATTCTTCTCTTACATATTCAGTGCCTTCAACAGGCTATTGATAGTAAAGTTCCAGGAGGTTTAAAGTCAGTAATATAGCAACAAACACCATGTGCCATGTAGTACGGCATCTTTAATGCATATCATGCAACATTGCCACTTTAACCTATTAATACCCACTGAAGCAGATTTATCAAAGTCTCTCTCCGCTCGAATGTATAACTCACATGTGAATACTTGTGCTTTCATACATCAGGTCTAAATGTTGCATGATTTGAGTATCCAGAGAAGCCAGATTTATGAACAAAACAATTGACAGAAAACAAAGTACAACAATGATTAAGGTTCAGTCTTGATGGTAACTCTGAAATGAGGGTCTCTGCTGTCACTAATAAAGTGGGATCATCTATTGGATTGATGTCTTGCAGCTTTAATGAGAACGGCAAAGGCCTACAGAGCAATTTCTGTGATTATCCCATTTACCCAGTATACCTGATCTATAACGCCAATCCCTTGTGAGTGTCAATGGGAGTTACTTACTTACAGAGGCTGATTTCACTGTGTTGTTCTGTGACTGAGTGCACACGCGTGTGTGAAAAGCATCAGAGATGTGTTTAAATTTCCACACCGTATTAATGGATTCTCTTAGGCTGTTATGCTCCAATTCCAATTATGCTTCTCCCCCGCCCCCACGCCCCCAAGGAAAACAAAAAATCTCTGTAAGATGTGCATACATATGGTCTGTTTATTATGGATGATGTCCCTCTATAATATTTTATACTCAAAGAATTAAACTAATGGATTAATGTTTGCACTTTAAAATGTGAAAATTCCAAATATTTTTGATAGGTCCTACACAGCACAGGAAATACTTTCAAGGCTTTGTGTCTACTGTTCCAGAAAAATATTCCAACTTTCAGTAGTATATTTTGTCTTGTGCAGTTTTATTAAAGCGTATTGCATGATAAAATACTCTGATTATTTTAAATGGTTTTGTCCAAATAAGCTATAAGTCTTAACAATGTCTTTCTGGATTCTTATATTCGAAAGAGTTTATTAATGATTGGTTGCCTTTCCTGACCTGACTGTGGTACTTTTCTGATTTAGAATTTTTTTTGTTTTGTTTTCATGCTTTTGTTGCTGCTCTATGTACATTCATCTCATTAAATTTCCTTTGAAACTTCAGTGGTATCAAGTGATCTTTTTAATAAAGGAAATTACTTATAATAAGCCAAAATACATGTATTTTAAATCAATGAGTTCATATCTCAAATGCAGATAACCTTGAAAATGGATCAGGTTACAGAAAAAGTCAGTGCAGTAATTCAGATGCTCCCTGGGTGATCGCAAATAGTTCAAGCACATGGTTGGTACAACAACACTGCTGCAAGCTTCAGAAATATTTACACATTGACATAAGGTGCCATTTGGACTTCAGATTACATAGAGGTCCTTATAATACCAGATAACCCTCCAGTGCCCCTGACTGAAATGCCAGATAGATATCAATGGTAACAGATATCCCCCAGCATTTATCAAGGAACTGAATGCTAAGTAGTGATATGCTTTTGGATTAGAACATCTTCATAAATTAAGTTATATGTATATGCACTGATGAGCCAGAACATTATGTACACATAATGTCGACTGTCTATTAAACATCGTACCTGTCAAGGTTTGGCATAGACAAAGCTGGAAAAAATGAAGAGACCACATCCACATTTTTAGTTTCACTCACTTCTCAATTTATGGGTGTGATTCTGTGTAAAATATCATTTTTTTCCAAACTCCAACCCAGGTCTTCTGCTTCTCCTTGATGAAGGGCTTCTTCCTTGCTTTATGGGTCTTCAGTCCTGCTTCTAGGAGCCTCTTATGAACTTGTCTTAGCAGTGCATTCCACGCGACTTAATGTTTCCCATTCTTGTCACTTGAAATCATCCTTCAGTTCACGGGGCACTGTCGGTTAAGTTGACAGTCATCTCTGGCATTACAGACTTGCTTCTGCCCCCTACCTGACTGGTTTTCGATTATTGCCAGTGTCTCCTACTTCACCTTGTTCTTGTGTACTGCTGCATTAGAAACGTTGAGCGTGGAAGCAGCTTGCCTCGCAGTGTAGCCTTCTGCCAGCAGAACTGGGATTAAACCAGGATTTAACAATGCAGATTCTTAAAAAATATGGAGTGGTATCTTATTTTTTTCCAGAGCTATATTAGATGGTAAGTTAACGTTCAGTATTGTGTGACACATTCCTCCCATGATCATTCTCAAAACTACCTGCCATTTGTGTCACAGCCTTGTTAGGTTGTGCCACAAGCGACAGTCACCATTCACTTCTCGCCACAATGAGTCATCGCCACCCAACAGCCTGTCGGTGGATTGGGGGGTTTTCCCTACTTGGACCAGTCTCAGTAGGTACCACAGCTAAGAAGCCCTGGCATTTCTGAGGTGCCCTTACTCAGTTGTCTGACCATAATTATTTAGCCCTTGTCATAGTCACCCAGATCTTTATCCCTGCCCATGTCTTCTGCATTCGACATGCTGACTAGGAGCACCAAATATTATAGCTTACTGTCCAATACACCCCAGACCTTGACACGCATTGTTTATAGTAGATAGTCAACATTATTTACTTCAAATGGGGATGGTCATAATAATGGTTTTGGCTCATCGGTGTATATATACATTAAAAATTTCCACAGCTGTCCCCCTGTCCTGTGCACTATACTTTCTGGGGTAAGTTTAAGGTTTAAGGTAACCCTGTACTAGGTAAATAATGAGTGGATGGATGGATGGAAATGTTGAAGCTGATTATTTTCCTTAAAATCATCTTTGCTAATAGATTCAGGGAAAGACATTTACAGCTACCTGTTCAGGTTTACCAAACAAAGACACAAGCTAATGCTATGACGTACAAAAAAGCGATTTACAGTGTCGGGATCGAGCAAACGATTTTTTTTCTTCACTGTTAGCACGTAATGAAAGGATCATCATTCTACAAACTCTGAACGGTGTTTTAGAATACGAGAGGCACCAAACAACGATTCATTTCGTAAATATTTCTGATTGAAAAGCTGAACTCGTCATCGAACAATGCTCAGAAAGTACGTTTGCAACACAACCGGCAACCAAGGCGTCGATCGCTGTCCGGGGTACTGAAGATAACGCTGTGATGTCATCATTGAACGACATGCGATATTATGGCAATATATTGAATTCATATTGAAAATGAAATGGCAACTCACCTCCTTTGTCACGTGACGCCCACCAAAAAAGAAAAATTGCATTGCAGTTCAATGATTCATATTTCCCTAATAATTTCATATTAGAATTAGCTATAGTCTACCATCTATGTACATTTGCAAATAAATCATTTCAATACATGGGAAAAAGTTCGTTATTCTTCCGATTTTGCATAGGCCTAATGTTTAAGGTACGTCAATGTGCGTAAATCCAGGGTGTCGTTTTAGAGATTTCAATCAATCAGTTTAAATTTAAAATTAATTTCAAATGAATTCGGCACGGTGTATAAATGCCTACGTTATTTTAATAAAATTAGCATCAATGGTTGAACCAGATCCATATCATGTGTGAGAACAGTAAGAAATGGTGTTGAATTTCAAGTTGTGCTTACAATATGGAACGACTCCTATAAATTAACACCACAAAATAAGGTGTGTTGGTCAAGGAGTCAACACCAAGGTGAATTCTTATGGAAATTTTGATCAATATATATTTTTTAACATGGACATGTTATATGTATCAATCAAAATATTTTGCCACGGACACAGACAATTTAGTCGCGTCACGGACTAGGTTGTCAGTATACGGACAATTTGACGATCCCTGCTCTCAGTGCACGTAAGTTCTTGTCGGCCAGCTTTGACAAATGTAAAAAGTACTCCTTTATGCAGAAAATCGTCATTTGGAAGTGACCCTGATGCCGACACTCGATTTTCTCCCATCGTCCCAAAATAAGTTGCGTCTCGTCCCAGTTTTTAGGTAATACTTATGGATACAGACAGATTAGACAGACAGACACATAGATTGATCTCACCTATTACTGGCAAATTTCCGTTCCTTAATTTGGGTGATTTTGCATGACCAGCTTGTCTGCTTTGCATTCGCGCCAGACGCTTCAGTTTCCGTGTTACATCACTTACATTAATAGTTGATGTGAATATTACTTGCCGACTGGCTGTGTGACTCGCGGCTGGGAGAAACGGCCTGATCAGGAATGACAGGCACTTAAAGAGTTTTGGAATGGGAGCGCGGACGGGTCCGCTAAGAGGGCGTCATGGTACCATCATATGCACCGTCTAGCATCTGCACTTGAGTATCATAGGTTTATTCAGTCCATGAACGGTATTAAATAGAACAAAATCTGTATATAATCGTTTCCCAGCAGGTTCTTATAATACGTGACCTAAGTGATCCAAAGTAAATATAAAAGAACCTTCATTATGTAATTTTACTAATGCTAAGAAATGCATTCACTTACATGATAATTCAGTTATAAATTAAGGGGAAAATGATTGCAATAGATTAAAAAATGACAAAATAAAGCAACATAAAGTGCACTTAAATTTTTGTAAAGTTTTTTTATATACAAAAAAAAACAGTCAAAAGGCAAACCCAATTTAATGGTATTGGGGATTCCTTAAGGGAAAAAAAACATTTTAAATTAATGCCACAATTCTATATGACAACATCACTCATCTAAAACATCTGGAAAACAAAGGCCAGCACTAGAGCAGGGAACAACATGTGACTCTCAGAATATGAAAGGTTATTATGAAGGTATAAAATGTTCAACAGTTCATTCCAAGGAAACCCTGGTAAAATACTGAGTCTAGCATGGTCCCCTGCACCACGCGGAGTCTGGCAGAGTCCCCGTCCTGTGGTACGGTGTGTCAGACACTGGCAGAGTCCCCGTCCTGTGGTACGCTGTGTCAGACACTGGCAGAGTCCCCGTCCTGTGGTACGCTGTGTCAGACACTGCGCCCGGAAGTAATGAGACAGCACCTGTATCAAACAGCTCATACTTCCACCACACCCTGTCTTCTCTTGAATCCGAGAGAAGCGTGGACACCCCTCCGTGACATGAGCGAGCTGTCCGTTTCACGTCTGCTGACGACCTCACGTGTGAACAAGGCCTCCGACAACCACGTTAAGACGGAAGGAAGGAACTCAGGAACTCATTCACGTTACCCAGGATCTGAAACGTGCAGCAGAGGCGGACCATGCTCTGTGCATTGCCCTGTCTGTCAGAAGCACATCCATGCCCCACTCGTCCCTCAACATGCACATACACCAGCCAGGCCCCAAACTCGAACCACTTATCCACACAGTGCAGGAATTCCTCCTACTGCGGCTGGGTTTTTAGCAAAGTCCCGCACTCAAATGCTGCGGAAATGATCAACATTAAACACCACATCCTCTTGCTTAAACCCTAAACCCAAGCAAGTGCAATGATTAGGCTACAAGAAAAAAAAAAACACCTCAGCGCCACCTTCTGCTGGCACTGCTTGGGTATTGCACTGCAGAGACAGCGGCAGGCAGGACGGGATGCGCTCCCTTCATGTGAGTCTCGCTCATCCCGAGCCGCATGCAGTTTAGCCCTTTATGACGCACTGCAAGCTGCACGCCTGCCAGCCACGCATGTCGCCCCCAAGTGAGTGCACGCGATTGCATAAGCGCGCAGTTGCAGGCACAGTGTTCAGCCTGATGGCATAGCTGCACACACCTGCGCACAGCACCCTGTGCTCCTTTGCACTGCCCGTCCCTTGTCACTGGATACAGCTTTAGGCTTTATTTCTTCTTCTTTTTTCATTTTCATTTTTGGCACAATATATATGTACATGATATTAATAACAACAATAATAATAATCATAATGAAGAAACTAATGATAGCAATCATAATAATACTCTACACCAGTGTTTCCCAGCCCGGTCCCTGGGGCCGGTCCGTGTTTTTGCTCCCTCCCAGCTCCCTGCCAGACAGTCCACATTTATGCTTTCTACTGGGAGCTGGGAGGGAGCAAAAACTGCTGCAGGTCCTCGAGGACCAGATTGGGAAACACTGTTTTAGGATGTGCAGTCCTGCAGTCTCAGCTCCGCTGCTCCTGGTCAGCCAGGCTGCTTTTGCCCTCTGCCCGGCCATTGGAGCCGCGCCCGTGGCTGAGGGCCGGGCTGGACTGGGTCTTACGCAGGTACCCGTCTGGGGCCTCGCCACCCAGAATGTAAGCCTCGATCTTGTCCAAGTCGTCGCTGGCTGCCCTCAGTTTGGTCTGCAGCAGGGTGACGTAAGTCTCGTACCGACTTTTCTGAGGAGGGGGTAGAGAGTGAATCGGGGGAGACTCAGAGGACGGCTCAGTAAATGGGACATGACGAGCTCAGAACCCTTTTAAGACGGCACCCAGACAGCCGCAGGTGCACGTTAATCCCTCACCCTGTTCCCTGTTGTTTTCCCTGTACCCACCAGCAGGTGGCACAATGGCCTGGCTGCTGAGCATAAGTGAGCGAACACCATGACGTAAAGGAAGGGTCTGTAAGCGTTCGGGGCGGAGGGGGGGCAGCAGATGGAGATTAATAATCTGATCTTTTACCCCCAAGGATGCCGTCTGAGAGCCAGTAACTGTCCTTTGTGAAAGCACACAGCACCAATCGCTCAGAAAATACCCCATTCTGAAAATGACTCACGCTGCAGCTGTAAGTGGCTTTGGCGGAACAATCCGAAGCGAATATAATACTCGCATTATTTTGCAGTTTTTAGGCAGCACTCTGTTATGTTTTCTTGTTTAAATTTTCCAAGTGCGTAACACTGAATTAGATAACTGCTAAATAATTATAATTCTTATTTATATCGTTATAAAAATGACTCACTTCGAATGTGAGATAGTGCTCCTTCAGCCTGTATTCCTCCGACTCCTTGGTCTTCAGCGTCAGGTCCGGGGGATTCCGGCTGTGCTCTTCCACCTCCAAGGTGATCTGCTTCAGCTTGGTCTCATGGGACCTCAGCTGCTCCTCCTGCACCAGCACACCGACAGACAGACCACAGAACAAAGGAAGCTGGCACTTAGAGTAATGAAAGCACCGACCAGCACTGACAGCAATGGAAGTACCAGCTGGCACTGACAGCAATGACAGTACTGACCAGTGATCTGACAATACTGACATCAATGACAGTACTGACCAGTGATCTGACAATACTGACAACAATGACAGTACTGACCAGTGATCTGACAATACTGACAGCAATGTCAGTACTGATCAGTGATCTGACAATACTGACATCAATGACAGTACTGACCAGTGATCTGACAATACTGACATCAGACAGTACTGACCAGTGATCTGACAATACTGACAACAATGACAGTACTGACCAGTGATCTGACAATACTGATAACAATGACAGTACTACCCAGTGATCTGACAATACTGACATCAATGACAGTACTGACTAGTGATCTGACAATACTGACAGCAATGTCAGTACTGATCAGTGATCTGACAATACTGATATCAATGACAGTACTGACCAGTGATCTGACAATACTGACA
>JABFEB020000002.1:9626421-9637067 GCA_019775895.2 Stomatorhinus ivindoensis | reverse complement strand
GGGGGGGGCAGCCTCTCTGTCCATCACAGGACACACACCTTCATTCCTATGGGCATAACCCTAACCCCAACAATGCTGACCTTAACCCCCCACCCATTCCTAACCAAAATAGCCAAAGTAGCCAAACAAAATACAAGACTTTTGGCTACTTTGGTTTTTTTTCACTGATTTCTATTAAATTGAGGTTTATGACTTGGGGACCTGGAAAATGTCCACACAAGCCAGGAAGTAACAGGTTTTACCACATTGTACTTCCTACAATGTGATAAATACAGACCCGCAGACACACACACACACACACAAACACACACGCAGAATCACACACATGCGCGCACACACATACTCTCACACGCACACACACACACACAGTGGCCAATTCAGAGATGCCTATTCACTTAATTGCTTATTTTTGGATTGTGGAAAAAGACCCAGTAACAGTAGGAGTACAAATAACCCCCGCCCCCCACAGGAACTGTCCCAACAACATTGGGGGTGTGTCGTCACGTGTGGATGGCCTGAAAAACATATATGTTTAAAGAACACATGTTAAAACTGGATTAGTCCAGTGTTTCCCAACTCAGACCCACAGACTGCCCACATTTTTGCTCCCTCACAGCTCCCGGTAGGAGCAGAAGCGTCAACCGTCTGCGAATCCCCAAAGACTGACTGGGAAACACTGGATTAGACATGTCATTTTCTTGAAACCTTGTTGAGGTTTTTAATTAGGCTGATCAGGACGGCTCGATACTGCCAGAACACCATGGAGCTGCCAAGGGTTACTAAACTGCAAAGTTTTTGCATGCGGCAAATGAGCTGGCTTTGGGAACGCCTTTAACAGCTTAATGGGCACTGCTCCATCCAGCAGGAATACTTAAGGTCGTTTGAGTGGGACGAAAACACCATTCCCGGGAGCTTTCATTGCCACGCAACCTGCCGATACGGAGAGGAAGGAGCCATCATGCATATGTCAGCCATCGACATAAAGCAGATTTTCATTTTATAAGCTCAGATGTAACCTTAATAAATATTTTATTAGTAGCTGATTAATAAATAATGAGCATATTTGCCAGCGTAATGTACTGGCATGCATATGTCAGGAAGAGTATAATGGAGAATTGCCAGACTGGCAGTGTATGAGAAGACAAGACAAGAGATCAGGGTCGATCCATGATGCCCCCCCCCCCCCCCACACTTTCCCAAGTTGTGGTACATTCTCCCATACTTCTCTCACAATCACGCATGAAAACAGAATAATAAACAACTAAAACCTTGACACTTTTTACCGAATGATTCACATATTCGGCTAAATCTAATCAGTGCAATTAAGTTATGCCTAAACTTAATATAGCACAGCGATGTGTCGGTTGCCGTGGTTTCTTGCGTGCTGGCTGACCCAAGAGCGGGGCATTAATCAGAGCTCTGAAACCAGCGTGACGCGCTGCATTAACCTAAAACTCATGCAGCTCTCTAGAAAAATCCGCAACGGAACCCAAATGGCCGCAGCAGTTTAGGAACATGCCTAGACTGCTCAACAGTGGAACCCTCGACATTAACACCCAGCTACACAAACTCCATCTACTCCTAAACTACTCCACAGAAACACCCAATAACACTACAACACCTAATACTACTCAGCAAAAACACCCCTAACTCCTACGAGCCAACACACCAGAAGCCCCTTCCTGCCCTAATGTAAACCAGACCTCTGCCATGGAGGAAATGAATATCGTGACCAATCACAGGGCAGGGAGAATGAACGCATCACCGCCAGTGACCTCGTTCCTTTGCGTTCCCTAAAAGCTGTGATGTTACCCAACAAGGTACTGTTTAAATAACACCACTGCAGCCAACAGTAAATACCCACATCAGGTCCAAAGTATGTGCAGATTAAACTCTCTGAGGTTACTTTATTACATTATCTTACACAACAGTGTCAGGTAGGACCCCTATTTGTGTCCAGAGCCGCTTCAAGGTTAAATGAGTTAAAGTTCAGAGAAGGTTTCCTGCTGTATTGAGTGGTTCATCTTGAACGTGCACCTATTCTTTTAGGTTTAACAAACCAGGCCATTCTCCATTGACCTCTCTTATAAACCAGGCCACGGAAATGCCACCGACTGGGTCATTTTTATCCCCCACACTGGTCTCTGTAAATTCAAGCCACTGTACTGACTGAAAAGACCGGGAGGGTGACGGTTTCTGAGATTTACAAACCTGTATGTATGGCACTAAGAATCACACCGCGTCTAAAAATCGACTGGATCACATGCCTCAGCTGTTAACGTCGCCCTGCCTGTATTCAGATGCAAAACACAAGATTCACTGTTTATATCAAAAAGCAGGTGTAGCTACCAAAGCGGCATGGAGTGCAGTATGGCTATATACATTATCTAGTACCACCATTAATGCTCTGTACAAAACATTAAAATATCAGCTAAAGGCCGCATTTATATCTTTGCGGGGACCGTCCATTCATTTCAACGTGACAACCCTAACCACTACCCAGCTCTAACCATAACCATAAGTAACCAAGCAAAATACACGAGTCTTTGCATTTACGGGTTTTTCATTACATCCACAAATTTTTATTAAACTGAGTTTCCCCTTGTGGAGGCCGAAAACATGCCCCCCCCCCCCACGCCAGAATAATAGATTTTTATGACATTATGGAGACAGAGAGACAGACAGACACAATTGACAAGTGAGATAAGCCAAGCAACAGGAGTCCAACTGCATATCTTTGCTGGAGAAAAGCACAGCTCCAGCTGACAGGGAAACAACATGCAAATGCCAGACACGATGGGACAGGATCGAGGGACATTTCCAAAGGTGCGAGGCAGCAATGCCACTGAAGGCCATTCAGCCCAGATATAAATGACAGGTGACAGAGCAGTCCCCCCCCCCCCTCTTCGGCAGATACACTCACGGCAGTCTGAGAGACTGCTGTCCACTGGAATATTCAGATCACTGCGTAACGCAGAGTCACATGAGTATCTGGGACCAAATAAAGCAACAGCCGCTGGTGCCTCTCAGTGGAGAAGAACTGAAGAGGCTGTCCCAGACGCAGCACTTCTGTAAGCAGCATATTACTGACGATATCAGCCATATTACTGACAACATCAGCCATATTACTGACAACATCAGCCATATTACTGATGATACTCATCATAGCTGTACAATTAGAAACACATCTCCAAAAATCCATTATTTCAGGAGCATGAAAAAGCATTTTCTCAGAAACTATTTTACAAAGTAAACCTAAACCATCATAATCAGACACCCTCTGCATCACAAATAGAAGCCTGTCTTTACACACTGTCAGTGAACGGCTTAATGTTTTAAATGGACTTATGTGGATTGTTTTCAGTAAGGCAAATATGTCCGTGTTATCTAGCTATCTAGATATCAATACTTAGTTGTTAAAATTAGCCATATAAAGTACAGTGTTACCTCAGTTCTCGAATTCATTAGAACTCGAATTTCTTAAAAGTTGAACCAATCACTTTGGAAAAATATTACCTAGAGCTTGATCTGAATCTCAGAAGTCAAACCCTGAACACCGACCTAAGATAACTTGTACACATGGGGAAATGAGTCACACGGCACGTCTCTCAGCGGAAACATCTCTCGCATTTGCTGTGATAGTATCATGCATGTTTACACTAACTATAATACATACATTTAGACAGTAAAAATACATTTAAACAATGATAGACAGTAACAGTAATTATTATTATGTAATAAAATACATTTTAAAATAAAGATTTCATATTAATTATTTTTATATTAATAATAAACCATTAATACGTTTAATTATAATAATATTGTCGTGCTGAGCGGGGACAGAACAGAGATAAAGGCACAGACGTTTGGGTATCGGGGAATATAGGGTTTAATTACAGGTAAGGCAGGCAAAACGCAGACGGACAATATAATGACCGGACTGGGGAAACAAACTGAAACGCGGACGAAATACAGAGGACTAATGACAACAACTGGAAACAGCTGATCACATGAAGATTCCACACGGGGTTAACGATGGGTGTGGCACATGGAAGGAGCGGACGATCGGGGCAGGACACATTATTTTCTTACTTTACAAATTACTGTTTTGATAAATGTGCTTAGATGTGTTTAATACAGTATATGCTCTTCTCGTTTTATCCGGTTCATTTTGTATTTAAATGCTAAAAAAACATATTTAGGTGTAATATTTTAGGGCTGGGAACCAATTAATTGGTTTTCCATTATTTATTATGGGGAAAATTCAATCAGAACCCAAACTTTTTAGGATTCGATCCGGAGTTCTGAACAAATTAAGCTCGAGTTCTGAGGTACCACTGTACTCTATACAAACACAAGTAGTGGTTAAGTAGATGACTTGGATAACTAGTATTTAAGTTTCTACTCATCTATTTAACTAGGATTTGTTTCTACTAATAACTTCATAAAAATCTTTTCATTGGTCAATTAGATGTCAAATGCTATCAGTAGACAGAGACAGATCTTCACTGCACACGTAGCTGAACGCTAAAGCATCTTCACTGCACACGCATAAGAACGCTAAAGCATCTTCACTGCACACATAGCTGAACGCTAAAGCATCTTCACTGCACACATAGCTGAACGCTAAAGCATCTTCACTGCACACGCATAAGAACGCTAAAGCATCTTTACTGCACACGTAGCTGAACGCTAAAGCATCTTAACTGCACACGTAGCAGAATGCTAAGCCAACACAGGCTGCGGTCTGCATTGGGAAAATCTGAGAGCCAGTGACTCACAGACCAGTCTCACACCAATCACGCCATGCTGCTCTCACCCAAACAAGTGTGTCAGCCACATTCAGACAAGAGCCATGCACACAATTCCAGAGTCCTTATTGCATTTACTCGGTGGTGCTAGCAGGAGAATATCTGTCCACAATATCTGTCCAATTCTACAGTGTCAGTCTAAGGAATTGGGGGATTTAGAAGCATAAAGGGCTTGATATGTGAAACGTGTTTACCAAGAGATGAGGTTAGTGATGGATTAGCGACGAGTGTAGTGCAGAAATAAGTCATGTCATCCATTTATTGGTACTAAGTGTCACGTACCTAATAGGAATTAGAATAACTGCAAGTTAAAAAGTTATACAGTCTTTAATCATGGATTAAGCAGGCAGAGAATGTTCTTGTACCTTAGTATCTCATTAAATGCCCTTTCCCTGCCATAAACAAGTTGTCAGTGAAAAGGTGCGAGGTCAACATTTACATCTCCATATACTGCCGGGGGCCCATCTGGCTTCGGCGTCCCCATGTCCCTGTCTGCCAGCTCACCGCAGAATTATGCGTAAGATGAGAACGAAAGCACAGAACCTTCCGGCTTGGTTCGCCTCGGCGAAGCCATAAGCCGTGACGTTCCCAAGCGCAAGGTAAACACGGGGGCAGCAAAGCAAACGGTTTCATCACCATGGTATCGATCTGCATTGCAAAACGTGTCTAAAATTCGACAAATCCCGGAGGCAAAGTGCAGAGGCTGTGATGAAGGAAACCAATGAGAAACGTCTGCTGTCACTGCGCGGTAACGGCTTACTTCACAAACCTCACGGTGCTACCGCGAACTGTCACCTTAGTTACAGAAATTAACAGCATCATAAAATCATTTTTCCTAAACAGGGCAGCGTCTCACATTGCTACGAGTTCACCTTAAAGTTAACTTTCATTTACAGTACAGTCGACCCGTCCACACTGCGGCGATTGGGGAGCAGGTCCCCCTCGATCTGGAGAAACCACGTCAAAGTTTTTGGTCTCCTTGGCGAGCGATGTGAAGTGTTTCGGATTTTAGTACAGTTTAGGGCACTAAAACGGCACAAAAGGATACAAGAAACGCGAGATATGTAGATCACTGCGAGATCACTGCAAGCTACCACATGAGAGGTTGCTGTAAACACGCTTGGTCTCCTCGCAGCCAACACTGCATATATATTTTATGCATTTATAAGTTACTAAACTTTTAGCGTGTCCTCTGCTGGCCTTCGTGTGTCGTCGGCGGCTTTCACAGAACTCCCTAAAAATTCTCTTGAAATCCCTTATGCCAACCCCTTTAATCTAAGATTAAACCTGGTTTGTAAAATAGAGTTTCATCTATTAACCACCAATTCATTTCCATTCATTTTCCTACATAATCCTTTTTCCAACATAGTCACCCCAAAGAGCTTAACAAAAATTCAGCAGCATCATTGATAGATATAACATAAGTCGCTCTTATATGCTATTAAAGGAATGGAAAATCCAGCGAGTGGAAAAGCAGAAAGACAACAGAGGCAGGAAAATACTTCTACGGAACGGGTTTGGAGGGAAAAAATGCCTTGGGGTCCAAGCCTGACTGGCTGCAGCCCTCCCTTCAGCCATAACATTAAACAAGTCAGAAATAAGCGTGACAAGTGTTGTTAAAAATGAAGTTCCGAGTGGGATGATGGGCTTTCATTCAGTTCTCTGTCAGAGCTGCCAGTGATGCTCCGCAGTTTAGCCTCAGATGTGTCGGTCCAGACCAGATCCAGGCCTTACGGCCTGTGCTCATCCATTAAAATAATTTCTACTTCTGTCGACTCACCATCATCCCCAGGCTGACATGGGAAGCAAACAGAAGGGCCCATCCTGAACAGACACTCGCGCGCCACCAAATCACCACAACTGGGTGCTTTCAAAGTAAAGAAGGAGACCGGAGTTCCCAGTAAGAAACACCATCAGGTCCAAACTGAGGAGGATCCCTGAGCCCCCAACAGACACCACAAAACGCCCCCAGGCCGAGCATCTGAACTCTGCACAGGCAAATCCAGGATGACACCTGAGACCTGAAGGCAGTGAGTGTCACTTTTATCTGCTAAGCCATCCTGCCATCCATCATGGACTTACCGTCTAAATGCCAATATTGCGGCATATCAACTTTTGTCTTTAGCTAGAGGCCAGAATAACTCTTGGAATGGGGGAGACTGGGACCATGCGGGTTTCCGACACCAAACGCCTGCAGACAGCTGACAGATTCAATCTAATCTGATTATAATCTCTTAATTTTATTAGTTTGGTTTAAATTGTGGGAGACTAACTGCTGGGGGTGTTGTACCCTCTGCCAAACTTGCACAACAAAAGATATAAAGTAAAAAGAAAGGGCAAAAAGTATTACTATATGCTATTGGACGACTGGCATATATATTTTTCAGGGGTAAATTCATGTGAACAGATATGCTCATCTGTCATACCCACAGCAGTGATTTGCTCTGAAAAGGTATTTCTGCACTGGATGAAAAATCTTACGGTGCACATTCCGAAAAAATTAAAGTTTATCCATTAATCCACCTAACAGCCGCTTGCCCTGGTCAGGATTAAGGACCGAAGGAGGGATTAAAGCCTGCAATAGCTGCACAGGGCAGGAGAGCAACCTGGATATGGCAGCCCGCTCATCACAGGCTACACGTAATCGTTAGTCTATTCAGGGACTTTATATGCAAAACACACACTCGCAGAGCAGGGAGGGGACTCAAACCTATAACCCTGGAGTACTACCCACCACCTTGCGCCTTAATCTCCAGATGACGGATTTTAATCTGCGTTTTATGAGAGGAAGAAAAACAGTTAAGTTAAAGAATGGGATGAATGACTGCTTGGAGAAAAATAGGTTTAACCTGCATCATATACCCTCAATTTTAAAAGCTTAATCGATTATTTTACTTTAGAATGTCAAACTCCGTTCTCTCTCTTTATTATTGCATGTGGTGAAAGCAAAGTTTGTACATAGTAATATTTTTACAGTTAATTTCCATTTTTTAATTTTTATTTTAAGTATTGCTGTCCTACACACGGAGAGTTACGGGGCAGCCCCTCTTCAGCATTAAAAATACCGTAACTTACAGCAACTCCAAAAGAAAGTCGAAGTGCACGTCATACTCCTCCTTCCACATTTTCCTCGCCTTCAGACCGCTAGATCGAGCGGACAGCACGGTGAAAGCCCAGCGCGGAGGTCGCTCAAAGCCATGTTCGGCGCAGCCAAGGCGCCCGTCCGAAGCAGCGCAGCCGGCCGGAGGGGCTCATGTCGCCCCGCTAGAAAGGCGCCCGGAAAGGCTGCATGATGCGCGGCGCTCTTCAGATCACTCTCTCCATAAAAATAGTTCATAGATTAACGCGTGTACGACCCGGGTCGCCGTGCCGGATTACTCATTACGTGCTTTCGTTTTTTCTCTTTTGTTTCGTTAAAGTTTAAACGTTTAAGCAGCAGGGGAAGGGGCGGAGTGTCCCGCATAGCGCTGCGCTTTACGCCGTGATGCGGACTTCACTGCTTCTCATTTTCCAGTGGCGCAAACCAGCTGCAGAGCTCGACTTTGGCTGCACTGCACTGCAGGCAGGAACGCTTCCTAGGGAAAATACTAAACACGCTACATTAAATATCGTTCGTATTACATATCTTTCAAAGTATGCCCTAATAATAACTTTTTTTGTCATTACCGTGATGTGTATTATTATTGAAATAATTATATTATTCAAAATTGTTCCTGGGTGCTACGTTTTCGAAAAAGGAATGCGAGGTTTCACCGTAATTTTTTGGACTTTTCCTGTTGGCAGTTATAGAAACGGAAACCTGACCGAATCCGGAGAAGTCCCCCATCTGCAACGAATTAGAGCCCAGCAGACAGGCGCAGCGACATCCTGGCACAGCACCGTGGCCTCTCTCCGTCCGTTACCCCTTTATCTTTTACCTTTACCTCTTTGTTTCAACCCTTTCGTTTAATTTAATTTTATAGTCAGATGATGAAACGGTGCCTCATTTCACAATTACCTGTAACTTTCTTTTGCGGAAAAAAAGCACTGCACATCGAACAGGGGAAACTGCAGAACCTGACCGGATCCATAAATGTTGCTATATTTAGTCTCCCTCTGCTCTCCTCCTTTAAGACACCGGCAGGGGGCGCCGCGTGGAATATCAAAGGACAAAGTAACCCGGAATGAACGATGATACACGTCTCAAAGATAAAGCACCGTCATTCAGATCGAGCTAACAGATCCTGCATTTGGTCTATCTGATATAATGAATCCACACTATGTCTGTTTACTTTATTGCACAAAACAAATCCTTTCTTTCTACTTTTGGTATTTGTGAAGGGAACAGTGTCCCAGCTATGACTCACCTCCTGAAAGCAGAACAGACCCGATAGGAGGGAAGAGAGGGGTATAGATATCGTCTCCAGACTTTTACATGGCGGCAGATGTTTATCACTGGGGTCTGACACATTAGAGCATGCCACTGTTGCTAACCGTCATCCACTTGAGTATGAAAGGGGAGGACAGGATAAATGCAAAGCACCAAGCCCACCGATTAACCCCAGTTTGCACCCCTCCCCCTCCAAGCACAGGGCTTAATACGCTGTGACAAATGCCCAGCGAGCTGCACCATAGTTAAGTACTGGAACTTGTGAACAAAGGGTCCATAAATTGCTTTTTAGTATCCAGCCATGTGAAATCTCAAGCTTAAGTGACTTTGAATCAAACTGCCTGCAAAATAGCTCAATAAATCCATCTCAAAACAAGCAGTAGGCCTGAATGTGATAATCCTAAAAACATAATGACGGGTGTATGTTACATCAGAGCAAGGCGGTGCTTTTAATTCCATGCTGGCTAAAGCGTTAGAGATTCAGCCCCAATGACAGGTATCTGGAATGCTTAGGTAGCTGTCGACCTATCTTCTGCAGCCTTTTGTTGGACCAGTTTGAAAGATGGACTGAATTTGGGATGGGAATGTTGTGAGAAAACGAGGAGGGCTGGGAATCTGGAAGCAGTCAGAATTTCCTACTATTTATCTCTTAAAATGACACATCAGCACTGGCAGGGGTTCTTACTGAGCCTCAGCGGCTGTGAAACGCTCTTCCGAACAAACGCAAACGTGGGACCCCTAACGAGGGCGCTCCTGGGCCGGCGTCTGGATGGATCTGTAGACGGAGCAGTGCCGATGCTCCACCCGCGATCCCATAGGTTTTGTGATGCAGATGTGCAAAATGAGGGCCACGGACCGGAAAGAAACATGACCGGTTGGAGAGGGGGGGGCTGGCGGGCTAGGTGTTTGTGCCCGGCTGAGAGTCTGATGCTTGGATGCCAGTCTGCAAAAAAAATCTGGGACAGATAGAAAAGAGAGGGACGGGAATCTCAGCTTAGAACTAAAGAGGGGAAACTGCCCTCCGTGATGTGAAAGTCAACCAGGCCTGTTTGGTTCACAGACACTCGCCTGCGTGTATCGGGATAAACAGCAGGCTGCTCCAATCCACGCCTCCGTCCCCTGTAGCGGAGGGAGGTGCCATGGTGATCCGCACAGGAGCGGGAGGCCGGTGTGCTGCGAGAGGAAGGCCGAAACCGCTGATGTCACCCCCAACACAATGGCTCATTCAGAGGCCCGGCGGGCAGGAAGTCGCTGCTTGTTTAAACGACTACAGCTGCAGAACAACTACAAGCAGACTCTGTCCACAGGGGAAGGAGGCTTCAGAAACTCTGCAGGAGTCTGTAGGAGCAGTCAACACACACCCAGATAGGCAAAGAAGCACGCAAAATCCTACCAGTGCATATTTAATTTGTGTCAAATTTATATGCTCGTTATTGACAGTTTATACACCAATGGAAATCCATGGT
>JABFEB020000002.1:9609711-9626321 GCA_019775895.2 Stomatorhinus ivindoensis | reverse complement strand
CCCCCCCCCCCCCCCCCCCCCCCCCCCCCCCCCCCCCCCCCCCCCCCCCCCCCCCCCCCCCCCCCCCCCCCGATGCAGCCCAAACATCAGCACCAACCTACCAAGACAAATGAGCCAGAAGCGCTAACAGGATGAAGAGGAAAGCTGATGGGGGCAGAAGACTCAAGGCTGCATCTCGTGCCGAACGTCTTTTCACTGAATACAGCGGAATCTGCCCGGCTACGAAATTTTTTTTTTAAACTGAAGCAGCATTATCAATGTTTTATTTTATTCTATGAGGCTGATGATTACAGGTTTTCCGTTTCAGATTATTACAGTTCTTCCGAGGCCGGGCTGCATTCAGATGCAGGCACATGAAACGTCACACGAGAGACGCGGCGCTGGGCCGAACCGCTTGCCGCTGTTCCTCAGCATGACCCATGTCGCGTGTCACACGGCAGGAATGTGCCGCCACCCCGTGACCGGGCTTCATTCGGGCTCCTGGTGGGGGTTTCTCAATCACTACAGGCCACCTTGTGGTGTAAGTGTGAACCAGGGCAGACCTACTAGCCGTCCGCCCCCTGCTGGAAGAACTCGCCAACTGCCCCCGTCACTATAGGAGCACGGGCACGCTCCCCAGCACCTCCTGACGAGGCTTCCTCCGTCTGGCGGCAAGTTCTCGGGAGCGCCGGCCTGTGTGTGGCAGCCCCTGGGTTACCATGGCAACAGACAGAAATCCCCTCGCCGCGGAAGTGAGCGCAGACGAGCGTTTCACGCAGGGAGACTGACAGGCCAGGTTAATCAGCGGCAGCAGATGCCTTCAGATAACACTCGTGGGGCTACGGACTGGGAGGCGGGCGGCGGAGAATGTGCGCTATTATCCATTCTCCCCCCCCCCCCTTGAATCACCAGCACGTACGTGGTGTTTCCAGACTCAGAGCGTAGTCTTCGCCGGGTGTCTTTGTGTTTCGTTCCACTTGCCCGGTGGTTGGGCCTAAGAAATGCGTCCCTTTCTCAGACACCTTTTATTCTAACGCGCAGATCATGTGATCGTCTGAACGAGCCGTTGAGAACTGCCCGGGACTGTCTTGTTTGACAGGTGATCAGATTTCCACTAGCTGCTAACATGCTAAAGTGCATTGTGGAGGAAGGCAGTAAGGACCAGGAGTCGCCCCGGGGAGCGGCTGCTGTTCTTCAGCAAGGCTATTGATTATTTCAGGCGTTAGCTGCATGAATTATGTATGTTGGTGTCAGGCTGGAGATCCCAGGAGTCTCCGGGACAAGGCCAACTCAGACCAGCAGCGACGGAGCAGACCGTTCCATTTCACATCACAGCTGGTATCCCGGATCACGGCCTCCAAGCAAAATTGCTACAGACCATCCAGATCGGCTCAGACCTTCCCCTGCCCAAAACATCAATCCGTCTCCAGAAGCAGCCCCTGTCTCCAGCAGCCTGTCCCCTCTCTGCTCCCAGCTTCCAGTCTGTCTTGCCTGAATTACGGCTGCCATGGCTTCAGCACATAGCGCCAAACTGAGCCCAGCCGCACAAGCAGGGGCCGCACTACATTTTTGGCCCCATAAATGCACGTCATATTGGGCTCCAACCCAGACCAATCCAATTACTGCTCTGCATTTGTTACATTTACATTTACAGCATTTGGCAGACGCCCTTGGCCAGAGTGACTTACATAAGTGCTTAAGTGTTAGGGCCACTATTACAAAAGGGTCCTGGGAATCGTCCTAACACCCCCCTTAAGATACCCCTGCAACACAGGGCTTCCTTAGATGAATCAGGGACCCATCACATTTCCTGGAATGCAGGGAATGCTAAACCACACTGGGAATGCCGAAACATGCTGGGAATGCTGAAACACACTGGGAATGCTGTAGCACACTGGGAATACTGAAACAAACTGGGAATGTCGAAACATACTGAAAATGCTGAAACACGCTGTAAATGCATACATTGCGAATCCTGAAATATGCTGGGAATGCTGAAACACTGGGAATGCGGAAACATACTGGGAATACTGAAACAAACTGGGAATGCTGAAACGCGCTGTAAATGCTAAAACACACTGGTAATGCTGAAAAAAACTGGAAATGATGAAATACACTGGGAATGCTGAAAAATACTGGAAATACAGAAACATACTGGGAATGCTAAAACACACTGGGAATGCTGAAACAAACTGGGAATGATGAAACACACTGGGAATGCTATAACATACTGGAAATACTGAAACATTCTGGCAATACATAAACACGCTGTAAACACTAAAACACACTGGGAATGATGAAACATGCTGGGAATGCTGAAACAAACTGGGAATGATGAAACATGCTGGGAATGCCGAAACAAACTGGGAATGATGAAACATGCTGGGAATGCTAAAACATACTGGGAACGCTGAAACACAAAGAATCTCACGTCTCACTTAACTCACTATCCACTTCAAAACCCGCATCTTTGTTTTTTTCCAAAAAGGCATAAAAATGTCATCATTCAGAAAAGGGCTCCTGAGCGACAGCTGCTTCTCCATATTCATTTGTCCCACCTGTCCCTTGCACTGCGTACTATCATTTTTGTGCTCCGTCTGGCCCCCAGTTATCAGGCTCACTGTCCTCAGATGCCAGGCTAAAAGCAGGACGCACACACCTTAGTACCACAGATCTAAGAATCAGAACAGCGATCGGATCCGACGGCCTGCGAGTGATGCTGAAAGGTGTGCACCCTACCTCATGGAGTTAGGAAAGATGCTGGCGCTGTCCGCCGGCCCGTGGGGATCCATGTGGAACCCGTTAGGCAGGGTGCGGAACGCCGAGCGACTCAGCACGTTCTCTGACCGGCTGCTTGTGATGGAGTTCCGGAGCGGGCTGCCCGTGTTATCCGCGCGGCCCCGCCCTGCATCTGAGCCGGCTTCCATCCCGGCCTCTGCTCCCTCCTGCTCCACCACTGTGGCGAGCTCCAGCGGCTCAGCTAGCTCTGGGGCCTCTCGCGCCCTCTGCTGGATGAGCGGGGTGAGCGGCGCCTCGAAGCTGACGCAGCTGTCCGTTTCGTCCGTCAGCGACAGCACGTCCAGCGAGTCCAAGCTGCTGTAGCAGGTCCCCCGGAGCAGCTCAGATTCCACGATGCGCTCGAACGTGGAGCTGAAGCCGTCCCGGTTCTCCCGTGCCTCCTCCTTCTCGTCCTCCCCATCCTCGTCCTCCCCATCCAGCCGCACCTGCTCCACGATGCGCTCGAACGTGGAGCTGAAGCCGTCCCGGGTCTCCGCCTCTCCCTCGTCCTCCTCCAGCACCTCCAGGTCCACCTCCTCCACAATGCACTCGAAGCGCGAGCTGAAACTGTCCTGGCTATCCTGCACCCCGTTCACCTGGCACTCCTCCTCCTCATCCTCCTCCTCGTCCTCCTCCGCATCCCCGTTCTTCTCCCTGCTGAGACACAAAATGGATCAGAGATGTGCAGATCACACACCAGCACATGTAGTGGCGTGCCAAACACTGCACCAGCACGGACTGCACTGCTGCTCTAAATACATCTGACAATACCACCTCCTGCCACCAGGGTGTGCTCTTATAAACTTCTCTAAACATAAGCAGGCATCATCATACAACAATGGGGTTTAATATCTGCTGACCTATCAGGATCTCTCAGGCCACGGTCACACATGTGCAAAGTCTCTTGGTGCACTTCCTGCACAGTTCCGCCGTCATCATCCCTCGGTCCGCCTTCCGCGTGGGCATCCACATCCACTTCATTCCCATCTGTGATGCACATCCTCTCGGCTGCCACCTCCAGCTCCTCGCCGCCGCCTGTCGCCCCGTCGACCGTGGTCCGCGAGGGTCCATCCGTGGGCGGCACGGCATCACGCGTCTCCTGGGTCATGGCACCCGTGGCAGCGGCGCCGCAGTAGGGTGAGCTGTCCGGTGACAGGTACCGATCCAGGGCTGGCGAACACGTCCTGTCTGCGGGGGGGGGAGGAGGCAAAGGGGGCACTGCAGTTTTACATAACGGCTGACCGCGAATCCGTGCAGTGGGAGGACAGAAAAAAATTGTGTGTGACTGCGGAGCACAAGAAATGCAGGCCGTGAGGAGTGGATGACCCACATTAGCAGCGACTCGGGTCACCAGCAGCCAGCACCAGCAAGCACGGGGGGGGAGAGCCAGGCCCGGAGAAGGCCAAGCAGCCCGGAAACTGGGAGCAGGCCCCCCCCGGCCATCGCCGATGCCGACGACGTCATGCTAAGCCGCCGAGTTGACGAGCGGCCCTCGAGAGCCATGGGGAAAACAGATAAGCCGCGTCGGGCAGAGGGTCACTGCTCGTCTGTCAGGATCGATCACTGCCGAGCCGACGGTGGCCGCGAGTCCAGCTCCCGAAGATCCCCCCCCCCCCCCATGGTGTGGCAGAGACGCCGGGATCTGATACGTCTGACATCAGCACAAAGTGAGCGATCCTGTGCAGCCAGATTACTCTCACATCACTAGGAGTGTGACGTTGGGGGAAGGGGGGGAAGGGGGGGCCGCCTTACAGGGACAGTGGGCGTGTGACAACCCAAAGGAAACAGGAGCTCGTCAGGACACAGAGTGAAGTTTCTACTGACCTGGGAGGGCACCTAACACCTCATTTGGGGAGCGTATGTGATATATTCTGAAGAGCAAGTGCGATTGTACGCACACAGAATTTAAAATGTATCCCTGCAGAATAAAGCTCTGTGATTTTCTCAGACTGAGAGCGAGCTGAGACCTGCGTTCGTGTATATATATATCGAGGCGCTTCTAAAGGAGAAGTCAAAAACACATGTGGGCCTGCTGTTACAGCCGGCCCCGCAACGTCGGGAAGAGCGCCACCTGCAGGCAAAGGTTAGCGACACGTGAATCAGTGTCACATTCAGGTATCACACTGCCACCTCTAGATGAGGCACGATTAATGACATAAGAATCGTAGCATCACCTCCCTTGACTTGAACTCCAGTGGGACATTTGTATCTGTGACTTTTGTACCGTGCGCCAAGGTGACCGTCAGGTCTGTGTTTAGTGTTATCGTCCCACTGGAATTGCGGTTTAAACTACTGCAAAACAAAAGCTAACAAAAAAAATGCTAACGACACATGCTAATGGTGGAACATGGACACTCACGCACACACCGACCCATGGATCAAGGCGAAGTGAAAGATAGGAAGTGATTCGAACATCAGCAAGGAAACTGCCCCCTTTCGCCTTGACTCTGTCCAGTCATAACAGCAGTGAACGTCGCCCTCTTACAGATCTCTGTGCATTCCTACATATACCTGTCTTTTCTGCACCTGTTTTTGTCTCGCTACATGCACGCCCGCTTCCGTGTATGTCCAGATTCTGCCAAGTATCCCTGGGTCAACAAGGGAGGGGATTGCCTTTCACTTCTTTAACCAATCACAGTCATTATTGTATGACATCACCACATTTGGCCATTTGTTTCTCACACTCAAAGCTTCCAGTTACTTGCCATGAGGTGGTGCGTAAACTCAGCAGGCTAAGCCTCTGTACTTGTTGTCAGAAGGTTGCTGGTTCAAGCCTTGCTATTGTTATCATTATTGTCATCATTATGAAGTGAAGACACTCCCTTACATTGCTCCATACAGCCTTTGCAGGTAAGCATGTTGCTATGTTTGTATCTATGACATGTTCCTTGACAAAAAGCATACGCAGATACTTCACAAATCTGTGCACCTTGCGCTTATCAGAAAACACCAGGTTTAGTAAATGTGGTGATGTCATATAACGTGTCAGACTATGATTGGTTAAAGAAATGAAAAGCAATCCACTCCTTTGTTGACCCAGAGATATGTATAACTCGACTAAATCAGGACGTGCTCTGTGTATGTATCTCTGTGTACATCTGTGTATATGCCTGTCTGTGTATTTTTGAATGCGTCGATAAACGTCTGTGTAGGACGGTATATTTCCATGTTCATACACTATATCAACGAAAGTATTGGGACAGCTGGCCATTACACCTACAGAAACTTTTATGACATCACGTTCTAAATCTAAAGGCAGCAATATGGAGGCGGTCACCACTTTGGAGCTAGAACCGCTACCAGTCTTCTTTCCACAATGTCTGATGTCGGACGTGAAGGCCTGGCTCACAATCTCAGTTCTAGTTCACCCCAAAGGTGTCTGATGGGGTTGAGGTCAGGGCTCCGTGTGGTCAGTCAAGCTCTTCCACACCCAGCCACATCTTTATGGACCTTCCACTGTGCACTGGGGCACAGTCATGCTGGGACAGAAGAGGGCCGCCTTCCCCAAACTGTTCCCACAAAGTTGGAAGCATAGGTTTGTCCACATTTCCTTGGTATGCTGAAGTATTACCTTCACTGGAACTGCAGCCCAGCTCAGCTCCACCAAATGCAGTCAGGCAGGTAATGTTCTCCTGGCATCCGCCAAACCCGGACTCATCCATCACACTGCCACTTAGAGAAGCGTGATTTGCCACCTCACAGAACACGATTCCACTGCTCCAGGGCCCAGTGGCTTCTGCTTTATACAACTCCATCCGACGCTTGGCATTGCGCTGGGTGATGTGAGGCCTGCGTGCAGCTTCTCCGCCATGGAAGCCCTTTCCATGAAGCTCCGGGTGCACGGTGTTTGTGCTCGAGTTAATGCCAGAGGACGTCCGGATCTCTGCAATCACCGATCAACAGATCATTGGTGACTTTGATGCACTATGCACCCCAGCGCCTGGAAACCCTGCTCTGCTGCTTCATGAGGTTTCCCGCTTCCTGGCCGAGTTTCCATTTTGCAATAATACCACTTACAGCAGGGAAGAAATCTTCACAAACCCACTTATTGCAAAGGTGGCATCCTATGGCATCGTCACACTTGAATTCACTGAGCTCTTCAGAATGATCCATATTTTCACAAATGTTTGTAAACCTGAAAGCATGGCCGAGTGCTTGATTTTATACACCTGCGGCAATGGGTCTGAATGAAACACCCAAATTCAATTTTTTAGTCCCAATTCTTTTGTCCATATGGTATATCTGTGTACATCTGTATATATCTCTGTCTGCGTATGTTCAAATGTGTATGTGTACGTCTGTGTAGGTCTGTATGTGTCCATGTATATATCTGTGGGTGTCTGTATATATGCCTGTCTGTATCTGCATCTGTGAAAATGTATGTGTTTGAGGTTGACTTTATGCAAATGCGTCTGTGGCTCTGAATCTGTCTGTGTTTAACTGTTTGTATCTGGGTGTCTGTGTGTATAAATACACCAATGCGCTAAGGCATTATGAGCATGTGAAGCGAATAATGTTAACTATCTTGTAAAAAAGGTTCGCGTCGAGGTCTGGGATATATTAGACGGTAAGGTAACATTTGGTACTGATAATTGACATGTTGAATTTGGGGAGAAATGGGCAGAGATAAATATTTGAGTGACTATGACAAGGGCTAAATCATTATGGTCAGACGACTGGGTCAGAGCATCTCTGAAAAGGCAAGGCCTGTGGGGCGCTGACGGCCAGCCGTGGTGAGCACCGACAGAGAGCGGTCTGAGGACAGGAAAAGCATGAACTGCTGACAGGGTGTTGGGCAGTCAAGATGCAAGATGTAAACGAAGGCATGGTACAAAGCGACAGATGGGCTACTGTGGCACGAACGATGATAATCACAGGAGTGATTTATCGTGATACACAGTGCAGTGGACACCACTGTGTACAGTGGGATTGGACATCCCACAGACGCTCGACATGGCCGTCCTCAGTCACTCAGACCTCCGCCTATTTTTTCTGCTTCCAACATGTCGATGACGAGTAGCGAATGTTAGGTTGCTGTCTAATATATCCCATTCCGTGACACACACTATTTTTACTAGATGGCCAACCTTATACACTTCACGTAGGGGTGATGTTCTGGCTCATTGGGGTGTGTATGTGTGTGTGTGTGTGCGTGTGACCAAATGTCCCCCACAATATAATGAAAACCTGTTTTCGGGTCCCCACAAAGATCTGTAAATGCAACCAAAAAATAATAAAAAAAAACAAGTCTGGTTACTTATGGTTAAGGTTAGGCCTGGGTAGGGGTTATGGTCCTCATGTTGGGATTAGAAGTTTCCACTTAGAAATGAATGGCGAGTCCCCACAAAGATTTAACTACAAGCCTATGTGTGTGTCTGTGCGTGTGTGTGTGTATGAGTGCATGTGTATCTGTACTCCAAATGTTCCCCACAACGTAATAAAAACCTGTTATTTTGACGTTGTGGGGGCCAACAGAGTGCGTGCCCATTCATTACAGTCACAAAACCACAAAAATTATACATACATAATACATACAGCAGCGAGTTTCGTCACAGTAAGGGAAGTGTAGAGTTACAAAGTAACTGGGTCACTGAATGAGCTCCTATGTGACAGAGCTGATTCTGCTGCAGGATCATGCTGCACGGAGTTCAGCGGGACTCAGGTATCTCCATTCCCATCATTCTGTTGCCCTCCATGGGGACTTCAGCCCTGCTCATCGAAGCATGTTTAAGGTCCTGCCTGGTACCGATCCCATCCACGAGATTTACAAAAGCCAAATTATCTAAGGTGGCGTTTCCCAACCCCGGTCCTTCACAGTCAGTCCATGTTTTTGCTCCCTCCGAGACCCCTGTCAGACATTCCACATTTTTGCTCCCTCAGAGCTGGGAGAGAACAAAAAAAAACGTGGACTGTCTGCGGGTCCCTGAGGACGGGATTGGAAACCACTGATTTAGGGTGTGCGAATCAGGACGCCGGCTCCCTGGAGCGAGGAGCAGTGCGTGCCGCTGCTGCCACTGAGGGAGGTGGAAGGAGGAAAGCAGGGAGCGAACACAAAGGCACCAGCACAATGGGAGTCAATCACAGAGGAGGCAGAGTCCCTGCCAATACCATTCCTCTGCTGGACGGGCACAATGCTACAAGAATCACCGAAGATCCATATGTTCCTGCTCAACTGAGCATAAATACATGTTAACAAAACAGTTAGAACCCCTGGCGTCGGGCCAGGAAGTGCATCTCCAGACACCCGTGTGGAAAGAAAAAAGCGAAGTCTGGAAAAAAGCCAACGACACGTCACTGCCGAATGCGCATACAAAACGAGTCGAAGTTAGGGTTCCACCACGAAAACCAGGTCCCGCACAAACAGGCGGGCTGCCCCTTCTGGCACAAACAGATCCTGCTGAGAGCAATAGTTCCATAAGCTCCTGGAGAACGTTGATCTGCATTGAATGGGTGCGTAGATTTACCTCCTCAGCACAACTCAGCCCCCATTAAAGAACAGACAAGATGAGATCAATTAAGAGGCGCCTTAAAAATAACAACATGTGCAACCACTTCTCTGACTGAGTAAACAGGATATAAATTGTACAGCCCTTCCTCATTTCAGTCGAAAGAAACAATCACACTTTGTATTCTGCACTTCACTCAAAGGCATGGCATACAACAAACTGTCAAAAATACTCTCTGAAACATTTGTGCTATTAACATTCAGCCACGCAAGCCAAATTTTTGTCAAAAGTGTGGCACAGGGACCTCGTTATTTAAACCTGAAGCTGAAGGCCAAGGTTTTAATACCAGGCTGGTGTGTTGAGGGTTTATGCTCAGTTTATGTTGACTGCTGAAAGGAGGCATCTCTAAGACCCAACTGGAAGTGGTTGTGCCTGCCCTCGAAGCAGAGCAGAGCTGTGTCAGGCTCGTGATATCTCCTAATTAATGCTTCATGCGGCACGTGCTGCAAAGGCAAGCAGCTCACAACGCTAATGGAGACAACGCTCTGCCCAAAAAAACACAGGGTGGCATTTCCACCTCTGCTCAAAAGCAGCCGTCTGAGCAACCTGATAGCCGACCATCCTCTCATGTAACAGCGACACTTTTGGTACGGCACAAGGAAAAACGTACCTCGCAAAACACCTAGCGAAATATACTCTGGGATTTTCATATCATGCTCTTTTACCGAATACTGCTTTCATCTAAGCTTGTTTTTTGTTCAAACAGTTATGATTACTTTGATTTAAGCATATACTACAGGCGCTTCTCTGCTTACGAACGAGTTACGTTTCGAAAGGCCGATTGTAACTTGAAATGTTCGTAAGTCGTTATTCAACATCATTTTAAGGGCATACGCAAGAACAAAGAACTAGGGTGCTGGGAGTACGCACGCTACGCTGCTGCGCGGCGGGAGTAGCAGGGAGAAGTCGTACCAGGCGGAATTGGCGCGTAGAAAAAAAAATTGATGTTGCAGACAGGAAACGGGAGCCCAACGAACACAATTTGGACTTACAGTCCTCTTCGTTCGTATGTCTGAAAGTTCGTAAGTTGAAAGTTCATAAGTAGAGGAGCGTCTGTACATACTACATATAACGTACTAAATACTACAAACATGTCACACTCCTCTATAATTCCTCAATGAAGCCTTCAGCTCATGTCTGATTTACTTTGATATTCTGATACATATTTATCTTTCACAACTTTTATGGTTCATTTTTTTTCTATTGTTGAATCCTTCCCACATTGTGTTTTTGGGCAATATGGTTAGGAGATCAATAAAGCTGTACCTTCATCTAATCTTAATAACTTCTCCTCATATGGCTATAAGACGGCGGATCAGGCTGCCAATTTGGACTGGGGAGGGACCCGCTGGCCAACACGCAATGCCACCCATCCGCCCCACTGGGCGAGACATACGGGAGACACCTCAAGGTCCCTCTTGGAGCGGCAGAGTTCTCCAGTGCTGAGTCACACATGCCCTGGCACATGACTCGGGGGAATGAGTTCTGCCACCAAAGATGAGGAGGATATCACAGTAGAGGCTACGTTTACCCGCGACGGCCATGTCATACCGCCTTCTCCACGTCGGCACGGTGTGTTCTGAAAGAACGCCAGGGGACGACACCGATAAACTCTTTACCCCTCGCCGATGACACAGCTAAAAGTCTGCAAGTCAACATCTCCAGGCAGTGAAGGCTCCCTAAATCGCTTGCTTAATTTCTCATCCCCTTCTGCCCTGACCGTAATGTGGAAGAGGAAGGTGGATGGATGGATATCTTATTTATGCCACAATCACACTCTCCTTGAATTTTCCATCTATCTCTCTACGGCTTTAGAAATCGTGTGTAGTTCGCCTGTAGGAAATGCTGGATTCACCAAAGATACACTTGCATGATATACTGTAACCACAGTGTGTAACGTAGCATGTCGATCATCTGTACGACCTACTAACCCTGTTCTTTAGAAAATCTTCTATATTCAAACGTGCACCGCAGGAACCCTTGCATACTAAACAACTAAAACACAAGGATGCAGCGCATCGCGGCGTTTATAATTGCCTGAAAGAAGCAAGCTTTACAAGCACACAAGCATGCGTGTAATTTTTACATGGCTACATTAACCCCTGAAAGACTACCCTAAACATTCTGCCAAAATGTCTATAAACAGCAAGGAATATTATCTCATAACAATGGGTTGTTATAAAAGGTGACTTGCATTGATATAAATGCTGACCTGTCACAAATCCCAATAATGAACAACTTTAAAGCACTCGAACCAGAGTGAATTGCTCAGCAATGGAAACCCACGGCTCGTTAATCATCTGTCTGCCACATTTACAGCTTCAAGGTCGAACGTTGCAATATATCGTGCCACATAACCTAAAGTGACATCATTTGAAATGTACGACAGATTTTATAAGCGGCGAAATGTAACATAAAATCCACACGAGCCAGTAAACACACTAAACGCACGTTTTATGATGAATAGAAAAGAAAATTGGCTTATATTTTTTCCCGGAGTGTCTAGTCTGGCGCAGAGCTGTCTAGGCGTCTGACGCCTTTATTTCGGCTGAATCCATTGACGATGCCCCCTCCTGGAAAGGGTTAACAATAGGCTAAAGAATGAGCCTTATCAAACGTTTTCATTGTGTCTGCATTTCACATGTTCGAGCTCAACCGTCATTATCATCAGATTATGTTAGACGCTTAAATAATATAATTAAGATAATAACGGGGGGATGGATAATGACGGGGGTTTTGTTCAGGATTCGCTACCCAATGCCGCACCTGTTCCAGTCTAATCTTTGGGCTTTAAATAAGTGGACCGGACTTTGACATGTCACTCACACTGCGTGACACCCCACCGGTACCAGTAAGATGTAACGACTTTAGAGGAAAACACACACGCGCGCGCGCTCTCCCCCTCTCTCTCTCACACACACACCCGTACAGCTGACTAGAACCGAGATGCAGCCATATTTCCTCAGCCTCCCAGTACAGTCACCATGACAACAGGATGATTGGGAGACACTGCTCGCGCTGCCCGCTGCTTTCTTCCTTCCGAAATAGACCTTGCTTTCCAAAAGCGAGCTGCCCTGATAGAAGGGTTAAAGATTTCACATAAGAGTAAATATTCAGCGTGAACAGAGGATAGTGTGTGTGTTTGTGTGTGTGCGCAAAATGCATTTATCTTTCCAGCTATTCGTGTAGGTCCGGTTTTAAGCGATCATTAAAAAATGCATGTCTTAATCATTCGTCACCGAAAGACTCTAAATAGCAGTTAAGATATGCAAGCTTTAAAGGAAAAGGCCTTAAAATGCATTTTATAACGCCTTGCCGGGTTTGCAATAGAGCGCAGTTAATGATACAGACCGGGTGCTGTGCAGAATACCTGTGCAGAAGAAAGGGTTCTTCCACGCATACACCTATAGTATACATGCAAACGTATCTTCAATAAGTGCTAAGTACAATGCATAATGTATAGCGTATTGCACTTACCAAAAGAAATATGTTCAAACTCGAGGAAAGGAGAAGCCAGGTTTGAAGCGCACGTTCCCTTTCTCCCTGTCCATTCATGCAAAAGAAAAGATCGAGACTTCTCGTGCGACTGTCGTCCCGTCCGCTCGATTTACTCCAAGCGATCCCTTGATTTATGCCGTTCGGCCGAGCTTCGGCCACCGCTCGCTGACTGGGCACGCGGGAGGTCCAGCCGGCGAGAAGCGGCAACCCGACTGCGCGAGAGTGCTGTCTGTGTGTGCACGAGTTCGGCGGCTGTCGCGCCGTCCTCCCTCACTTTGCGCCGACGCGAGCCAAGATGCATCGTAAGCACGAGGCTTTTCCACGCATTTCGCATGCTATTCTAGTATTCAGCGGAATAATATGAAATAGTGGATTTTTTATAATGACGGCTATTTGTTGTGTTTGCAGCCAATCATGGAGCTGAGCCGCTTATTGTCGGTTAAATAATAGCACGAGGACTTAATTGTCCATAATCTGTGGTATTACATGATTATTTATGCCGGTAACATATTTCAATAATCGAAATCTTTCTGTGTGGTATGTGCATGAGATGTTAGTTATTATGAGCGTCATTAGATCGATTTTAAGTGGAAGAGGCAAATTAATTAAACTGATGGGATGACAATCTGTTATTCATCTTCATTTGGTTAGAACTTGGTACAGTAGGTGGGGTTGTGAAGTGGGTGCATAGAGATAACTGAAGGATTTAATTTTGGAAAACTGGGGTACCTGGGGGAAATGAGAACGTTAGGGGTCTTCCTCAATCATCCACACCCATGACAGTACGATGGATAGGTTAAGCATTTTGATACTGTCACCCAAACCCAGTTTCCCAGCCTTCTGTCACGTAACCATGACCACGTCCTCACACATAATCGCTCTGCTATGACCTCACCAAATTAATCTCGCATCCTCAGACCCCCTCCGGCGCCTGACCTCACTGAACGCCGTATGCTGCCAAACAGCAGCCCTGTCCACCCCAGCGTCCCCTTTGGCATTAAGAGTCACCTTGCAGAAAGGTCAGACACGGGTGAAAGTGCCGCCACGATAGCCGAACGAACATAGGAGCTCCGGCCCGGAACGTTTTGCTCGGAGTGAGGGGGAAGCCCATCTAGGCTGCGTGACAGACGGCGTCGGCCTTGTTTACTTATTCATTACCCTTCTAGGCTACCCCCACCGTGGGACATGAGACTGCCTCTCCCTTGGGGAGCGCCTGAAGAGAAGGGAGACGGGAATGGCATGTCCAATGAGCCACTGCATTCAATCTCAGAGCTCCAGGACAGGGTCTGGTCGGGGCAGGAAAATGGGGGAATGAGGCGCAGAGACTGGGGGGAGGGGGATGAGTGCCGGATGAATGGGATGGAGAATTTAATGGGGAAACCGGAGACAAGGCAGAGCACAAAAAAAACCAGACCAACGAGGAACCCAATGATGAAGGTAGGTTTTCCTATGAAAGTCAAAGCTAATCACCAACAGGGCCCAAAGCCTGCCAGGTTAATGAGAGGATAATATCGTCTGCAAGATTCTGTTCCTCAGAGTAACACGGCGTGATAGGGTGAGCCAATGCGCAGATGACCTTCCAAGACTGACCTAACAAAACAAAGGCAGCGCTCTACTGTGTATTACCCAGAAGGCCTAGAACGCCAAGCCTGTTCTGTTTTCAATGTTTTCATCGACTGCATCTCCAGTGCCGGTCTGTGTGCGCATATCTGCACGCGCTCAGGTAAAACTGCTCTGTCGACAGGGCTGAAAGTGCTAAATGTCAACCTACTTCCTTTATATTTGCCGTTTTCATTTCGCATGGCTTTGGGCCCTCAGGTTTTGTACGACATGTAGCTGGGATACTATTTGTAGCGCTAAGCATCAAAATCCCCCGGCCGTCAATAATGGCCTTCAGCGATAGTGATCTAGTTCAACTGGTTTTCTATATTTTATAGAATAAATTCTTTTTGTGTGCATTTCCTGGTTGTTATACACGTATCAGGCTCTATTTTTGCTACTGAACCGTGGAAAAAAGACACAAAAAATAGCTACATAGAAACCATGCAGGACATACGAGTGTTTATAAAAAGAGGCAAAAAAATGTTATAGTCAGAAGTGTCTGTTCAGCAGCAGAAAGGCTGGTATGTTTTTCTGCCAACGCTTCCCCCCCTGCTGAAGCAGAAACAGGCATAGGTGGACCTACTTTCTCATGCCTTTCTCACGTCCTGACCCCCAAATATCTCCCATGTGGCTCTCTGAACAAAATCAGTCAGCAGTTAGGCCAGGGAGATGAGATTCCCATCCGAAAAGTTAGTTTACGGAAGTGTTCTGGGACTGTTTAAAGGCTATTTATACACTGCTCAAAAATACAAGTATCTTTAGTGATTTGACCTTGCGGCTAATCTCCTGTTGTAGCTGCAACAATACCACCTGACGCCCCCAAAAAAAGAGGCATTCATCATTTTCAGTGTTTTCATTTATAGACTTTACCAGCAACACCATGCTGACCAACAATCAGCAGGCTTTAATCTCCAATTGTCTGTGCGAGGCCAACAACCAAGGCTGTAGCATACACTACACACACATCCTGACTTACGAACATGCATCATCAGAGGCATCGAAGGGGCAAAGATTCTGTGACGTATTCAAGCCCCCAGCACTTGTAGTCTTTCTGAATTACTAAAACACTAAATCTCATTCTGGGAACAAAACTGCCAACTGCCAAAACTCATTTATTGAATTAGTCACTCGTTCGGTGAAACACAATTTGCAGATCTGAGTCACCCTCCTTGCAAAACTCTAAACACATTCTCTTTCAAGACGCATTTTGCGCCGTGGTGAACTTCGACGCAAAATAGAAGACAGTCCACAAAAGTTAAGCGCAGCCAACACACGGTAGTCGCCATTTAAACACAATGACTCAAAACTGTTCACGCATGTTTCTAGACATGAGAAGAAGCCAAAGAGTGACTAGAACACAGAATACGCCGGAGGAGAGTGCAAGCACCATAGGGGGGTTGAATTTTGACGTCAGGGTACAAACGGGGCACACAGAGGATTTTTCCCGCATTGCCCAGCAAGGGAGAGCATTTCCTGTGATGTAGTCAAAGTTCTCTGCCCTGACATAGCCCAGAGACGTGGTTATGTGGCAGAGTGAATATTCTTCCATGTCTCGGGCTTGACGTTTTACTATAATATGCCTTTAATTTGGATTTTAGACTTTGTCCTTTACAGTAATCTTTCTGGAGTACTGAATATTGCAAACATCACATAACAGTTTATTATGATTGTATACAAGCAATTTTTTTACTATAGTCTTTTGCTTTCTACATTTACAGCTCAACATGCACCACATCCACAGTAAACATTTCTCTACATACCAGCAGCAGATTTGATTGGTAGTGTTCAATATGCAAAATTATATATAAAATTGGGTAGACAGGGGGGGGGGCATTTTGTCTGGGGGCCCCAGAATTTCACACATGAAAAAAACATCAGCAGAGTCCGACCTGAAAACAGGGACTCATTATCTCATCCACAGAGACTCATTATCATTACATTATACATCTAACTGCTAATAATTACACTGCATTGATTTGAGTTACCACTCCCTATTTGATAGATATGCTGAGAGTTTATGTTCTGTGATAAACACATTTGTTTATCTCTGATATTAGTTTTTATTTTGCTGTATAAATGTTACATAGATGAAGGGACCAGAACATGCCCCGCCATGGATTGCGTCCGTCCCTAAGACCACACTGCGTTTGCGTGTATGTGTGTGTGCGCGTTTTTAGTCATTGTTGATGCATCTGCTGACAAGTGCCATTGGCAGAGTGCAAAGGAGGCTGAGGGGGAGTTGGGGGG
>JABFEB020000002.1:9518253-9547493 GCA_019775895.2 Stomatorhinus ivindoensis | reverse complement strand
AAAAAAACCCCCCCCCCCCCCCCCCCCGCCACTGCGTCGATCGACAGCCGCCCTTCCTGACTGTCACACGCCGTCCGCCTCGCTGCATCTGTGACTGGCAGCACGCTTCCACCATCCGTGTCCGGCGCCCCGCTCCACGTTCCCACCCCCGATCGCTGATGTCCACCATCTCCTCCACCCCCTTTGTCACATTCTCCCTCTGGCTCCACAACTTTCCTCGCAGGTTCTCTCGTTGCTCTCCTGGTTGCTGTGAGAAGCCACCACATCTCCGGCTTTTGACCCAACCCCTGCGCTTTCCCGGAGATTTGTCAAGCCAAGTATTTTATTAAAACAGAGGGTAACAGACTAATACAGATCGGCCGCAAACACCTAGTGAGCCAGGTACATTGTGCCCCATCACTCAATGTTCCTGTCATTAATGTACCCAACTTTCTTCATTCTTTCCCATCTATTTTCCCCAGCCAGATTCAGGAAGAGGGGACATGTACCAATATCTAATTTGGCTTCATTCACCCCCCCCATAAATAAACAGACCTCTGCATTTAAATTATTAAGTTGTGTTCCCTCCACTGTCACACTCACTCCGACGTCATTGGATTCACTGCCCTTTGAGCTGGCCCTTTAAGGCTGTCAAACACAAGTATATTAGCCAGCAGCAGCTATTCTATGAGGCTAGCTATCGCCACAGGCAGGTCGTAGCACGGCGACAGACACCGACCTGTGCTACCTGTGGGGGCATGTCCCCTAATGACCCCTAGCATGGCAGTGGGCGCTAAGTGCATCCTTCGCCCTCGAAGACCACACAGCGGCTGAGGTGCGCTTCCATTATGGCCGTGCACAGATGCATCACTGAGGCTTCAAGCTCAATGGGAGACTGATGGACTGGTGTTCAACGCAGCCAAGGACTAACTTTCAGAATAGCATCTTCTTCAACTTCATGGGTCAGGGAAATATTCTAAAATATATATTTCAAAAAATTATTTAGTGCTTCTTATTGATTTCAATTATGTGGCTATTATTATTATTATTAACAAAGACAGACACTAGCAGTATATATATATATTAATAATATTACCAATAATTGCAATTTTATGATGACAACAGCACGTTTCTATTATAGGACAACATATATATATTACCGTACCCCTGAAGCCTTTACCGAAATAGCTACCTTCCAATGAGAATAGTCGTTAACTGCGAACATCTTCCTGGTGTCTGTCCCATGGGGACGGAGCTCGGCTGTAACTATCCCCCTCGGAGAATTAATATCTAAAACACTGACGTTCCGCTTGAGATCGACGAGTGGTGGGTGCCGTATAGCAGCGGTCTTGGCCCTAGCCCTGTCCCTCTGGTATGCCAGCGTGGTGTATGTGGCAGGGCCCAAACGAACAGCGTCAAACAACTGTTCCCAGCCGTGCCCGGCATAGCACGCGCTGGTTGGTCACATTCCAAGCCGTCAGTATCTTAACAAAAACGATACCGCTGCTCTGGTTTATTTATTTATTTATATTTTTACTTGGAAGAATACCATAAATAATTAGCCCACCTACGAATGAACCTTAGTCAACACACCCACGAGCAATCTGGCAAAAATGGTGCTAGAAAATGACCAACAACCCTTTATAAAATTATTAATGTATAAAACAAATACATCTCTTCTTATCTCTCCGTTTGTTTTGAGCCCTAATCGGCGCACTGCATAAGTAATTGGATACGTCAACAACAGGAACATTCATTCATGTGGATATAATGTAGTTACATTTTAAAATCAAAGTTATCGGAGCAGCGCCGTTTGCGGCCAACATGCATAACAAGACCCGCTTTAAGTTGCTCCTGGCGATCTCATGAGAGGTGCGCAGAGTCAGATATTTATTAGTTCAGGTAATGCAGAGCCCGGCGTAGCGCTTCCTCTCAGGCGAACACACACCCCCACACCGCGCTTACTCACTCATTGGATCCAGTTCAGATCTACCATCAATAACGACTTTAATTATATTACTTATAGATGAAGTTATTCCTTGTATTATATAGTCCATACGCTCTTCGCTCACAGGCACAGGGCAAGTTTAAAACAAAGCGAATCTATATTTTATATTGATCTGGATCCGTGGCACCTAATTGCAAACACAACACGCAGCCTTGACGAGCGCTGCGGCCGGCCGTGGATTGCGGCAGTGCCGAGGGGTCGCAGTAAATCCCCGCACGCAGCAGCGTCGGGCGAGGGGGACACGGCGAGCGCGAGACTGGCTGCTCGCTTCTCCTCGGCGATACGTAACCCCGTAACTGCTCATTCTACCACAATAAAATACACCATTCACGATCTTTTTGGTACTGAAAACTGGTAACGAGATATAACCAGAAATAGCGCAAAACGTGATAAATAACGGCGTATGTATATTTAAATACATAGATTTATGTTAATAAATACCATGAGAAATATCAATGGTTGGTAAAGTTATTTCCGAGTCCAGAGGAAACTTGTAACATTTTCCTATTCTGTGCTTTTAAATTCAACAATTTATCTTTAATTTTCACTTAATGAATTGTATTACCGACTGCGAAAGACACTTTCAAGTAACCAGCCTTGTCACTTGTGAATCATTAACGCACTTAAAATTAACATTAACAATATTATCCTCATACGAGAAAGGAAATCCGCGATATCGGTCCCCCGTCAGAAGAACTAATTTTGGAATATTCTCTAACAGCGTTAAATTCGCAAAAGTTACATTACCGCGCAGTCTCGTATTAAACCGAACTAATCACAATGAAATCATCAGGTATGCGCATGAATGAATAAATTCGACATTTATTAACATTAAAGTAATACAAAAATACCTTTTGTCTAGACTCACTGATCTGAAACCGGGGTGTCTGCGGTACCAGCGCTCGGTCTGCTCTGGTACGTCGCGGGGGATAAAGAAAAAACATTCTCCCGTTCTCGCAGTTAACTTGATCGTTAGGAAGATGACATCCCAACTTTGAACAGACTTCAACAAACTATGATTCCCCCCTTCAATATATCTGCATATTTGCAAACACAGGCCCTTTTCATTCGCACCTACCAAAGCAGATCCGAGCGGAGGGGAGTGATCCCACCGTCCAAGCGGTCCGTCGGCGCGCCTGCTATGGAGATTGACGCAAAAACAGGGAAAAAATAAAATTCTCACTCAAAAGAAATATAAACCCCACCGGCAGAAATTAGCGCGAAGGAAAGCAAGTGATAAATAATTGTAAAACGTACTTTCTCGGAGGCAAGCGTGTGGGCTCCAACCTTTCGATTCTTGCTATCCCACCTCTACATCCCTGCTCGCGGGGAAGAACATGCAAACACATTTCATAGATTTTTGGAGCTTCACGTAAAAACCGAAATGGACTTTCCGATTAAGAGAAATCGAGGCAAAATATAACGCCAAAGGTAATAAAACATTCAAATTAAGCAAACGTGAAGGAATATCCATTATTATTTAAGTCGAATTCTTCTGAATGTGTGAATGTCGTTAATATAAGATGCATTCATTTTTAAATATAAAATCGAGGCTGTTTCTCAGACAGCGTGCATACGCACAGGACTCTGGCTTCCCCTCTATTCACTGTTTATGGACAATATGATTTTTCTTAGCGGAAAGCAGATTGACTTTTTCGTCATACCTCTTTAAGAGAGAACTTTCATTTAACACGTTCATACTTACCAAGAACTTTGACTCGGCTGTCCTGTAAAACAAACGGAGCACATGCTCTGTTGAAGCGTTTCTGCACTTGACAATTGTAGCTGTGAAGAAAGAAGTTAGCTGGGGAATTAGTTATGATTTAAAAATGCCTTGTACATTATTAAATTATTGGAAAAATATTTTATTAATTTCTTCCTTTTAGAAATACCAAGTTTTAGGACCATAATATTACCACAATAATTCTACTACTACTGATGACGACAACAACAACAACAATAGTAATAATAATAATAACAACAACAACAATAATAATAATAATGTTCTTGATGTTACTATTGCTGTGCTTTTGACAAAAAAACTTTAAATGTCATGTGACATGGCATTTATTTAAATTTGGCTTCCAGACTAAAACGTACTCAGTACTTAGCAACATAAAATATATGACGGAAATATAAGCATTTCCATGGAGGTCCTAGAGAGTGGCGGGGAAGGAAGCCAATTCTTCAGCCATAAGATAAATATACATCTTCTGGATTATACACTGTGTACATTGGGGTGCATTTTTCTACGTAATAGTCTCATTACCCACTTTAGGTGACAGCTATCTTACCATAACGGCGCCCCCGAATAAGTTATACCAATAATATTTAATACCCGTCCATTTAAAACATATTAAATATTAATGGTTTTGTAATTGTATGCTACATATGATTACAGATGCGGCGATCCTTTTATAAAACATTAAAAGTTGCATGTCATATGAATCTGTACTACATCGTCACGTAGCATCTCGTCTCGCACATTTCATTATTGATTTTTCACATTCGCAAATTTCTCCAGTACAGATGTTGTCGATGAATACATATATACACCTAACCAAGTAATCATTTCTGCCCGTGTTTAACTAAAACAAAGTCGATAATAAACGACGAGTTGGAACCGACGTGTGATCAATATACATGCATAAGCTATATACGATACCTCGTATGTAAGGAGACACAGGTACAATTAACGGGATATCGTGTTTAAAGCAAGCTTAATTATGTCACATGGCAGGTATAATTTGACAGTTTTAAGGTGGGTGGGCAGTGGTCAACCGAAATCGTCGCTCAGGCCAGCGAGGTAGCCGGCTCCACTTCTTGCAAACGCTGAAGTCCACTCCACCTCTTGTGAGTGTCCTGTCGGCTGGCAGGCGGCCAACTGAAGTGTGTGGAAATGACACCGCCAGGGCGGCAGAGATTTTCCTTCATTTCTCTCCTTCCCGATCGCAGACTGGCTGACATTGGCTGGAAAGTGGAGCAGCTCGTCAGGGACAATCAATGCGAATCGATCGAGCCACGCGGGCTGGGGCTCCTAGCTGGGAAATAACACAGCAGCCAGAGAGCGAGGAGGGGGGGGGGGAGAGAGCTTCACCGGCAGCGACGGCACCGGCAGCGGCGGCACCGACCGAGATCTCACGTCCAGGAACCGTCAGTCTCTCCCCCAAAGACACTCACGCAAGCGCAACTAGACGTTAATCTCCCACTTAAGGCCAAGCACATTGTTCTTTGGGCGTCAGACATTAAACAGCGATTCCATAATCCTATAAGCACTATTAGTAACTGTTCGCTTTGAATTGCTGACTGCGAATAATCACGTGTTAACGTTTGGCGACTATTCTAAACATGTTTTAAGATATATACCAACTCATGAATTCCTTGTAAACTGCTTGTATAATGGGTTCAGTCCATGCGCTTGAGAGAAACGAGCGTATACCAGCTTTACCTACAGGACAATTGGACCTTGAACATCGCATAAAGTAACTTGAGGGCGGAAAAAGCGTTTCGCAAGTTTTGTCACTATTTCAGAATTTGCCAATATTGACAGTAAACATACGGATCGTTGCGTTTAACCCCCTTTAACTATATGGAGTTGACGCGATGAACTTTGCTTGCATGATGAACTTTGATGTTTCTAAACAAACAGACCACACTTTTTATTCAAATCATTCACCTTAGTCGACCTGTATTCACAGCGATGGGAATTGTACGCTACCCAAAAACGATATTAACGCAGCCGGTTACAATTAGTGAGAGTATAATGTAATATATGTGGCATATTTATGGATTTAGAAAACTTTATATATGATGACATTAGCATCAACACCTGCAGATATTAACCCCGACTTCATTGAAAGAGCGGACGCGTTTCCATGTATTATTACAATAATATAGCATACTATCAATTACATATTTACAAATTACATTCTTGATTATATTTTTGAAGTGTGAGTGGAAATGGTTACAGGGGAAAAAAATCGTTCGGAATATGACGCGGCTTTAATATTGAAACGTATTCAGATCGCCTCCCCTATATGGTCGCGCTTAACAGTGAGTTAAATAATGTAGTACATCTGTAATATGTTTGTTGGGCATACTGCGTTGCTAGAAAAAAGATAATAGCTTATCTACGGCCGTGAACTAAAGAAGTCACCTTTCTCTTTCCAGTCCACTCCTTTGTCTTTTATCGCCGACGTGTTTCGTGGCAGTGGGCGAACAAACACGGGGCCCGTCAGCGAGATAAGCGCACAATGGTCGCTTCAGACCCTCAGACAACGCACCGCTGTGAATAGGTTTGACACGCATTGCTCCGTAATCCCTTGGAGGGAAAACCGTCTTTTTTATACTGGCAAAGTGCCTGGTTTCACCGTATCTTATGTTATCCAGACTGCATTGCCTCTCCCCCTCTCCGTTTTGGAAATCGCCTCCATGCCGTTGTGCTGACCGCTTTTTTGTGACCCACTCTTGCAAACAAACCAAAAACTGTCAACGGCAAATAAAACACCGAGAGAACGGGGAACGTAGGACACGTAGCTCAGTGGCCGGTTTAAAGGCACTTATTTATCTACTCATTCAGATGGAGAGTATTAGAATAATTGGAAAATGTTTTGTGATTACAATAAAACGCCGGATCCCGCTTTGCTGCACTCCCGTGCTGACTTTTTCACAGTGGCTGCTCCTATCTTTTTACACAGTCCAGACTGACCACATTCTTCCTGGCCCCGCTCAGCTTGTCCACATTCCTGTTTTTTTACACACCGACCCCCCAGCAACTACCCTATATATACTCTCGTACACATGGACATAGCGCCACCCATTCAGCTATAGTAGGCCTACTTGATGCGAATAGACGGTTTTTCTCTTTTCCTTGAGCCGTATCTGTTATGACCCTGGGTTCCCCTCAAGGGAATATGGAGGAAAACGACAAGATATACACATCCATACTAAGGCTTTTGAACCGCGGTCTTTCCGGGGTGTCTCGGCCATTCTGGCGATCTGTCTAGCTTTCTATAAACTCATGTGGGCATTTAATATGCTCAGTCTAACTGTTAGGTTTAATAAGTGGCAATAGACAACGTATGGACATATGAAAATATCCACAGAGGTTGTTATACGCGTTACACAAAGGTCGACTCCAGTCTAATTACCACGGCTGAAAGTGACTGGTGATATTAGCCTACGTAAAATTCTGTTTCATGAGTGAAAAACCACCAGCGTCTCCTTGTTTCCATCAACTACCAATTACCAAGCTCCACTTGTTTTGCACCACCTAACTGACCATCTGTTTCCTATTTCACTCTTGTCTAGGGGCTGGACATCCGCCTCCTACGGCGTATAGATAGACCGACTATATTTCCTCAAATTAATCTCTTCTTCACTTTTCCAGAACAGCGTCCCAGGAAACCTTCCGTAGTCAAATTTGACTAACTTCCGTGTTAAGTGTGTACTTCCTTGTTTAAGAAAGCGCACAGTGAAAATCCTCCTGCAGGAATTCGCTTTCAGTGTTTCGGACCCGTAACGGAACCTTTCCATCCTCGGTCTGCTTTTCTGTCCAGGACCCTAGAGCAGTGTCTGTGCCGCGTATCATTTCTTCCCTGGGTCTCTCGGGAAAAGATTTTCTTGACTGAAGGCTGTTCTCCTTGTGGGGTGTCTGAATCATGCAGATTTCCCGAATTTTATTCTAGTAAAATACCAGGAATCTAGTCTGCATACACCTGCAGTAAGTAGGTGTAAAACCTCATCTCCCTGAGTCCAAGTAAGGTTTGGAGAGAATGAAAACTAGAATGATCTCCTGCATTCCTGAATCATGTTGCCCGAATTTAAAGACAAAATCAGGGATGGCTGGGGTTAAATATGCGTACATCAGTTTAAAATCGGTGTAAGACAAATCATGGTGCACAAGTCTGTAATTGCTGTGCCTGTTGTATATAGCGGGCCAGCCCTAGTCCTTGACAGACGGCCTCATTCGTGTCATACTTTGGCTTTGAAAAACAATATAATTATATTGTTCTTATAATGCAATTAAGCCACCACACGTGACAGTTCACGTGCCAATGATAGTATATGCTGTGAAAGGTGCAGGACACGTCTGGAAACTGTCCTTATTTGTCCACATGTCGCTTGATCACTCTTTCTCCCCTCTATGATCGAACACTGTTAACACTGCAAACAATACAAAGAAGAGGCATATTTAACACTAAGAAAGTACAAGTGGGCAATTAACTAAGCTTTATCATACATTTCATGTACAATACCCTTAGCTCTCCGTGGAGAATGTCCAATATTCCCTTATCTTTAAAGTGTCGGCGAGTCTTTAAAGCACCGTTTTGTCCTTTTGTTAATAGAACAAGCAAAATAAGCTAATCAAGTAAAATAATAGTTACCCATCGCAGTTTTTTCCGTTCAATAAGAACCGTGAAAACATTATTGATGTCTACAGTGTAAAGCGAGAATTCACAGTAGCCCATTAAACTAAACACGCCAAGACTCACACACGCATATATAGATATTAGGTTCATATTAGCATTATGTTCAATGTGTCTGCATGTACTGCGGCTCCGATTTAGGATACATAGTGGAATGGCATTAGTTTGAATGATAACGGAAGTGGAGGTAATTATACGGATTTCTACGTGTTTAGAAGCTTTGTGAATTTCGGAAAGGGTTAGAGAGATGGGGGTGGTTACATTCTGTAACAAAATGTTTGGCTTTTGTCACACAAGGATATTAACACACACAAAATATTTTAAAGGGTAAGGATTCAATTTAGCATTGCTAATGAACCACAGCATAGAGCTGAGAATTCAGTATGCACCGCGAGTATGTGTAGTATAAAATCTCAGGCATTCATGGCGCGCTTAAGGGCCCAGTTGGCTGGAGACGGATGCAGCCCCAAAGGCCTGTTTCCCTAACCGTCCTCTCTTTTGCTCCTCCCCCAATCCCTATAGCTTTAAACATTGCATTCCTAATCTATTTTCTCCTTTACCATCATCACCTGCCGCCTCACACCCTTTACTCCTCCTCACGCTCCCACTTCCACACCTCCTGCTACCCCATGTCCTCCCCTGCTTCAGCCACTCCTCAACCTTCCACACCATCCGACTGTCATCTCCAAGCCCTCCCACAGGGCTGGCCGGCCTGACCGCATCTCCTCCTACCGCACATCCTATTTGTCCCTGCCCCGCCATCCTGTCACCCACACCCACTCCGGCTACCCGATCCTCCGCGGCCCCGTGCGACTGTGCTGCCTTCACACATTACATATGGCGGCACTCGTGAGCTGCCCACACAAAAGTCATCGTTCTTTTCCGCAGAGGTGCACGCAGGTTTCTGCGGCGACTCCGCCGCTGCGGAAGGGCTGCCGGTGAGCTGATGCTCCGCGGGGGTTAGATGAAAGCGTTCGCGGCGACGGCGGACGTTCAGGTGGGCGTTTCGGCAGCTCGGAGCCTCCGCCGCGCTCGGGCCTTTGTTGTCTTCCCCCATGTGCGAGGCGAGGCAGAGGAAGAGCACGCCAAAGCGCTTCCTTTGGCTGGGAGGGAGCATGGGAGGGGGGAGGGGTGGATTAGTGTCACATGGCCACATGCTCCAGCCAGACGCATGACCAGCACCGCAGGAGTGCCCAAAGCCAGATTGAACAAAAAGAGAGAGAGAGTGGAAGGAGCAAACGTCCGGCTTCCCAGACACTGTGGAATGCTGTCAACCAGCTTCTCAAGCGAAAACACTGCGGCCAGTCCGCCCATGAGATGCCCGCTCCTTCAGACACCTTAATATCCTCTTTCACTCTTCCCTGTTTGCTTTCTAATGCTTAACGTGGGGGTTCTCACCTCCCTACACGCCCTTCCTTCCAGTATGTTATGCTCCAGGCTCCTGAAGCTCGCGCGTTTATGCATCTACATCGGCCCATCACTCCAGGGAAACGCCATCCGGTAATCAGACCCGGTATACTGACGTGACTTGCTCTTACTATCACATCATCTGCTTGCAAAGGCTGCTCCCCTGCTCAACATGGGAGACAGAATTTGGAGATGAGAACATCAATCTGCCCCTTTTCTGACTTAAAAGCCTTTAGGTTTGAGGTTAAAAGATCAGCTGTGCGACTCGTTCTATGTGAATATTGTTGCACTGTGACATGCAGAGGGTAATTTAAAAAACCATTTTCCCCCAGTTAGAAATCGTTTGGAAAAACGGGTATTTTCCCAGCATGACACTGGTTACACGTGTCATACTGACGTGCATCTTTTTCCACGGAAATTCCCTGCTCGCTGTTGAAACCTTGGACGAGAGTGCCCCCTAGTGGGAAAGACTCGGTCACTTCTAAATCCTCACACCGCATTTAAAAGGGTTTGTACTCCCATGTGACACATAACGCGTATGGGACAGCAGTATAGATATATTTCTATCAGTATAGAATTTTTTTTACGGAACTATAGCCTCTGACTTAACTATATACTGCTGCAGGCCATAGCTCTACAAATAAAAACCCTTAAAGAAAACTATGTTTCTACAATTAGCTAACTAGATTCTACAATTAGCTTTGAAGAATGAAAATGTATCATATAAAACAGCAAACACCATAGCAGAGAGATTAAGGGCCAGCATATATATTTTTTCTTTCATCGATAACACACATTAGACCAGTGGTTCTGTGCAAATATGACCGGCGGATCCATCAGCAGTCAATTAAGCTTCAGTGTGATCACTGTGCCACTGAATTATGGGTCAGCTGTGACCATTAGCACTATCTGGTGCTGCCCTTTCAGGTCTTTACACCGTGTGTCCAAACATTCCCATCACAGAAAACTGTCTCTTCCCAACAGAGTTTATTCAAAATATATCATTTGCTGAATTAGGGAATTATAATTATACATCATAATGAAATCAGTCACAGTGGATGGAATTGGCGTACACATAAGACAGACGCTTCCCTTGGGAATAGAGCTGCATGTTCTTACTGCGGGGGGGGGGGGCGTTTCTGTCTGGCCACTGTAGAGAAATTGACAAAACAGACTGAGACTGGATTGTACTGGCTCTGATAGTCATGCTAACATTCGCTTCTGAAATTACTTTTAAACCTGATTCTTTCTTGTATCTTTACATTCGACACATGAAATTTTTACGGGGACCCGGACGTGTGTGGCAGCGGAGTACAGCTGGAAGACGAGAGCACAGAAAAGCCCGATGTAAACACGGAGTGGCGCAGCACAAGGGACAGCGCCACCATGTGGGCATGCAGAGCCACGGCGCCAGCCGGTGCTCTGCTGGTCATCAGGCATCTCTCTTTTTGATGATGAGGGGACCCACGTTGTCACCACTCTCTTCGTTGTGCTTGGTGTGTGCGCCATCGCAGTAAGGGAACTATAAAAAGACAGGGGGGGGACTAAGGTTACCTGTGGGCACCCAATTCAAAAGGGTATGGCAGAGAGTAGAGTTACAATTTATGTGTGCTCCCTGGGATTTGAACCCACAACCCTTGCTTCGTTAGCACAATGCTCTATTACTTGAACAATAGGAGTGAAGAACAGGAAGTTACCTCTACAAAAGAAAGTGATGAAAATAATTGAATTACTACACATTTTATACAACAAAGGTCTCCTATAATATTCATTCATCATTCCCAAATGCGTAGATTTTTTTTAAAATCCAGTGGTATTCCATCATAGGTGTGGGCCAAATGTCAGTTTTAATATAAGCTGTTGCAAATAGAAATACCACACTTTCACGGCAAATTCACTCCAAACTGCAACTATGCGACAAATAACAATAATAATAATAATATACTCTGAAATGTACCACTTTTAATAATGGCACAAAATGCCGATCTGCAGTTAAATTATTCAACAAACAATCCCTTCGTACTTCAACATGACTGAAGGCTCAATGTAGTTAACTAAAGTAAAAATTAAAAGGTCTTTCTGTCAAGCGAAATATAAACCTGTTTTACTTTAATTTTCAAATATTTTACACCAAATCATTGGCACTAGTAATTCCTTAAACCTTTCATTTGAAATGCAAAAAAAACCACAAAGGGCAAAGTACATTACACAAGTAACGAGAAAAACATGTGGAAGATGAGAAGAAAAAAAGACATCTATCCATCCATCCATCCATCCATCCACCTTCTAACTGTTTATCTGATAGGGACCAGAGCCTATCTCATGTGGCTTGTTATAAAACGTGACACATGTACATGAAGGTGAAATATGTGACAACATTGTCATTCTTATTTAAAATAGGAATTTAAAACAACTGTGAAGACGGCAAACCATGCCATACCACAGGAGTCTCCATTTAAACACCATATTGTTACACTGCTCTGTAACCCGTCTGGCTGCCTTTGTTGAAAGTGGCCCTTCCATGAGAAGTGAAGGTCACACGTGACACACCTTTCTGGACCTCCAACATCGGCAGTAGACGGCCTTGGAGCCGATGTCTTCCATGTCGATGCTGTGCACCACCTTGGGGCTATCCTTGTTCACCTCACGGTTGACCCTGCTCTTCTTGCAGCTCCTCTTACCGACGTACCTGCAGATGAGGTAGGTTCCTGCAGCAGTGGCAAATACCACAGGCAGAATGGTGGTCAGGTGCTCTGAAATACAAACACGCCCAAGTCAGAATTTCAGCTCTCTTTAATTGCTAAGCACTTTCTGTTGACCTAGGCAACTTACTTAACTTAAATTGCCATTGCATGTAACATTTTAAACTGTATTGTACTAATGACCAACTTAAAACCCTAATAGTACCAAAACCTCAATGCCATTCTAACAAAAACAGAGACATTCTTATACACACACACACACACATACAGCAGTAATCATGTCTTTGTGGGGACTGCTCATTCATTTCTATGGGAGAAATGCTTATGTTAACTATGACAACCTTAACCCCTACCCAGCCAAAAATGCAAGAGTTTTTACATTTTTACTTTTTTGATTGTGGGTGGTATATCAGGACCACACACACACAGTAATCACTTTATCCACCCTTCTTCCACCTCCTTATCTAACTTTGTGGAGAGTCTGGAGCAGTTCTCAGACAGCACAAGACAGAGGTATATCCAGGATAAGATCCAAGGTTCACAGAATCACACACTATAGGCAATTCAGAGCTACTTCAACTTATAACATATCTTAGAAAACCTGAGAGTACCTGGGAATCGCAAGCAATACAGTCATTATTTCGTCAATGACTTCCCATTTTTCACCATGCATTTGTTACTGTTTATCGAAGTGAACTTATTCTGCATCTAACCTACACATATTAATATTAAAAGGTCCCTAAATCAGAGTGCTGTACGTGCGATAACAGGAGGCAGAAGCAGTCCTGCAGAGTAAGGATGAGAGGCACTGAAGGATCGCGCCGGGAAAGACACAAACTCGGATTCCTCTAGAGCTATTTCACACTCCAGATGGGCACTTAACTTTATGGTTCAAAATGTAATTCCGTCGGTAAATGCATGTCGTCGGAATATCATCGTTAAAAATAACGTTTTAGACAACACGTCCCAAAAACACACACAGGCACTCACACACACACACACACACACACACACACACACACACACATATATATATATATATATATATATATATATATAGAGAGAGAGAGAGAGAGAGAGAGAGAGTAATACAATGTAATGACTAGCAGACTGAGCCACCATAATGAAGAAGAGACTGCCTTTTTAATTAAACCCTTAAAAAGACAGGCACATGGACCAATCCACCGCTGAACCATACAACTGAGAAACACAAGACAGGCTGATGCAGAAGGCAGACTCATGGTGGGTAGTTTACACAATAAAGGATCGGACTGCGAGGATTGGACGGGGTTCACGCGTGACACAGGAAAGGGCATATATGACAATTGGGAACACAAGTATCTACATCTACACAAACAAAGGCTATTTACATAATCCCAGCATGCTCAGGCACTACACTATATAAAGGATTACATATTTAGAAGTGTATTTATTCATAATGCCATGCTATGCATTTATCTTTTCATTTTTGTTCAATGAGATGAAAAATTGTTCTTTCCTTAAGGGCAAGAAGCTTCAATATTTTAGATACGTTTGTAATAAATTTATTTGAATTTAATGTATACCTTTACTGTTAATAGTATATTCTTATCAATATTACACATGGAACAAATGACTATGCAGTGATATCTCCACCTGTTGCTTTTTTACCTATATGCTATGGTTCATGGTGCCTTTTGTTTGTGACTCAGCAAAAGTCAAAATGCATTCTGTGGCACCTTTCATGACTCGGCAAAAGACGAAATTTCATGATTAAACAGAATGAATTTTGTCCACAAAATGACTTCCTTATGTCCATGAAATGCAAAGTGCTGATATCAATTCTGTGCACATTCTTTCATTTTACTTCACTTTCTATCATGCACAGGAAAAAAATGCTTCATTTTGTGCACAGAATAGATATCAGTACATTTTTTGTGGACAAAATGCATTTTGTGAATGAAAGAAAGTAATTTTGTGGACAAGCATCACAAAATGCATTTTGACTTTTGCGGAATCAAAAAATGCTTTATATCTTCGGCTGAATCAGGAGAGGTACGCAATAGCGGCGCACCGGTGGGGGATGGGGGTAATACCTTGCAAAGAAGGCGGAGTGTTTTTGTGGATGGAATGCAGCAAGTCATTACTTGATTTCATCATTAAATAATGCTTTTTGTAGCACAGAATGTATTTTGGACACGAAAATAAGCACTTGACACTTGGTAATTTACCGGTAACACTTTACTTGAGGGGATGCAAACACTTAGTAATAACTCAGTTACTACTGAAGTACAAATCATGAACAAATATAGTCTAAAGATGAAAAATGTTTCATGATTTATTAATGATGAACAAACATGAGATCAGTATTTCACTTTGTTATTCATTACTTGTTCCTTCAGTAGTTCCTCAGTAGTTCACAGGGGTTTAGAGATACAGTAACACATACAGTAACTGCTTGAGATAAATGTTGTGTCACAATTCATTAATGAGGAACAAACATGAGATCAGTAACATAAGATTCATTATTTGTTCCTACGGTGATTCCTTCAATGATTCATAAAAGTATACATAATTACATAATGTGTGACAATTCATTAATAATGAACAAACATTAGACCAATTTGTAATTAGCACTTGATTTGTGGTTAATTATAATAGTATAACTACATTATTTGTGTCCGCTCAAGTAAAATGTTACCAGTTCACCATTAAAGTTATGGAATATCAATGAAGAAAATGACATTATAGGGACCCGGTACTTTGGCTCTTACCGACGACTACAATATTTTCCAATTAACAATAATAACACAGTGATTAAAAAATTAATAACGTCTGCAGTGTAGTGTGTCAGCATGTGTGTCTGTGGCATACAATGGACTGGCATCCCGTGCAGGATGTACGTCTGCCTTGTGTGTTTTTCTGCCTGACAAAGGCTTCAAGCCTCCGCGCTACCCTGACCTGGACACCAGATTTGGTCGCTTTAAAAACAGTTAAGCACCTGCTAAAATAAGTAGGCCTACATGTAGTCGTGACAGTAGGCAGTTGTGTGGGTGTGGCTACCATTGTCACATGGTGCACTGGATCTTGAAAACACGTAAATTAGTTCAGAATTTCTGTACATACATTCAAGTCAAGGTATTACCGCATGAGATTTAAGGTGCATTGTCACAGCTGCCAACCAGTTTCACTAAATTACGTGGTAATCGTTTCCGGATACCTAATTTATCTTTTTACTATTGTTGCGATTTAGGTTTCAAATTCTTGAATAGTAGCTCGTCAAGCTATATAACCAGACTGCCCTATAGATGTCCACTGAATTCCAATGGAAAATTTCGATTATTATGCATGTTAGCGAAAACAAACACTTGTTACAAGATACGGTTACATTTCTTTTGACGGCTACAGTTATATTCTGAGGAAGACAAAAAACCTTTGCAAAAGGAGAATCCATTTCTTATATCCGGCTTGGATAGCGGCAGAAATGTTGATGCCGACATCGCAAGTCTTCGCCGCTGGCGGTAATGTCGGCTGTCTGCTTATACACAAGGTCACGGGCAACCCCGGACCTTTGGACGGATCATGCGGGCTTCCGGGTTACGCCACGTCACGGAGGAGGCAGCCAATCGCAAGAGAAAACGATTCATTGACTGACTGCACTGCTTGTCTAACGCGTATCCTGTACCACTAGTGAACACAGAGCGAGAAGGTCAGCTTGTCAAATCCTCTCCCTAAAATACCCGATGTTTTTACCAGTTAAGGATGTCAAATGCATATACCAACAATGACGAATCCGAAGTGGGTTAATGTGCTTTAATTTAAAGTAACCCCACTTTCACGGTGAATTACTCGACATTTCGAATAGGTAAACTGGATAAAATACTTAAGTTTAAGACAAGATCTTCCAACCCTGCTTATATTACCTTCCACTAAACCAGCATTATTCAAGTGTTATACGTTTAAAATTAGTCCACCAACACAATGATATTAAGTATTACAACTAAGTAACCTAAGAAGCAGTTTATACATCCTATTTTTATTCAGTTTACAGGGCTGTGTTCATACATTATAACTGCAACTGAAACAGTAATAATTTCCAGTTATGAGGCATGTCACTTAACATTTGCCATGTTATCAATTCTTTATAATGTATACAATTGATTGTGGTACTACCTTCACTTAGAACACAGAGGGCCCCCCCCCCATCAACATTCTCTACATTGCTCATAACATACTGTTTCCACATGCTTTGCAACATTTTTATAGGAATTTACTTTGCAACAGTTCCACAAATCATTGACATATTTACTGTGAATTCAACTATGACAATCACCTTAAAATACTTAATTCTGCACAGAATGTGGAAAAATGCTAAACATGGTTTCATTTATTACAAAAAAAAAACTGATTTTGTCGACAGAAGCCCACATTTTCAATTACTTCAGTCATGCTTAAATTCAAAGTTCAGACTTTAGTAATCATTTTATTACACAGTTTAATCACGAGCTCAATGAGCTTCCAGGTATTTAAATATACAGAAGTCGTCTGGTCAGGATTTTATTTCCTCGCACTACAACCAAGAAAGTACGAGTCTGACAGGATCTATTAGCTTCTAGATCCAAAAAGAAAAAAAAAATCCGAATGCAATTTAGGTTGGTTATGGGAGGGTTTTAACCAACCTGACAAAACCTCCAAACAGTAATGAATATGGAATGATGAAGGTCTTGGTGATAATTGTTGGGGGTGGGGGGGGGAATCCTTTAGCATTTTCCAGCTGAACATACAAGAACCAAAAGGCTTTACATTTCCATTTTAGCTTCATTTGAATTTAAAAGAATTCCTTAGAGATTTATCCCAAAAAAAAGCCCCCAACTCATTACTGTTGGAAGCACAAAGGGGAAAAAAAGTAAAATCCCTCAATCTTGGATATCCCAGTTCTTAAAATGGCAAGGAATGCTTTTAGAATCATAAACATCGGACAGCTCCAAAAGTGGACTGATCCAGTGACAAAGACAGTAGCAGGGCAGGGAAAATAGGTGGACTGTGGATTGCAGTTTGAAATATATACAACATGGCAGCTGGGTAGGGTTGGGGAAAGAGGTGCAAGTTAAGGAAGATGTGGCTCAAAGAAAGCACTCCAATGGAAACCAACAAGATTTTTTCTATTTTTCATTTTCGCTCAGAGCTCCCCCTAGCTGTAGACAGAGGCGTTTCTCCATGATCTTGCGCTGAAACTACATCGCATACTTTTGCGTCCATTCCCGAGCTATTCTGTTGTACCTGAAAATAGAGAGAGGGAATGTCTAGTCAGCATGCTCACACAATGCAGCAGCTAAAGATCAAATCAAAAGTGCAGCATTCGTGACAATTGTCCTGAAAAATCGCATAGTGCATGGATGACATGGCAAACACTGCTGCCTCACTTCCAGCATGGGAACACTGCTGCCTCACTTCCAGCAGTTAGGGTACAAATATTACTGCTGTGTTTGCATGTTTTCCCACATGCCACATGGGAAATTCCTCCCATAGTCTGAAGACATGCAGTTAGGCTGACCGATGTCCCTAAACTGCATGTAACGTACAAATCTGCGGGCATGTGCATGTGCGCTGCAAGGGCTGGAATTCTGCTCTGTGAAGCTTCTCAGGATGAATAGCCATGTACTTACTTTTCCCTATCTGTCTTGTAGATGCGGGCAATCTCAGGCACTAATGGGTCATCTGGATTTGGGTCACATAGCAGCGAGCAGATGGACAAGAGAACTAACAAAAAAAATATATATATACATGTATCAATCTTAACTGAAAAACATTGCTATGTCATGCTATGGGTACATTCGCATTACCCTCCAAAATGTGTCAAATGCCGTCATACCTTTAGAAATAGTAAGTGCTGGGGACCACTGTGATCTCAGAATGTCAAGGCAGATGCTGCCATTACTGTTGATGTTCGGGTGGTAGATTCTTGTGGTAAATGCAACCTGAAGGTGCAAATAGCAGGTTGCTGAATGTTATTACACAAAACAATACTACAAACACGCATTTCTGAATGTAGCTGTGAGGGCAGGAGAACTTTAGACTTATAATTTCTGTATCACTTGCTATTTAGTATCTTATGGAGCTGCATGGGCAAGTAAATCAATGTCTAGAATCAGCACCAAAAATGTATCGCCAACACACTCCTGTTAAATAGGACCTTGCTAATGCTACAGCGACACCAAGAGAGGTAAAGCAGGGCAATTTCCAAATGATTCTAAAGATGGAAAGGAAAGTGACGTCACCTTTGGCGGTTTGAAGGGGTAATCTGTGGGGAAGTGAATAGTCAAGAAGAAGACGCCGCCTTGGTAAGGACTGTCGTTCTGTCAAATGAGATCACAGTTACACCAGCGCACAGCTACACGACTACCAAAAACTTTAAAGAGTAAATGGATCATACTCACAGGTCCCATTATTGTAGCTTGCCAATGAAACACTGAAAGTAAAAGACACTGAGTCAGACTTAATTACAGGCAGAATTCATTCACTGCATTAACAAACAGTGCCCAAATGAACATCTTTAAAGAGCAAACAATACGAACTTTCAATTATCTTTATGAAGTAAACATCGAGAAGGCTGATTTTACAAATTTTAAGTAAAAAATAAAATTGGTTATAATGTTTTGTAAAAAATGACATGGGTAACATTACAAATCCGGATTAAACAAAAGCCATAAATATCCCTTTTACATATTAAATGAAGTCTGACGTGCAGCATTAAACAATGTGTGACTCACTTTTACAGTAGAACAAATTACAGAAATTATTTTTTGCACTTTGTAGATAGTTCAAGGCAAGCAAGACATGGCACGAATTCACTTCTCTGTGAAGCAGTGGTCTTTTGTGTGAGACAGCCTCTGTACACCACCTGAAGTTCACAACTAACCTACTTTAACAGTAAAAATACCTTGGCATACTGTTACCCAACATCACAAAGTGGATATATTATGATTGTGTCATACAGCATTATTTACACAACAAACTTACACACTTATTCACTAGGATTAATATCCAGATCTCCCACCACTTCCTCTATACCGCGGCTCCTTTCTATTAAATTAACAACCAGGAAGCACTATGACTCAAAAGCAGTCAAAAGTACTGAAGCAAGTTTAAACGAACAGGCAGATCAGGTTTTGGTGACAAGTGACGTGCCATCGGGCCTGCAGGAAACCACCAGCATGGACTGGCCATCCCCATTACGTACACTGCATTAAAGTGCCTTTAAAATGCCGCTGACCACTGCTTACATACATTTTTAAATATAATCTTAGTATATGTACATTAACTCTCTGAAGTTACAAATCAGGTCTACAACTGGGCAGCTTCAAGTGATGCAACAGCAACCTGGAAAGAAACTGAGTGTCTAAGGAGCATCAAAAGCACAATATCATTTGCAAGTCTTTTTATTTTAAGAAATTCTTTTTAAAAAATTAGCTATTTTTAATTGAAGCATCCAACACTTTAAAATAACTGACAGTGGATATTTTGAATACTTACTGTCATCACCAACCGGTCCGGCCGAGCACTGAGCTGGAGGGTCACGAGCCAGGTCATTTAACTCCTACCGACAGACATCATCACGGTTATGTGGAAATGTACTTTACAATAACACATCACTCAAATTCTGCATTGACACTGTTCAGCACACAACTTGCATATGTTGCAACAAATCAATGTAGCCTATATATTACGACAAACCTATTTTTAGGTTAGGTATAAATATACACATCACAGAAGACCTACTGAAGAAAGATTTATCAGTTGGCCTTTCAACTGATGCCGGTGCCACAAACCCTAAGACTCACCTCAAACACCACAATTTAGCTTGCGTCGTGTGAATTCGTTTTAAAAAAATGTGAGTGTGCTAGCTTTGAAAAATAAAGCATTGTTACAACTCTGGCGCTTCAAGAACACACCACACAACAGCTTTCATACACATTAAAAGTCTGTGGACTGTGACTACAACATACATTCCCAATTTAGAAGACTTTAGTGAACGCAGGCTTTATGTTATTTCAATGACTGCAAAACTGCTACTTAGTGACAGGTAGACGTGGGTCGTTACAAATTAGCCAACGCTGATCAAACACGAAACCAAGTTACTGAGATAAAACTGTCCTTCTGAGGAGAATCTAATACAGACTCGACTTGTACCATAAACACTTAACTAAACAACTAGATGCAGTTAGATAAACGTGATGGAAAGACACGGCACCACACCGTACGTGTCTGTTACACCCCGCCAAGAAAATTCCACGGTAGGCCGATCTCTGCGTTTAGCACCCTAGAGAAGCCGAACTACACTCGGCGAACAACGAAACAACGACGCCGCGCCAGTGGAAATGCGCTTGAATCGCGTGTCCCCCTCCGAAAGGACCCTGCTAGAAGCTCCTGAAGCAAGCCCAGTTAGCCTTTTTACGGAACATGCCGTTTTTCTACCGTTAGCCACGCATACGGTCTCATCGAGGCTAAAAACTACTCGTAACATAGCTAGCAAAGAACTAGCCAGATGCTAATAATACACGACAGTAACACTAAATACCTTCACGGGAACTGGAAAACAACCTAAAGTAGCCTTGATAACATGCTCTCGTATGACTGATGTACCGGAATGTCTGCCAAAAGCCTAGCTAGCCAGCTAACCCCTAAAATAAGAGTGGAGGGCCCAGGCTGCTCTGTGGACACAAAACACGGTGCATTGCTTTACTGTCATCTTGTATTCAACGTTATATTGCATGTATTTTAATCGCACGATTATAAAATAATCCCTCATTTAACTGGCAACCTCGTCGAGATGTTCACATAATGCGGAAGAACTCCCATTTTGTAGAAAATAAGGCGAGCTTGTAGCATATTTCTAAGGCCCACCATAGCTCACGATGACTTCCTTACCTTGTGAATTCTTTTCAGAGCCATTGTTGTGCTTGTGCCGCTGTCACTAGAAACGTGTATTTTATTCGATTAAAATGGCGGTTACTTTCCCTCACCACCGGCTTATGGCTGTCCTCTGGATACAAGCAAGTCTCTCCTTCGCTAAAGTCACCGCTAGCCACCAGAGGAGACGGGCCAAGCGAGATATTTTTTAAGGCGAAATTGAAAGACAAGTGGAGTAGAAGCGGGGTCCTTCCTCCTACAGCAGCGGCTACCACATCACTCCGCCGAGCAGCACTCTAATAGAAGCCTTCCGCAGACCCGCACATCCGCCGACGCATTCAACAAGGCCGTTTCCTAACATCTGCGCTCCGACTCTACCCTTTCATCGAACAGACCCGCGCAATCGGCGCCATTTTGGTTCTCCGATGCGGAACATTTTGTGGTGTTTTAAAAGGGTAATTTGAGCCAAAATGGCTTGAGTCATACTGTAGTTTCCTTGCCGTGCAGTACTAAGACTGATCTAGATCGAAAAATAGGATCTACTATAACACCGGGATTTAAGGACGTGTTCACTTTTTTAGGACTATGTAATGAACCATATGTATGTTTGTATTTTTATTGGATTGATATAATCACAAATATGTAACTGGAGAAGAAGTTTTAAAGATAAAAATAAGCGGAGGGATATTATTGAAAATGACGTCGTTCAGTGCTGCCCAAAGTTATCGCGAGGACTGTGGCTGTAAATGAGGAACTGATACTAGTAGTTTAAAAAAGGTAGTTTATCTCTTAAAGAAAATGTGTCTTACTTGGATAACTAAATTATTAGCTCATTATTAGCTCTATGAATGAGTGTAATAATATATGTCATGAATAATCAGAAGCCGGGCGATGCTCTGGATTAGGTATGAGCCATAAAAGTTAAACAGACTGGTTTTAACTGGCTAGCGTCAGGCATTTAGGAGTCACGTGTTTAATATTGAGAATGTATTTCTTCTAGCAAAACTGTAGGTTTGTTTAACACATGCCATTTATCGGTACCGTCATACAATATAAAGTTGACCCGATAACTTAAACTAAAAGTACACGGTATAGTGTTATTGATGTTATACATTTAAATATACATATTACTTTGGGTTCTGCGGTCATTCATAGTGATTTACGAAGGTTATATGTCAAAATAAAAACGTATATGACGATGATGAAGAAACGGAATTGATCGGGAATGTCTTGACAACGTGTCATATATGTGTGTGCATGCGCGCGCGCGTGTGTGTGTATATATACATATAAAGGAGAATACAGTTTGGTCAGTATGGTTTTACATCATGACAGACATACTCGTCAGTCTGCTTTCAGGTCATGTGGTTATTGTGATTTTTGCTGTGGTATATATTCTAATTATTACACATAATAGATACATTGAATTGAGAAGTCGGAAATTAAATGTCACTAGTCACATATATGTATCTCAAACTACATGTTTTACCTACCTTCATCTTTCCAATAAAAACAGACATGACTAAACTGCACACTAATTACTTGCATATGGATGCATGTGTCATTATTCTTATTGGATTAACGAGGCTGTGTGTGTTTTCGCTGGTGTTTCCTTACACTTACATAAAATGACGTGTATCTTGCACGTATCACCTAATAATACATGAATGCATAAATTATTCAAGTATTTTTTCCGTTCACTCATAACTTTGCCCGGTTTGCATTCTATATGATGCAGCCCATATTTGGAAATCTTCGTCAACCACCTCTGAAAGGATTTCTTTCTTAAAAATCCGCTATGCATTCAATAACTCCTAAAATTAACATTTAAATAGGTAAAATATGGTTGTGAGTTTTTCTTAAGACACCTAAAAATGTTAGAAACGTATTTATACGTTTATAACAACAATTTGTATAATCTCCCAATTAATCACGTCAAGAACCAGTCAGTGATTTTTCGGTCCGTTTTACCAATAGAATGATATAATACTATCAAATGGGTAGCGTGTGGTAGAGAATATAGACGCGCGGTCCATTGCATTAAAAACCTCGAAGTCCCATTCCTTCATGCTAGGAGCAAATCCAGCGCAGCATGCAATATGAAAACATGGCGCGTATGTTTGGGAAACCCCGGCTTTGCTTCCACCTGATGGCGGTATCAGGCAGTCCCTGGAAGCATTTGCGTGGGAGTTCCCTCCTTCGCCAAGTCAGGGTGCTGCAGCGCAGCGAGGATCTCCTGAATCGAGTAGCATCTCTCTCACCCCCACCCCTCTCTTTCCATCCTCCCCCACACGGCACCCCAGTACAATATAGCAGCCCAGCATCCACCTTCTTTGGGTAGCAGTAAACCTTACCAGTTTAGTCGGTGAAACACGGAAGAACGCACCGAGTGATGCTACTGCACCAACCGCATCCCGCACCAGCGACAACAACCCACGAATAAACAGTCACTCCATCAAGAGGGATAAAAACCGCACGCTTCTGGACAGCATCTGCCCATGATGATGTCTAACACTGACATGGTCATAAATGCCACCGACCGGGTGGTCAAATGTAGGTGCAGGTTTATTGATTTTTTTTATAAATTTTTTAAAATTCGGGACTTATGCTGGGAATTGGCATTATATACAATTCATTTCTTTTTAAATATATGTACAGATTTTTTCTGTACCTCATTCATGGTTCAGTTCTTGTTTGTTTTATTTCTTTTGAAAGATCAACGAATCGCGTTAATTGGTGTCATTTCTGCTTTTCCTAAGATATAGCCTAACCACAGCATGCCGTCGCACCGAATTCGGTCCCAGCACGGAAATGGATCACATCCTGGGTTCATTGCCGTGCACAGGCCACCTCTTCATCTTCACGTTTCGTTTTGGTTCTGTTACATACACCGATGGACTAACGGGTTCTACACGTAGGCAAATCGGATGCGCCCGGTGCCACACCGGGAGAGGCGTGATGCGGTATGACTTGACGGTCGTCGGGAATGTGCGCTTGGTGAATACGTGTGGAGTTACAGGATATGGGGGGGCGGGGATGGGGCTGGGTGGGGGGGATGAACGAGAGAGAGTGAGGGAGAGAGAGAGAGAGAGAAAGAGGGAGATGCAATTAGCATCTCGCTCCGATGAGACACATCATTCCCGCTGACAATGACAGCAAAAGGGAGACTTAAAGGTAGGTAAACTTTCGAGTATCCGATACGCTTCACCCACGCTGACGTGTTTATATATGCGCATAAAAACATACGTGTAGTATTTAACCCCCAGCGGGCATGCACACTTCAACCAAGATAAAAATCGATGTCACAAAGCTGCTTAATTTATGCACTGCAGATAGCAACAATGATGTGCTACGTGTACGGTACATACCCTTTATACACTTTAAGACGATCGCGCATAATACGTTTCGACGTCTTCGATGGGGACTCAAATGAAGGATAACTGATAGATCGACATCGGGCCGGGAAACGCTGTTAGCCAGGATATGATACAGATTCAATTGTCCAGAAGGGTATCATTTTGTGATTTTGTTTTTGGGAGGAGTAATCATGGTTAAGTATATGTGTCTATTAGTGCCTGACGATGCCGGTTTTTATATCCGCGTCGGTCTGTAAGGACTTCAGTAGCATAAAGGCGATATGAAATCTGAGCATTTTTTTCCTGAGGTGTTGTGGACAACTCTGGAAATGTCGCTCCTCATGACCTCCTCTTCTCTTAAGCTTGATGTCTCTCTAAACGATGCATCTGTGCGATTAAAAATCGAAGACTAATGCAGCTGAGAAATGCACAAGCTACGTTTCTTACTAATTTCAAACAAAGCCCATTTTAATGGCACTACTGAAAAATGCAATGGTAATTTGAAAATGAAAAGTATATTGCATTACCGGATTGAGGCCGCGCGCGGCACTAATATTGAAAATGATTTCTATTGACTGTATTACGTCTGCGCTCGTGTGCACAGGATAACGCTGGCTCTGCAGGGACAAGGGATAGGATATCCAGAACAATAACAATGCCTCTTACCTGTTAGTTATGTAAATATGATCATGTTAAATATGGTAATATTTACAGTTTACACTGGCGCATTTGTGATGCCTTTTGATATAGGGATAATTACTATGGAATGATTAATAAGAATACGCTGGGCACCATTTGCTGTTTGCTTGGAATTAGGGCAGTTTTTAGTTGTATGTGCTACCTGTAAGGAAACACAGGGCTGAATTGCACACAATGTATGCAGTGCAAATGGGAACCATGAAGAAGCCTGAGCTGTGGTGGCTGGAAATGACATCCATAGTGCTCAGGTTAGAGTAGAGATACACAGCGAACTCCATAGGAGAAACTCCAGAGGAACTTCAACGACAAACATATCAGTCAGACTGGGCTGTGGAGGAAGCCGCGACAGAACTTGGAATATTTCCCGCCCAAAGACCATTTGTATTCCAAAAGCTCAAATTTAACTGTAAGACCAGCACCAGGTTCACGATTCTCCACTTCAGGACATGCCTTTAAGGGTCTCCAAAAGATCTGTGGCTCTGAGAACACATGCGGCTCAACGACTGTTCATGCGATCATACCGTGCTGAGTATATCTTTGTATACCGTGCAGAGGGAAAGCAACAGCACAGGTATATTTACACGACGTGCGAGCGCAGTGAGCAAGGCAAGCAGTTTGTGCCTAGAGGGTGGTAAAGGCCGCATAGGAGAAAAGATGGAACGGGAGGGATGAAATGGGGGACTTGAACAATGAGGAGAGCTCACACTGTGATGAGTTAACAATAAGGAGAGCTAACACTGTGATGAGTTAACAGTGAGGAGAGCTAACACTGTGATGAGTTAACAATAAGGAGAGCTAACACTCTGATGAGTTAACAATGAGGAGAGCTAACACTCTGATGAGTTAACAATAAGGAGCGCTAACACTGATGAGTTGACAATGAGGAGAGCTAACACTGTGATGAGTTAACAATAAGGAGCGCTAACACTGATGAGTTGACAATGAGATGAGCTAACACTCTGATGAGTTAACAATAAGGAGAGCTAACACTCTGATGAGTTAACAATGAGGAGAGCTAACACTCTGATGAGTTGACAATAAGGAGAGCTAACACTGATGAGTTAACAATGAGGAGAGCTAAGACTCTGATGAGTTGACAATGAGATGAGCTAACACTGTGATGAGTTAACAATAAGGAGAGCTAACACTCTGATGAGTTGACAATGAGATGAGCTAACACTGTGATGAGTTAACAATGAGGAGAGCTAACACTGTGATGAGTTAACAATAAGGAGAGCTAACACTCTGATGAGTTGACAATGAGATGAGCTAACACTGTGATGAGTTGACAATAAGGAGAGCTAACACTCAGATGAGTTAACAATGAGGAGAGCTAACACTGATGAGTTGACAATGAGATGAGCTAACACTGTGATGAGTTGACAATAAGGAGAGCAAACACTCTGATGAGTTAACAATGAGGAGAGCAAACACTCTGATGAGTTAACAATGAGGAGAGCTAACACTCTGATGAGTTAACAGTGAGGAGAGCTAACACTCTGATGAGTTAACAATAAGGAGAGCTAACACTGTGATGAGTTAACAATGAGAAGAGCTAGCACTCTGATGAGTTAACAATAAGGAGAGCTAACACTGTGATGAGTTGACAATAAGGAGAGCTAACACTCTGATGAGTTAACAATGAGGAGAGCTAACACTGTGATGAGTTGACAATAAGGAGAGCTAACACTCTGATGAGTTAACAATGAGGAGAGCTAACACTGTGCTGCGTTAAGAGTTAACACTGTGATGTCTCATGCAACCGAGATTGACTTTAAGTTAAGAATTAGGTGAAGGACGTGCAGGAGAGTGTGCTAGGTGGGTCACACTTCGTGCAGCACCACTGCTGTGTCAGTTATAAAGCATCAGCTAATATGCTTAAGACAGCAGAGCGCTGTTTGTGGTTTCATGCAGAGCCATTTCTCATGTGCTGTATGCTGATGTGTGTGTTGTGGGATGTGTAACGTCTGCTGCACAAGATTGTGGACACCTAGTCATCTATGTCTGTGTCTTAAAATCACGATATTACGCATGCTATGTCTTGATATGAAATACATTTTGTACATGAATTACAGTGGTATTTTCAAAGTTTATTCATTTCGGTATCAGCTTAGTTATCATAGTATATTTGTCTTAATTGGACATGTACAGGTACAAGTCTGCAGCAGAGCAAAGCTGGTTGTTATTTTGTGCAGTGAATGTCTCCTCTTCACTGTATTGCAATAATAGATTGCAGGGCTGAGCATGCAGTGCAGTACATACAGGGTCTAGCTTGCACTGTCAGGAACATTTGTTTCCTTCTAAACTACAGGACAAGACAGTGACACATGACAGACTGTCCTCTCTCGAGAAGTGACACAGAGTTTTGTAACAATCATGACTACCCTGCTCACCATGATGACAGACATCTTTAAGAAACACCCAGGATGGGTGCATTAAATTTTCCTCTACGGCCGTTTGAACACTTGTTCTCTGTATCCTGTAGTAGGCAGAACGCTGTCGCAACGACCGCATCGTATTTTTGAGAGTGATTATTTTCCTGTAGAATCAGTGATACGGTTGTGGTTTATGTTGAGACGATGAACGTCCACCTTCTGTCATGACGCAGATGAGAATAGTTTGCAGATGGAGTAAGGTTTTGGGCTCCAGAAAAGCCAGATGAGGATGTTGAGGGTGACCCTGCAGTGAGGGGGTATGTCCAGTGGTAGGGGTAGTTATGTTGTTGTAGCAAGTAGCATGTTGTTGCGGGCTGATGTGAGAAATGGGGTCAGATGTGGGCCAGCTTAAGGGTGTCCCTCTTTGAATGCCCAACTGGCCGCTCACACTGGGGAGTAGGAAAAGTACAACATATAGACTACTGCGCCTCTCTGCATCACCAATCAGCACCATTTTTTGCATTGAGCCTGACCAATTAGGAGTCAACACACTTTCAAGCCACTCAGCACTCAGCACGGTCACCATTTGCCAATCAGCACCTGTCATCGGTTTCAAGTCGACCCTACGCTGCAATTAAAGCCTGTATGCTTAAATGAAATGCATTATGTTGCAGTGACTCACACAAGTAAAACATTTAATGTACAAATAATACAGAGTTACCTGGTAACAGGTGTCATAGGAGAGTGACTTTGGGCCTGAGGCTGTAGCTGTGGGGATTTACTGCTCGAACTATTATGCTAATGATTGGCAGACAAAATATAGAGGAAATAATAGCAGACTCTTCGCTGCCAAGAAGAAGCACCGTTGTTTAATGTGCCTTCCTGCGATTGTGCTGCGGAAGGGATGCCTGCCCACGTAAGCATGCCGCAGCCCGTCGTTGCAGAGCAACATGCACAGGAGCAACATGCTATGCTGTGACGCCCCCTGGAGGCACTGTGCCATCAGAGCAATAGGTCAGCAGCACCGACAGCAAGGTGAGGGTCGGATCGCCTTCTTCCGCGCACGGTGTCCATGTGGACGCGCGGATATATTTATAGGTCCATCCTGAGATGGTTCCCAGGACAGGTGTGTGGCTCGGGCAAGGTGAGGGGGGTGGGCAGCCTCTGCAATGAGGCCAAGCTGCGAGGGGTCCGTCACTGCCCCCCCCCCCACGGTAATGCACCGGTGATCCACCACAAACGGGCCAAGCTCCAATTGCACAACAGCTTCAAGGAGATCTTCAAGAACCCCCTGCAGAGACTTGGCAAGCTCTGCAGAGGAGGGCTGGTGATCTGGGTCAGGGGCAGCAGCACCGCTGCTTGCACCCCCCGCCCCCTTCACACTGTCACACTGCCCC
>JABFEB020000002.1:9464040-9478654 GCA_019775895.2 Stomatorhinus ivindoensis | reverse complement strand
CCTTTATTTCCGTGGAACCCATAAAATATCTGTACTTTATATTTCTACTCCCTGCGTGGATTACCTTACATTTATCTGTGTTAAATTTCATCTGCCATAGTTACTTATGGTTAAGGTTAGGGCTGGGTGCGGGTTCAGATTAGGGGTTTGCTCATAGAAATGAATGGACAATCCCTATATATCTATTACTGATGTATCTTAAATGAAAGGTCAAAATTACACTGAAAGTAGCTGAAAATGATCTGACCTATTTGTAGTCACATGTGATCATTTCCTTGCTGAATGAATATTTACTGAGTGAATATTTCTTTGCTCAGAACTACAGACTTCCATTGAGAGCTACTGCTGTCGACAAAAGAACAATATTCTGGTGCACAGAGATTGCTGGAAAATTTATATCTTGGTGCCAGTGAGTGCCTACATTCCTGACCAGCTGGAAGACATGGATCAGCGCATCACGTTTTACGGCAATTTGAATGAAACAACCATGGACAGGGCTGGGGTCAGGAGCAGGGTTTATAAGCACAGCATGTATGCTGTATATGACAGCCAGAAACGGGTGAGCTAAGACGAATCCCTTTTATATTCAAACTGAGTGAAGGAAATCGCTATGATGCGAAGGTATTATGACTTCAGAGAGAAAAGCTAATGAAGTTATTCTAGTACAAAAGCACCACCCTGTGGATGAATTGGTGAACTGCTAGTCGTGTTGTTCCTTTTGAATGACTGATGTAGCCTGGGGTTCATGTATGACATCATAAAGGTGTGTGTTTCTGTTCCAGCCACACTACTGCTTGGTTGAGTACGCCACTCCACTGCAGACCCTATTTCAGATGTCCCGTGACAGCAGTGCAGGATTTGGGGTGGAAGACAGGTATCAACAAGTACTTGTATTCCACCAAACCCTGAAGAACATCTTGGAGGATTCCACTGAATGTCGGAATCGTTACCAGCTCATTCTACTAGATGGTAAGTCAGGTTTAGCCTTCAATAATGATTAATTTGGTGTCTCAAATACTATAAAAAGCAAGGATGTGTAGCAGTGATGGAGATTTGAGGGATAACAATAAGCACTGTGGGTTACAATTCTTGGGAAAATATTGTCCTGCTCTTGAAAGTTGATAATTTCTTATAATAACAGTGCAACTGCAAATGGTTAAACAAAATGGTGAAAAGTGCTCGGGGACTGGGTACAGCCTGGATGTCAATGATCGATCTCACCCCAGTGATTCCTTACTTCCTGCAGATCAGTGTGACCAGGCCGCGGAGAAGGATCCGCACTTTTTGTCCAAGGAGATATTGAAGCATTTACAGCAGCCAGACAACAATGTTGAAAATTTGTCGGAAATTCCAACTCTCATGATTAGCAATGACAGTGACATGCCAAGGACTCTGATGAATCCCACTGAGAACACTTACCTATCTCCAGAACAATGAAAATGAAACAACATTGGTCTCTATAGCTATAAAAACTGTAAATAAATTACTTGTAATAGTGTCACACAATGGCACAATGGCTCAGTAGTGTGTGTGTGTGTATGTGTGTGTGTAATTAACTTAATTCGTTCCAGTAGACTGGTAGACTTGCAATTTAGTCGAGTCCCAAGACGATTTCCCCAAAAAATAATAATGTATAAATTAATTTAATCCGTTCTAGACCCCCAAATGATTACCTATTTAAATGTATCTACCTACCTAATGATAAAAGACATTATCAATCAATATAAAACTAGTACACACATGAAAAAGCACAGATACAACAGCGATAAACATGAAATAAAGGAAATCCTGTATCCCGAAGCGAGAGCAGACACACGTGCACCACCTTCACGTCTCACTATAGTTTCCTCTTAAAGTTCTACAGTCACTCTCACTGTTTTCCTCTTTGGTTTGCTGCCGTCACTGCCCACTTTCTTAGGGGCCATGATTACTGTATCACTAAATGTACGGTAGGTAAAGCACAAAAGAATATCACACGAACACAGGAGGGAACCGCGAGACTGAGAGCGATTCATGTGCCTCAGGATCCCAGCAGCTCCGTCTGCCTTTGTTTCAGCCCGTCAGACGAGTCTCGATCCCTACATGTTTTAGCAGGTCTGTTTTGTTTTGTCGTGTTCCGTGTTTGAGTCAATGTATGAATTTGTGGTAGAATGGACTGACTGCAGGTCCCCTAAGACCAACCTGGAACTAACACTTTTTTTTAATTGCCCTTTGGTGTATAAAGGTGTAATTTTGCTTTGTCCAACTCTGGTATGGCATTACTGACTCTGTGATAACACACAATATCATTCCGGGGTAAATGAAGTGAATTTTACCACAATATTACTGAAGCTAATACTCTGAGACAGATTATATACTATATATGTCATAGAAAAAAGCTTGATATCATAATAATTCAAATTTAAACCAGATAAAAATATATAAGTTCCTGTTACGGCCGGAAATATATTGGTCAAGGAAATGAACTCATCCGGATGGTGCTTGGCTCAAAACCCCAAAAATGGGTAAATATTATATATAAAACAGCAAATGATCTAAATCAGAGATATTTCCTTCATTAGAATGTCCTAACAGACACTGTAGCAGACAGTTTCTCTGTCAGTTATATGCAACAAATAATGACCTTCACAAAAAAAACAGCTGCTTCTGATACACTGACACCCAAACCAAGAGTTCAAGGTGCTGAAATTTTGATCAAAATGCATCGATGCATCAAGTCACACGAGTTTCACATGATGCAAAGAGGCTCTAATGAAGTATTGCACTTGCGTAATCTCATATAGTTCGTTTTAGGTTAAATGTGAATGTATGCCCTACTCATCATAGTGACATGAGCTCAAATGAGCATTTATCAGGTTCCGGGAAGATCCTATTCGCCATAAAAACCTTTGCACATATGATAAGTGGGATCGGTTCAGTTCTTCGGAGAAAATTCTACGTATTACTTTCAATCTGTGAGATCACCGGAATCTCCCACGGCCAGACTCTGTGGTCTTCTTGCTTTATGAGTAGTTTGGAGCGGTAATACCACACTATCGCAATAGATATGAATACATTTAGCGTTTAACTACTAAGGAGAGTATATTTTAGAATGTAAAGTTGGAAAAAAATCTAATTCGTAAAGCTAAAGAAACGGCACCAGTTACGTCGTGCACAATCTTAAGGGGTGACAGATCTACAACACGCAGTACAAAAAAAGGCCACGGTAATGCAAGCAGAAAGGCTGGTTGCATCAGCTATGCTGATTACCCCAAAGTCTAAACAAAGGCACTACTCCAAAGACCGTATTTTTCCATTTAGCTTACTCCGCCCTATTACTACAGGCTAGAATTAAATTACACCTTTTAAGGAACAATACCTACAAAAAATGTCGGTAATCAGTCATGAAAAGTCACTGGAAAGCCCCATTCTAGTGAAGTCTTCTTCCCGTTGGAAGCCAGCCACTCAGTGCCCAAGCATGAAGGCAGATCTAAAGTCTCACCTGACGCACGGCGTCTTGCCGGCTGTGTCACGGTGACTGGCATATGATTCACATTAAGATTGGGAAGGATGTTTCGTCTGTATCAATTTTCTTACAGTGAACTTTACATTTATGAATAGTATATACATATTTTCAGTTTAAATTTCATATTTCATATTTCACTTCCTAAAACAAAATATCACTGTTCAGTCCAGAAAAGGAATAGAGCCGACTTTTTATGCGCGCACACGCACGCACACACACACGCACGCACGCACGCACACACGCACATATACGGTATAGACGAACACAGGTGCATATGTTTCTTAGGATTAATTTTTAATTCAGCACATGATTCACATGATTACATTAATTCAGCACAATTATTTAGTATATTAATTCATTATAATTAATTACTGTTGTTGTAGTGCCTATATAATTGCTATTATTATACATCTGAAACCCCTAAGTCATGCAAGTTTTCGTACTATTGCATTTCCTGAAAGCCATCTTTCAAAAAGCTGACTAAATCACACTAAGGTATTGCCGAAATGTCGTTGCTATGGTGAGTGGAGACGCCTCGCTTGCTGCGCGCATGCTCAGAGGCAGCTGATGCAACTGCAAGAGATTGCTACTTTAACGCAGCGGAGTGCGAGCCGAGGCACTTCATTGCCGGCTTAATGACGATCGAAAGCAGAATACCGATGCATAATGGTCTATACACAGGCGCTTGCCTTTGGAAACAGTATACCTATGATGTCGGAGGAGGCTAATGTAGCTCACTTTCTGAGGAGGTTTGTGGAGCAGTTTACGTCCAGTGCAAAAAAAGATACAGACGGACGAAGTCTTAAAGAGCGACACGAAAATAGTAAGAACTCGGGTAAGTGTGTGCAATCTGAAGTATCAGTACTCTCTACCTATTGAGAGTGACATCGTTTAAGATATTTATACTTGTTTCTAAGAAAATGTAGTGCTTTTGGTTTTGATTTTGGGTGATTATTAGTGTAATGTAGATTTCTGATGAGACATTGTCTTGGCGAGTTTGCGTGAGAATTGTGCTTCTGTCTTACGTAAAGGCATCGTCATCACACTTCCGAATATATTTCTCAGAGGATAGAAGACGAGTAATGAAATCGATTACTTCTGAAATATTTGAAAGTAACAGTAATTAGGTAGGTGAGAAATGTGACTAGAATTGTAATTTGTTGCTAAGTGTGACTGCCCCTTCCCTCGACAGGTATGGACTGGCTGAGCAGGGGGGCGGATGTGGAGCAGTTTGAAGAGTGCCGTCAGGTGGAGCTGACCAGGCGCATTGAGCTGTGCCTCTCTGATGCCAAGCTGTCCCGCCTGCACTGCCACCAGCTACAGCTGCCCCGACAGCTCACGGCACACGTCGCCCGTGACATCCTGCGCTGCTCTGCTGACGAGCCGTGCGGACTGCGAGGGGCGCTGATTCTGTTGTACCTAGAGACCAAGGGGGCGCTGCAGCCCGTGGGGGGCCTGACTCCGGATCGCAGTGTCACTCCCACCTTCGAACTGTCCGTGGTGTTCAAGGCTGACGTCGAGGGCTGGCCTACTCTAAAGCAGCTGTTCACCACTGACAAGGCACTCCGGCTCTGTCCTGGCTACAGACTGGTCAAAAGGAAGCTCTACTCCTCTGCTAGTCCTGTCATAAGAGACTTCATTTAGAGCAACATTAATTATAAATGGAATGGTTTACGCTACAAGGACACGCTAATGAGCCCCTTTGTCATGGAGGGTAGTGGGAAAGTACATTCTAAGCACCATCTTTAAGTTCTGCTGTTGTGTTATATTTGAAATATAATCCTAAATGGTGCAAATTGATAATCTGGTCAATTCTGTGACAGCTCCTGGCTAGACAATGACTACAGCCTTATTATTACTTTTCTTACTGTTATGCGCAAGCTGTTGGGTATGTTAATGTTACTCTGTCAGTCACCTGATCCAGGTGTGAGCTGTGAGTTGTGCGATGCGTCACTTGGTTACTAATGCTCGAGGCCGCGGGGAGGGAGGGGCACGCCTGGACGTCACCGTTCTATAAACAGCTGCGTGATGTGGCACGTATTAATTTGGCTCAGGAGGGAATGGAGTTGAACGTTTGGTTGTGCTTTGGGTTTGGAGGGAGTTGCCTGATTTCGGTCTCCTGGCTGACCACCTGCAGACCAAAAAGTATGAATGTCAGTGCACTTTTGGGGGTCACACGTATCCTGTGAAACCATGGAAGCCTCAATGTGAGGGCAAGCTGGTCTTCCCTCATCCTTTCAGTGTTATTTATTTCAGTATTGAATTCAGAAATAAACGTGTTTTTGAACAAAAAATCCGTGCCCCTGTCTTTAATCACCATGTTTTTTTTAATAAAGCGCAGAATTAATTAAATTAAAAATTTTATGTAAATCCCACCCCCCAGAAATCCCCAGAAAAGTAGCTGTTACAAACAGTCACAGATCAGCTTCCTGCTTATAATAAGTAAGGGTCAGATATACTGATGTATTTTTTAATTATTTAACGCTATAAAGCCAACTGGTGGGTGTGAATCAGGCGCAGAACCAGCAGGACAGCTGATTAGTACCGGCCATGTAAGGACAAGCGCTGCATCTCGCCATTGGACAGGGGGGATGTCGCGCGGAGATGCGCCCAACTAGCTTCCTCTTCCTGTTGGACATGGGGACGAAAGATGCTTCTGCCAGCGGTTAGCTAACTGCATTTCTCGTAGCTGTCATACCTGGATTTTAGTAATGTATTGTTAGCCAATTATTTTACAAACTGGAAATCGCGTCATAGTCCCATTCACGTTGCCGAGGGAAGCTTTAGCTTGAATGCTAACTAGAAAGCCAAATCACAGCATCTTTTCCTTTAATATTTATATAGTAAGTAATGGTATATTATATTGGCCGAAATTAGCCGTTATGCTTTTTTAAATGCAGCAGCAAAGATTTTTTTAGTATGGTGCATGCTATTTGTATATTTGTAATTATTCATTTGGTGTGCTGAGATGCCGCTGGAGTCCAATGAAGGCGGATGCTGCGTATAGCGTGTATCCATTAACTTTGCTAGGTAAACAGCTAGCTATCAAGAGACGCATCAAGATGGACAAAGAGGAATCTGACAGACTGATAGAAAAGGCGAAACTGTGTCTTCGATCCGGACGGAGATCTACAGCGCTGCATTTACTGTATGAAGCTCAGAAACTGTGTCCCAGCATCCGAGCTAGAGGTAAATACACTTCACGCAATATGGGTAGAAATGTGGAGAAAAATACCGAGTCTTTATTGAATCACTCATGCAGCAGTAAGGGCTGACCTCTGGTACGCATCATTTGTGCAGACTAATAGGTTAACCAAGTTCATCTGGATTTGTAAGAGCTAACCATCAGCAGGAAATTGACATGGCCTTCTTGAGAATTGTGAAGATCGGGATGACGTTTGATATCACATGATTACATCTCGATTTTCCCCTTTTCTGCAATTCCTGGTAACACTGAACAGTCTAGGATTCATTTGACTAAGTGAACACCGTTGATTGCATTTCAGACGCTTTCCCCATTACAGAAAAGGCTACGTAACAGCCTGTAAGTACGACAGATTTAACAAGGTGAAATCTTTTTCAACACTGCAGCAGTACCTAGGTAACATAATATTTTTGTGAAGACAATAGAAAAAAATTCTTTTCTGGCTGTAACAGGAATAGTTGATCTTAAAATATTTCTTCAGGCACCCATGGTTAAAACTCTCGTTAAGTCAACTGACGTATTTTGTTACTGAGTTATTACCGGAGACGTGTAATGATATGCAGTTAAGAAAAATGCTTGTGTGTATGAGCATGAGTGTACAAGGCCGCGGTCATTGTGAGGGTTTGCATTATATTATGTGGCATATACAGGCAAACGGGGAATTTAGCCGCGCGTCTCACTGTCCCGCAGCCCTTATTGATACCATCGTGAGCAACGGCGGCGCGGTTGGCGACAGGAGGCACCGTGACAGCGAGAGTCACTGGCACGTTCCGCGGCAGCCCTACAAGGAGCAAAATGGGAGCAGCTGCGCAGGCGCAGATGCAAAGAGCTACGCGAAGGAGCAGCTGCAGGGGGTGCTGAGGTACGGGACCTCGCGAGGAGACCCATACGGACTTTAGTGCTTGGAGTACAATTCAGGTTGGCGTTACATAAGAGAAGATTCAACACAGTTATACAATAATGCCATTATATGTTGGTAAATTCCTTTGTTTCATCTTTAAAGCAATGAACCAGAGCAGAGGCTCTCTCTTTAGGAGGAAGGAGTTTATTTCCAGAGGATGTCTTCTGGTGCAGTAGATGTTGTTATGCACAGCCTTCGCAACCTAACATGTGTGATACCAGCTATTTTACAGAGTCTAAGACAACAGATCGTTTTGCCAACAATATATCGTTTTGTCAAAATGTTGAGCCACGAGATGAAAGGGCAGGAACCAGAAGATAGAGATGAATGACTCTGTTCCTTGTTCATTCTTCCTTGTGGCAGCCTGACTGCCCAACCTCTGTTAGCTGCTTTGCAGTGGACACCTTGCCTTTTGGTCTCCATAGGGAATGAAGGCATGGTGGTTTATAGGGTACAGTTACTATTAAAGGAGGCTACACTAGCTGGGGGTTCTGTGTTACAAAAATACAATAACATAATCCTACTGTATGATGTACCCTTTTGATTCTGGTCAGTTCTGGATGTGTTCTGCCTTAAAGCCAAATGCAACCTCATTGTCCTGCCTCATGAAACATGGTGGCTTTACTTCTAGCTCAGTTGCTCCTAGACATTTATAAAAAATAATGACATATGGCCATGAACTCAACCTCTAACATCCAAAGCAATGTTGCTGTGGAAAGATCTACCAATCTTGACTTGGCAACGATGCTGTGATCTTCTCGGAGTCAATGGAGGTTCTGATTCAGGTTCACAAAAGACCGAGTGTCTGGGTTTGGGATTTCCTGGATATGAGTCATGAGGTCGCTGGAAAGCGGTGTGTGGCGCTCCTGATGTCACCGTAAGAGTATGAAGATTTAAGTCTTTAGAGTCCTGGTGCTCCCTGTCTTGCTGTGTGGCTGTGAGACATGGATGCTATCTAGTGACCTGAGACAAAGACTGGACTCCTTTGGTACTGTGTCTCTTCAAAGAGTCCATGGGTCCCACTGGTTTGACTGTGTGTGGAATGAGCGGCTGCTAGAGGAGTCCCGAGTGAGGCACATTACCTGCATTGTGAGGGAGCGTCAGTTACGGCACTACGGCCATGTGGCGCGATTCCCTGAGGGTGATCCGGCTCACAGGATCCTCATTTGTAAGGACCTGAGCAGCTGCCTCAGGCCTAGGGAAGCCCGTGAATTTCCTGGCTGTAGCAGATGGATGGTCAATTCTGGAGGGTGGGACTGGACCACACGTAGGCCTGGGGGGTCGTCAACCAGGACCCTGAGATGTACCGTCATATGGTGGAGAATGTGTGAATGGTAAAGTCTTCTCCCAACATTTCTGCATTGCAGCACTCTGCAGACCGTGAATCAGTAGTCAGTGAAAAGGAGAGCTTGTGACCAAACCTTATTCTTCCTCTCCAAAGAATAAAGAATTGCAGGGATTACTATGAGATCCTGGGTGTGGGAAAAGATGCCAGCGACGAGGACCTGAAGAAGGCCTACAGGAAGCTGGCGCTCCAGTTTCACCCTGATAAAAACTGCGCCCCAGGAGCAACAGATGCTTTCAAAGGTATCCCCCCCCCCCCGGAAATCCCAAGTCGAAGAGCATCACGTAGGCGGTCATTGGTATCCTCCTGACGTGTGCGGTTGTCATGACCGGTAATCGGTGACGCTAGACGGATGTGACTCAACTTCCTGTTCTTGCTGTCCACCCAAGCAATTGGGAATGCGTACGCCGTGCTGTGCAACCCAGAGAAGCGGAAGCACTACGACCAGTACGGTGAGAGGATGGCTGCCAAGTCCGCGGCGACCCACACCTCTGGCCAGCCTTACCACGGCCACCGACGAAACGTCTACCGGGATTTTGAGGCAGACATATCCCCGGAAGAGCTCTTCAACATTTTTTTCGGGGGCAGATTCCCCACAGGTGCGTCCGAACACACGCGTGTCTGCGTGTGTCTCAGCACACGGTTTTCCGGTGGCTCTGATTCCCAAACGAACGCGAAGGTGGTTTATTCTACCCTAGGTAACATCCGCGTCTACGCCAACCGCAGCGCCAACTACGGCCATTATTACAACCCTTGGCCGCGACGTAGAAATGAGAGACGGGAGGAAGAGGAGGCACAGGAGATGAACAGTAATAATCACAGTCCGGTACACTGATAAAGCGAGTCGTCTATCCCTTAAGTGCAGGATGGGTGTATTTAATACCTGTGCCCTCATGGTGGCGCTGTTGTGTTTTCCCAGAACTCCTTCACTGCCTTACTGCAGCTGCTTCCCGTGCTGGTGCTCATTCTCATCTCCGTGGTAACCCAACTGATGCATACCAGCCCGTCCTACAGCCTCTTCTACAATCCGTAAGTCAGGCGGCGGGACAGCGGTGCAGAACCGCACGCTGCGGGCCGGGGTTCCTGCTGCACCCGCACTACCGAACCAGCAGCGAGACGGAGATTTCAGATGTCCAGGAGGCACTATTAACATAATGCGGCAGAATGGGGCTAGGGTTCATTAAGATATTACCATGCCTTTAGCTAGCGGGGAGATTCGAGCCAATCAGACGCGTTGGAGAGTGGCAGAAGTTATGCACGCGCTCCCGTTGACCTCAGCACTCTCTCTTTCACTGCTCCGTCAGACAGAGAATATTCCCTCATGGGTAGAAAAAAAAATGTCCGCTTTGCAGAACCAAAGACAGCTGGGAACATCACTGCAGCTGCTATGTGAATCTTTCCGGAGCTTTCTAAAATGGAAGCAGAGCGAAAGTTAAAATAATAAAGAAATAAAAATAAACCGGAAGGCATCTGTAAAGCTGCGGCAAAATAAACATTCACATCTGTTGATGTGTAGGTGCGGGATGGATTAAGATCGAGCTTATTGCCCATTTCTCCTAAAAATAAACTTTTATTTGAAACAACAGTTAAGGCCTCAGGGTGTAAATGTTGATAATTCAACTTTAGTGGAGATGAAAACTGTTATGGAGGATTGGATGATGTCGACTCTCAGTAATGGAGACGCTTTAACTTGTTAACTAAACCTGCTGTGCTTTTATCTTTGTGACACGTGTAGCCTGTTGTTATGGGTACCATCTGAGCACCGGAGCTGCATCTGTTACAGTGATGTGGCTTGCCCGTCTTTGCCGCGTGAGACACGTTCTCTGTTCCACGCCGCAGGTCTCTGGGCCTGGTGGTCTCCAGGGAGACGCAGCACCTGGGTGCGCCCTACTACGTGAGCCAGGGCTTCCAGAAGGAGTACAAGGGGGTCTCGCTTTGGGAGCTGGAGAAATCCATCGAGAGCAGCTACATGGAGCACCTGCAGAGCAGCTGCTTGAAGGAGAAGCAGCAGAGTACGTCCTATGCCCTTTTCACAGCAGCGGCCACCTCGACACCCCTCAGTCTTCTGCCACCACTCTTGATCCTGCCCATTCTGTCGCTCCGTGGCTGCCTATTGGCTACCTGCTAGCCTTGGGGTTACATGTGGCCTTATTAAATTAGCAACCTGCCTCATCTGCTGAGCTAAGCACAGATTACTGGAGCACGCTAAAAATGTAGTGCAGCAAGAAAATAGATTCATGACCAGAGGACCTGATTGAGAACCACTAGCTTAGGCGAAGTACTCATAGGGCTGCATGTCCTAGCAGAGTAATTCAGGTTGGGTACCTTTCCAAGGTCTGAAATGGACTTGATTCGTGTCACCCTTGTGGTTACCAGCCTATGACTTTAAGGCCCACGCTAACGGCTGCACCGTGATTCTACAGGCGGCACTGATAAGTGCAGCGCCAGCCAGCCGCGGCGTTACGATATGCGGCCGCGCTGCACGTATCCGTCTGAGATTGCGGCAGGGCAGCTGCCCAGTGGGTGATAACGTGTCTTCGCTCTGCGCAGAGTCCGACTTGGCCAATCTGGGCCGTCTGTATCGCGACGAGCGGCTGAAGCAGAAGGCGGACTCCATGAAGTTGGACGACTGTGAGAAGCTGCAGCGCCTGGTGGCACGAACGATGGGCGAGTAAAGCAGGCGGGGCGGGGTACCCCCATACCCCAGTGCAGAGCTCACTCTCATCCCCGGCATTTATTTATTGTTATTTATACGTGTTTGATTTGGTCGTACTTTCGCACTTAGGATGCTGGTTTATGGTTGTGTGTTCGTTTTTATTTATCTACATCGGGTGCCATTTGCGCAGGCTTTCTGAGCTGGGGCTCTCGCCTAAAGCTTCACTGAGGTCTGAAGCACATAAGAAAATCGCAGTAAAGCGTACCGTCATTCCCTTACATTAAGGGAAGCGGTATCTCGCGTACACCTGTTCATGCTTATTTAGTTGCACAAAGCGTATATAGGCTCTGCCATTTAGAAACGGCAGTACTACTATGTTACGCCCATTTCAGGTCAGGGAGGATGCGAGAGGTCTTGTATGAAAGGCTCAGTTTGTAGCTTTGTGTAGAAAAGGCAGAGACACGACTAGGGGTCAGACGGATACATGCAGACTAAGCTGAAATTAATCCGCATGTACGCGGCGACAGGCATTCTCCTCTTCCAGTGAAGCGGCTCGCTCCGTCTGGTGTAGGATGACACAGCGATAATACGCGAGCCCATGACATTGCAGTCACATCACATAACGACTGACACACAGCTTTACCACGTCAGCGGTTATCTGACGGTTTTTACGAAATACTCCAGCTGTTTTCTCTTTTTCACCGGATTTTTATCTTTAGAGGCAATTTTGGTAACAGTATTTTACAGAGCCTCACCTCAACGCAGCTGTGGAGGAATGAAGAGTTGTCCGACAAGTCAGTGTTAAGTTTTGCCTTTGTTGCTTTTAACTACGGCTTTAGCTACACAAGCAGAAGTCTGGTCCCTTTATTTTAAACACGTTGATACTCTGTAGCCGTGGTACTAATTAATTGCTTAGTGCTGTTTGAGTAAAACATTCTACCATGGAGTGTTTTGTGTCATTTTTTCCTCTCCTTTAGGCTTGGTAATCGTCTCCGCAGGTGAATCCTTTTGCATTCTCCTCACTCAGAGATTTGGTGATATTTCTTTCCATTTCACATCTCTGAAGTACCCTCGGGACACCTTTTTGCATTCGCATTCCGGATAATGGTGGTTTTGCACAGATGCATAAAGTGAGGCGCATTTAGGTAAGGATGCACAACACGTGACGTCCGCAGCACGCAAACAAAGCCATCAGCAGCCATGTGTGTAAATGACACTCGATAAAAACAGAAAACATCTGCTAAACCAGTGAACTCACTACAGCGGTCTGGACCTCCTTTCGCAGAGGCCTCCTCGGACCCAACAGTGGCGAGAAAGCAAACGTGAAACCTTTGCAATTACCTGGCTTTCTGCATTAATTAGTCACAAAAAGTGTGACTTGTGTGTGAACCACAAAGCAAGATTCCTCAAAGGCAAACACGTTCTGTTTTAACTAATGACACTATTTTTCTTGTACATATTGAATACATCACTTAAACATTCACTGTATACTGGAAAAGGTGAATCCCTTGGCAAACGCTTACACTAAAATAGAATCGGCAGTCGCCCTGCACTGAAGATTCCAGGTGGGTTTGAGCTACTCCAACACTCAAATATTCCGAATCACAAGAAGCATCTGAGGATTCGACCTGTACCTTGCTATTTCACTGGTGCTGATCACAGTGGCTCTAATTGGGGGGGGGCACATCTGTGTCACTTGGCCCTCAGTACTAGGAAAGCAGAGGTAAAGCTGTAACGATGCGCAGTGGGTTAATGTACCGTGCTGTCAGTCACTGTCGGCGTTTACCCAGTAGTACATCAGTGACCATTAATCCTGACACACTGCCAATCCCCATTCCTCTTTTAAACATGAGGAAGAGTGATGCAAGTGTGCATAAACCCAAAGGCATCCCCAGCAGGGAGGTACTTTAGTGTCCAGGACAGAAACAAGAAGCAGTCTGCTTTTTTATTACACAGTATACATTTAAAAAGTATATACACAGCTCTGTACAAATATGCTTACACAATGTCACACTGCACCTGAAGGGAAAACAACAGGACTCCACAAACTGCATTTTCACCCCTAGATTATGCCACATTCCTTCTTTATCCGAAGATACAAGGGTACATTCAGAAAAATGGCAAAAGAGCGCTATAAATAAAAGCTACCGGAGACGATGCTTGTATTTGCGATTTTGGTAGGTCATTTTGGCCAATCATCTCTCTATGTTCCACTTGTAGCCTTAGAACAAGCCACACCCCTCTCACTTCTTCATCTTGAGGTCAGCTTCAATAGCACAGCGGCGCCCCCTGGTGCCTCCGTCCTGCAGAGGTGCGAGATCAAATGAGTCAACGTCCATCCAATCTTGGGTCCGTTTCCCAAAAGCACAGCTGCTGACGACGTTAACTTACATAGTTATAACAGTGCAGCTGAATGGTGTTGGTAACGGGAGATTTTGGGAAACGTGCCCGAAATTAAAACAATTCAGACACAGAAGGTGACAGACTGAAACAGGAAGGTGTTTGAGGGGCTAGAGGGCGCTCAGTGACCTAAGGCAGGCAAGCACTGAGCCCCACACAGGGACACACACACACACACAGCCCCGCCTGTGCCTCCCCTACCGCTCCCTGTGTCCCACCATGTCCCTGTGCACCTGTGTCCAAACCCCCCCTCCTCCTCACCACCCCCACGCCTTATCTGCAGGGATGGTGTACGGGCTTGGAGCAGTGCAGGGAACAGAGAAAGGCAGGGGGTCACACACAAGTCCACACCGCACTGGAGCTCCAGTCGGGTGGTTGGGAAGACATAGCCAGCGTATACGGGGAGAGTCTGGGGACTGTGACTCTTCCACAGTGCATCCTAACGGCCACCGCTAAACTACAGCCTACTGGCTGAGGGCGCCGGTCTGCAGGGCAAAGCATCCCGGCCGGGAAGGGAGGCGGGAAGGAGCAGAACGCGGCGGTGCAGGCCCTGTACGCACTCAGCTCCACGTTGGTACTTACAAAGAGAGAGAGAAGGAAAG
>JABFEB020000002.1:9451686-9463060 GCA_019775895.2 Stomatorhinus ivindoensis | reverse complement strand
ACAAGCTTGTCTTTATTATTTAAACTGTTCATGGGAGTGGAGGAGGGGGGTGCAAAAAGGAATTTATATTATGGTGACCATCACCCCTCCACCCCGCCCCCAGGGCGCAGCGGGAGCCCCAGGCCTTAGGGGCGACTGGGGGTGTTGGTTTCCACTCCCACCTCCAATTTCCGAATTGTGTCAGAGTTCTTGGGGGGTGGGGGCCCTGGTGAACTGGGGTGGGTGATGGTGACAGTTCTCTTACATGCCCACCCCCCCCAAGATCCCCCCCAATTCGATCACTGCTTACCTCCTTAGAATTCCACAGAGGCAGTCACTGGCACAGGAAATGACCTAACTGAGCAGTGACCTTAAGACGGCCCCGTCGTCGCTCACCTTGTCAGAGGAGTCCTGTCGCCTCGTCGCCTCACGCCCCCGCAGGCTCTTGGCGCTGATGCCCGACTCGGACGTCTGCATGATGAGCTGCGTGGCCAGGAACTGCTGCACCTGCTCCAGCACGTCGCGCTGCATCTCCAGCGCCATGTGGTAGACGTCGTGGTCGGAGCTGTTGTACATGACGGCGTTCTGGAACATCAGCATGATGTCGCGCTGGAACTCTGCCGTGGTGCGGATGATCCCCGCCTCGATGTTCTTCTTGATCACCGATAGGTCCATGGGCCTGGGTAGCCACAGACGGGAGGGGATGAACTCGGCCCTTGACCCGAACGGGTCCGACCTCTGCCGACGACCTTGGCACTTACCTGTGCACGATGCTGTGGTACCCAGGGGCGATGTCGTCGGATACGGGCTGCAGGAACACACTGGCGTATCTACAGGGAGAGATTAAAGTGACCAGCGGCCATCAGCGAAATGCATCCATCCATCCACAGCGGTGTCTCCCAGTTCGGGCCTTGGGGACCTGCAGACAGTCCACGTCTGCCGATAACCTCCGTGACGTTTCTCCTGCTCATGTTCGATGATGTACCGTTAAGCGCTCTCACAAACTGGGCTGTCGACATTATGTATATCAGCGTTTCCTAAGAGACACCGGTATGCAGGAGAGGTAATCAAACTGTGAGACGCACCCCTCCCGGTGGGACATAAAGCAAGGGGGGGGGGGTAGGAGAAAGGAAAAAAATGTGGGAGGTTTGAAGGGGGGGCAGAAATATTTAAAATTATACAGTAAAATAAAATTTTTTTAAAATAATTAAATACAGTAATGATGTGTAAATTATGGGAACTTATCACAATAAATGAGAATTTAATTTTATTCAAAAATAAATGTTTATTTAGGGTCTGTGCTTGTATATAGTGGGGGGGGGTCACGACAAATATTAGCCCTAGGGGGGCCCTGTCAAAAAAGGTTTGACTACCGCTGGTCTACAGTCAGTCCTGCAGCTCTACACATCTGGTGACGACTGTGGCCATGACACCCACTGCCGCCCAGGTGCCGACCTGTGATTGGCCGCCGCCCTCCACACCAGCATGATGGCCTTCTTCCAGATCTTCTGTGCCTGCAGGGCCTCCTGGTCCTCGCTGCACACGGAGCTGCTCGGGGCACGAGACGGACAGACAGGCTTCAGCGGCTGGGAGCGGGCGGGGCCTCGGCATCGCAGAGCGCCGCATCCGCCACGAACGCCACCACTCACGAGACTCACAACTGGGATGAGGCTGGGCTACTGGGCACCGAGTCGGCCGTGGTGTAGCGGTGCAGCGAGGAGGCGTTCAGGCTGTACCCGTCCTCGCTCTCGCTGGCGGCAGGCTCCGGCTCTGAAAGGTAGGGCCCCTCGCCCTCCCCGTCCTCGCCGCGCTCCTTCAGCTCCGACACGCTGCCCTCCTCGCCGTCGCTGACGCCCTCCTCCTCCTTCACCTCCTGCTACAAGAGGGCGGCAAAGGCAGACAAAGGAGGAGCGATTGACGTAAAACACGCAGGCCCGCTCCGCCGCTTCCCGGCTCGTAGAGGGAGCCTGCGGTGGATGCAGGGGGGCACCGGGCGATGGGGGGGGCACCGGGCGATGGGGGGTTACCTTGCACTCCTTGCCAGACCCTGAGCTGTCTTCACACCCTGAGAGACATAAAACAGAAAAGTAAACCGGCGACAGCAGAGGCGGGTCTTGAAGACAACCGTTTTGGTCTTGCTGATACCCACCTATGCAGGGGGCCTCTGCCTCTGTCGGAGGCCAGTCTTCAGCCTCGCACTTAATGGAAGGGCTTGGGGTGGCCCGCTCCCGCCCCCCATCCTCCTCGGCCAAGGGTACGGTCTCCTGCTCCTCAGACGGGGCCCCCCGGTCCATGTCCTGCCCGCTAGCGGAGACCTGGCTCTGCGCGCACTCGCGGCTGGTGGGCGGAGACGGGGGCTCGGACACCAGCGCAGGGTGAGGCGGGGAGTCGGGCGCGGAGTCTTCCATCGGCACGTCCTCCAGGAGCCCCGGCTCGGCTTCTGGCTCCGCCTCCACACCCCTGTGCACCGGCGAGGGCTCCGCAGGCAGGCCGGCAGGGCTCTGGGGGGCGCTGTGGGTCGACTCGATTGGCTTGAAGGCCCCTGGCTCCCAGGGGCCCGACAGCGTGTGGCCCCCACCGGCCTCTTCACACAGGCAGAGGGCTGCCTCAACCGCAGCATCATCAAGCACTTCAGAGGAGTCGTCCACCTGGGGAGGGGGGGGGGGGGGGTTGCACGTTTATAATCATCATCATCGCCATTATCATCCTTGTTGTCAAGGATGGAGGAGGAAGAGCCCTCATTCCATGGATTCACCTTCTCCTCGATAATGGCAATGATGTCCCCCACTGTCTCCAGGTCCAATTCCTCCCCCATGTAGGAGACAGCCACCAGATCTTCCTCAGCGAGCTCCTCCTTCACCTCCTCTGGCAGGGGGGTCTCGGGGACTCCCACCTCCATGGCCCCATTCATTCCTGTGCACATTGAAGTTAAGCCAAGCAAATGATAGAGATGCCCAAACACTTCATGAACCATTTGCTTTATTATTTTACCCCACTAGGTGGCACCATTGATTTGCTTTGGGGCATGTTTCAGCTCCTTTTATTTTAACAGAGAGCACCACCTATTGGGGTCAGGAAATACAGCAAGAGGTTCATGTTAAGTTCAGCTCTGCTGACTCAGAAGGTACCTGAGTCGAGTACGGCTGGGTTTTCAGGTGTAGGGGTCTCTGTGTCAGAAGGGCCAGTGCCAGGGACCTCTGTGACAGCCACCAAGTCTGGGGTGACGGCGGGGGAGTGGGGGGGAGGACCCGCCTCCAGCAGGTGGGACAGCATGGGAGCGCCTGGGGACGACCAAGCCAGAGCTCACCGCTAGCAGGCGGCACGACGACCCGCTGCAGCCGCGGGAGCACAAACAGCCAGGATGCCCTGCGGGACTGCAGGACTGCTGAACTGCGATAGAGGAGACCCCTGCCAAAGCGGACCGGGAGCCGGTGAGCATGACAGAGACGCGTCACCCTACAATCGCACGATTAGCGCCTGGCAGGTGCCGGCTCTCAGACTCAGGCCGGTGCAGCTGTAGGGGCGGTTCAGCCAAAGCTGCCTGTGCTAACTGTCAGATCCTTAGCTTCCAGCAGATGTTTGCAGAAAGAAAAGCGTCACTGAGTGACGCGAGCGTCTTACCGGCTGAGGCTTCTGGCACCGGCACGACGGACGCCACAAACTGAGGGTCGGGCCTCTGCGCTCCGTTAGCCAGACCCTGGGCTGCTTCTCCTTCTGCCACCTGGGTGATCAGCCCCCAACCATTTCAGTGACAGAGCTCGAGTGCAGACGGGTGTCCAGCATCTCCCCTCTCTATAACGAGCCCTGCCCTCATTTCCGAGCCCCCTCCCCCACTGCGAGACTCCTCCCCCTTTCCATACCAGGCGGGCGCTGGCGGAGAGTAGGCTGCCCTTCTTTAGGAGTTCCGACAGCAGAGGGGAGGGTGGGGGTGTGGCCTTCTGAGGGATGAGTTTCTTCTGTGGGGAGTCCTCTGTCACACCCCCCAGACTGGCATCCGCGTTCCCTGGCCCCGCTACTTCCGGCAGCGGTGCAAAGACAGCTGGCCCAGGACCCTAGATGGAGGGGCAGGAGCGACAGGTGAAAGGAAGGTCACTTCCATTATCATTAAGTGCTGAGTGGAGAATGGAAATGGCAGATTTCATTTAAATATGTCAGTATTCCACTATTTTGCAAATAATTCTCAATAAATAAGTGATGTGACATACATTTACAAATTCAAACCACCACTAGTTCATATTTAAAGCTGTTATTAAATATTTAAACATGGTTTTATTTCTAATACTTTTAAAAATGGAAGTATTTACATCTGCTTGGACTGATTTTAAACACAAGCATGGAAGCCTGGACGGCACATACCAGTTATCTGTCATGCTGTACAGAAAATGCACTTAATAGTGAATAAATAAGCAGGGATGATGGGGGGAGGGGGGGGGGCGCGATGTGCGGCAGAAACTCACACTGGGTGCGCTGCTGGCTTCCTCTAGGATGGGCTGCACCGGGTCCGCTGGTGGACACTCTACACCCGGGGAGCGTACTGCTAAACTGGGGGCTCGCTTAGGGGTGTTCTTCACTGCCTGCCGGACTGGGAACGTGAAGGTGGCGAAGATCGTGTTATAAGAGAACCCAAAGCCTTGTAACGTCCCTTTAAAAGGAGTGATAAAGGGAGAAAATATGCACTTACCCTGATAAGCAGCATCTGTGGCCTTCCTCTTCAGCTCAGCCTCTTCCTCATCCTGCTTCCTCTTCCTGCCAAAGAAATCAAAGACAATAAACTTCCACCACACACACACACACACACAACTCAAGGAAGCACAACACCAGTTGATACCACACAGACTGAAACAAGCAGATGATTAAACGCATCTTACTGCACAATCTCGCCCCAGAGCTCCTCAAGCTTGGCGTCCAGATGTCCGGCCTGGATTATCTCTGCTTCTTTCTTCAGCTTCCTGTATATGTGGGGTAACATGATCTATGCTCTCACAATTGATTAGTGATAAAGCCACATGGCTGTCTTTATTCTTCACATCCACCAAGAAGCACTTGAAAAGCCCCAGGCCAGTACAGTCCGTCATCTAATGGAAGCCATTAAAATGATACACATAGTATTCTGGCCACAGCTGAATCTCAATCTTTTCTCACTTAAATATACAGATAACTACTCATCCTCAGATGTCCTTCATTCCAGTTCTCAACAGGAAACATTTTTAAAAACATTTGGAAGTACCAAGAGAATGTCCTGCTGATGTTGCAGAGATGCTTAAATGTGTGTGGCTTTAAATGACCGCCCCCACAGAGGGGGAGAAGGCAAATCACCAGCTCCGTACCGGTATCTCTCCTGCGTGTCCTTCAGGAGTCTTTTCAGCTCCTCAATCCTCTCCGCTGTCAGCCGACGCACGATCACGTCTTCCACCGTCTCCACCACCTCTCCCTTCTCCCCGCGTTTCCGCCTAACGTCAACCACCACAGAAAGAGCATCACTGCTGGCTCCTGCTGCCCAAATCATGGAGCCAAAACCTACTCACTACTTCCCATCACAGACGAGGAGGTCTGGACACAATGTGACAAACACAGCTCCCCAGGCATGCATCCACCTTCTTGCTCACAGGAAAAGCAAACCACACACTCCAGTGCCAAGAAAAAGAACCACCTCTACTCACTTTGGCGCCTCTGTCGTCTCCAGCAGCTCAGAATACTGGGAGGCACAGTGCTAAGGGAGTCAGAGAAGGGTTAGTCATTGTACAGTCGTGACATATGTCACAGCACTCAAATATAAAACACTCCTGTGCAGAAGAATGTTATGCCAGTGGCTTCTGAGTGTGTACCTTCTGGGAGAACCAGTCAGGTGGTCTTCCTGGTTCTGAAAAAGGCTTGATGGCTCTGCTGACAGACACCCTATGGGGAAAAAACAGGGAAGACTGCACTTCAACAACAGTCTAAATAAAACACCCAGAGACAACAGTAGCTTATCGAAAAGCAAAGGACTGAAATATTCAGACAAATACAGATGGGAGCTGAACAAGTAAAAAAAAAAAAAAGTGAACTGTGGTTCTGTATGATATGAACACAGAATGCTGCCGTGTCATTTACCAGTTCTGGTCTCCGCTCCTCATGACAGAGGACGCCAAGCACAGCTTCTCTCGCACAGACCATGGCTCTGTCGGACCTACTGCTAACAATTTGTGCTCTGCAGAAATAAAACCAAACACGCTATAAAGATGTTGAAAACTAGGGAGGGAAGGCAATAAAGAGAGCAACGAGGAGTAGGTAACGTAGATGTGTTAGGTAAGAACATACAGCAAATAACCTGAAAATTATTTAGAATATGCTCAAGAAATTTATATAATTCGAAAAATTTGTGGGTAAAAATAGTGGCACCTGAATTTAAGAAACGACTATGTCGATGCAGCTAGATATGCAAATGTTGTATTTTTAACCAACAGTAGCACGCTAATAATTAAATTGTTCTAGTGTATTAACAGTACAATAGAGCTAACAAGCTAGCTAGTTAGCCATCCACTACAAGTATTGTCTATGCTTCTACCTTTGTTTTTATTAGCTATAAAATGGATTGCGTGACTAAACAGCAAGCGAATATCATGGTGAATATGATATAGTATTAATTGAATTCGTATTTGGTTGTCTTTATGTTTAAAATAAAATGAATGTAATTTAGCCGAATTAGGACGTTACTCACTTCCCATTCCGCTCGCCATTTTGTTTTGAATGAACTGACTTCCGGTAACCTGCTTACGTATTTCCGGGACCCAGTAGCGTTCTGAGAGCTAAATAGCTGTCGAGAGGAAGTTCATGCAAGACGGGGGATTAGCTCAGATGGTAGAGCGCTCGCTTAGCATGCGAGAGGTAGCGGGATCGATGCCCGCATCCTCCACAAATAATTTTCGTACAGACTGCTAGTGTTTTTCTTACTGCGAAAGTCAATGAAATAATTTTTGCTTCCATCACTTACCAATCAGCTCACAGTCCGTCTTCCGTTTCTCACCGTGCCAGCAAACTTTCTAGATGACTTACTGTTTCGATGTGATTATCTGGATAATGATCTTTAATTTATGTGATTTGGCTGTCGTATTATTACTGATTATTGATATTTAAAATCAACCGAACGTTCCCCGGGGTCGATGCCCGCATCCTCCAAAGTTTATTTTTTTTATTTAGCCTACTTTAAACTGTTGATATATTTGTATGTCGTGCACCTTTCTGAAATATAGAATATGGAACACATTTCACACATCAACTACTGTTTTATTAATTAGTATATTTTAATTCATGCAAGAAACATTAAAACACATTACAAACTACTATATCTATAAATTAATTAAATTCACATAATACTATACATACACAGTGTACTATAGAAAAAAATCTATAGTACTATGTAAATTTAAAGAGACTCGAATATAGGTCGCAAGCAAAATGAACTGGGTACTAGGAAATATGCGAGTCTACTTTCACTATTAGCCACATAATAATGCGCTTTTCATGAGCATCACAAACAAATTCTCTACACCCCACACGTAAATCCCTAAACCCTGCTTTGAGCAATCAAACATAGTGCCATGTATTTTGAAATCTGCGCTACCGGTATAGAGTGGGTGACATACCATTACAATTCCTTAATGTAAATTGGTGTCTGGTCGTTTTCCATACATTCCATTCATCGGCATTAAAATGAAAAAAAAGAAAGATAATCTCTTTCCACCTTCAGTTACGGTTTAACAAAAGCCACAGAAAAACCCGCTGCTTCATTGAGAGGACAATTATAGCGTATAGGAGAGCCGCTGTGTGCCTGAGAAATAGAACCACTCCACACAGAGACAGTAACAGTCGTGCGGTCCTTCACAATCTGACCATAAAAAGGTCTAATAGAGGGGAATCTTTTGTAGATTTCTGCGCTAATGCAGGGCTGCGGTAAACTGGAGTTTATCATAATACTTACCACAAAAATATGGTGTTAAACGGGCAATTAATAAAATCGTATTTGGGGACTCAAAATCTATAAAAAAAAATCTAGCGATTTCTTCTAAATCCGCAGTTCAACCCTGCAGAAAATGTTCAAGGTAAATCGCAAAAATGTCTCCCCTAGTGTCCTTTGGGAGATTTCTAAAGGGACATAGCAACTGGGTTTAACGAAGTTAGGATTAAACTACACGATACATGTCTTGTTTTGCTTTCTAAACTGCAGCATTTTATAACATTATATAAATTTAAAGTTATATAAAGTTGTTTTGACAATGACATTCATTACAATAATATATACTTTAATGATATTTAAAGGTACGACTAGATTTAAGCAATTAAAAAGTTATCCATTTTAATTAGGTAAAACCTAGGTTTTCAAATGGAAAAAAAACTGTATATACGACAGAACAGGGAGCTGTTTAAAAAATAGAATACGCCTTAGGAATACGGACTGTGCCGCATGCTTACAATTACATTTATGAAAACACGCTCCTATTAACTCGGGACCTTTTGTTACTATTGTAACGACATAGTAAGCACTCTAATTAAACAAAAAGCACGCCAGGTAAATGTTTTGCAGAGCAGCAACCGCGGTCTTCTACCCACAACGCTCTTCGTATACGCGCCCATATAAGCCTATGAACGTGAAACGGCTCAGTTCAACAAAGTATTTAAGTGACTCACTTCCGCTTCGAGCCTCGCCATTGGACAATGGTGCTCACCTTACACGGTGATTGGTCTCGCCGCCGGCGCGCGATGTTTGAATTGGTTGGGTGTCCGAAGGCCAATAGGGAGCCCGCTAAGGTCGCGCACTTCATTTTGCAGGATTTGCTGCATGTTTGTACTGAGAGTAAGACTGGGTGAAAAATAGATGTAGCGGGGAATATACATAATAACATTTTGTTGTTTTGTTTCATTTTCTTTTATTGAATAAAACCACTCCAATAAGTGCTGAATGCCCCGAGGAGAGATTTTAACTGTACATCACTTGGTGAGATTATATTAAATTCAACAGAGAAAGTGAGTATCGACTGCTTCATAGAGCCAAAGTTACTTTATGTTGTTGCAGTATTGTTTTATTATTTAAAGGACGGTAAATATTTGATGTGATTAGTTGTAACTGTCTGGCTAGAAATGTTTTAATGTGTTTTTGTTTGGGGATGCCAATAACCAACGACAGTATACAAATAGGTTTTGTCGCTGACATTCTGCTGATGTGCTTTTTCTTTTTTAAACTCGTTGATAGTTTACCTCGACTAGCCCAACAAACTTGTTCTAAGTTCTTGCAAATCAGGTTTTGCTATGGTGGCGATCAGTTGTATCGGTAGCTACGTTGACGCCTTTTCGCTGGGTATGAGGGAGTGTTCTTGGCCTAATCAAGGTGCATTTCAAACTCCTGTCGCCTACGTTTCATACGGATGCATTGGTCATAAACGCGCGACCACGTGTTTTCTTAGTACTGCGGTGTATGGCTGTCTGTGGCCGACCTACTGACTATGTCTGTGTCAAGGAACCAAAACTGATACAGGAAAAAATGGCTCACGCTGCATACTGACCCAGGCTTCGCTATCATTATCATACTTAACTACCGGATAGTTTAATCAGGCGGAACCGATTTCGATTATGGTCAGGTGACAAGACAGTCGGAATGGACACTTCAGGTTTTACAAACTACTTTAAAAGGCTCCTGTCCTTGTCTAAATAGGTGCTTGTGCTTTGGCTGGTTTGTTTCCTTGATTGAAAGACCCATCCCGTTATTTTACACGTTTATGACACGTGCTTGGTTATAGAAGACTGATCAATCTGCACACTGTCTTTTCTGACGTTGGTTATTTTGTCCTAGATTAAAGTGAAACATGGCGACTGGCTATCAGCCGATATTCCTCCTAAAATGTTTAAGTTGAGGAGGGGGCAATGGCTGTTTATCTGCAGACACCTTCCACACTCACGAAGTTTAAGTCAGTGAGGTGTTGCTTGTTTTTATTTCCCCAAGAGCGCCAGTTAATCTGTAATTAATTTAAAATCAAATGCATGCTTGATTACAATTCTAAATGTGGATGTGCAGTTGGTGATAATTGCCTTTTGAATTAAAGGTATAGCTGATCATTAATGTGTGACTGCACGTTGATCCCTCCTCTCCTTCCTCTTTGCCTCTTTGGAGTGTGTTCAGAGGATGTCATTTTACTCGAGTTTTGTTTGCAATTCATTTAGAAGGGCAATACAGCTGGGAACATGTTCCTGATGTCTTCCATATCCCCGACTGTTGACTTTAGGCGGTTGCCATGGCAGCACACTTGGCATCTCTCCGTGGTCTGCTTTCGGATGAGGAGGAGGGCGGTGCCGCAGTGTTCGAGTCCACGGCCGCGGACATCGGAGGCTTCCTGGGGCGCTGCGCTGCTGCTTTGCCCGAGGTTTCGCTCATCTTCTCTGGTCCAGAAGCCCGCAGAACGGAAGCTGAGGTAGAAACCCAGGGATCCTCCAAGCTAGACGGGAGGTCTGGGTGTTTCGGTGGGAAATAGCCTATTACAGCTCTCTCCCAGGCTCCATGTTGCTGTGCCTGGCTGCTGGCTGTATTCGGCGTCGACCTTCCACTTTAGCGGTATTTATAATCTGAAAAGACATCACAAAACCAATTTGTCTAATTGAGTGGCCCGATTCTGACTTGCTTGAGGCAGTCCTGGGGTTTATTTGCGTAAACCTCTCTAATTCATCACACCGCCAGCAGGGCTGGCCTCACAATAAATCCCTTTATTTCACACGTCGACTTATGCTCTCATTTTTCACAAACCGTTTCATACAAAAAAACCAACCTCTTAAATATTTTGATTTCTTCCGGATAACTTTGTCCATGATCCAATTTCATGTCCGTCGTTGCTCTCCCTGCCAACCTCTTTAAAACTGTCAGAAAATGGCGTCCTTAAGTCCCGTGTCCCTCGTGTGCTTCTGGTGCAGCAGGTGAAGGTGGGAGCCGGCCGACAAGAGCTCGTGGAAGGTGACAGAAGCTCAGAGAAGGTCAAGGTGTACCTGCGTATTCGCCCGCTCGCCGAGGGGGAGAAAGCCCGGGGGGAGGACCAGGTAACCCACCCCCCCTGTGAGATTCAACGTGCTTCCTACTGCCACAACAAATCATAACGGACAGGGTCGAGAGGACATTGAGTGGATGGACAGAGGATGCACTGTGTCCACAGACTGGCAGGCCTGCTCGGGTGGGGTTAGGGCTTGGTGGATGGACAGAGGAGGCACTGTGTCCACAGACTGGCAGGCCTGTTCGGGTGGGGTTAGGGCTGGGTGGATGGACAGAGGATGCACTGTGTCCACAGACTGGCAGGCCTGCTTGGGTGGGGTTAGGGGCTTGGTGGATGGACAGAGGATGCACTGTGTCCACAGACTGGCAGGCCTGCTCGGGTGGGGTTAG
>JABFEB020000002.1:9374097-9381597 GCA_019775895.2 Stomatorhinus ivindoensis | reverse complement strand
AAAATATCAATGAATTTGTAGATTTACCAAATATGATTCTAAAGGAGCTTAGATTTTTTACACTAGATATCGATGAACACATAATAATGTATAACATTTAAGTGGATATTACTACTACTAATTTCACAAGCTCTTCTCTTTATCCTATCATCGTTCGTGGACACGTGGAAATGTCACTTTTTGAAAATGTAGTTAAACAAACGTATCACTCTCCACATTAGTAATTCCAAGCATTTTCAATACTGTAGGAGAAATGTACAACTGAGGATGATGTTTGTATTAAAAACCTCTTACATTTAAATGCAATTTGCACACCCAAGAAGACAGTACAATGATATTTCAAAATTCAACAACAATAAAGGGTCCCCGAAATAATAATGACTAATAAAATCTACGAAAAAGGTGGGAAGGAAAGGCAAATAAATAAGGAGAGTTCCGAAAACAATGGAAGCATTTTCGGCTGGAGCTTACCACGAATGAAGACGTTCAGCAGCACCCCGAGGAAAATCATGTTGTCTGCCACAGAGGACTGAAATAAAGCCATCCCTGCCTTAGCGGAGTTCGCAACTTCGGCTACGCGCTTTACCCCTCCGGCTCTTGAAGACAGGGCTGCTTCCAGCCACAAATATCCAGCAGCCACCGAGCTCGATCTCGGAGCCACGGGAGGAGAGGTTGGATACTTGCAAGTAGGTGGCAATTTAAAGTGAGTCCCAAAAATAAAGATGCACAAAAAACAAACAACCGCGCAAAGTTTTAACGCGCTCCGCGTCGTTCAGGGAGGCAGACGTCAACATACATGTGAGAGTGAGGCAGTGAAAAATATCAGAAATCCCGAAGCATCCGAAGATGATGCATTTCACATTGTAAACATTTATTTCCCGTTGTATGCAGTCAGGCAGCGTTAAAACGAAGCTGATTCTTCCCAACTTTTAATTCACAGCTTTGGGGTGGCGCGATAGCGCAAAGCCATCCCTATTTCTGGCCGCTCAGCGCGAATCACGGCGATCATCCACGGCTCGGCTTCTCGCACCGCGGGTCATTGCAGACGCTCCCTTCAGACAGTGAGAGCGGGCGGCCCGGGCGTCACTGCGCGCTCGTCGGTGACAGACTGGCTGCGCTCGGAGCGCGCGGCGCATTTCACGTGCAGAGCGCTGCGCGCCGATTGGCTCGCGGCGTCGCGTAGAACAAGCGGACGGCAGCGCCGGCGGCCGGAGATTTAAGGCGAGGGGGTGGCAGTATTTTATCGCAGCGGGGTATGTCTACGATCCGTCAACGGTGACTTGGCTAATTATGGGAAACTTGAACGGAAATTCTGATTGCATGTGGGCCTCGATCCCAAGTCCACTCTTAAATAAGAGAGTGTCTGTTGGAAATACACTGGTTATCCAGGTATATAAAGCACATTAAAGGTTCTTTTTATTCCTGTCCGTGGATGCTTTGCCGTGCCTGTATCTACTTAATCAATAGGCCTATATGTGCGCGACTGCAATATGTGATTTATGTGATTTCCACCTAATGTTTTAGCAATGACCGGCAGGCCTATGAAATATCTGTGCGTACGAACTAGATGGCATAAGTGCAAAGTTGAACACCGTGAGGCCAAAATCCTATATCCCGCAAAATCGGATAAAGAACCTCAAATTGAACACATTGGTTCATATACGTCAAACGCAAAAATGCAAACGGAAACAATACAAAGTGGACGAACGATTGGTACGCTTTTCAGTCTGCCACCAAGGCGTCATGAATGTTTAATCAGTTCATATTTGGTGAAATAATGATGCTTAATTAATAAAAGCTAGGAAGGTAAGAATGGGCAAATGTAAGCACTAAATTTTCTGGTTAAAGCATTCTCGGTTGTTTAACAGTGCTTTTCAAATACCAATTTTGACGTGTTTACAAAGATCAGCCAGCAAATTGTTTTTGCTGAATACCTCATTATATGATAACATTGTATGATTGTTAATGCAGCCGTGCAGTTTTTAAAATTACTGCTGGACGCAGGGACACCTCATGAAAAACTGCTGAAATGCTTGACTGGCAATCTCGCGATCAAGAGTAAAGTCCATACTTAAGAGCACACTAAGCACTTCGCTGTGCATTGCAGATGCATCTTATAGCATAGTATACTGTAATTAAAATCGATGATGCACTATTATTGGAAAAGAATGACCGGTTATTTAAACTACAAGTCAATCATTTCACAGAGGCATTTAAAAGAGTTAAACATGGATCAAAAATTCATCTGGGTAATGGGTGGGGGGGAGTGTTGGTTCAAATTTGCTCCTCTGATGTAGTACAGCTTCTCCACAGCAATGGTGGCATGTCCATAAGGTCAAAGACCCTAAACCGGCCTTATTGAACCTATACATCACCAAAAACCTACATTTAATGCCGCTACTCACTGTCGTTGTCGTGGAGGCTAATCAGTGAAGTGCAAGTCAAAGTCATTTCACACTTGATGTCTAACCTGTTGACTGTTTTTGCCATCTGGGTCAGTCACGTGATAATCGGCGCCATCCAGCCAATGCCCCGCCTCCTCTGGCCCCTCCCATGTGCCTGGTTTCACGTGTAACACATCTCTCTTTTGACTATACATGTGTCCTTTGCCAAGTATTGTCCTGGGAATCTTGTTGAAAGAGGACTTCCTGGAAAATGAAGACAAGGTCACAGTCTGCATGGACAGGTGACTGACTCTTGGTGACTCCCCCCCTCCCACACTCACTCACACTTTTACAACACACTTAATTTCGGTGGCTTTTCAGCTGCACTCAACTAATGACTTTAACTGCTCTGCTCTCTGCATGATTCGGGGCCACATTTCACCCCCCAAGCAAACCGATCTCTCACGCCGTGTGACACTATAAAATCAGAAATGTCCACCTCTCCCTCCTACCCCAACACACCTGCTGTGCATCACATCCCCGAAGGCACAGTGACTGGCTGTGTCGCTCTGCAAAGAAACCGCTCCTCAAAAGACCTGTTTACTTCACCCAGCATTATTATCATTATTGTTTTGGACACTGAGAGAGAGAGAGAGAGAGAGAGAGAGAAATTGATTTATTTGGAGGAGGAAGAATGGTTGTGGCTTCCTGACAATGACACACACACACTCCTCCTTTCTTCGGCTCAGTTTCTGGCCTGCCTGTAAGTTTCACTGGAAAGACTGGCATCACCCAAATGAGAAAGAGTCCAGTAAATCAGAGAAGTAGCATTGCGGTCCATAGAACGCTGAAACGCAATTAGCACAATTCACACAGCTTGGCTAAAAGCGCGTATGCGTGGAGAAACACATACAAACACTCCTCTCCCTGTCTGGCCGCTGATTTTGTTGCTAACCGGAGAGATGAGTGTGGTTACTTGTCCTTTCTTATCAGAATATGAGACTGTTATCAGTGTTGATGAGACCCCTGCTTTGGGCAGCAGTAATCCATGGAATTTAGACCAAATTAATCAGACGCTGCAAACTGTTAAACCAGTTAATGAATAAAATAATTGTAAATAATAAATTAATTGAATGGAAAAAGTCTGGCAGAGGACTAAGACCTCAAGGCCACATCTCTAGGCTGTATCACCATATGTCAGAGGAATATGTTTGCTCTCTAGCACGAATATTAGGGGGAAAATGGCCAGCAAAACATCCGCACATCTCTCTCTCTCTCTCTCTCTCTATCTATCTATCTCTATCTCTGTCTTTTACACACACACATGCATGCATGCGAGAGTGGTTAAATTTACCACGGAAACAGAAAGCTCGCACAAAGACTGGCGCGATGGCACATCCGCACGAGTCAGTGCCACGCGCTCTGGTGGGCTAAAACAAAGGGCTTAATTGTTAACCACACAGCGGGCGCACACACAAACAAGAACCCGCGTGCCTCTCGCTATCGCCGAACGCGCTTCAGCTTAGTTCACAAAACCGAGATTCACATGCAAATCACAATAACAATTATTCAAACAGAAAAAAATGTATAATCCTTATATTACAGTCCTTATATATCACTTTTATTGACATTTTTGTCACGATAGAGTGAGTGCAGATTCCTAAAAGTCTGAGTAAGATCAAATCTGAAGTTTTGAGGGTTTAAGGCAGAGAGCAAGGGCAATCAGGGAAAGCAGGTCCTGAATGGTAATTCCGCTTCTTCTGAACCTCCGAACAAGAAAGTCCCTAATCTGCAGGTAGATAAGTCTGCGTACGATGCGTGCTTATCTGTGGTGACCCTCCACACACAGTAGAAATACAGACTCTTTCCACACTGATACGCACTGCACTGCTCAGCCACAGACATCGGCAACGCGGCCCGATCTGCACCATTCTTCCATACTTCTTTTGCCAGGTCATGGCTGCGGTACATACAAGGTGCTTCACCGCCACTGGCACAAACAAAGAGGAGAGCGTTTGGCCGGTGACTGAGCAAACACAATCTTTCGGAGCAGGAGACGCCAGAGCTAATATTTACCACCACGCTCCGATAAACACAGGCGTACGAATTAGCCACAGTAATGACGCCGGCACAAAGAGTCAACGACACATTTTATCACCTGCCTGAATTAGGTCTGCCTGTTCTTTGATTGCTAGTGTTCATAACCTGAAGGTCCTGGGAGGAGGAACCTCTTTCTAGGAAAACATGCACACGCACACACATGCACACACGCTTCCACTGCTGCACGGCATGCAATAGGCACGGGGTCATTTGGTGTGGTGTGGCTGTGAGTCGTATCAGAGCGTATTCAACACCTGTACACAAGAAGATGATACATGACTGTTTAAGAAACATCTGGCCCCGATTTCAGCTGGAGAGTGCCCGATAAACAAAATCATCAATTCAGGATTTACTAAAGAGGAAGCTATGGTGTTAAATCAGGGCCAATAGTTTTGTTAATTTAAAAAAAATAAATAAACGGAAAGTTCAAGTTTTGATGTTGCACCTTAAAAAACAGTACGTAACAATGTAATCGAACTAAGTATATGATTTTTTTCAGTTTAAACATAATTTTGATTCAGTTCTTGATTTTTTAAAATAAATCTTTCATTTTCATTTTCCCCTTTCATATATATTTTTTTTTGTTTCAGTTGCAGATCTTATTTTTTGCAGCGTCAAATCTTATTTTCAAGTCCTTATTTTTTCAGATTTTCTTCACATCAAGATCTTTTTTTCACTTTCAGGTGATATTTTTTCAGTTTCAGACTTTTGGCACTGATTTGGTGCAGGGGTATGGTATCAAATGAAATCCAGAATTCAATCAAAATTATACTCAAACGGAAACTTTTATTTTTAGCTTGAATATATTGTATTTTTTAAAAGTTCAACATCAAAACTGGAACTTTAAGTTTTTTTTTTCTCAAATTAACAAAATTATTCCCCCCAATGTAGCACACTTGCAATTTTTATATGATAAAGATTTTCCATGATGCAGACATGTATTTTCTGAAACAAATGTTCTTTTCTGTGTAAATGATTCATCAGTATGATCCACCATACTGGACAGGGTCATGGGGTGTTTACATAATTTGTAATAATAATAATAATAAATATCAGTTTATTGCTTTGACTGTCATACTCATAACTATTTGCTGCTATAGTTGCATGTATTTGCAATAACATATATCAGTCTAGTTTATTAGTAGGGGTAGTTAATGTTATGTCATGATTAGAAAATGACTTAATAATAGATACATAACATATTAAAAACTGTAGTTTGATTTCACTACTTATGCTGATACTACACCACGGCACGGCTAAAAACGTACACGACATACGCGGTGAATACACACGCAAGCTACTGACTTCCCCAACTCCTTCTAAGTTTGCCGGAGGAAGGTATATGAAATGACAGTGAACAGATGGAAACTTCCCATTCCACTGGAGGGCACCGGAGCAAGGCGCGTGTACCTCTGTGGGGCTGGGGGGGGGGGTGGTGGGCAGCACACATCTGGTATGGCCCGCTGAGGTTGCATTTTTGCAGAGACACCACCTATAGGAGGTGTACTCGGGTCCAACGAACCAGTGTCCCTCTGGAGTAGGGCTTCCCAATTGTTTGATGTCCATAGTTTTTGTTTAAGAGAAACTTCACAGAGCGGTAAAATGGATGGGGGGGGGGGGGGTTCCTGGCGATACAGTCTGTCAAATCGCATATTTTTTCAGGACATGACAATTTATTTATCAATATGAGCCGATTCCGTTGATATTGACTTCGGGACGCGTGGCGACTCCACCCCAATGTTACATGGCGGGGGGGTTGGGAGAACCTCGACTCATGCTGCATCTCTGCCCTCACACAAAAGGACAATAAAAGTAAGTGAAAGCCAGAGAGGAACATCGACGCTCCTTAAACTCACTAAATTACAACAATAGATTTGTTTAATACACAAATTAGTGTGCTGGCGTTTCATTCCGGGCTGACAGCTCTCTGGCCTCTTTCAGCAGCACTGACGCATGACCTGGTGTTCAGACAGACATTACAATAATTACAGCCCCAGTGAACAAAAAGCCTCGCTCACCCAAGCCTGGCGCAGGAAGAAATAAGCTGCCAACTGCTCCCAGTGCAGAGAAGCGTCAGGCGGTGCACGGGGCCTCTGTGTTCCTCAGCGGGAATGCGGAGCGAAGTGGGGGTATATTCCACACAGCTGCTCCACAAGGCTGTTCCAAATATCCCCCCCCCCCACCACCGGCCTGCTAATGTGGGGTTGCATCACTGAAAATGTCTTCCTTTGTGAGTCATGTTGTAGGTACACCTAGATTCTCTTCAAAAACATTCGCAGCGATGCGTTTGTTACAGTTGGCCTGTCTAATTCATGTGAAGTCAATAAAAGCACGGTCGAACTGTTTTGTATCACCTGGAATCCTAATGACACAACAAACATGTGGAGCTAAAATTCTGCAGGGGTCTGACATATCTAATAATCAGCTTTAACCATGACTGTTTATTAAGGTTAACCTCCCGAGACCCTTCCACTTTGCCACTCTCTCTCCTGCCAGATTCCCCCTATGGGGCAGTAAACACCTGCCCATTGACAACATGAACAGACAGAAGACAATCTGCATTGTTATTGCCCATCTAAACCCACATTAGCGAGAATCGGGGGGGTCGTTAACGTTCCCGCTTCCTCCGAGTTTCCCCGCACTTTATGTTTCTATTCCAGATCTCTGAGTTGCACGCTTAAGGGCTCGTCCCACCTCCCCTTCCTCACCATAATAATTGTGACGCGGCAGGAAGGTGCCTCTGGCCCCACGGTCCAAAACAAAGCTCTTCAACAACTTTGGGACTCATTGCAGTCTATGGGACTTTTTCCCCCAAGTAATAACAATAAAAAAATATTAACTCACTAAACATCTGTTGTTGGGTTTCTCCTATTTTGCAAAAATCCTCTCGCTGATTCCAGCCTATCCCCACAACCTGTCCCCACACATAACAGAACTGTGAGACACTAGTGTTTCCTTTTCTCGCTGCGAGGGAAGCCTGGTCAGGTTACAGGGACAGATCCCTGGGTTTGACTCA
>JABFEB020000002.1:9357140-9368016 GCA_019775895.2 Stomatorhinus ivindoensis | reverse complement strand
TCACTGATGAGTCACGGTTTTGTCTCACCAGGGGTGATGGACGGATTCGTGTTTATCGTCGAAGGAATGAGCGTTACTTTCCAGAAAGTCAGAGGACGTTTCTTTTTTTTGCTGAGTTTACTACCCCCACTCTGACCACGCTGCCTACCACCCCAATCCCTCCACATGCCCCCCATCCCGACTTTGTGTAAACTTTTTGTATACTCTGTGTAAACTGCTTCCTTCTCACTTACTGTAGGCACTGGCACTGTGTCCACACTGTATGTTGTTTGGACACTGCACTGAAGAAACAACACAAAATAACCCCCCGTATGCAAGATCATTCTGATTCTAATCTGATGAAGGTCTCTTTTAATCAGGCTTATTGCAGACCCACTCAATAGTGCACAAGAGCAGGCACAGATTTTTGTTCTTAGGATGAACGACTGAACGGTCATAGCGATTTAAGTTTCCTCACAAAAGGTTCTTGGTCATGGATTTTTGAAGAACATTTTTACAGGTGCAAGGTGTAACATTAATGAATAACGTTATACTGGTGCTGTAGAATGTCGGGGGGCAGCCTTGCACCTCCAGATAGTCTGCTTTCCTCCCAAAAGCCCTGCGTCAGCCAAGCATGCCTGTCAGGGTTTATCATGTCTCATGACCAACATTCACTAGCATAAGCACCATGCTCCCTCGATTGAATAGGGGGATATGAAAAAGACATACATTACTATATATTACTTATATTTACGGTATAAAGTACACAGGTTGCTTGTGCTCCGTATAGCACTGAAAGCAATTGCAGCCATAAGTGCTTTGGTATGTATCTCTGTCAAGCGAGTCCTCGAGTGTCCCACTTTCTGATTTTTAAGGCACTCCAGTGTAGTTTTTTGCTTTCTGCTTTGGGTTGCGGTTTCCGCGAAATGCATTTTCCAAACGCATTTGAAGTCTCTTATCAAGGAAATGCTTAGATGAGACCGACCCCGCAGACCGAGCGCCTGGCGAGGAGAAAATCGGGGGTGGGATGCTAGTCCGAGGCCGGTGCAAACGCTACAAAAAGCAACAGCTGAGATGCGCAGAAAAAAAACTTAGAAGCACAAAGCCGTTTACTTACCGACTTAGTCATAGGATAGGCTACAATTAAAAGGTTGCATAAGCGATTCTCAGCTTCAGGAATCCGGCCGAACTGGACGGCATACATGCGGCCCTAATATTTTCGCAAGACACGCATATAGCTCCGCTTTTATTAAATTCTTCACATTGTCCACATATATGGTCGTGAATGTATGTGTTTTATGCATGCATTTACTGCATTATTACGATGCAGGCAAATTCAGAAACCCATGAAATGAAGCGCATAATAGAAAAGAGAGCGAAAGCAAAGCAGTGGCTGCGTTTCATTTTATTTCATGATAAACAGCAGCTCCGTTGATTAGCCCCAGCGGTTAATGATGATATAATTGTTGACGCGAAGAGTATTAACCGGACCGTAGAAGCCCATTTGCCACCCGGTCTAAAATAAAAAAGGGCTGCGTTTTACAGCATCGGACAGCAGAGACACAGCGCTTCGCCTCACACCCCTAATTCAAGAGAGGCGGGGGGCATGACATTTAGGGTGGGGATTGACGCTTATAGCCCTCGCCCTCCATATCGTTCATTGGACACATGCAAATAATCAATAAAAGCTGGTCTGGAGCAAAAGTTTGGCTTTTCTGACTATTGCACTAACGTCATTTGGGGAAGAGTCGTTGAAGCGATTATTCCCCTAGGCATGATGGAGGACGGGAGGACACAGGTGCGTGAAGCGCTCGGCTTTAAGATGGACCTGCCCCGTCAGAAGCAGATCCCCCCCCGAGCCATTATTCACCTTCTGTGCTTTTCCCATAAACTTAAAAAATGTAGAAGCGTTTCGTTTATGGATGTGCGCATTGCAGCGTGTATTTAAACGTCTGATTTGTGTAAAATAACATTACAGTGAGTTAATTGCGCACACGCGAAATTAGATTGCGTATGTGGGCCTTCCATTTTGCATTTGTCTAACTTTTACACTCATTTTGATAGCTTAAGTTATGTGTAATAAGGTTTTAGGCCTACAATAAACTTCAGTAGACTAGTATAATTATATTTAGTCTAAATATCTGTCTTTTTTTGTCTAAACGCTTTGATTCTGCAGCACTAATATCCTCGCCGACTCCCTGTTTTGCTTCAGGCTATGTGATTCCCCCCTTGCAGTTGGGATTGTTTTCCTTTGAGTTTCCCAGACGCGTACAGCTTTAGTGTCCGTCCATCTTAATTCTCAGTTTGCAATAGTAGACACTATGTGTTTTTATACACACACACACACAACTAAATAATGTAAACTTCTATATACCTAACTTAGTGAAGCTCCCGTGTAGTTCATATACTCTGAACTAAATAGTTTACAGCAAACAGTCGATGATTCTAAGTTTTATTCACCTTCGAGGCCATTAGGAGTTATTGATGAAAGATCTTTTTTATGCCACATACAGGAACCCGCCCCAGCGCCTCCAGTCTGCTGCCCGACATGAACACGTGTTTTCCTCATTACCGACACGCGGACTGTTCTTTGGGATTCAGTTTTATGCGTCTATTGTGTGTTACGTGGATAGATGAATGTAACGTGGATAGTAGAATGTAAATACTTTATGAAATAAAGCGCGGTAGAAACTGCCTAAAACATTTAAACTGGAGGAGGTCACGACTAATTAGCTCTAAGGCGGAGTAATTGGTACTATAGGCCCACATTTCTTTGACAGGTCCGAGGGCGTAACTTAGGGTGATTATTTGGGGGGGGGGGAGGTTTACAGCCCCTTGTATTTGACGCCCATGGACAGGTCAATAATTGAATATTGCAACATTAAGAAAATAATGAACATAACTTATGTAGATGATAAATTCTAGGCTTATGGAGATTCTCTGTGTATGGGGGGGGGGGGGTTGTTGCAAATGTTATATTTGGCTGCAAACGTTAAGAACATCGTAATCTAAGTTGAGATATTAAAATGTCTTCGTGCCACTGCTGGTGTGCTACAGGCACGATTATAATTGAAAACCCACGCATTTGCGGGTTAGCAAGATAGACCGAATCAGCGGATAACACATTTCCAAAGTAACTTTTTCCTCTTGTAATTACCACTTATACAGTGCTAAGCTACCCGTCGGTTTAAAATGTTTATTAGTTTGAGCTATGAATAGAGAATTTTGCAAATTCATATTGATAACTTGCAGTACGTGTTAGGTATACTCATTTTACCTAAATGGCATTATAAATATGCTCAATATTTTCAAGAACTGGCCGACAGTGATGCAGATATATGCTGTTTTTTTTTCGTCTTTGAAGGTGTTGAACCCAGCAAGCATTTCTTCATTAGAGTCCTGGGTCCAGCAGACGGCGGTAAAGTTGGTCCAGATAAATGGACAGCGGAAGTACGGGGGTCCGCCGCCCAGTGAGTGCCAGTCTCGGACTTTTATAAATCTTTTGTGAAGTGTTTCAGCAGCCCAAATGGATAGCTGGCCTTGAATTATTTCACTCATAATGATATCACGTAGTTGAGCTGACATTTTTAGTTGTGCAGTTTCTCCCAAGCGTGAGGTCACTGTAAACAGGGCTGCCTGATTTTAGAATAAAAAAAAAAAAACATTGTAGTGTGTTAGAATACCATGTTTCGGGAAGTGAATATACAGTAATGCCTCACCCTGCGTCACTAATGGGTTCCAAAAGGTACAACATAAGTCGAAAAACTACTTAACACAAACCCCCCTAAAAACCAGCACCAGACACCAGGTAAATATGACAATATTTGGTGCCACTTGTAAATGGTAGTAACTCATTAATAAAAAGAAAACTATTATAATTTTAAATTGTCTTGATAATAATAGTGTTACGACCTAATTAACCAGATTACAAACCATTTATAAACTCTTTATATGAGTAACCTTATTGTAAAGTGGCGCCCAGTATTTTTTCATTTCCGTTTGAATTTATGCACTACAGTATATCATTTTGCATATTTTAATATTGCCTGACCGACAAGGTTAAGTAAACTGACTTAGGATGATTTGTATTTTTTCCACATGCTGTATTTTTAACAAAAAACTGACGGAAAGTCCGATTCGACGTATGATGAAGTATTGCTGTACACGTTATGGATAGTTATATAAAGAGTTATGATTTTAAATGAGCCTTTTGTGAATGCTGTTTGGATGTAATGATGACATCACCGACTGGCCAGACTGGACTGGACCAGTGCCAGGGCCTGGATGTGAGGTGTTCATCAGCCAGATCCCGCGGGACATCTACGAGGACCGGCTGATCCCGCTCTTCCAGCACGTGGCGCCGCTCTACGAGTTCCGGCTCATGATGAACTTCAGCGGGCAGAACCGTGGCTTCGCCTACGCCAAGTACGGGGACCCGCTGCACGCCGGCGTTGCCGTACGCACCCTGCACCGGCACGAGCTGCAGGAGGGCGCGCGGCTGGTCGTGCGCCGCAGCACAGAGAAGAGGCAGCTGAGCCTGGGCGAGATGCCAGCAGGGGTGCAGCACCAGCAGCTGCTGCAGGTGCTGCGCGGCATCGCCGACGGTGTGGAGAGCCTGGCGCTGCGGCCTGGCAAGGGAGGCGGAGTCACCGCTGTGGTGCAGTACACCTCGCACTACACCGCCTCCATGGCAAAGAAGGTGCTGTGTGAAGGTAGGATGGCGTACCGGGGAGGTAGGATGGCGTACCGGGGAGGTAGGATGGCGTACCGGGGAGGTAGGATGGAGTACCGGGGGCAACAGAACAGAAATGGGCGGCCTGTAGCGGGGGGGGGGGGTCATTCAGCGAAGCACTTAATCCAAAACGTTCTTTGTTTCTCGCTTGTGTATCCCTTGCATAAATGTCATTTTCATTTATTTTATGTCAGCGTTCAAGAAGAGGTTTGACATCATCATCACGGTGAAGTGGCAGGCCTTTCCAGGGAAGCCCCGGCAGGACGTGGATCAAGCGAAGCTCTCAGCCTCTCCCCCGCCAGGCTTTCCCCAGGCGACCCTCAGGTCTTCCCTCCTTCCCCCCTCCCTCCTGGATGGTGGCCGTCGCCCAGCCCTCAGACTCGGACAGTATCCCTCCCTGCCCCGGCCGGCCCGCCCGGGCAGAGAGGCGCTCCTGGTCAGGGACGCCGTGGCCTTGCTGAGGAAGGTGTGTGACATGCTGGATTTGGGCCCCCCCTTCTACAGCACGCAGTACCTCTGCTCCAGCCCGGAGGGCCTCCTCTGCTTCGCCTTCAGGGTGCTGATCCCAGGCGTGCCCCTGCCATACACGGGCATGACCCGCGTGCTGCCAGGCTGCAGTGGGGGTGCCCAGAGGGCGGAAGTGCACCAGGCAGCGGCCGAGCACGTCCTGAGGTCTCTGTACCAGGCTTGAGAGGCCCCCCCCCCTTTTATTGCACAACCTGGAGGTTGGTTTGTTTTTATTTTATTTTTAGAAATTTTATTTTGCAGAAATATTTGCATCTTTTGAATTGTGGAAAAAATAATAATTAATAGTAGTTTTACTTCTGAGAAAATGTACTGAGAACCATATATATGAAAAATGTGGGTGTGATCTCTTCTTGGTTATTACAGGTCATGTGTTTGATTCTGGGGGGATCACGTCTGCTCCTCTTTTCAGCTGCATGGTCATCACTTTTTTTTGTGTGTGTGTGAACGTTTTTATTTCACTTGTAGTTTTGCACTTTTTAAATTTTTTGGTTTTGCACTTTTGTGGAATGTTCTGACGTGCACTAATTCATGGCTGGCTTTCGTTTGACTCATTCTTGTATTAAAATGAGAAACTAAAAGATGTCTGGTTGTGCTGTTGGACAGTCAGTCAGGGAGCACAGATCTAAACTGCTTCCCCCCCAGCCTGGCTCGTCAAATCAATCACCGGTAACTGGCTCGGAGTGCTGAACTAAAACAGGATATCTGCCGGAACCAGGGTTCAAAACCATGAGACCCACACATTTTAATGGTTTAAAAAAACCACCCAACCCTGGAGAATGGTTTAGTGGAAAATTAAACCATAAAAATTGTGAGTTTATAGTTATGACCAGGGCTGTAAATTAGATTACACTGTAAATGACTTTGCACAACAGGCTGCATTATAGAATGTTTATTTTTTAATTCCTTTTTCCAGTTGAGAGAAAACACTTCAAAGTGTTGAATCTGCATGGATGTGATTCCTAAATGTTTCACAGTGAAGTTCCCATTTTACTCTACTCATTTTGAAGACGGCTCTGCGTCCGTCGGGTCACAGAAAACGGACCAAGAGATTTTAAATAGGACATTTATTCATAGGACTGATTTTAAGTAAACAAGTATGGATGTAAGGTGAGCTGTGACATTATTTCAGCTGGAATGGAGCATCTGGTTTTGGTGCCTTTAGGTACACAGACTAACAGGAAGGGCAGCCTAGCCGTTAGCAGACAGCTGTTACTGGGATATCAGTTGCAAAGACTGGGCATCACTTCAGGTCCCAGGGAATCTATGATCAGCCAGATCGCTTCTTTATTTCCCCCACCAGCTCTGCCCGTGACACGTCCACCTAGAAATGAGGTGATGTCAATATTAGGCTGTGATCGTAAACGAGCATATCGATGATATCATTATGAGCACTTTGGTTGCTTCAGTAGTTTTTCCGATTGGGTATCAGTACAATGTAGGAACGATGTTAGCATGTTCATACGTCACTTAAACAGAGGGGTCAGGGCATGCCAGTGGGGTACCTCTTCGCGGCTGGTCACCGTCCGCAGCTTAACCACCCCGTCCTTCAGCTCCTGCTCGCCGACGATGGCCACTAGGGGGATACCCGTCTCCTCACAGTACTGCAGCTGGTTCAGCAGCTTGGGATTCTTCTTGTACATCACTTCTGCCTACGACACGGACACGGGACGCTGAGCCGGCGAACCTCGGGTGCCGCCACACCGAGGACGCCGTCCCGCCACGCGATACCTTCACTCCGGCTTCCCAGAGCTCCGCCGTCAGCTTCAGCCGCTCCTCCAGCAGGTTCTTCTGTGCCGACGCGACCAGCACTTGCGTCTCCGTGGTCCGTACCTTCTCAGCCTGGGGGTTGGGGGGGGGGGGGGGGGGAGGAGAGAGAGAGAGAGACCACCCTTCAGTCCTGTGCTGCAAGACTCCCCATTCCGAACCCCAGACAACACACATTTCTCCAGAGATAAACCAAATTTCTAACAAATGTCATGACGCTCCCTGGGAAATCTGCATCTCCATCCTTACCATCCAACTCTGGTCATGAAATAACCTGCATCTGTCTGTCCCATAACCAATGAACTACACAGTTAACGTGCCACCTTTTCAATAATTCTATATTAGATGAACATTTGATTCCAGGGGGAAATTCTTGTGCCTACAGCAGCAAGTACGTACGGTGCAAACCGTGTACAAAACAAGTCAGTGTTCTGCAAGCTAAAAAGTACACAGTACGCATATAGAATCCTGAAAAAACAATTACTGTCAACTTGCACATCCCACAGAGCTAGCTGTAGGAGTCTAACGGCACGTGTTTTCATACGGGAAATTTTTGGAAAAAGGTCTTTTGGTTCTGGACGCTTAAGTACCAAACGAATCCAGCAAATGCAGAACCTTCGTACGCTTGCATTTTTCCCCATGCGACATTCGGAAAGGAGGGGATCAAGCCGCGCCGCTACGCGTCTGAAGCTGTGTACCTTATGATTTGAAGCTGGAAGCTGTTAATATGAATACAAGTGCAGTGCAGGCATTTCTTTAAATGCTGCACCGTAATGGATATTTATTCTGTTATGCTTTGTATTTTTTCTAGACAATATTTGTGTTGCACAGTTGTAATACGAAGCTGAAAGCTGCTAATGTGAATACAGTACAGATCAGGTACAGTTCATTTTCTAAATATGCACCTTAATGGATATTTTACTTACTTGAGAATATTTATTTTGATTTCCTTTTAAGTTAATTTTAGTTTTTTTAGTAGGTTGCAGCAGCATTGACAGACTTAAGTACTTTGTTTAATAAAGAAAAAAATAGTTTAATAAAATAATTATTTATTTAATAAAAAAAATAAATAAAATGTTTAAGAAAAAAAATCATTTTGTGTCTTTTCTTTCACCCCCCCCCCCCCCTCTGTACCCATAACGTACCAAACCGTGACTTCATTTGTACCGTCGCACCCGTAGCCATCCGTTCCCCACTCTATTAATATTAATTTTTTTTCTTCCTATATCGCAACATCATGTCCTGCATTGCACTACGGTCTCCTCCCACAACTGTCAAAAGAATCTCATTGAATTCCCCAAGTACAGTAACTTAACATTCCTAACTTGCTGAAGGTGTATCACTGCACTACAGGAGCACACGTCCCTCTTCATGAGAGGGGGGGTCCTACCTCTGCCTTCTGCTCCATGATGGAGAAGATGCGCTCGATCCCGATGCTAACCCCGACACACGGCACCTTGCGGCCCTTGGGGTCGAACATGCCCACCAGGCCGTCGTAGCGTCCGCCCCCGGCCACGCTGCCCACGCTGATGCCCTCTTCACCGGCGCTGTCGTTCTGTTGCTGTGCTGGGGCGGCCGAAGCCAGTGAAGCCTCGTAGATCACGCCCGTGTAGTAGTCAAGACCACGGGCCAGGCTGAGATCAAACAGAACCTACGGACACGAAGAGGGTTGAGGAGGACAGCTTTTAAAATATAAATGGAGTACGAGGGCAATCTGACTACAATTCCTGGACACCGGCTGCACATCCCTGCAAGGTTGATGTTTCAGTTTGTCGCAATTCCAATTTCTCTACTTAGCACATGCTTGTATCCAAAGTGCCATAGAACTGAAAGCACAGTCAGACAGTCTCTGGGGCAACTGAGGGCTAAGGGCCTCGCTCAGGGGCCCAACAGCGACCCTGGGATTTGAACCGGCGACCTTCTGATTACAGCCACACACTGCGCCCTGCACAGTCGCCATTCCTCAGTTGTCCCCGTGTCCCCCACCTGCTCACTTGCCAGCAGCTGAACTTCCTCTTAGTGTAAGAGAATCTACCAAACTAACAAACGATGGCAAGTCGCCTAATAAATCACAGCAAGGAGGATTATAAACATCAAGACGGCACAGAAATTCAAGACTAGAGGGTCATGTCGGGCTTGTAATCAGTCCGCTGTCCCTGCCTGTGCTTCCATCAGACGGCTTGAAGCCAAGCGCGGTAATTCACTGCGTTTGCCACTGACAATTACCACACTGGCATCAGGGGGCCCCTGGTCAGATTTACGACCTGTGATAAAGAACCATTTATCTATGAAGGTCAGAAGGGTCTACAGTCCATGGTATGTTCTTGAGGCTGGTTCATTCTTCGCACGTGTGCCAGCGGACGTGTCCCCCTCAAATGTTCACGGCGCATTCTACGTCGCTGTGTGCCTCCGCCGACGAACGCCTGCTCTACTCCAAATTTGTGTCTGCGCAGCTCTGGACATGATCGATCCGTCGGTGTCCACTATAAAATACCAACATGGATGCTTTTGAAGGGCGTTGGGGTAGTTTGCAAACCCTACAGACTATTCAGAAGGTAATTTAATCGTTACACACAAGTAAATGCATGTGCAGATTTGTCTTGAATTGAAAATGCCATGCCAGTCAGCTGACCAAAGTTGGAAGCCCTGTGATCTGGCTCTCTGAATTTGGAAAACAGAAAAATGGACATAAACATCACTGCTATGGTACATGCGCAGGGAATATAAGAATGATTTATATTATTATTGATAAAACTATAAACACAACACAATGTATGCGTGTGCAAAGTACGTGGCTCGATCAGAGGACTAAGAACGTTTCCATGTACGCACACGCAGAGTGGATGCACGAGTACTGCGCTTGTGCGAAGTGTGAACCAGCCTTTAGAGTGAAAGGTCTACAGCAGCTTACTGGGAAGCTTTACATCACTGTATGAAGCAGCAGTTCACAGATTACAGGAAATTAAAATATGAAGAAACAGAATAACGAGAAACAGGAAAAAAGTAAATATATATAAACCAAAAGCATTTGGAACCCAAGGTTAGTGGGACTTTCATCACATCAACCTCACACCTACCTTTTTATGTGGGAGTCAAATTGCAAATAACTGAAATCCTTTAGTATAAGATGCACGTCAAACTGGGCCAAAACTATGAAAACAAAGCACCTTTCAAAGCTGACTAAGTGAGAAGGCGTGTCCTACAGAGTCACGTAGCCATTTATTTAGCCGATTTCACTTCGCTCGTCTTGCTCATATAAGGTAACACATACCTGATGTTCTGTAACCCCAAACAGACCATTTCTGAAAGGCATGTGCTCATTGTTCCCAATTCCTCCGGTGCTGGATTTCAGAAGCCAGACAAAAGGCAGGTTTCTCTGACACTTGGTGAAAGCCCCGCTGTGCCCGCGACGTGCCCGCACCCCGGGCGTCATCGCCTCCGTTCTGGACACCCGCCATGTCACATGACCCACCTTCGTCACCTTGAAGAGCTCCAGGTAGCAAAACAGCTGCTTCATGTCTGCCAGCCCAGCGCAGGCTTGCTTGCTCTGAGACATCTTCGGGTCCTGTAACAGCTCGTCCACCAGCTCCATTCCACCTGAAACAGAGAGAGGAAGATTCGCTGCCTAAAAACGGGCACCGAATGTCTAGAGAAGGTCTGCGGGGGCTGACAGCATGACCCATGAAGCCAGAGTCACAGTTACAGACGGTTCACGGGTTACAAACGAGATCCGTTCCCTAAGTCTTTAAGTTGAATTCGTAGGCAAGTCTGAAAAATAATAATAATTATCATCATTAATCAGGGGCGATTCTAGGTTCAGAGCTTTGGGGGTGCTGAGCACCCAGAGAGCTGCCCAGCAAGGCAAGATACACT
>JABFEB020000002.1:9284666-9305057 GCA_019775895.2 Stomatorhinus ivindoensis | reverse complement strand
CATGAAACTTAAAAATGTAAACACAATATGTCTTTTCACACAGACAAAAAAAAAACATCTGTTCTCTGCTCCACAGCCAAGATATGCCCCCCCCCCCCATACTGATAACAGAAAAGAGTGGACAGTTCTGCTCATATCATCTGGTGACTGTCTCTGAAGGAGCCCTTTTACATTCCCCAGTCTTTGTCGATCTGTGGGCACCTTCCTTAATAGGCCACATATATTTGAATACTTTCTTGTACAGCCTTGGCACGTGTTACAGCCATACAAAAGAAAACACAGGCAGCTTTTTCATGTTCTCCGATTGTGGTGCCATTCGCTACTTCTGGAGGATTTGAAGGTAAAGTCAGTATATAAACATGCAGCTATAGTAATGACTAATAGAGACTACATGGCTTCTTTAGATTTACGGTGCAGGTCTGGTCTCATCAACAGCAGCATGAGAAACGGAAACACGGGAAGCACGGGACGTCGTTTGTTCAGGATTTTCCAATAAAAACCATCAGCTGGTTTCGAATAAAGTACAAAAATTGTTTCGAAAAAAGTTTAGATGTTCGTAGTACGAAAAATCTTTGGACGTGAAAAAGACAAATATAAAACTCAAACAGATTTCAAACCTAATATTTGTAAAGAGGGAAGTTTTTTTAAAAACGCGGTTCTCGGTCCCACATCGCTCTCCAGTTAATTCCCATGCTGACTTCACCGTGCCTACCGCAGCACCCCTGGTGTCACAAACACTGCAAACTATATAAAATCATCATTTTCTATTTTTGTTGCATAAACATCCAAAACTATCCTGTGTTGCTTGCTTGATTTACATTGCGGTTACTATTTTTATTCAAATACTGCTAAATTTACGACAGGAAATATTTTGCCTTGCAAAATGCATTGTCCACATCAATCGTTTAAATCATTGTATTTGGTCATCAGTATATATAGGCCTGTATACATTTAACACGTTTAGTGGAAGGTATAATCTATAATTATGTAGACCTATCAAGACAAAAATATTTACATTCAGCCACTGAAGAATACAGTTTTAACTCTGAATATTAAATAAACAATACAAAATGTGCAAGTGTTGCTTAATAGGAAATCACTGCTGCGCATTAAGGTTTTCGTAACATCTGCGAGATCTTTCTATCAGTCTTGTATACTTCAAAAGCGAGGGATAATATGATAAACGAAACCAAACGCCAGGGACATCACGCTACGCTCGGCCGCGGGTGGACGGATATCGCGTTGTGTAACTACTCGCATGTGTAGCAGCTGCGGCGGGGCGAGACCCAGAGCTGCGCGGCTATCACATCATGACGGGGCGGGGGCGGGGCGGTCCATAACGCGACGCTCCTATTGGCTGACCCATATTCTAGTGGGCGGAACTAAAACACCCAGTGGGTGGGGAAAAGGGGGAAAAGTTTGAAAGGGATCCTCAAACAGGAGGGAAGCTGTGTTGGATATCTAATGAGACACGCGTTTTCCACCAGATCCATATAAGCGCCGTTATTCTTTGTCAGCATACTCTTATACTTTGTCACTCTTAGGAATGATTTTTATTAAAGACGAAACCTGCAGACAGCAACGGGTTTCTCGTTTGTTAAATAAAATAGAGAAAAAGCGATGTCTATTTTTCCCCAGTAATTGACTGAGAAAGGGACCTGTATTACAGAGTTGCAACATTCTGCCTGAGTTTTCCATACTTCATATTTAGATACATCATATCTGAACTGAAACCAAACCCATGGCAGTTTATGCTCTCACTGGGTTTTCATTAGTCAGTTTACTAAGTTTTGGCTACTTCTCTTGGGATTGGATGAAGCCCAATCAGGTGGAGAATGAGCCTATTTCGGATTTCACTCATAAGGGCTCTACGTTCAAATCCAGACAGCCGCCCCACATAATCTTCATACTCACGGACGACCAGGGATTCCACGATATTGGCTACCACGACTCCGACATCCGAACGCCGACCCTGGATAAGCTGGCAGCGGAAGGAGTGAAGCTGGAGAATTACTACATCCAGCCGATATGCACCCCATCCCGCAGTCAGCTGATCACGGGAAGGTAAATCTGACGCCGTCTAAGCCCTGACCAGTTGCCCAAGTGACTTCTGTGAAATCTATCTAATTAAGATGAATGCATTAATAATTGTTTCCCTAATAGGAAATGCTAAACATCTATTATCTTCATTACAATAAGTATTTTTGTCACCAACTTTTATGCATGAGGCAAACTTTAACACAGTAAAATAATCTTCCCGAAGGAATTTAATAAAGCAAAATTAATGCATCCCAATGAATATTCAAATAATATGCATAGGTTTTGCCTTGCGCAAGTGAAACCAATGGTGTATTCTGTTAAGAAATAGTGGAGGTGTTAGAACCTATTTTCTTTTTAATTAATCAAAAAATATTTATTTATTTACATAATTCCTTTTCCCTCTACAGTTTCTCGAAGGTTACACACTGACTGCATTTTTTTGGTAGCAATACAAAAGCGGCTGAGATAATTAACCTTATTTTAGATGGGCGTTTTTCGGAATGTTGAAATTTAGCCATTTAAATGAGAAATCCATTCATTCGTGCATCCATCCATCCAGGAGATCAGGCACCTGTCATACAAGACTCTTTATATATATTACACCCAGGGATTAGTCCAAATTTCCAAACTGGCTTTTGCTCTGATTTAGAATTTCTGGGCAAACAGAAACAAAACCACCACTATGTTTATTCCTGCAATGTGTTGAATTTAAGTTGTGCGTGAAATTAAATAAAGATGTTGTAAGTATGTCCCGCATGAGCTAATGGACTTGTACTTTGACTTCAGGACATATTTTTTGCTAAACATTAATCCACTATGGTATCCAACGAACATTTAATGTTTGTAGTTTCTCCGGTAACACTCTACATATCATTGTCACTCATGTAATATTGTTGACCTGTGCAAATTCCTTCAACTCAACAGAACACTTTACCTTCTTAAAGTCTTCTTAAAATATCTTTCATACTATTGATGTAAAGCCTTCTCCTGAGTTAATTTATGAGGCGTTAGGTTAAGCAGTTCAAGACTTGTGGCAAGTGTCATGACCGACTTCTTAAATCTATCAGAATTCAGAAACTATGAATGGCAGAGAAACCGGACAAATGGATCAACCCTAAAACAAACTGGGTTTCAAAAAACATGGCTGTCACAACCATTGTGGCAATAATACAGAGAATGAACACTTTTGGATTAATTTTGATGTCAAAGCACTGGGTTTGTGGATAAATATCTTTTGATAAACAGTTTTTGCAGTGTCAGTGCTGAACCCATATCTTCTTTCAAGAGGACAAGTAAACTATAACTTAATCTAACAAGTTAAATGTTAGTTTCTCACATGGTTTAGGTGTCATTCTAAATAAATCTTGAGTGCTACATTTGACAAAATGGGGCAAGTGGCTGTTAGGGTCTGAATGAAGAGCCACTCTTCAGTTGTGGAGATTAATGTTTACAAGCTTGTTTACACTGTAACCATTAACTATAATTTTTTTGCAAAAAGTATTAAGTGGCTCACTTGCAATATTTATAACTCTGGGGGTGTTGCTGCTGTGTTTCATGGTTATCAGAATAGCAGTTTGGGGCTATGATTTCACAAAAAAATAATACAATTAAAATTTGTTTTCAAATATGAGTGCAGAAAAGGACCATTCTGAATCTGAAACATTGATTTTCCTTTGAAAGTGCAGTATTGTACAGCCAAACAATTACAAAAGCTAACCTTGCCGTTGTAGAATAAAACCCTGTCTTGGAATTCAGCCAAATGAAATATCAGCTAGTAACAAAAAGTGTTGCATTGAAAGGTCTTGTTTTCAGTTTTGAAAGTGTTCAAATAGCATGTGTTTGCTGGGTTGACTGAAAGCTGCTGGCCCGAACCTGCTGGTTCTCCTCAGCCGCTTGGCAGACGTCCCTGGGCTGTTTTGTCAGTAGCTGCTCCTCGTAGTCAGTGGAGTATGATGTCACCACATTACTGTAAAAGGCCATTCAGGACGATGAGCTAAGTATCATGGTGTAGCCTCTTCGGTGACTAAGAGCCAGAGCTCGTATTATGGGCTGGCGCGGTGAGTCACACTGACACCCCATGACCCCGCTGTGTGTGCATGTGGAGTTTACATGTTCCCTCCATGTCCATGTCTCATCCCACAGTAAGACAGACTGGATTCTGTAAATTGCCCACTGTGTGTGTGATTGTGTGCCCTGTGATGGACTGGCATCCCGCCCAGGATGCGCTCCTGCCTCACGCCCACTGCCTGGCGTGTGCTTCACGTAACCCTGTATGGAATAAGTGTTTAGGAGACGGATGACATGATGGAGGAATGTATAATGAAGCGACGGAATCCTCTGAGTGACTGACTAAAGATCACTTCCTGTTGGTGCTGTAACTTCCATAGAGAGTGAAAGATACATATCATGGAAAATCTTGTAACATTAAATTTGTCGCCGAATGCTTGACGGTGGGATGAAAACTTGTTTACGATTAATAAGTTAGCATTGTTTCTTAATTTCGGGGTTACTTGAGTAGTTTAATTACTATTTCAAATGGTTCAACGAATAGCAGGATTTATTACATCATATGGGCATAGTGACTGCATCTGGAATCATTATTGTTATTGTCTTGTGTCTAAAGCCTGCTGTCTGCATTTTAGATAGGTATTGTTATTGTGTGCTATAGTTATTGTGTGTTGTTACTGTTTGTACTAGTACACAGTTGATGATGACAACAAAGTGAACCCTAACCCTAACCTGGGGGTGGGATGGAGTGAACCCTCCTGATTGGGATGCCGTTGGATCACCAGAAATTGCCTTTGAACTGCAGGTCAACACAGGGAGAAAATGCAGACGGCACATATTCTGTCATGTATCCAAATTAAGCCCAGTAATCGGGCATATTGGAAGCAGTATGCCGTGTAATTCGCGCTCCCTGATTCCTCCCTTGTTTCCCTGAGTGCCGAGTATCTAGCTGAGGTAGGTCAGAAAGGGGGCTTTTCAAAGCCAAAAAACTTACAAAAGTGTCTTTTTGTGTAATTTGCCAGTAAGTAACCTAACTTTCACTGGCACGCATTGAGCACACATTTATACAACATTCCATAAATGTGAAGCCCCCCCCCCCCCACTGTAAGTCAAGTAAAATAAGATGCACTCATTGGACACAATACCCTTCTTTTGACCAGAACAAGATTTTTTTTCCCTCAGAATGTGAAATGGATACATTACATGGTACAAAATTTGAACCCTGGTACACTGGATTTTGCTGCTGCCAGGTGAGTCCTCTGCTATGTCGGACGTTCAGGGTTTGTACGCAGGTGTGTTACAGTGCAGTTAGTGCCTGGAGTAGCATTTGGGTGCGTTTGGCTAAGTTTGCGTGTTTGAGAAAGAGGCTGCTTGTGAGATACAGGCCAGGTGAGGGTGTCCTTGGGGGTGGGGTGAGATTCGTGGGACTATAATTAGCTGCCAATTGTCTAAGTACGTTCTTTGTGAATTTATGATAGAGCGACTCTTCTTTTGCTCATTGTATGTTTCATTTAATGTTCCTTGCATCCTAAGGGTGATGATAAAATGTCTGTTTCCATTCTCCAGTTTCTGTGTCCCATGGACTTGTTAGCTACCCAGAAGATCAAGTTCAGCACAGTCCCGGGGACAGCCTGTGTCTTTGCAGTGAAAAATGCCTTCATGGGACTTTAATCAGCTGCACCTATAGCTGGGGCAGGTCTTGTGGGATAAGCTGACAGTTGGAGTTGAGTCTGACATTATTACTCACTGGAAGTCTCTGTGCCTTCTGTTACATCGAGTGGAGAGGCGGACTCCTCTGTTACGAATTGCTGAACAACTGAAGGGGTATTTCTGTACGACGGAGGACTGTGGGGACCCCGTTTGCGCCTCACATTCGTCTGTTTGAAGGCTCTAGATGAAACCATCCAGCTGAAAGTGCAACAGGGAGCCAGGAGTGAGTCACCGAAGAGGAACGCTTTAAAACAGGCTGAGTGCACAGAGACAAAGCTGTTCTGTACAAATTAATTTTGATACCAGCTGTGTCTGTCAGTGAATGCAGTAAATACTGTCTCGTTGAGAGAGAAATGTACATTTATTGGCTGGGAAGAAGTTTGGGATAATATACAGTGAGGTCCTGATCGAATCAGCATGACTTAGCATTGTTGCGAACTGAGGGTTTCTGGTTTAGCTCTGGTTTGCAGGTTTGGCTGTGGATTCGAGGTGTGTGTCTTGTCAAACAAAACAACGAGCTGTGACAGTCACAGCTGAAGAGAAACCAGCTGCGGGCTGTTCTGGCCAAACGGCCGCAGAAACCTGTCGATGTGCAATCCTTTGCAGCCTTAGTATAAACTCATTCAAGGGAAGTTGATGTTGCACCACTGGAAATCTGAGATTCATCTCTGTTACTCTGGTAACTAACGGCTATGAAAATCCTTTAAGCACTCTTGATAAGGAGTGTATTTTTCTGGACCGGTCTGGTTTTAAAATGGTTGGGTTGGCCTGGATATACATAGAGACATGTTTCAAAGCATTTATTTTGTGTGTAAATGACCTTTATCAATTATTGTAACTAATATCGTGTAATGTAAATACGGTTCAATGCAAGGTTCAGTCATGGTTGTTTCTGATCTACCAGTCAAAAGTTTGGACACGCCAAGCCACATACAAAGCAGAGAGAGAGTGCCGCATCACATGACCTGGTCACCTGACCTAAACCCGCTAGAGATGGTTGGGAGGAGTTTGACTAGAGAGTGGAGGAAAATCAGCCAATGAGAGCTCAGCATATGTGTGGGACTTCCTTCAGGACAGCTGGAGAAACGTCCCTGGATGTCCTTGCAATTATTCAAAAATGTGAAGAATGAACCTTTGCATGGGTGGGTGTGTCCAAACTTGTGACTGGCACTGTGTTTCTGTGCTGATTGTGTGAAATTCATTTCATGGATGAATGGACCGTCTTACTGATGAGTGTTATATCTTGCCTAGGTACCAGATCCACACTGGCTTGCAGCACTCCATCATCCGCCCTCGCCAGCCCAACTGCTTGCCACTGGACCAGGCGACCCTGCCCCAGAAGCTACAGGAGGCAGGCTATGCCACTCACATGGTGGGCAAGTGGCACCTGGGCTTCTACAAGAAGGAGTGCCTGCCTACGCGTCGAGGCTTCCACACCTACTTCGGCTCGCTGACGGGCAGCGTGGACTACTACTCGTACGAGTCCTGCGACGGGCCCGGCATGTGCGGCTTTGATTTGCACGATGGGGAGACCGTAGCCTGGGGTCAGGGGGGTAAGTACTCCACCCACCTCTACACTCAGAGGGTGCGCAAGATCCTGGCCAGCCATGACCCCCAGCAGCCCATCTTCATCTTCCTGTCCTTTCAGGCTGTGCACACACCACTGCAGTCTCCCAAGGAATATATCTACCAGTATCGGGGAATGAGTAATGTAGCACGCAGGAAATATGCAGCCATGGTATCTGTAGTAGATGAGGCTGTGCGAAATGTGACCTATGCCCTCCGCAAGTACGGCTACTACCAGAACAGCGTCCTCATCTTCTCCACAGACAATGGTGGACAGCCGTTCTTCGGGGGGAGTAATTGGCCGCTGCGTGGCCGCAAGGGCACCTACTGGGAGGGTGGCATCCGCGGGCTGGGGTTCGTCCACAGTCCGCTGCTGCGCCGCCGGCGTCGCGTGAGCAAGGCCCTGGTGCACATCACCGACTGGTATCCCACGTTAGTGGTTCTGGCAGGAGGCAACATCTCGGCGAGCGAGAGACTCGACGGCTACGATGTATGGCCGGCGATCAGCGAGGGGAAGCAGTCGCCTCGTCTTGAGATTCTGCACAACATCGATCCCCTCTACAATCACGCCAGGCACGGCTCGTGGCAGGAAGGACACCGCATCTGGAACACGGCCGTGCAGGCCTCCATCCGTGTCGGGGATTGGAAGCTGCTGACCGGAGACCCTGGCTACGGCGACTGGATCCCACCGCAAATGCTAGCCACCTTCCCGGGCAGCTGGTGGAACCTGGAGCGCCGCACGGACATCCAGAAGTCGGTGTGGCTCTTCAACATCACCGGAGACCCTTACGAGCGCCACGACCTCTCGGGTCGGCAGCCCGATGTGGTCAAGCACCTGCTGGCCCGGCTGGCTTCCTACAACCGCACCGCCATCCCAGTACGCTATCCGGCGGAGGACCCTAGGGCAAACCCCGAGCTCCACGGAGGAGCGTGGGTGCCATGGGCGGGCGACGAGGAAGAGGATATCTGGGATGAGATCTATCGCAAGAGGATGAAAGCCAAGAAGTGTAAGATCTGCAAACTACGGTCATTTTTCAAGAAACTAAACACCAGGATCATATCCAACAGGTTAGATTAGATGGACATTTTTTAACAAGACTCTCTCCCATTGAATGTGTTTTAGTATCATGTCTTAGCTGCTTTAAACCAAGTTCATCCATAGACTGATCCCGACAATTGGCATTTTCTGAGCCAGCTTTTTGTTGTGTAGGACTTTGTAATAGTCTTATTTATACTAGTGTTTACACTGAAGTGATTGATTGTGTTTGTTTTCTCTGGTTGTGTACTCAATTTTAAAGTGCCATTTTGATTTATTAGATTCTGGAAAACATAGGAAATAACATATATTTAAGTACAAAGGAAGTAGATTTAAGGGGTGCAAAAACTAAACCAAATAAAATCTGTCAGTTTAGGTGAGGTTCAAACAGCAGAAATCTTAGGGAATCTTGTCTTGATGTCTCTGAGTTTTTACACAGAAGCTCACGTCGGTTCTTTTGTGAGTGTCCCAGCATCACAGTCAACAGTATGTTGGGGCCTGATCTTAATTGCCTGGAGCTGTTGGAGGATTCCAGTACTGCTGCAGATGGACTTAGATGTTAGCATAACATAATTCATCCGTTTTTCGCAAAACATCCAGATGGCAGATCTCACGAAGCAAATCTGCGGGAAATGCAGTCATCCCAAAATGCAACAAAATAGCACAACGTCCATGATTAAATGTTGTGTATGGCCAGTTGCACAACTTGGTCTAATGTCTTGTTTTAAAATTATCGCCAATACGCTGGAGAATCATGCATCTTCTAAATGTAACATGAACTTGAACATATAGGTATTTCTCATATTTTAAAATATATCCAATATAAATCCTACTTAGTAAATATATAGACAAGATCAACGCAAAGCAATGATTTTCTAACAGCTAAAGGTCCCCTGCCCCCCCCACTGATTTTTATTACCAGAACCATTCAGTCACTGGTTTTCTGTACAATGGATTTCAGAAAAATGACCTGAATGCGAGAACCCTCATTTTCGCAGTCCAGTCCACTCTGCATGAAGACCCCAGTTACGTGGGAGTTTCACACTGGCTCTGCAGCTCACTTAATCGCTTTAAGGTTATGAAATCTGCTAGAGAGGCACACTAAGCTCATCTGATCTGCCTGCAGCTACTTTTCATATTAAAGACAAATGTGTCGGAACTGTTAATCTTTACTCGAGTACGCCATCAGAAATTCTCGCAGTTTTATTTCCTAATACAAAGATGCAGTGATTTACATTTTGTGAACCTCTAAGTAAACCTTTGTTGGGCAATACTCCCTGAGTCGTCATTTCCCACGCGAATGGTCTCGGCGCAAAGGGTAATTCTCAGCGGTGGGTGTTCCGTCCGTTTCTTCCCGACGATCGGCGAGGGGGAAGACGTTGTTCGTCTGCTGAATTTCGTCAGGCCCTGAAAGAGAAACACCTTGAGGCGGCGCCCGCAGTTGGAATGAACTATGGTAATAATTTCGCCAGATTGCCTTTGGAACACACCCGAATTTTTTTTATATCAAAAGGAATGATCCTGTAAAAGCACCTGCTTTCCATCATCGAAAAAAAAAATCTGTCACCCTAAGCAAGACCGGTGACCCCGATGCTGGACATATTAACCAAAGAGTGCTGAGGGAGGCAGTTTGCTGTGAATCCCCACAGAAATCGCTGTGAGGTGGCACCAGAAGTTGGCACGGTGCTGTGTAGACACCGGCACTGCAGCTGGCTCCGCTTAGGTGGCCTCTGCACTGACGGTGGAAACCTGGCAGTGTGATTTTCCTAACACTTCCCTTATCCTGGGATCGAGTCACAGGCTCCAGTGAGGGAATCTCTCTCGACTCCTCCCTGGATCCTCCGCGCTTTAAGTCTGTCAAGTCAGGCTTCTGAAAAGCACCTGAGAAACTGCATGAAAGCATGAGCACCTCTTTGAGGGCATCTGGATGGGCTTCCTGAAACTCTGGGAGTATAGTATGACGTTCTTTACAGACTATAGTATAGTATTGACTGCAAATTCGGTGTTAATTGCAGTCCATGCATTGAAACTCAGAGGCAATGCACAGAACATGTTAAATCCATCCATCCATCCATTCATCCATCCATCCATCCATCCATCCACTAATCACTTTCCCAGAACCAGGGTGCAAGGCAGGGAGCACTTTGGATGAGAGGCCTCGATAGCAACCAAATGATAATGAAAGAATTTATGCCATAAAGAAACATAAAGGACATCAGCTTTGCCTTTCTCTGGATAACTCCTTTGATGACATTTCTAAGCATTCCAGAGGTCACAGTGATATACCTCCATGTACCAGGTGTTTGGCCTTAACCTTGCAGTCCTTTTAAGACAGTATGATTGTTTTCGTGACCACAAATGATCTGTGAGAGGTACAAACACATTTATCTCATCTCACACTGACTTGTCTGGTGGAATCACTAGTGTATATGCATGCTTACAATATGCTTAATAGCTGAGTACTAATGGCTTTTTTGGAATAGAATACAAAGGTGTCACAGTAAACCCGAAAAAATTTATATTTACTGACCTTTTACTAATTCAAACACAATTTGAAAGTGACCTTTATGTAATTGGAGAAAGTATTTAGGGAAACCACGTCGTAAATAAAATCAGGTTGGCATTTGCCAGCCGAAACACGTTTATTCCATGACGTCTCGGGGAAGTCAGAATAACAATTAAGGCGTAAATTGCAAACAGTCGTGATTTTATGAAATATGGACTTCGGGCTTCCCTCTGTCAGATGGGCTGCGATGAACGGGTGGAGAGAGCTTTGATTGGCTTGTAGTGATATGGGAAGCCGGCCAGGCTCGTGGAGAGGTGATGGAGTTGTGCCAGTATCACCATCCAAACCCTGACAACACAGCACGTTTGGGCCAAGAGAAACTAACAGGGGTGAAAACTGGCAGCGTGGCTGGCACTGGGAGGGCAGAAATGTGCAGAGCGAGGGGCGAAAAAATACAAGCTGGAAGGAAGCAAGAAGCTTAAATACAATCGCAGCAACGTGAATTAGGACACCAAATCACGCTCATTGCTCCTTCCAAGCAAATTTCCATTTTCTCTCTAAGAAGGTATGCTGCATCCAACACTGTAGGAACAGCGCTGGAACATTCCTGATAGCGTTAAGGTAACCCCATCCCCCCCCTGCATGATTCTAAATCACTTGGAGCCATAATTTCTCAGAGCACAAGGACTGTGCCAAAAGTGAAAGGAAACAGATGACAAGTCGGGGAAACACAGTCGCTGTATCACGTGACCCATGTCGAAGGCAAATTCCTTCTCTGCTCCGTTCACTATGATTTTTCAGCGTTTTGGATTTGATCATCACTGGGCATTCATTCCTCTTGGCCTCATTAAAATTCCATTTGTTTTTATGTATTCCAGATAAAGAAATGTTTGCTGTATTGTATTTTGAACTTCCTGCTTCGCTTACAAGAGGAAAAAAAAGCCTAAATTTCCTTGTCAAGCTGCTCCCTCATCCATTGGTTGTTAGGCTATCAAATGGTCACCCTGCAGTACCGGGAGGCTCCTCTGGGGGGCCGTAAACAACAGGGCTGTCTCTCGTTTCATGTTCTTTTTTTCAGAAAGATTTCTTTCCGAGTTGGAAAACTGGAAGCTCCACAACACTTTCCCTTAAACCAGTTCAGATGTATTTTTCATCAGTGTGGATCAATAAACTTGTGCAGGTTTTGTGATTTGTAAAAATGTTACATTAATCTAAAGCATTATAACGTGGATGTATTATGTGAAAACAGGAAGAGGATGGTGTTTGGTTGTACACACTGAATTAATTAGGTAGTGGAGTGTTTATTTAGGTAGTAAACTTTCACTGCTTACTCGGCTATTAAAAACATTTGTTTTCTTTCCTGATTCATGTTTGGTTGTATTTGAGCTCAAATTCTACTTATGGTATCATTTCAGTGACGACTTGGTGGACCGAAAATGCAGCTGGAGAGTATTGATCAGAGTCACAGCATTTTGTGTTTTGCAGAACATCCAAAACGATTGTGATTTGTAGGTATTAACAGACGGATCCTTCTCCTGCAATAAAAAATCTGGAAAACCTGTGTTCCGTGTGGCTTCCCTTCTGCCCTTGAAGAATGCAAGGACCACAAGCTCTCCCGTTGGCCACACAACGGCTCTCAGACAATGGAGCTCAAAACAAGCACTTGTGTTTACTGTGATTTGGTCAGAAATATGTTCCCTGCAGCATTTGGGCCAGAATGCAGAATGTGTTTGTTGCGAAGTACGTCTCTTTCCGGCTTAAGCGAAACACGGCTAATTTGATTCAGAACCCCCTCTCAGGTCTCTCGCCTGATTGCCTTACATGGAATTATTGGTTATGTAAGCAACAGAACTGGGGCGATTTATAAGAGCCCACTGAGGGAAAAGTAGATCTGAAAGCACATAATTTTGCAGCAAAGACCACATAGGGTCCAATAATCCGGATCCCCCGCCAGCCAGCTGACAGACCGTTTATTATGGCAAACTTGACCAAAGCACACATGCTCTTTGTTGACTTTTTTTCCCTCCAACTGGCAGCATGAAGAAAGCATTTGTGCTCCCTGCCGATTGTGTGATTGTAACAGTGGGCGTTACGTGGGCGCTGGCCAAGAGGGGGCAGTGTCCTGATTCCATGAAGATAAGAACCTGAAATGGAAGCGATGTTTAGATCTGAGTGTCCCTGGAAAGATCTAAGCAGAGTCGGTCTCACCACCAACTGTCACTATGCTATATTATTGTCCAGCAAAGGCGCTGACATGACGGCCATATTTAATATTCTTTCTAGATTTGCATCCTGCCATCTTGTTTTTCTTGTTGCTTTGAGTTTGGGCCACAGTCTCTGGGCACCAGCAGTAGAAGTCCGCCATGTCACCCACCCGTCTATCCTGACAGTTTCTTTTGGGGACAAGCAAATGGCCGTCACTGCAGCTGTCTCAGGAATAAGGCTTAAACGCAGGTGTTCATGATCAAAAGTTTGTATTTGCTTGCTATGTTTTCTTTTAAAAGCCAGCCACGGGCATTTGGCCAGTGGGGTGTCTTATCACTCTATCACTCTCCTGGTTTACACCAGGAGCTCAGTGCTGGTGACATGGAGCACATGATTACTGGCTCTCTCTTCTGTAAACATTGGCAGGGGTCGCACCGTGTGTGTGTGTGTGTGTGTGAGCTGGTATATCTATCCTTATGGGGACACAATGTCCCCATAATGTGATAAATATCTATTTTATTCCCTTATGAGGACTGGTTTCTTGGTCCCCAAAGAGAAAACTCTATTTTATAGAAGTATGTGACTGCTATGAAAAACCTCAAAATGCAAAAACTCTTGTATTTTGCTTGGTTACTTATGGTACTTAGTTATGGTTAGGGCTGGGTGGAGGTTATGGTTGTTATAGTTAGCATTAGCATTTTCCCCATAGAAGTGAATGAGTGGTCCCCATAAGGATAGGTATACCGAGTCTGTGTGTGTGTGTGTGTGTGCCTGCGGCATGTGTGCTGCATTTGTTCTTGGGAACGACCAGCCTTCTGGAAACTCTAATCACTGTTGACACTGCAGTTCCAGTTCCCTGTTTGTGCTCAGGAATGGAAGAGGGAAGAGGCATTATGAGAAATAAACCAAACTAGGTTTTTTTGTGTGTGACCATCAAATGGGGTGGAAATAGAGGGTTAACAACGCTTTGGCATGGAGCTCTGTAGAATCCTTTGGTAACCTATAGTGAAACTGATATTTCGGTTTTAAAATGCTTAATGTCTGATTGACACATTGAAATTCAGAATGACTTTATCTCCCAGTTCACCATCTCTCTGGCCTCAGGTCTAATCCACAGGTTTCACTTCTTCTCCTTCTTCTCCTCCCAGGAATTTGTAGGGCTTGTTGCAGCTTTTGCTTGATGGCTGGTCTTTCTGAACATCGCAAAGTCTTTATCTATAAAGGGAGCAGCATGATGTTTTTACAAACTCGCCCTTTCCACCACAAGGGTCCCACAGAAGCTGGGAGCACTTTTATGGGAAGCTCTGGGCGTTCAGCAAAAGCACCTTAGTTTTGCACATATGACGGTGCAGCCTAGCAGCCTGAATGTTCATGAATAAATCCTTTCATGTGAAGCAGAAATGGGCATGTGTGTAACTCAACCAGTGTTCCATACTGCACACACACACAAAATACAAACACCAATATGCTCTGTGCACTATGTGTGAGTCTACAAACTGTAATATATAATACAAAGAAAAATTTAATCATAAAAAATTAAATTAAATTAGCACATGGGAAACTGAGACCCTTCTACAGACCACCAAAGCATGAAAACTTGGCTGTCCTGCAATTTATTTACAATTATTCCGATGACTTTTAAAGTTCCTAAATTTTGACAGGGATTTAACTTGGGAGTAGCTGAAAAATTGTTTGGACAATGAGTCCTTGCTGAGCTGCAATTCCAACGTCTGACACCGGGCGGCAGTGATGAGCTTCCACTTTTGTCTCAAGTTCAAAATGCTACATGTTCATCCATCAGTTTATATTTACTCTAATAAGACTCGGATCATTTTTTCTTGTGTTTCACGGAGCCTAAATGCCAGTTCAGAATGAAGCTGAACTGTTTGGAACCATTCCTGGTAGGTTGTCGTGCCTGATCTCGGTGACATCAGCATGCAAGAATGAATCACAGCTACCTGTACGGCATGGATAGGTGGTATGAGTCCCAGATTAAGGCAGGAAATTCAATTTAATTCCAGAGAGTAAAAGTCCAGACCAGAATTCTGTTTCAACCAGTCAGTTGGGTATAAAGAGTCACAGATACTCAACCGGTTGGTTGAAACAAAATCCTGGTCTGGAGCTGTACTCTCTGAACCTAAACTACCTACCTCTGGTCCCAGGGGACGGAAAGCGCCGGATGAACAGGGATTGCAGGAGGGCATGAAGATGGGGTCTGTGGTTTCCAGCACTGTCAGTGCAATTTATCCAACTGTTATTTAAGCCCTCAAAACAGCTGTGGCCAAAGGGAGAACAACGTCTCTTTGTAACACGTGATTAGATTATCATACCAGGCGAAAAAAAAATTGCTGAAAAAATCAGACCAATGAAAAGATGCAAACGAAAGGGTCTGTGGATGGATAGTTTTCCAAAGATGCTGAAGGGGTCTGAATGGAGGGGTGGGGGGGCTTGTGAAGTCTTAACAAGATGCCTCGCTTGGCCAGTGCGTGGTATTTTCTGTGGCACTGAGACTGGTCAGCCATCTTCTGTCTGGTTGACTTTTCCCCAAGTCTAATGAGAACACAGGCTTATGTTCTGCTTCCCTGAGTCAGATCAGCTTACTGTGAGCGATTAGCACAAGCGTGGCGCCCGCGAGAGGACAAGGCCACCAAAATCAAGCAGTCACTGCTTAATCAGCTTCTTCAGTCGAGCTGGACTCCCCGTTCGGCGGAGAGAAATCAGCAGCTTCTGAATGATCACAAATCCCCTCCCGGCTGGGTCATCCCTGCATAGAGGCCAACTGATTATTCGTGTCTGTGATTGATTAAGTCACTGCTTTTTTGGGGGGGGGGGAGGGGGGTGTGATTTATCAATATGAAACGTTCGACCAAAACCAAGAAGATTAGATGCAGAGAGTAGTTACCTGAAAGATAGATATCGAAATGGGAGAGCAGGGCACCCCCTGTAGGTAGCTGTGGGTAGCTGTCTTGTCTTAGGATAGGAGTTTGAATCCTTGGTACAGAGCTGGGTTCCCCAATTCCGGTCCTGGAGGGCGAGTCTGCTCCACAGTTTGCAGATTTCCCTGCTCAGACACACCTTATTCAGCCAAGTTTAGCAGGTGTGTCTGAGCAGGGAAATCAGCAAATTGTATTGCAGACTGACCCTCCAGGACCGGAATGAGGGAACCTTGGTGTAGAGACTGAATGTTCTCCTCATGTCATGTCTTTAAACTGCCCAGAGTGTGTGAGCGTGTGTTCCCTCTAATGGACGGCATGTGAGCCCCTGCCTTGTGCCGTATGCTGCCTGGGACCGACTCCAGGCCACCCCTGCGACCCTGTATTAGATAAGCAGTGGAAAGACGGACGGATGGATATTTATTGTGTAATTACACCAATGTGCCTTCAGTAGAAAGTTAAATGTGGGCTTGTGCATATCGCAGCAGAAATAACAAATCAAACAAATAATGATTACTTCAGATTGGCTGTGTGAGACTTTGTGTGTGCATGTGTATGTTCCTATGTTCACTTATGGATGGGAATATGAGCCAGCGCGGCGTACTGTGTGGAACGAGTGTGGGACTGGGGATGCAGTTTCCATGACAACGGGCTGTGTATTCTGGAGAAAGGCAGCCGGGATTGGAGGAGACACGAGCATAGGGGCGGATCCCAACACTGAGCAGACTTGTCAATCACCCAGCATCCCCCCCACCTCTATTTTCGCTCAGGAGATCGGAAAAGTGATTTAGAAGCTCTGCTCAGAGTGCTCTATCTGCTCAGACATATCTCCATCTCTGGGAAAGCAAAGTCCTGCAGAGCCTCTTCACCAAACCCCAGCATGGCCACCATCACCTGTACTCGCTTCACCGATGAATACCAGATGTTTGAAGAATTGGGCAAGTAAGTCTCCTTCATGCACATGTATGGTTTTGTTATTGAATCTGAAGCAGAAGTGAGATGGTGTCAGGAGTGCCGTGTCCAACCTGGATGCCACAGTGAATTGGTAGAGATGATCTCTTTATTGTCAGAGGCTGACTGGCAAGCCTTGTCTAAGTGAAGTAGGAGAAGGAAGCGGGGTAGGTGAGGGTGAAGTTAGCAAGGTTCTTCCTGGAAATGAAGATTCCATATTCCATGGCTAAACCTGGAATGCTGCTTTCATAACAAGGACGGGAGTTTTCGTAACTGAGAAGTTTGTGACGGAGGTGATTGCAAACTGAAAGCAAGAACAGAATGAGAGCAGAGACTGCTGACTGAAAACTGCCAGAAAATACCGGCAAAATAAACTGAATTTTGAGACACGTTCTTATATTTGTAAGGGAGACAAGATGGGAATGTTTTAAATGCACAGGATGTGCATCAATTAAATAAGATGTGATTTATGTAAATGAAACGGTGGTTAACTTTGCAGTCACAACATCCAAAGGAATCCTTATAGCTGCTAGTGATACACAGCATGCTATCGCTACGTCTGTGAGGCCAGAGTGACTTTATTGGTTATTGTACAGATTATCGCAATTCCTAATTCAGTTTGGGGAAATTCCATGCCCTGTCACACAAATTGAAACTACAGAGTAAGAGTAGATGATTTTGGATGTGATAAAGTGTGGTGTGTCTATATGTGTATAACTGACCCCTTTTTGTTTTGGAGATTGTGAGAGGAAGCATGTTTGTGGGCATACAGTGTATATGTATTCTCCAGTTTGGTCAACTAGTGTGTGTGTGTGTGTGCATGTGTGTGTTTGTATGACCAATTGTCCCCACTATATGGTAAAGACCTGTTATTTTGACATTGTGGGGACCATTTTTTCAGTCTCCACCAGGGGAAACTTGGTTTCATAGAAATCTGTGACTACAATCGAAAAACTAAAAAAGTGTCATATTTTGTTTGACTACTAATGGTCTAGGTTGGTATGGTCTATGGTCTAAGGGCTGGGTGGGGGTTAAGGTCGTCATGTTGTGATTAGGGTTTTCCCCATAGGGATGTATGGAGAGTCCCCACAAAGATATAATTACAAACCAGTGCGCGCGTGTGTGTGTGTGTGTGTGTGTGTGTGTGTGTGTGTGTGTGTGCGCGCGCGCGAAAGTGCTTGTCTCTGACACAGCACACAGGCTTCAGCCCAGTAATATGTGAGTAATAGGAAATAATTCCTTCTAATTCCAGTCTGTTTGCCCCCCCCCCCTCCCGCTGGAATAGAGCAGAGCATGGGGGGGACTTAAGCAGCGTCAGGCCCTGGCTGGCTCCATCTCTTCCATGCTACACCCACTCTCTCCCCTGTGGCCCACGCCAGGCACGGAAAAATGCTTATGTAATTTGATTTGGGGGTGGCAATCTAATACACTTAAACTGAAATATTTTATAACCGAACGTCCTCCAAGCTGTCACATGTCGGTCTCATAGAAGCAATCGATGCTGCTGCATTCGCTCCTTCTGTTCTGCACCAGCATCCATAGTTTCTGTGAGCTGGACCCGATGGGCACTTCTTCTCTTGTCATTTGGTTTTTCCCAGTGCAGTGTGACATGTATTATTTGAGCGATGTGGCATCCATTACTGAAAAGAATTATGGCAATGAAACTGATCGCTAAGAAAGACATCCTGTGGCATGTGGGCCAGATACTTGTCTTCTGTGCTTGGCACTTTCCCTTTCTCATTCTATTGGTTCCTATTCATAATTCCATTGGTTCTTGACCATCATTCCATCTTTCCTAACCATCATTCCACTGGTTCTTGTCTGTCATTCCATTGGTTCTTGACCATAATTCCATCTTTCCTAACCATCATTCCACTGGTTCTTGTCTGTCATTCCATTGGTTCTTGTCCATAATCCTATTGGTTTCTGTCCATCATTTTATCGGTTCCTATACATCATTCAGTTGGTTCTTGTCATTCTGTTGGTTCTTCTCTGTGTTGAGTGACAAGGCAGCATTAGCCATAAAATGTCTTGTCCATTTGCAGATTCATTACAGTCTGTAATTTAACTGCCTACAACATTCCTTACATCAGTCAAACAGCATTCCAGGAGAAAGGATTACCAAGTAGATGCCCATGCATTTAAAACCAGTTTTGTTTCCTTTGAATTGTGTTTTCTCTAATTAACTGGCAAGGTTATTTTCACATTGTCCAGTGAGCTTATTTAATTCTCTAAAGCCACAATTTGCTTTCGTTACTGCAGACTGAGGAAAATTCACAAAAACAGGCCAGTTAGGAGACTGAATCATTGAGAGAGAGACCAAGAGAGATAAGCTGGGAGACACCCAGGCATCATATTCTCCGGTGTGCTGAGAGACTCTAAAGGGCTTTAACGCTCAAAAGGCTACCTACTACGGTTAAAAAAAATCCAGGAAGTATATCAGCCTTGTTTCGTATGAAGCCACTGAGGTGGGGGAGTGCGGTGAGGGCTGCACTCCATTTAACGTTCCTACACCCTCTACATTGCCTGAGGCTGGGGGGGTTGGTTTAGGGGAATATTAAGCTAGTGCTGTCCATTCACATCAAGACCGTATCAGATCAAGTCACCCTAGGTCCCCAGTGGAAACATATGGTCAGCCGATGTCGTTCTCATTAGCGAGTGGATTGTGCTGCTCGCAGCCCTGCCAGGTATGTTCCAGGACCTGCTGGAGAGCTGCTAGTGGTACTGAACCCCGTCAGCAGCCCCTCCGACTGAGCCTTTCGGCAAACTGCCTGAGCATGCTAGGCGATGAGACTAACGCGTCACGGAACGAGGGCAGCAAATTATCTATGCTATCAGACCTCTATCCCAACATTCTGTAGATGCTCCACTGAAATTAAACTCCAGGTATCAGACTGCAATTAAATATGTAAATTAGTTTAATTTGGCAGCTGTTTTCCTCTTACTTAAAGCAAAGCTGCACTAATGATTCTGGGAATACCAAGCGTCCGACAGAGAAAATAAACAAGGTCTTTTTCTTATTGCCTTATGCACTCTTGAGTTTGGCTTCCTCTCAGCTCACCTCTGATACAACATCAGCCTTACAGTCAGCCCTGCGGATGTATGTTTGTGCACGTTCAACATACAGTGGAGCACAAGTCAGTGTATGAATAGGGGAGGGATTCTCTATTTGAGATGAAACCACCATCAAGAGTATCCAGAAACCTCGGTTCCACTGTTCAAAAACACAGACATAAAAACAAAGGAATAGATTATTTCAAAGTGTGTGCGGATAATTTTAAACTTTGCGTAAGGACCATTCACTGATTACAGTGTGTAAGGAGCATGCACTGATTACAGTGTGTAAGGAGCATGCACTGATACAGTGCGTAAGGAGCATTCACTGATTACAGTGTGTAAGAAGCATGCACTGATTGCAGTGTGTAAGGAGCATGCAC
>JABFEB020000002.1:9267322-9284566 GCA_019775895.2 Stomatorhinus ivindoensis | reverse complement strand
ATGCACTGATACAGTGTGTAAGGAGCATTCACTGATTGCAGTGTGTAAGGAGCATGCACTGATACAGTGTGTAAGGAACATGCACTGATTACAGTGTCTAAGGAGCATGCACTGATTACAGTGTGTAAGGAGCATGCACTGATTACAGTGTCTAAGGAGCATGCACTGATTACAGTGTGTTGCCACACCCAGCACATGACAAACCACCTCAGGGATGAGAACCCTATCTTCAGAGCAACCACTCCATCTCATGGGAGATGGTAGCCTGCATGTTAATTCTCTTTGTGTATAATGCATATACATTTTATTACCCATCTTACCCAGGAATGCTTTTACGTCAAAGTATCCAGAGTCACATACTTTGTCAAAGTGGAAAAAAAGTATTGACCCAGGGTCCTGAACCTGCATTTTCCTTAACGATTATCTCTCATGCAACCCCTAACAGACATGTGCTGTGTCTTGTCAGACTTTCCTCAGACATAACTTTGCCCCACGTTCAAATTCCTCATGTCAGCAGAAACGTTGCTGTCCAAAAGGAAACAGCCAATTGTAGTGAGATGAAGTGAGATGATTCAAGATCAAAGCAAGAACAAAATGATGGTTGAAAATCTCGCAGTAGGTTCTAGAAGGTTCTACTGGACCTCAAGAAGAAGTGCTTGCAGGATCTTTGAGGATCTCCCTGCTTCTTCTCTTGAACTCAAATGATCATCTGCCTTTCTCATTCTTTAAATACTACTGAGAGTTACATCTGGTCAATACCGAAAGAAAAGCCTGATATCAACAGAGGCTCATTAGAAGTTACCCAAAGTCATGGTATGGAGACAGCTTTATACAGCACGCCTTCTTCTTTTCCTTTCACTGACAGGTTCACATTCCCAAAGTGCAACATTTTCCTTTGTTTTATCTTCACAGGGGAGCCTTCTCAGTCGTGCGAAGGTGTGTGAAAGTGCTGTCAGGGCAGGAGTACGCGGCCAAGATCATCAACACCAAGAAGCTCTCCACCAGGGGTAAATGCTTCTTTTCAGTGTATAATCCTGCCTGGTGCAACACAGATGCTCTGCGTTCCTGATTGTCCATTTTGCTGTGACTGAGCATTTAGGAAGCAGGCTGCAAATTAAAATCCAAAATGCCTGTTCAATCGTCAGTCATTATAATAATAGCTGAATTTTATAAGTGTGGCATCTTTGATAATAACCTGAAATAGACAAATGGGACATTAGAAAACAAGAAAATAATTATCTTGCCTTCACCGCCCTGCAATTGGCCATTTCGTAAATTGCATGGCTAATTACGAAGCCCCTGTCTTTGTGTATACTACACCCTCCCTCAGAGCCTTGTTTGCTCTCTGATTGCGACGAGCAGGAAAGCTTTCTTAGAAGTCTATCACCACGAGCAGATGGAGGGTCTGTTCCTGCTGCCTGTGCTGCCTGAGGGAATCTCCGTGGGGCAGCGGAGCAGGATGGCAAAGGACATGTCAGTGCAGATAATTACGGGGCATCCGCGTGAAGCTCAGTCTCTGGTCTGGCTTGCAACGGAAAGATCTCACCCGCAGAGCGATCGGTCTGGCATGTCATGAAGATGTTTCCCCTTTGTCTCCAGACTTGGATTTCGATGTGTGATGCGAGCTATTGGCCCTCTTTGCTGGACGTGTCCCGCCCGCCACCCAGCCACAACTCAGCCAGTAGAGATATGACTTGCTATGAAGTCATCACTTCAGGACAGGGGTGTCAGACTCCAGTCCTGGGGGGCTGGAGCCCTGCACATTTTTGGGTTTCCCCTCATTTAACACACCTGATTCAACTCCTTGTGCTAATTACCACACAGCTCTTGAGCTGAATCATCTATGGTGGAACAGGGAAAGAAATAAGCTACACAGGGCTCCGGCCCCCCAAGACTGGAGTCTGACACCCCTGCTTTAGAAGATAGTGGTTCTCAGGCTCAGGATGCTAGGTTTGTTCTCTGCTGGTAAAGTTGGTGAAATGCACTGTTAAAGCCTAGGCACTCCTCGCATGGTCCCTGGTTCTTTCTCATTAGTAGCCTCTCTGTTTTCCATTCATTCTTTGTCTTAACCTGCACTGTACTGACATCAAGGCATGCAGGCGAGACAGAAACATTACGACTGTGCTTGAAGCTTCAGCCAAATTCCTAACGATTTTTGTTTGTAAACAGCCCTGAAGTCAAAACGACTATGCAGGATCAACAGCATCTCAAGGTCATTTGGCTTTACAGAATTATGAAACTCTGACACTGGCAACACCAACAAAATGAGGGTAATGATTCGTCAAACTGGTTAAAAGCTTAAATGCAGCTTGTGGGGGATGTCGGCTCCTCTGGATGTTTAGAAGACACGGCTTGGATGCTTTTGCATCTCCATCACACACACATCCACCCTACAGGGCTGGTTATTCCACCGCTTCTCTGGTCCGCTGAGTGCTTCTCCCGTTTGGATGGGCTTTCTGACTAGTCTGTGTGCTTTTCTCCAGGAGGCGTTTTGAAGAAGCGACACTTGTGTTAAAGGAATAAAGGAAGAGAAAACTTTTTAGAGAATTAAGAAACACTAATAGAATTAAGATATTTTAGCTGATTTGTAGTAAAATCTATTTGGGGGAATCCTGCCACCACAAAGGACTTTAGTCTTATCAGCTGCAGACGGCTGTGCCGTTTGGTTGCTAGGTGCACAGTTTGTGTAATTGTGTGTGTGTGTGTGTGTGTGTTTTTTATAGAAAAATGTGTTTCCCAAGTGGTATTGATTTATTTGGCAAAAAGTCAGCCTGTTTCATTTATTTTCAACACAGTGCTGCACAGAGACATGAAGAATAGACTTTCCACGCTGATTTCTTGCACACCAAAAGTTACAACTTACAAATAAATGTAAAACAACAAAAAACAACTTTTATACTATATGTAATTCTTCATAGTCTTTTCTATTCCTTTCTGGTATTGTATGGATTCTTTCTTTTTTTTTGTTTTTTTTTTATTTCCCTTGAACACATTTCATTGCAGCACTTTCCTGTGCTCTGCGAGCTGTGAAGGATGGTGACTCACACTGGAGATAACAGCCCTTATCTTGAGTGATGGGGAGACCCCTTGGGCAGGGGGGCATGCGGTCTCACAAGGGAAGGACAAAAAAAATCTGAATCCTGGGGGGGATAATGAACGCCTGGCTTACGCAGCCTTCAGATTACTGTAGGATGGACACTGGGGAGGTATGATGGGGGCCTTGGAGCGGGGGGTGAATGACCGCCTGGTGTCGCTTTTGTGGTATATTATGTACTGCAGCATGGGGGGGGCTGAGGGAGACCAGGAGGCATGGATGATTCAGAAATGCAAGCACAGGGACAGGAAAGAGAATGAAAAAAATGGCATTATATAATGCGCAACTGCTGTTACATTTTTCAGCAAAAAGCCCAAACAGAGGCTGGCCAACTTTGGCCCAGTGGCTGGAGATAAATTGTGACCATCCAAAAAAAAAAATAATTCATGTTTGATGTTAGTGGAACCGATTGAAATAGAAAAATAGCCTTTGATGGAGAAATGTCAAGTCCCATCAGGAGTTAGATACTCCGGAAGCCACAAACATGCTAGAATCATCTTTCGGGAAATCTACAGTGATACTGCGATCGCCGAGCGGGGCTCGGCGAGAACGCGGGACGGCTGGCATCCTGCGTCTTATGAAATCAAAGCACATCTGTAGTGCTTTATTTTAGAAGGCAGAATCTGTTTATGTTCCTTTTATAAATCTTCCAGATATAATAAACACCGATGGCGTGAATGAGACATACGACATCCGTTGAGTAACATCAATCTGTTTCTCCCATGCGGCCGCGCCCAGGCGATTCCCGCTCTGCCGCCCCAGGGTACCTGAAGCTCATCAGCCTGGTTAACTGACAAGGATTAGAAGCACCTTGTTTGCACAGCGCTTTGCTGCACTGAGTGCGTGGTTCAGGCACCGCTTTCTGTGCAAAATCTTCCACTTGCTCTCTTGATTTCCTTGCTCTTTGTCCAGGGATGTGGAGCTGGTTGTTTACCCCATACTCCCTGTATTGACTACTGGCTGTGTTTGGGCCATGAATTTGGATCTAGGTTTGGATCTGTTTGCCACTACCTGGCTGTCTGACCCTTTGCCTGTTTGCTGACGGTGAGTCGGGAACGGGACGCATATATGCTGCTCCTGAACTTTGACCCTCTGCCCATCCTGTCATTACGTCGGGGACATCTGATGTTCCGCACAGGCATCTGATGCCGTGTGACGTCCCTCTGGTTCGTCCACAACCTACCTGCTGTTTTCGCCGCCCATTCCTCATCCGAGAGATCATATCGCAGAGGCCCATTAGCAGTGCGAGTGTTTTAAAAGAGATGTGATCTAATTAACTACTATGTTGATGAATAAGTAGTGCTTATTTTGTGGCTGGAGATAAATGAATGACAATAAACGTTAACAATGGACTGCATCCCACTGAGAATATACACCTCCCATGTATCCTGCGCTGTCTGAGATAAACTCCTGCACCCCCCCAAATCCAAATATAAGTGGTTAGATGAATTAGATGTTTGAAATGTTAACAGTTGTTTATAATATTCTACAGCACTTTTTATGATTCTTAGAGTGTGTCAGCTTATCAATATCAAAACAGGTCACCCAGTATTTGTAGTTACTAACCAACGTAACCATGTATTTGTTGAGCTTAACATAGTGCTGCAAAGGAGAGGTTTGGGAACCAAAGTTGTGTTCTAGGCAGTAATTTTTTGAAGATCCTTGTTACTGTTTTATTGTATTACAGTTTTTACTATACACGTAATGTCCGGATAAATAGCTTTAAAGTGGCCAGTGGCCAGCAGAGAGGAATTTGCCAGTGTTCTGCTCAGTTGAGTGACCTGTGGATCGAACCCTGTCTGGGAATTCGTGAGAGGATCTGACTTCTCCGTTACAGCAGTTACGGCGTTTACATTTTTTAGCGTTTATTTATTTAACAGCTACTTTTGCCCAAAGTGCCGTGTGAGTGGGGCAGTTACTCCATCACAAGCTGTCAAGGAGCCATCTAAGGTACGAGTGCTAAGCTGAGCTTCCAATGAGTGACATGTGACAAGTGCTAGACCGCATAGGGACAAGGACCACCGTACAACAACATCGTTACGTCAGAGCATCTGAAAATCGATTTGAATACATAACACCAAGAGACTCTCGTAGGGGCTAGATGTTACCATGGAGGAACCATGCCTGAAAGCAGATAGTACTAGACTTGATTTCATGTGGTGGAGAAACCAGCAGGTGACCACAGATGCTGAGGTGGAATGTAGGTCCTGATATAATTAGGTGCTATTCTATCGAAAGCACTGAAAGTTAGCACCAAAGACATTAACTTTGTGCGAGTACTTAAAGGAAGCCAGACATGGGAGACATTTCGGTGAATCGAATACCAGATGTGCTGCTGTATCTTGAATCATCTACGATGGCTTCACAACTCATTCTGGCAGCTCTGTCATTACAGAGTGACACTAATTTAGTCATTAAATGACAAATGACTAGATAAGGAATGAAGCTGCTCATCCTGATAAGGAAAAGGCTCACCTTCCTGATGTTATGCAAAATAAATCTACAAGACCAGATGATAGCTGAAGTGTGGTCAGCAAAGGGTTAACTGCAGCAATGTCACTTTCCTGAGGTTTCCAGGACACCTTGATGGAGGCAATGTTGGTCACCCGAGCAGGACAGCGATGTTGTATGGAAAGGTAGGGTTGGCAGAAACAAGACGAGAAGCTTAGTCCCTGAAAGATCCACCTGGAGGTGGTGATGCATCGTCCAAGCTGCAATTTCAGCGAAGCACTTGAAAATCTGAGCCAAGACTGTGGTGTCTTCCAGGGGGACATTCAGGCAAAACTGGATGCGGAATAGTAGCAAATAGATTTGCTTAGGATTCCTTAAATGTAGTGAGGAATTACCATTCTGGAGCAGTGTGTTGGTAGTGGTAGTGTAAATAAATACAAGGGTGAGTGTAGAAGAGGTTGGAGAAGATGAGAGGGGAGAGGATCCAAGGGAGGAGGAGGCCTTGCTAGTGTGCCAGACCTTGGAGACATCAGATGAAGGAAGTATTGAACCGTGTGTGTGTTGTGTGTGTGTGTGTGTGTGTATGCGTGTGTGTGTGTGCAGGGGTGTGTGTACAGACAGAGAGGCGGGAAGGTATCAGGGATATTGAGCTGAAATCCAGAGTAAAATTTACAAGCTTTTCCATGCGCTGGTGTAGCTGCAGGAGTCTGGAAACTGGACTTCTGACAAGCATCTGAAGAAGCCATTTTGCTCGTTGCTATTTCACATCTTCAAGTAAATGCAATCTTGAGAATATATAAGACTCCTTACTAAGCTGTGCCATTAACCACAGGAAAAAAATACTTAGCAGATGCTTTTGTGCAAAGTAACGTACCAGCAAAGCAAGTAGCATATTGCAAACATTTATGTTGTCAAGGAGTCGACTAGGTTTAAGTGTAGCTAGGTTTAAGTGCAGCTAGGCTTAAGTGCAGCTAGGCTTTAGTGCAGCTAGGTTTAAGTGCAGCTAGGCTTAAGTGCAGCTAGGTTTAAGTGCAGCTAGGCTTAAGTGCAGCTAGGCTTAAGTGCAGCTAGGTTTAAGTGCAGCTAGGCTTAAGTGCAGCTAGGCTTTAGTGCAGCTAGGCTTAAGTGCAGCTAGGCTTAAGTGCAGCTAGGTTTAAGTGCAGCTAGGCTTTAGTGCAGCTAGGTTTAAGTGCAGCTAGGTTTAAGTGCAGCTAGGCTTAAGTGCAGCTAGGCTTTAGTGCAGCTAGGTTTAAGTGCAGCTAGGCTTAAGTGCAGCTAGGTTTAAGTGCAGCTAGGCTTAAGTGCAGCTAGGCTTAAGTGCAGCTAGGCTTTAGTGCAGCTAGGTTTAAGTGCAGCTAGGTTTAAGTGCAGCTAGGCTGAGCTTCCAGTGAATGTCCGGGTAAAAGTTTAACCAGTGCTGGAGCGAGAGCTCCATGAAAACTACGTAGCAGCTACACAATAACTATGAACACAGTAAGAACCTAATCAGGCTATTCATGGACGGTCAGCATAAGAACGTTCTGGAAACGTAAAGAGGCATCAGACTAGTAGAGGGATTTATGGAAACGACGGGTCTTGAGATGTTTCTTGAAGGCGGAGAGGGAGTCTGATGATCAGGCGTAGCTCTGCAGTTCAATGCACCCTCTTACTGTTGTCATTATCATTATTTCTGCTGAATATCCACCTAAACAAAACTCTAGAGTATGAAAAGCGAGTCAGGGCACCCAGGCACAGAGATACAGAGATAATGATCTGGGGAGGGGGGGGTTGATGCATTGTACCTCACAGAGCACAGCACCTCCATCCCTGAACGGCGAGACAGACCAAAGGACTGAGGCTGCGGAGCTGGCGAGGTCACCGACAAGGCGCTGAAGATTTTATATCCACGCCGTTCACAGAGTATGTGTGGGCGCATGTGGCCAAAAAGCCGTCGCTCTGCGAGAGGGAGACTGAAATGACAGTGTGGTCTTTGTTAATGCTTACCTCTGGTGAGCTGGAGCAGTGTGGTCTTTGTTAATGCTTACCTCTGGTGAGCTGGAGCAGTGTGGTCTTTGTTAATGCTTACCTCTGGCGAGCTGGAGCAGTGTGGTCTTTGTTAATGCTTACCTCTGACGAGCCGGAGCAGTGTGGTCTTTCTTAATGCATACCTCTGGCGAGCTGGAGCAGTGTGGTCTTTGTTAATGCTTACCTCTGGCGAGCCGGAGCAGTGTGGTCTTTGTTAATGCTTACCTCTGGTGAGCTGGAGCAGTGTGGTCTTTGTTAATGCTTACCTCTGATGAGCTGGAGCAGTGTGGTCTTTGTTAATGCTTACCTCTGGCGAGCCGGAGCAGTGTGGTCTTTGTTAATGCTTACCTCTGGCGAGCTGGAGCAGTGTGGTCTTTGTTAATGCTTACCTCCGGCGAGCCGGAAATGGCACTGTGACCCTAAAAGCCAGCGTGCTCTTTCGTTTTTAATGGAATGGAGGAAGTGGTCACTCTGTCATTTCTTTACTCATGAATAGATGTGTCAGGAAGATATTTGATTTTGCCACTGGTTTTTCAGTTAAATCTGCCTTTTTACAATGAAGCTTGTTTTTTTTCCAATTCCTGCTTGGGGAGATTGTGTCTTCCATAATACAGTCCGAGGTGTAAAGTGCAGCGTTTCACGCGACCTATTAATTGATCTCCACCGTGTGGAAAAATATATGTAAAACTACATAATAGAAATGAGTATAAAGATACACTTAATCTTCTTTTGAAAGAAATTTCAGGGAATTCAAGGAACCTGGAATTTGATGTACATGGAAATAAACAAAGGAAGGAACATTTAGAGTAGTGTAGAAAACAACGAGTGAGTGACGGCAAAGCAAATGGGTTTCATTTCACCAGGCACGGCGTTCACTGCCTCTGAAACATCTCCTTTGAAAACAGGATGAGGATGAAGAGATTAGAACCATTAACCTATATGCTGATTGACTTGCCCATGCATCCTTTTGAGGATAATTGACAAAATGCAGACAGTAAGACTGAAGTAAATATTAAAAACCGGAGATTAATACTGTATCACAACTGTGACAGTGGTGTATAATTACTGCATAGTTCCTCTTGGTAGAAAAAGACCCAGTGCAAAATTAATTTTACGTTCTGGAAGTGTCAAATTACTAACTTGTTAACTCTGTTTTTAAGAGAACACTATTTACTAGTGCTGCTCCCATGAATATAAATTATAATGTTAATGATTGTAATAAAAACAACTACCAAAAATACTTCAACACCTTGGTGTGAAGCTGTATCTGTATTTAATTTCAGAGTACCACTATACAATAAGGCTCACTTGTTATAATTGCCTATTAATGATTTCAGTAGTGTTACAACCGCATTAACAACCTGATTATAAGTCATTCATGAACCTGTCATAAGGGTACCCTTATTGGAAAATGGTCCCAATTTAAGTAATTGCAGTTTTGAGATTAATTATGAATGGCAAATAAATCTCTACAAATTTTCCATTAAAACCATATAATACCTATAGGCATATGTGGTATCTACTGTATCCTGTTTTGAACACAAATCTAGGATTTTATTAAAATTTCTAAATTTTTCTTGTTTTCTTGTTAGGGCTCAGGACACACACACACACACACACACATTGCAACAGATTTGAAATACAGAGGTAGAAAATTCAAGTCCATAAAGTACAAATCCAGACTAAGGTTTTGTTTCAGCCAACCAGTTGAGTATAAAGAGTCACAGTCACAGAGTCACAGTCACAAAGTGCTCAACTGCTTGGGTATAACAAAACCGTGGTCTGGATTTGTACTTTCTGGACTTGAACTTTCTACCTCTGTCTGTAATGTATTACTTTTGAGTAACTTCCCCAACACAGCATATGTATATTTTGGTTTAGGGTAACTCTAGCACCCTTGAGAATGTCACCTAGAACAGCATATGGGTACGGAGACGAGACGGAGGCCAGGGTGACCGATATCTGGCTGACCAAGCCATTCTCTATTTTGAATGGTGTTCAGCCATTGATAGCTAATGTCTACCAACATGCCAACTTAGGCTCATGAACTCTGACAGCCTTTAAGGGATGGAATCCATCAGTGGGAGATGTCTAACATGGAAGAACGGAACGTTTGACAATGGCAAATCCCCAGGTGGGACCTGGAAGTGAACTGGCTGCATGCCACCTGCCCCAGGGCACTATCCACAGCCACCTTCCCCAGGACACTATCCACAGCCACCTCCCCCAGGGCACTATCCACAGCCACCTCCCCCAGGGCACTATCCACTGCCACCTCCCCCAGGGCACTATCCACAGTCACCTCCCCCAGGACACTATCCACAGCCACCTCCCCCAGGGCACTATCCACAGCCACCTTCCCCAGGACACTATCCACAGCCACCTGCCCCAGGACACTATCCACAGCCACCTGCCCCAGGACACTATCCACAGTCACCTCCCCCAGGACACTATCCACAGCCACCTTCCCCAGGGCACTATCCACTGCCACCTTCCCCAGGACACTATCCACAGCCACCTTCCCCAGGACACTATCCACAGCCACCTTCCCCAGGACACTATCCACAGCCACCTGCCCCAGGGCATTATCCACAGCCACCTTCCCCAGGACACTATCCACAGCCACCTCCCCCAGGACACTATCCACAGCCACCTCCCCCAGGACACTATCCACAGCCACCTTCCCCAGGGCACCATCCACAGCCACCTCCCCCAGGACACTATCCACAGCCACCTTCCCCAGGACACTATCCACAGCCAGCAAGAGAAGAAGCAGCCTTTGTTTAATGTAGCATCTGACATAATTTACCCTGAGACATATTAAAAATCAACCCATGAGAATATCCAGCATGTTTAATACTACATACTTACATGTCAAAGGTTTATATGCAACTTCTGCACCATTAATCAAGCTAATGATAAATAAATAATATTTTCTAATAAAGCTCCTTCTATTAAACTAGTTAGACTAGTGACTAATTACACAAACACTTTTATTAGAAGAAAAAATATAGAGGAAATGTTTTCACATTTATTTATTTAGCAGATACTTTGTCCAAAGCAAGGTAAAACTGAGCTGGAGAGAACTTTACAAGCATATGCATGCCAAGGCATAAACGCAAGTAGGCTGAGCTGCCAGTGAACAAACATAAGTAATAGCAGAGCAAGAACCAAGCAATGTGTTTCAAACATTGTAAGAACCTCACGGGACTATGAAGTGTGTTGAAAACAAAGTACAGAACTAAGTGTGTTTTGGGACAATAAATGACCAGGAAAGGAACACAGAGTGATGCAGTCTAGTACAGGGCTGCTGGAACACATGGGTCTTGAGATGCTTCGTGAAAGTTGAGAAGGAATCTGGCAGCTCATTCCACTCTAGGGGAACCAGATGTGAGAAACATCTAGAGTGATGCTGGGATCACTGGGAGGTGTTGGTTTGCTGACTCGAAAAGGACAGGCTGAGTAATAGGGTGCTAAGTGGGTCAGCAGGTTAAGTCTCTGTGGCCACGATCCAAAGATCAATGGTTCGAGGCCTGGCCTCAGCAGGACGGTCACACGTCTGTGTGCGCCCCCGAATGAGGCCCCTAATCCCCAGCTCTGTGGGGGCTGCATGTTAGTTGACCCTGTGCTGTGACTCCCAAGCTTCAGAGAGCAGGATGGGGTTGGCAACAAGAGATATTCCAATGTACTTGTGCAAATAGCAAATAAAGGATTCATTATTTTCAGGAGCATCTTGATGGAAATGGATGTCCTTCCATTAACGGCTCTGAAAGGCAGCAATAAGCGCTTGAACTTGATGCAAGCGCCTAGATCAGGGTTTCTCAACCCAGTCCTCGGGGTCCACAACTGCCAGGGAATTGGGAGAAACTCCCATCTAGAGGGTGGCAATGAAATGAGTCCCAGAGGAGTGTAACGTCGAGCAGTTAGGCTGACTGAATACCAGATGTGCTGCCATGTTTGGATTCACCTGCAGCAGTCTGACAGCAGAAGCTGTCCTGCCAGTAGAGTTGCAGTCTAGTTATGAGATAAGTATTGTAAGATCAGCTGTATACTCAGACAAATCAGGCCTCATATTCCTGAGGTTATACGGGCGAATCTGCAAGATAGGGAGAAGAGTCAATCCAACAGCTGAAAACAACAATTGTTACATCAATCATTCAATGCCTCATGAAGGAAACTTTGCAAATGCATTGCCATGGATATACAATATGTTTTATTATTGACCAACACTTGCATGATGGGCTGCTGTTGATGAGGTTGGACAGTCAAGAGTTGTTGAATAGTGTAGCCTGCTGGACGGCCTACAACTGCTGGCCGATGACAACGGGTGACATAACATTTGTGGTGCTTCAACTGCTTCTACAGTAAATTTTAGAAGCAATGAGCAAGAATAGGAGGTGATAGGGATGTGACTGGAAGCGAGGAAGGTGGGAGGAAGGTGGGCATCGGAGAGAGGAAGGGCAGATTGGTGGACTGACCTGGACCATCCATATGAGCATTTGGGCATGTGCAGCAATCAGAGAAACTCCTGGTCGTATAACAAGGTAACGCAATTTAAAATCTAATATATTTAATATGATTGCTGGTTGCTCCTGTAGTACAGCAGTCTTAGGAAAGCCTATGCAACATCTTTCTTGTGTTAGATTCCTTTCTGGATTTTGTGAGTGGGGCAAGGGGGGGAGGCTTTTAAGGTGTACTCAAACTAGGTGATCTGTACCACGCCGCAGCACTTTCGACCCCCAGTGTCCAATACCATCGGTCCGCAGTGTGCCAAGGCCCGCTTGGAGAGGTGGGAATGTTCAGTTGGACTTCGGGCATGGGACGGATCTGGTGTGATCACTAACCACACCTGAGCACAGAATTCACGTCAATGATGCGACTGCACACACGTACAGTATACGGACCTGTGAGGGATGGATCGGGCCAGCCGTAGAGATCTGGTACCAACAAACACTAAATAAGCATGGCGGACGAAGGGATCACTTTGGTCTACAGCAGAGGTGCAGTGTTTGCTGGAACTGAGGAGAGTTTTCAGCAACAACTGAATGTAACACACAAAAACTCTGAGGTATCTGGTAAAATACAGGACTTCTTAAAGCATATAGCATCAATAAATGGAAAGTGCTGCTTTGCAGAGGAAATAAATCTATAAAAGGGCCGTGTGTCATCAAGCTGAAAACAACATCTTCAACGCGAAATGTCTGGTGGCCAATATGGTGATGATGAAGCCGCGCTTGGGCCTGGAAAGTTAAGCACAATGTGAGCAGAGACCAGCAGGGGAGAGGGGAGGAGGGACTATCGTGCTCGGACACGGAACAAGGCAACCGGGCCAAGTGTGAGTACAGACCTTAGGTGCTGCGGCCCAGGGACACTAAATACTTTTAATTCAGCCTTTTGGTGGAAGACCAATGCTGTCAAAATACTAATCTGTGCTCCTTCAGCATGTGAGCGCTCCTTCATGGCTAATGTTGCTTGTGTGTATTTTCTACTTAATAACTACTTATAATTATAAGTCATACGCCACTTATTTTTCTGCTCATCGAAGTTGGGTTAGGAGTTCAACATACGATAACGAGACACAGATAGACACCATTTTTCCCCACGAGCCAAACTAGCGTGGTTCATCCTGAACGTGTGCCCACTCCGAATTACGTCACGTGCAACCGCCTGACGACTTTCGAGTCTGTACCACACCATCGATTGTATAACCATCTGAACGTTTGCCTTGTCAGATTTAACTGTGAAAAGCTTGAAATGAACGGTATAAGGAATCCTTGGCTGTTCCCTCAGGCTATGGAGCGACCTGCAGTGCAGCAGGGATGGAGACGCCTGGAACCTTTCGCTGTGCTTCCATTTAAAGCTGACATTGACAGCGTTTGTTCAGCTGCAGAAATTCTCATAAAGCCAGTGAGCTTTAGAAGCAGGTCAGAATGACCTTTTTTTTACTCACTTGTTTGTCTGTTGCTAAACCGGTAACCACTAGGTACTTCAGTGTTAGGTCGGTTGTTTCGAGAATGAGGAAGGCTTGAACAATCCTTTGATTCCGACCACCTTCATGTTTTTTTGCCAGGGTGGACTTGAAATAGTAAGCTATCTGACTTAGGCATCCAACTTCATCTCACATAGACCTACCAACAATTCACTGTTATAGGGTGAGTTTTCTCAAGGTGGGTTTGACTGCACCACTCTCCGGCAACGGGGAGTCATAACTCTTAACCGACAGTCTATTCCCTGAGAGTCTTTAGGGCTTTTGACTTTTTTTGGATTTTCTGAAGAGTTTATCTGAGTAAGGAGATGAGCACACAGATTACATTTAGCATAACAGTGAGTCAGAACAGGTGTGCAATGGTTTATACAGTATATCATGAAGTAAAAATAGGATGTAATGTGTTCTGATATTATATAATTCCCAATCCAGGCAGACTGATACATATTTTTTCCATGACTGCGATGTTCAAGGGACATACCTTTGTACGTCAGTGTCCGAAAGGTGGGAGATAATGGCAAAGACGTGTCAGATGAATTCCTTGGCATACCTGTGAGCTGAACATGGTATCTTTATTGAGCTCCTGTAAAATATATAAATAGATAAAATTCAATGAAACCTTTGTATAAGCAACAAAATCATATAATTGAGTCTGAGAGTCTGATGGAGGAAAGAATGTAGCTAAGACTTTCCAATACAGGTAGAGAACATCACCTGCTGTAGCGTTTTGATAGGAAAGGAATATGTTTGTTTGTGTTTGTGTGCGAATATGATTGGGGAGCTTGTGGGATTTAATAGACACGCAAATAGATCTCTCAGGATAAATAACAGCTTTGATGACTAGGGGAGGAAATCACAGCCTACCCCCATGCATAGTTCACCTGCTGTGCTGCAAGTCATGATGCAACCACCTAGTGGTGAGGACAAGACCTCCACTGGTTTTGTACATCTTGCCAAATAAGATCATGGACAGAAGGCGAAAGTGGGATTTTATGGGGGGAAAAAGTTGTTCCTGCTTCTTTTACTAAGAAAAGGCTGCATGTTCAGATGCTACTGTGGAGCACAAGGCCCGGCAACTATCACCAGCCATTATTTTATACCTCGATGTTGTTTTAGATGAATATGTTAATTAGCAGAATCTATGGCTTCTTATTAGCATGATTATCTAACAGTGGTGCGTGTCAAAATGTAGGCTGAAAAGAACACATCAGAATCCAAGACTGCCGACTCGCTCGTCACTTCAGAAGGCAAATGTAATTTGGAGACGTTGTCGTGTTTATGCAGCTTTTCAGAGCGAGACGATCTAGCATCGCATTTTAAACAGAAATATAGTAGTAAAAATAACGACAAAATGCACCAACTGTCATTCCTTCTCTGTTCTTTGTCACATATTTTTTTTGCATTTTAGACACTCAGAATTGCTTCATATTTCCCTTCCTTATCATAAAGACGCAGCTCTAATGAGATGAAACGTGAACAATGGTCTATATTGGGGGAAATGTTTAATATTCCATCCATCCATTTTCTAGACCCGCTTGTACTATTTAGGGTCCCAGGGCTGTGCAGCCTATTCTGGAAGCTATGGGTGTACGACGGGGAGTGACTTTTAATGGCCATACCAAAACAACATGGTATACATATCGCAAATTGGTAAAGCACTGGCTGCTCTTTATTCTTAGGGGGATTAATAACCTGCCACCCCCCCCCCCCATTGGAGCTGATTTTTTTTGTAGTATAAGTACACCTAAATAATCATGAATGTAATTCAAGTGAAGGCCTTTTCTCAAACTCCAGAATGCTTGACCTTCTAACAACTGTGCCATCCACTGTAAGCTCCATGGTGTTTCGGCCGTTCTTAGTCAATGCACTGATCTCCAGGGCTTCTGGTACGGATCTGCAGGACCTTTTATGTCAGAGGCTGTAATACCGAGAGACTCGATCGGGCGGGGGGAAAAAACTGCATGAGAATCCATCCCTTCACTTGTGATGAGTGTCAGCGCTCATACAGCCAGCCTCGCTCTTCCTACTGCCTTGCTGAAGAAGAACGGAGTGTGAAATGTCTGTCTGGACTTCGCAGAGTGTAAGGAATAAGTGGGACCATTTTTCTTGCGAAACAAAACGAACGTGTTAAATGAGACGCATTGTCCTTGTTGTAATAACGTTAATAATCAGATGTAAAAAAACCAAAAAACTAATGGCAGCTGGCATGTGGAACATGGAGCATAAAAGTGAAGCAGCCCCCCCCCACCCTCCCAGCTACTGCTCCATGGAAGCGTTTGGTTTCTTTCAAGGACAGAATTTTTGGCCGTATTGAACACAAACAAAATCCCAAACTGGAGCACTGAAACCAAGCATCCTGTTGAAGGTCACATGACAGCCTGCTCAGTTCAAAGGTCAGGGATTTGTGAAGTAGCATAAAAGTACAAACGTGCATTAATAATAGAGACCAGGGCTGCACTGGGCATTTAGCACATCACGGAATCTGCCAGTGGGTTTGTGGGCCACAAAAATTCATCCTGGGAACACCCTATGATCGATACATTTTATGATAATGATGGAGCTGTATGGGAAAAATCCTTACAGGACCCATGTTAATATGACAGGGATTTGAGCCAACGCACATCCACCCTGTAAGTCCCCAATGCTACCAGTTTGTGCCTCTGTCTCTAACATAACAGAAACCTGCACTTTGCCCAAACTGAGAAACACCCACCCAGTCTCCCACTTACCGCCTCACTCAGTTACTCACAAATGCTGCATTATGACAGCACTGTTTATGAACAATAGAGAAAGAGCGACAGAGAATTTCCAGACACCCCCCCCGCCCCCCCCCCCAGGTGTTATTCCCTTCACCAGCTCTTGTTTGCCCCTGAAAACTCCATGCTGATGTTCCTTCGGCATTCCAGGTTCCACCTGACGTTCCTCTTCTTGGTTATTTATTTTTTAAAATGTGCCTCATAATTCCGATATATTGCTGGTGCATTCCACCGGGTTGCCTAGCAACGCCAGTCCAACACACAGCTTTGCTTACAGTATTGTATTACACTAACAATGCCGCAGTCGGAGTCAAAGAAAAGCCTGTTAAATATATGCAATATAAATTGTATGCGTATCATACTTCATGTTTGCACTTGCTGTTTCCAGGCTAAATATTAGACACCTAAATTTACGAGAACGTGACTGCCAATCACAGCGCTGCGCTCCCGCGTTACGAAGGCTTACATGTGCCCGCTCACCCCCCTGCCAGTCCCCTAGGCACCTGCCTGTCTTGGCAACCTGCATGACGGAGTTAATCTGCCTCCACATGGAAACCGTAGTGAAGCGGCCTGGACCCGGCCAGCCGCCTAGAGCTGCTTGGGAAGTGATGGAAGAGTGATGGGTGTAGGCGCGCGCGAGCGGGGAAGCAAGGGCACTGATGATGTCACTTCCAGAGATGGTCATATTTTGAGTAATCATGATAACCATGCAGGATTCTGTGCAGATGTTTGGCTGCACTAGCCTCTATCGCTAACGTACAGTTAGCCTGGGCCCTCTATCACTTTCACTTCGCTGCACGCTACCGAAAGAAGGCAATACCTACAGAGCTGTGACGCCACCCCCCCCAGGCTGGGCCGATAAGTCTCTTCACTTCCCCATGCGGTCAGGTTTACAGACATTTGTGAAGGAACGGGTCGTTCTAAAGAGCTCAGTGAATTCAAGCAAGGTGCTG
>JABFEB020000002.1:9249427-9267222 GCA_019775895.2 Stomatorhinus ivindoensis | reverse complement strand
GCTGCCTTTCCTTTCCCCCAAACTGCTTGCTAGCATTCAGTTTCACTCATTTTTCCATAATGCTACTGAAATTATTATTATTAGGTTTCCACGGGTCGTGTATAAGGTGCAGTTTGATTTGGATTCTGATAACTTGGAGTTTGACACCACTAGCGATATGAAGTGAGTGAGTGTGCGCATTTGTGATTACGACCCTGACCTTCCAGTACCGGCAGTCCCCGGGTTAAGAATGTCTGACAAACAACTCGTACTTACAAATGGAGTGCCATGTGTATATAAAAAATTCAGGTTAAATACAATGGTTTGTAATAACGAACGCACGCACTTTATGATGCTCATTTAAACATTGTGCAGCTTCAGCGTTTCGTCAGCTCAGGGTACAGTGCAGTAACGTACGTAGCTACTCTTAGTATTGCTGTATAATTATTAGTATTATTATTATTCTGCTGCGATGGGCTGGCCCCCTGTCCAGGGTTGTTCCCTGCCTCGTGCCCGTTGCTTCCGGGTAGGCTCCGGACCCCCCGCGACCCAGTAGGATAAGCGGGTATGGAAAATGGATGGATGGATGGATTATTATTCTGATTTACGTACAAATTGAATTTAAAGACAGACTTAGGGAATGGATCTCGTTTGTAACCCGTAGACTGTCTGTAATAAACAGTAGCTAAGGGAGAAGTATTCAGTCACATTGGTAACACTATCAGATAGACAATGCCGGAAATACAGAATGGGGAATACCTTCTATTGTAAGTTGTATTAAAATGTTGTGAACTACGTTCCCTGATTTTTAAATGTTGTTGGAAGTGTCAGTCATTCAGCTGCAGGATTTCCAGTCAATCAAAATGCTATTCAAGGCCTCGTGGAATGAAAAGTTAATTCCCTAAGCTATGATCCCGTCAACAGGCCACGACCGATAAAAGAAGCGGAGATGAACTGCAGCACATTCAAATACCATCAGAACCTTATTGTCACGTCTCTGCTTTCTTAACTCCGCCTGCCTCAGATGTTTGGTAATAAGCTGAAGGCCGTGAGGAGAAGAACATGGCTGAGAACGTGAGGCACTTAGCAAGATGCCAATGGTGACACAGCAGCTGTGGAGCTTTATGACACTTTCCCCATTTTTCTTTTAACGAACAATTAAAACAACCATATGTCAACAACACAGAGTTACCAGCGCAGAAAAGCTACAGACCAAAGTTTCCCAATCCGGGCCTTGTGGACCCACAGGCAGTCCATGATATGGAGTATCTGGGAGCAAAAACGTGGAGGGAGCAAAAACGTGGAGGGAGCAAAAACGTGGAGGGAGCAAAAGCATGGAGGGAGCAAAAACATGGAGGGAGCAAAAGCATGGAGGGAGCAAAAACGTGGAGGGAACAAAAACATGGAGGGAGCAAAAACGTGGAGGGAGCAAAAACATGGAGGAAGCAAAAACATCTCTAGGTCCGCCAGAAGCGGGTTGAGAAACCCTGTCATAAAATACCAAGCAGCTTCTCCAGTATGTGAGCTGCCTGGTAATATTGAGCAATGAAGGGGAAATAACTTTTTAAAAATTTAGCGCTTTTCCTAAAGTGGAAGGCATAAAGACAGAGTCAAATAACATTGGCACTAACTGAGATAGCACAGTTCAGAGTCACATGGGATGAGTGGAGCTGTTCTCTCACGTGAGAGAACGCAGTTTTCTGGGCCCTGTGACCCCGCTCATGCTGATTCTCCGCTGTCTCCAGGTAGCGAGCAGGCACTCATTAAAATGCTTTAAAAAAACCAGGAGCCTCTCAACACAGGAGTTTCCTGAGTTTCCTGAGCCTTGAACACACCGCTTGGTTTAACTTTTAATTAGCTTGAACCCTGAGATGTTTCATGAGATGTTTGTCTGAGTCGCTTCCTCTTGCATCCCAAAGGTCACGCACTGATGTCTTTTTCATTTCTTCAGATCACCAGAAACTGGAGAGAGAAGCTCGGATCTGCAGATTGCTAAAACACCACAATATTGGTGAGTCACCGACAGCCATCACAAGCTGATATGCATTTACACTGACAGCATACCACCATTTGATCTGGAGGGTGAACAAAGATATTATTAATGCAAAACATGCACGTTTGTGTCATGTGGAGCACATTAAGTTCAGCTGGCTTTCACTTTTCAGTGCCCCATCCTTCCAACCTTGTTTAGTGGAGACGTGGGTTGAAAACAGTCCCTGTTAGGTGGAGCTACAGCGTCCGCCTGGGGAGGGAGCGCGTCACTTTTTGATTAAGAGGCTGTTAAAGGCCGTTTCATGGGATTTTCTGCGGTAAATCATTATTCACCCGCGGGCTGTTTTCATGTGGCATTGTAATGATATTCATGGCGGCATCGCTGAGTGAGAAAGACGAGTTGAGGTGTCTTCCCTCATGGGAGGAGTTTTGGCGTAGGCGTCGACAGCTGATAGCGAGCGGGGCGCTCCGTCAGTAGTGTCACTGGGGGGTCTGTTACAGCTTTATGCTCCCCTTCATCAACTGAAAACAGATCTCTGTTAGAGGCCTGTAGCCTTGTATCCATCACGTATCTGCTAGTCTGTTCCTGTAGACTAGTTCCTGTAGATGAATTAGTCAGAGGATGTTGGAAACAATGAAGAGCGTCATGCAGGAATATCGGGCTGAAGTGATATTCTAGAGTTTTTATTGGTCTCACACTACGGGAGCTGTGTAATTTCTGTAGAATGCCACTTCTGTTCTAACAAATCTAAATTGTGGACATTATGAAACCTTTTTTAATGCTTTGACACTACAATCATTCAAGGATGCTGTTCCAATCGTAATGTGCCCCCCCCCCCCCACACCATTTTATAGTGGGCGGCGAGGTGCAAAAATATTCAAACTTCAAAGATTATTCTATATACATTTTTGAAGCTGTACACTGGGACCATCAGTGGAGGCTCTTCTGATGTGACATTACACCGATTACGACACATCTACGTTTTTAAAGTGTCTGACTAATCTCAGCTTTTTAAACATCAGCTCCTATAGACATTGTTATGCGTGTCTTACACACAAAGTGGTTTATGATTATCTGTGGAAGTATTGTACGTTGTTTTGCTGGACCTCCTGTTTCGTGACACTCATGATGAAAAGTCCCTCCCTTCCCCTGTAATGACACACCAACCTGTGAATGCAGGTTTGTACACACACACACACACACACACAGGTTTGTAATTATATCTTTGCAGGGATTCTCCATTCATTTCTATGGGGAAAACTCTAATCCCAACTTAATGACCTTATAACCCCCACCCAGCCCTAACCTTAGCCATAAGTAACCAAACAAAATACAAGATTTACGGCAATTTCAACATTTTTAATTGCATTCACGGATCTTTGTGGGGACCTGAAATATGATCCCCATAATATTAAAAGACAGGTTTTTTTTTTTTACATTGTGGGGGACATTTTGTCCCCACGATGTAATATAAACCTAACCCACACACACACACACACACACACGCATACAAACACTACAACAGCAGCCAGCCGAGATCCACGCTGCGCTGGAGCTGCAACAGGCAGCTGGAATGCGATCAGAGCAAGAGTGGGGCGCAATTCTAGCAGCGCAGGTGCGACTGAGGACATCACGGCACGGCGGGTCACTGGGAGCCAGCTATGGTTTCGCAATAACATCTGACATAACGAATATGACGATAATAACAGCCTAACAGGCAGTCTCCTCACTTAGGACATTCATCCTTAACGTCTTTTATATAATTACTCAGTGCCTCTGTGGGAAAGACAGAGTCCTTCGCATGAAACTGAAGTTTCATTTTGTGTTTCCATTGTAGTTGTGAATCGGAGTAAGAAGGGAACAGGACAGCAAAAGCCCTGAATAAACAGACATAAAAATGGGGGAGATCAAACAAACTGAACTGTGTGCGCATGCAGCGTGTTACTCCGCTGTTTGGCAAACCAGGCGAAACACAACTATATGTAAAAGACGGTGGGAACGAGGATTTGGTATAATGAATTAATACTAATGACTATGGTCACCGCGTTGTAAAATGGTTACCCCCCCCCACCCCCCATTCCCGCAGCTGTTTATGGAGAATGACTGTGTATCCGAACATTCCCAGAAGACTTCCTTTCCTGGATCTGGGAAACATACTGCTTATGGGATCCAGCTGAGACACTGTGCAGTGAAAGCTGTGCTGGCTGTCAGCGCCACGCTGTGCTTCAGTGTTTCATGGTCTTAACTTTTCATTTTAATCTGGGCCGTGAGGTATGGTTAGCAGCTGAAGACTGACCCACTGCCGCGATCGAAAACAGGACCCAATATTGCGCAAGCGCTTACAACTTTACCCAGACAGCATGCCTCCGTACCTGCCTTCTGTGCTTCATTTAACCAGGATAAACGCCCGAATCAAAAGTACCAGTAAGGAAACACTTTACTTGACAAGGCACAAACACTTAGTAATAAAAAAAAGTTTCTTCTGAATTACAAATCATGAACAAATCATGTATAAATATAGTAGAGACTTGAGATAAAAAATGCATCACGATTCATTAATGATGATCACTAACACTTTACTTGAGAAGACATGAATAATATAGCAGCACATGCTTACTTAATACATTAATTAATCAGTAATTAGGTGTTTGTTATGTACTCTCATGATTGATGAATGATGAACAAGCATGGGATCAGTACATGACAAACACTTAGTTACTGGTTAATTAATGCATTAAGTAAGCATGTACTACTACATTATTCATGTACTCTCAAGTAAAGCTTGACCATGATGAACAACAAACTTGAGATCAGTATTTCACTTGTGTTACACAGTGCTTGGTACTTCAGTAGTACAGAAAGGGTTACAAAACTGACACATACAGTACCCAATATAGGGACTGTCTGACAGAAAAGATGCATTACGATTCATTGATAAACGAAAATCAGACAGGTATGTAACTAATTCTTAGTTTGCGGTTAATTAAAACATAAGTAAGAACCTAATACTACATTTTCCCTTTGCAATCAGTGCCCCCTCAGGTAAAGTGTCTCCCACAGCCAGAAGGGCACTGATTCCCCAGAACATTCTGGGGACCCGGCACTCCACAGGGACCCTTGAATATGAAAATTAGGCAACATACAATTTTGGTGGGGGGCCTATGATTTCAAAGTACAATGATATCACAGGAACTCAAAGACTACTGGAGTATGGTATATATCCATGTTCCAGTTCTTCAGGAGTTAATACCATGATGTGATGTTGACCTCATGCATGTAAATGGTAAATGTCTATTTTAGAATGCAAACAAAATCTTGTTTTTGTCTTATGGTATTATTTTTCCTCAGCCTAATTGTCCGCCCAGTAGTCTCAGGGAAGTGGACTGAATGGAGCAGTCTGAGAAGGTCACCAGATCATTGTGGCCTTGTGAAAACCAAGGGCGCTGAGATAATGAGCCTAAATGGAAGAAATATTAAATTTCATTATGCTGTCTGGCACTGCACCATTCATGGAGACACTGGAAGGGAAGGTGGCTATCCTCATGTCACATATTTTACCTGTGAGCCTGAAAATTTCATACCACTTACCTGGTGTGAATTAGCTGAGCCATTTAGAGACACATATATTCGCCGGCAGATTGTTAGCATTTAATGCATTGGGACAATTAATCAATTAAGCTATCAGCTGCATGCGCCCTTCGGCGGTGGGGCATCCCCTTCAGGGAATTCCCCGTGCTGTGCCAGCTGGAAGAGCTTCCAGGCAATCTGCAAAACGATCCTGAGTTAGTGGTAAGAAGATGGATGGAAATGACTTTGAAATGTGATCTATCTTCTTATCCCGTACAGTGTGAAGGAGGAGGTGAGTCCTGGAGCCCACCCAAGGCAGAGGTGCATCCTGGGATAGATGCTAGTCTGTCCTATGCCATACAAACCATACAGAGATAAAAATTCACAGTAACACTGTTCTTGAAACTACCATCTATAATGAATTATAATGATCAGCACAAGAATTAATAAAACATTACAGCGTTGTCTATTGACAGCCATAAGGCATTATACTGTTGATTATAATACTTCATAAGCTCCAATGAAGCTCTGATCTATAATGCACCATAGACGCCTTAATAATGCATTATAATAGTCAGTATAAGCATTAAGGATGCTTCGTGCTGCATTATGATGGCGTCTATAGTGCATTATAGATGTTAGCTTTATAAAGGATTTACAATGCATAATAAACATGGCTATACTATCATGCTTTTCCTTGCAAATATTCATAGCCATGTTTGTAATGCTTTATGAATGGACTACAATGTGTTGTGAATGTGTTCATAGATTCTCACAGACAGGACGTTCATACAAAGTGCTGCCAAATTCACCTGCATGTCGTTTGGCAGCGGGAAGCAACCTGTGCTGCAGGCGAAATGTGCAAAAGCCCCGGCTCTGATATGGAAGGCAAATGCGCCGCCCACTGAGCCATCGCGCCCCCCCTAATTGCAGTCCCGATTCATTATTATAATTATATGAAAAATCTTTGCTCTTAAAACGAGTGGCTCTATTTTTTTTAATATTGCGGAGCTTCGTAAAAAAAAGAATTTGCTTGCATTTTAAATATTGCTCTCTCCCTCTCCTCCCATGCCTTCATCCGCCTCTTTCCGCATCGCTTTAGCTGCTGGGGTGCCTAGTTATAGATAAAACGCGCTGCATTTCTATGATAGTCGTCCAAACACACTTTGGTTGAGGTCTCAAGAGATGCATGAGTGACAGCATGGCGTAACAGGAGGTGTTTGATAGTAAGCCTGTCAGCATGACAGTCTCCATGTCGAATGACATCAAATCATCGTTATTCATAGGAAGCAGATCCATTCACAACAAAATGTATTGCAGAAGCTCGTCTAATTGCCCTGACTCTGCATTTCATCCACGTTGAGTTAAAGGAGTAGCAATTGTAATAACCTATATGTTTGTTAAAATAGTACTTGTGTATCACTGATGTTAGATGCACCATTGTTGAGTTTTTTTGTTATATTGGTGCTGTTTACTGCGGAGAACAGTGTCTGGTATGCTACATGAATAAACTAAAATAAATTTTCTGCAAGTCCACTAAATCTTAGACATATGTGCCGGAAGGGAGAGCCAGACATCACTGGGTGTAACTCTGACGTGACCCTGACTGGCCTGAGAGAAACGTCCCATTTGAGTGACTTATGGGAGCATTGGGAACCAGAACTGGCCTGAGGAATTTCTATACAAAGAAGCTTGCAGACCTACATGCAGCATGCTCCACTCCACGGGGGATCCCATGCGGCCTGTTGGCTAGAGATACCCAATGATAAGCTGTGAAATCACCCTGATTGGCTTATTGGTGCCTGTGGCATGTTAAAATAAAGGGACCTAAAAAGTGGGCGTCGCTGACAGGAAGGTCTGTGATGTCTTACTGCCCTCAGTTCCCTAACTGGGGAGCTACAGCTGTCTGGATCTGACAGGCGACACAAAGCACACAAACTTTTGAGTGACAATAAAAAATAATAGAGAGAAGTTAATAGTATGGGGGTGAAATCGGCACCCAGGTCTCAGGGGAGGCGGGCCGGGCGCAGGGGGAGCGGGCCGGGCGCAGGGGGAGCGGGCCGGATGCACGGGGAGCGGGCCGGGCACAGGGGAAGCGGGCCGGGTGCAGGGGAAGCGGGCCGGGCTCAGGGGAAGCGGGCCGGGTGCAGGGGGAGCGGGCCGGGTGCAGGGGGGAGCGGGCCGGAAGCAGGGGAGGCGGGCCGGGAAACTTCCTATCACTAAATCTGTGAATTGAGTATTTCTTCTTCTGTCAAACACCAAGTCATTGTTTATTCCGGTTCTAGAACTAATGCTATCTGTAAACCCAGGTTTCAGTTTCAGTTCTCTCTTCCAACCATCTCTACAACAATGATTATACGTGCGTTACATCTAACAGACTTGGATCGTTTGGAATCCAAGAAAAAGCTAACGAAACACAAAGCTGAAGGCTTTTTCCACAAGGTGGAGTGCAAGTTGACTGTAGAGGCAGCACGAGCAGCAGCAAAACAGCGATTTAATCCCTCGCTGTGATTTCTAGTGAGAAAACTCCAGGCGTACGCGATGTAGGCTCTGGGACGCAGCGTATGGCACGGTAAAAAACATGAGTAGGATCCGCATGGAGAAGCGGCCATCTGCTCAGCGCAGGTAATAGGCCACACATAATGTGGATGTGATGCAACTGCAGTCATTCTGAGCAAATATTGGTGATGGAGTGAAAGAGGATGTCTCTCCTCGCCGATGACCCACACAAACACCCCCATGCTTCCACCCTCCCACGCACTCCTTCAATCTAATATTTCCCGCTTGTGTGACTGCAGACGTATGTACAGTATGTGCAGAAAGGGTGGAGAAAGATTCTATTATGTATGTAATCTTGGATATTTTTTCTAAAACAGAAATAAAATCAATCAAAAACACACCGGAACTTAAGAACCCTCAACATCTTTCAATTTGATGTTTATTTTTCAAAGGCAAGAGGAAAGCAGTTTATCACAAAACGGCGAATAGAAGAATATCTGCCAGAGTGCCACGATATTGGTCAATTCTTCATCTTTCACCTGCCCCTGCTTTTCACGATGTTGCCTCTCTTCCATTTGCAGTCCGTCTTCATGACAGCATCTCGGAGGAGGGACATCATTACCTTATCTTTGATCTGTGAGTATCTCCTCCTCCGCCCTGCCGGGTTGCCTTGACCTCGATATCACTCATAGATTCCTTCACAGCGCACGCCGCGGCACTGCGAACACACCGGCCTCTCTGGCAGGGAGCGTGCGGCACGGTTTGGCTGCTGTCACTTCCGTCTTTAGGCTCTTCGTTAGCCGGGCGGGGCCCCCCCCCCGCGTTTCTCTCACACAAATATGCACTTTCAATTAGTTAATATAAACTAGGGATTGCTGCATATATTTAGATGGTAATGACTAATGACTCGTGAATTATAAGAGTATAACAATGATATTGTTCTTTGACGTGATGGCAGCAGCAAATGTAAGTTAGCGTGACGGTTATGACATTTTTGAAGAATAAAACAGTAGATAAATAATGTCACTCATTTTAACAAAACAAAGTTTGAGCAAGGTTACACTGAGGCCCTTTTCTACGGGATTTGTGTCATTTCAGTGAGCAATTGGTATCTGAACTAGGCAGCATTTAATATGTTAACCTTTTAAATATGCCAGGTCTAATGGGATCATGTCCCATTCTTGGGGGGAAATATGAGCTATGTTTCAGTCATCTACGCTGATTTATTTGCAGGTTCTCTGATCTCAAGGTGGCAACCCTAAAACACAGCGTTCATTAACACCTGTGGTGAACCGCTCTGGGGCCTAACACGGATTTCCCACGTCCTTCATATGTCACTTTGATATGATTTGAAAGTCCATCACAGGCAAACGCTGATCCCTTCAGCAGAGCTGACGCAACGTAGTATCAATGCAATGCTACGACTTTTCGGTAATGCAATCAAATACAGTAAATGCGGAATCTGAACGAGGAAAATAGAGGCAGCTGGCCACCGATTGGGTGTCGCATTAAAGCGACTGTGTCACTGGTGCCTGGCAGCTTCCCTGACTGCAATTCTGCCCGCCTTTGGACGCAGGTTACTCAAAACAAAAATGCAAAATAACATCTTTGGAAACCAGTGGTTGGCTTGGTGTGCACATTAATGCTGTTCTGCTCTCTGGTTTATACAATTAGCTTTGCCTTTATTTCAGGTATTATGTAGGCATTGTGATTTTTTTTAAGCCCACTGGGGAGATTACAGAGCACATTGCAGAAAGACGGCTACTAAACTTAGCAATCATTGACATGAAATGCATGAAAAGCAATGCTGGGCCTAACGGCACTTAACACATCCAGAGTTGGCTTCAGATGCGCTGAGAAGACAGCGCCGGCTGCTTGGGTCAGGAATCTTGAGGATGATTATGCAACAAGCCTGATACATTCAGGGTTACAGTTTATCCCAACATCCCGATATGGAGCCAATAAAAACTAACCTGCATAGTGTCTTTGCTTAACATATATTCTGTATATTAAATTGCGCCTAAGGGTAGAAATGGCCATGTAATTTACTGAGATATTCTACATACCCGGGATGGCGTATTGGTGCAGTGGTTAGTGCTGCTGCTTCACAGCAAGAAGGTCCTGGGTCCTTTCTGTGTGGAGTTTGCATGCTTTCCCTGGGTTCGCGTGGGTTTTTGCTGGGGGCTCCAGTTTCCTCCCACGGTCCAAAAGCAAACAGGATAGGTTGATTGGTGACTGTAAATTGGCCCTGTGAGTGTGTTGGTGACTGTAAATTGGCGCTGTGAGTGTGTTGGTGACTGTAAATTGGCCCTGTGAGTGTGTTGGTGACTGTACATTGGCCCTGTGAGTGTGTTGGTGACTGTAAATTGGCCCTGTGAGTGTGTTGGTGACTGTAAATTGGCCCTGTGAGTGTGTTGGTGACTGCCCAGGGTTGGTTCCTGCCTGATCACAGGTTAGGCTTCAGTCCCCCCTGCGACCCCAGTTGGGATTCAGCAGTTTCAGAAAATGGATGGATTCTACATACCCAAGATTCCTTCTAGGGTTGGCTTTCACTTGGAGGAAAAAAATACCTACTGGATAATAGCAATGGAATGATTGTGCAATTGGTCTGTTCTGATGAATCCCCTCTGCATTAGGATCCCTTAATCCTGGTCCTGGTGACCCGCCAGCCGCGCCACTCATCTATTGTTCTTGACTAATTAACCTTGATTGTCCTGTTGAATAAATAAATGACACTTACAGTTATTATCATTTATAATTTACATAATAATTGAATCCAAAGTCACGTTAGTCAGGTAATAGCAATAATTATAAATGATATTAAGAAAGCAACAAAAACGTGAAATATTTTAAAATGTGCCTGCAGACTTAATATAATTCAGATTTATCTTAGAAAACATTACAGGTCTGTTTGTACTTTAAATGATATTCTAGCCGAAAACTGAATAAATACTAAATTAGCACTGAATGTAGGTTAAATTAATTAAGCCCTTACTTGATTGCTTGGAGGACTGAAAAATCAAGCATTCAAATACCTTTTGAACTAAACATGATTTGAATTCCACTGTTTATTCAAATGCTCTAACAAAGGCTGATTCATTAAGAGCACAGCTGGAACACAACCAATATGCACACTGCAGGAACAGGCTCATAATTAAGAACCTGCTCTGTACACTCCTGTTAGACAGAAAAGAGCTGTATTCAGAGACTACGGCTCCCTTAACAGTGAACTTCACGTCAGCAATCAGCCATTACTGTTTTCATTTGCAACAAAAAGAACACACTCTTGGTTCCTGTACAGCACTGAGTGCAGTTTCAAGAGCTGCATACATGCTGTGCAAAATCAGTGAACATGCTGTGTATGGTACATATGAGCCGTGCGCGACTACGAATGCACAAGGGGGAGAACGATCGCATTTGTGCAAACGACCTCTGATCATGACCTGACGGTCATGACCTGACAGAGTTTTGAATGGCTAGTAAACTCATGTGATGGTTTCTGCGGTAACCTTTAGGTCAGCTGTTCAAACCCAGGTGTGAGGATTCCTCAGCCGATCAGTCCTCTAATTAGTGATTAGGGAGTCGCAGCGAAAACCCGCATACGCATTTTCTGCCTATCCCTGCTCTAAAGAATATAATCGACAGTATGATAGAAATGAGACTTTCTTAGCATTATACATACCAAATATTTCTGACACCGAAATATATGCACTCTGGTCAAACACAGGCAGAATACACAGAATGCTCTCAGGCTAATTGATGTCTATAAACTTCCCATAATGCATTGCTGTGTGCATTAATTGTTACAGCCCACGTAGACCCAGGCAAGCGACACCCCCAGCACCCGCTCCATCTAAGGCGAATTGGCACCCCACCTTAGAAGGTGGGGTTCTAGGCAGCCCCTTGTGCCACCTTTTGGGTTGTGTGGGAGTCCTTTGATGGACTGGCATCCAGCCTGAGGTGTACCTGTGTACACTAGACCAGGCCCCAGGTGCCCAGGACCCTGACTTGGATACATCGTTAGAAGAATTACGCTCTGCTTGCTTGCTGTCTCAGTTTTGCACCAGGACTCAGTGCAGTAGAAGGGCGGGTTTTGTGTGTGAGCACTGGGTGTCATCTTAGGACGTTCTGAAGGGAGCGGTCCATAAAAAAACTGGAGCACATGTCCGTGATAGAACCCGGGGGATTTCCTGGGGTCATTCGGGAGAACTGAGAACGCGACAACGCGATGAGAGAAAGAACATTCTGGGAGTACTGCGCTGAATTCTCCATAGACGAACCACTTACTGTGGCTAGGGTCACGGGGAGACAAGGCTGGTTTACACCAGGGCTGCGTAACATTTTACAAAGAACAAAAATATTGTTCTTTGAATAGATTGGGAATCAAAGTTACCTGACACTCTTCAATATTCTCCGTCTTTGAAATAACATTGAGACAAAGCTTAACTTTTGCTATTGGACGCAACCCTGAGAGGATAATCTGAGAACTGGCGCTTTGAAAATATAGGGTTACGGAGCCAGAAAAACTTGCATTGTGAAACGGTCTGAAAAGGCGTTCTGTTCGCTTTTCTGCGTGTTGAATGAAGAATGCAATTCATTCCTAACCATAACATTAAAAATAAGTATCTACTCTTTCCTTAGAACCTAAAATAATTAAAACCTAACAAATATATGACTTTGTACAATAAAATCCACACATATTTTGGGAAACAACACCGAGTAAACTGTGAGTAGAGAAGGATTTTTCTACAGCTTTGATGGGGGTGACTTGGTCTGGGGTGTGAATCCTCTGTTCCCTGTGATCCATACATGAACTGTTCGGATGTCAGACAAGGACACGAGGAGTTGCTGTGACAGAGGATGACACCCCCACGCATCTGTCCAAGGAGACTGTCCACATGTGTCATGGGCCATGGACAATTAATTAAACTGTGCACACGCATGTGTTTTTGTGGATGTAAGGGACGAGTGAACAGGAAATGTGCGTCCATCGGCCATTTCATGCCCCTCTAACCTCATAAACTGACCAAGGTTTGCTGGAAATTCCATTCCTCCTAATATCATGCTGTGTGTGGGGGTGGCGTACAGGGGGGGGTGTCAAAAAGTTAACCTGTCCTCTCCCGTTGTCCATGACATAGACAGCTGTTGAATAGTGCCAGGCATGCTTGAGAGAGTAAACCCAGACGCAGCGCACTAACAAACAGGACTATAAAGTGACACGTAGGGACTTTCGCAGCCAGGGGCCATGAAAGATTACAGAGAAGCTTTTGTTCAGTTCTTTGTGCACTTCTTTGGAGTCCCACAAGATAATTAGCACTTGAAAGTAAACTTATTTTGAAGAGAACATTATTTACATATTGGCTCTCTTTTGTCTTTTCGCTGCCATTACAAACTCATTACCCCTTGTGTTTGTTCTGCCTAAACCAGGGTGACGGGAGGGGAACTCTTTGAAGATATCGTAGCCAGGGAGTATTACAGCGAAGCGGATGCCAGGTGATGGATTCACCCTGTGTTGGCTGCTTTTCCTTGTCATTCCTTCTTGACCTTTTCGTTGAGTATTCTCAGTGCGTTTCAAACAAAAGCCTGCATCTCGGCTAGGAATTTCAAGGAACATTAACCTTGTCAGCCATGATGTCACACCACTAAGTGTTTCAATTGAACCATGAATTCAGCACATGTAAGTTTTTTTTCTGTCAACGGCATCATTCACAACGTAGGTGAGACACTTAAAGACAAGCACATTCACCCTCTCTGTGAGGTATATACATTCCATCAGAAGCTAGTAACGATTATCTGGACATTGATTACTTACTATCAATATGTAGCATGTGCAAAACAGCGTGAAAACCAATAATAAAAGAAGCTGAAACATCCCCACAGCTGACAGAATGACCTTCAGGCTTGTAATAAGATGGATGTTTCAAGTTACTTTCAATCTTTGAGGAATACAGATCTCTTATTAGCATGTCTGTCTTCCACTGATCAATTAGCGTTAGCTGTATGCACCAATTTAATGTATAAACGTCTTTCCTTTTATATTAGCCATTGTATTCAGCAGATTCTGGAAGCGGTGCTGCACTGTCATCAGATGGGGGTTGTTCATAGAGATCTCAAGGTAAGACTTGTTCTGTTCGGCCTTTAAAGTGTACCACCTAGCCGTTCCTCATTAGCCTTCCCTAAAGGGAATCACAATGAGTCCTATATACTGTAGGTTAACGCAGTCAGGGGAATTTGATATGGAAAAGCCATTTGTACATTGTCAGCTTCCTCACAAGTACTCAGCATACATAAGTGTCACAGACATAAATGTAAAACAGAAGTGAACATTTGTCATTGAATCTCACTTCCTAGACGGGTGTTTTCAGCGGGTGTCTCCTCTGAGTCTGCTTTTCCTAAAATGTGATATCCTTCACTGTCACTATTGTGCGAACTGATTTAATTTATACGGTTATCTTTTTACTCTGTATATAACATCTACTTGTATCATGTTATGAAATGCTTTTTAAATTCAGACCGACAATGTCTGAGAAGACTTGTATGAGAAAGATAAGCTACAGTGAAAGTCAGCAAGAATGAAGCAGAATAGATTGGACTGTGCTGCTTTAGGTGAAGGTGCATTCAGCAAGTGTTTGGGGGAAAGTCTCTGACAACTTTTTACGAACTGGTTGGAACAATTTTTGTCCACTCATGCTCTGTTAAACATGTGAATTGCTATGGTCCTGGATGTTTCAAGTCTTTCAAAAGATTCTTAGTAGGATTTATGCTAGGATATTTCCTTACTCTTAAAGGGAGTTTCGCAGAAAGCAGTCAGTTTCCTCTGCATTTCAGAAGGAGTAAATTCCTTGTATTTCATTTAACGGAGAATAATTGGTTTCCTGTGTTTCATTCCAAAAAAAGTCCTCACCTTCTTGCACTTCACTTCATCGGGTGGCCATTAGTTTAATGTGTTCCATTTGACAGAAAGTCACCACTTTCCTGTGTTTCATTTTGTGGAATTGTATGTTAACTGTTTTTCATTTGACAGAATCATTGGTTACCTGAGTTTCATTTCACAGAGTGTCATTGGTTACCCGTGTTTCATTTCACCAAAAGAAATTCCTTTGCTATGCTTTTCATTTCACAAAAAATCACTGATTTCCACAGGGAGCCATGGGTTATATACAGTTAATTTCAGATAAAATCATTGTTTCCCTTTGTTTCATCTGATAGAAAGTGATACTGTAGGTCCTGTGTTTGATTTTTCCTGAAGCCACCAGGTTCCTAAGTTTCATTTCACAGAAGCTCATTGGGTTCCTGTTTCATTTCACAAGAAGTCATCAGTTTCCTGTGTTTCCCATCTGCTTACCTTCATTTCTGTTTGCAGTTCCCCTCCAGTTCCTTCCTCGCGTCTGTGGCCTCATGCCGTGGGTCATTTTCCTGCGTTTCATTTCAGCACACGAATGCAGGTTTTTCATCAGCATGTGTTTTTACTCTCACTGTCCTTAATTCCTTTGTTAGAGGATCTTTCCAATTATTTCTTCCAAATCCTATTAAAGCTTTGAAATTAGTTATTTTTATGGCTTAATGTACAGGCCCATTTTATGAAAAGCATTATCGACCGACAAATATTATACCATCCCATTGCTCACGTTCCGTTACCCCGTTTCCTTGTTTGCAGGCTTCTCCGCGTCACCCGAAAGAGGTGACCGGTCCTGACTGTTTTCAGCATGAGGCACTTTTCGTTCTTTCAGCAGATTCTGCTCCCAACAATATTCAAAGACCGATTTCTCTAGGTTCCCCTGACTGAAATTTATGCTAACGCTAATCCCGACCACTTGCACCAGTGTTCACTGCCTTGACTAATTGTACTGCTCACTGGGCTAAATATGAGGACCATAATTACTTTAGGCCCGCAAAAGATAGCATACTTCCTTTTTGCTTTTAAGATCTATATTGCACCATTAAATGTTCTACTTGATGTGTGTTGACCGGGCTGTAAAGCAACATGATGTGAAATTGAACCTTAACCTCCTCTGAACCCTTCATAACTTTTCACATGAGCACTTGTGTTCATCCTCTTCTTCCTTTTGCCAGCACTGCACCAAACACCTTTGGTTTGCCATCTTTCTTTTTCCCTCTTTTTGTATTATTCTGTCTTAGTGGTGCTGTAGTGTATCACAGCACTTGTAGAGCAACTTGGGGTGACTTTATTGTGAAAGGCGCTATGCAAAAATAAATTGAACTGAATTGAATTTAATTATTACCCCCACTCAGAGGTACAAGTACAAAGTTGTCGAACTAGCCGGAACAGAGGGGGAAGGGAATTAGTGAGAATTGAAACAATTATTGGTTTTCTATCACTAGGTGTAAAGAGAACCATGAAGGTCACACTTGAATTATGTGGTCGGGGTGCTCGGTAATTGTGAAATTGATTAGCAAGGCAGATTATAGGAAACCGGCACGTCACGATTTATGGGAAAGAAAACAGCTTGATTTTGGGGGAAACTAAACCATTGAAAGTGAATTTTCGCAGTGGGAAATCTGTCCCAGGAGGCAAGTTAGCCAAGTAACTGAATATCTGAGAAAAATAGTTCACAAGACAGAAGCAGGCTGAGTAATTTACTGCCCAGATATCAAGTGTATACATTCTTTTATAGCTTTTTTTTGGTGTATAGAAACGGCACTTTGTCTTTTCTAATGTTTTTTGTTATTTCACATTCTTAGGGGCTTAACAGATGCTAAGGCTAGATAGCTTGATTGAGGACATGATGACAGCGTTATTCCACTGTGCTAACAAGATGTTTGAAATTAGCGACACTTCGTTTTGTCTTGAGATGCCGCCCAGTGTGGTCCAAAATGGCCGCTGTCCCAGCTACGCCCGCTACGTCAGGCTCATTGTATTCCAACGACAGCTGGGTTCTCTGAGGGCCCACACAGAACATCCTGACAGCTGGATGAGGGTCGCTGATCACAGCTGTCACTTGCGCTGCAATCCTGCTGTGGAGGTTTTGCCAATTCCCAGAGCCCATTACTTCCCAGTATTTTATACCACAACATGGATGATAAATTATGACAGTTAAGGATCAAGTTTTCAGCGGCCACTGGAGTACAGTTTAGAGCATCAAAGTATCGCTTTGCCGTGGCTCGGATTTGTTTAATTCAGCGTTCAGATGGGAACTCTGGGACGCTCCTTCTGTGTCGTCTGACAGCCTTTCTGTTGTTGTGTGCAGCCTGAGAACCTTCTGCTGGCATCTAAGTCCAAGGGAGCAGCTGTGAAGCTGGCCGACTTCGGCTTGGCCATTGAGGTCGAAGGGGACCAACAGGCGTGGTTCGGTAAGAGGGAAGCTGGCCACACCCATCGACACGCCACAGTCCGAACACAGGATCAATGAATCCATATTGGATAGATGTCGACAAAATGGTGATACTCAAAAGCGCAAGCAGGCATGTCCCCCTAATATGAGCATAACCCCACCTTCCCAAAAAAATAAGTAAATAAGAGTGCATTCCTTATCTTTTATTATGAATCCACATGTTACTGAGGCCAAGACTGTAGTCCTGTATCAGGCAAACATATATCTAACGAAGACTGTAGTCCTGTATCAGACAAACATATATCTAACGAATTCTGTAGTCCTGTATCAGACAAACATATACCTAACAAAGACTGTAGTCCTGTATCAGGCAAACATATATCTAATGAAGACTGTAGTCCTGTATCAGACAAACATATACCTAACAAAGACTGTAGTCCTGTATCAGACAAACGTATACCTAA
>JABFEB020000002.1:9223220-9237367 GCA_019775895.2 Stomatorhinus ivindoensis | reverse complement strand
TGTGTTGTGTTCAGGTCTCCATCTCCATCCATCTTTTCATCTCTCTTCCAGAACAGAAAGTCCTGTCCCAATGTGCAGCTGACGGTGAGTGTGCTATAGCGCCCCCTCTTGGCCAGGCCGTGGGAGGCTGGACAAGTGGGAAAATGACTGCTGGCACAGGGAACAAGCCTGTGCTTCAGGGCGGAGCTGGACTTTCTTTCTGCTGTCTTCTGTCATCACTGTGGCTGCATTTCATTCTCGATGTTGCAAGAACTGTCTTTCGGATAAATTCGAACGCCAGGGACAGCCATTCTCATTTCCATATCCAATCCCTTGCTCCACCCCGAGGCTGTTTTCCCCCCCCCCAAGGTGCCAGCATGGAGGACAAAACGTCCCGCGACGCTCTGCGTGCATATACACTCCGAGCAGGCTCTCATCTCCTGTGTGTGTTCCTCTGCAGGAGTCTTCGGAAAGCAACAACACGACCATCGAGGATGAAGACACCAGAGGTCAGGGTGACACTCAAACGTCTGCTATTGTGACTGGAAAGGATGCTGCTTAAGAAACGGCAGAGTTTGTGAAAACCTCTGCTTTGTGTGCGTGTCAGATTCAGGGATAGGCTTACCACACTGTAGGGAAAGCACCATGTGAGGGCAGTGTGTGGTCCAGTGGGGGCAGAGCGTGGTCCAATGGGGGCAGAGCATGGTCCAATGGGGGCAGTGTGTGGTCCAGTGGGGGCAGAGCATGGTCCAATGGGGGCAGTGTGTGGTCCAGTGGGGGCAGAGTGTGGTCCAGTGGGTTACACCTCAGTGCTTGTGACCATAAGGTTGCTGGTTTGAGTCCAGCTTTAACAGAATAGCTGTGTCTGTAGGCGTTTATGCCCCATGGGCCCACCTGACCCCTCACCCCTGACCCCTGACCCCTAACCCCTGACCCCTGCAGGTGGCTGCCATTCGCTGCCAAGCTTCCTCTCACCTACATGTGTCACGGAGAGCAAGATGAGGTCGGCGAAGTGTTATTATTATTAGAAATGCAGTTTGATGAGGGTTTTATGTAATACAAATGATAAGATGACCCTATGAGCAGCACACTCAGGTGTGAAATTCAGAGACGCTGTCGCGGGTTTAGCTTCCTTTACGTCCACGTTTGAGGCTCATATCGGGGATGTAGTGAAGGAGCAGAAAGCCTGTAACAGACTGTAATTCACAAGGCGGTAGGCGTGTCGGGGCCCCCTCCCCCTGGGTTAGTATAGGGGACATACTGTCTGAGGCTGCCCCCCTCCCGCCACCAGCGATATCGTACACCTACATGCATTCAGTCACACACGCAGAAGCGCACACAGACGCACACTGTGCACCAGCGAGGGTCTAAATGCGAGTTTCCTGGCCCCTTGCGTTCCCCAGTCGATGACACCCCTCCTGCTGAGATTCAGATTAAAGGCAGGGCCCTGCTGTATGACGAAAACCTCCGAGGGAAAGGAGCTCACGGTCACAGAACTGAATATTACCATTGAATTACCAAATACAGAGGTTACACACACCATGTATGCACAGCGTAATGCCAGGCTGAAGCTAACAGAGGCATTTTTCAGACAGACATACACTTACACACAAAGGTGCATGACAGCGTATACAGACACTCTACTCAGGACAGACAGAGGTGGCATAAAGTCCTTTATGTGTGACTGCTGTCATCATTTCAAGATTGTACAACATTACATTCCAAAAATTTATTTGTCAAAACAATCCAAAAAAACACCTACATGTAAACATAGGAGGCAGACACAGTTACACTGAATCAATCACTAACCTGTCAGCGTAAGAATCCGTCTGATAAAGGGCTTTTCTGACCAATACGTGTCTGTTTTTGCTGAACCTCATATAAAGAGTAATTAACAGCAGGCTAAACATAGACAATATGTGTGCAGATCAAGGCTTACGTTACAAGTAATCCTCTGGCTTAGCTAAGCTGTGGGATTTATTGAAGTCTCAATTTTCAAACAGCAAAGCTAGAAAAATAAAAACACTCAATTTCCTAGACTAACTCAAACTCGGATAAATAATTTCAGCCAGTTTCTGCCACAAAATCAAACATGGCATTAATTTATACACCTATGTCTCTGAAATCGTAGACAGACACCCTCCATAAGCATCTTCATGTCACTGCATGACTACGTGTGGCATGTATATTTTATGTATTGTATAAATATACACAAGCTTACACAAGTACCAGCTCAGGTACATAGACAGCGACGCTGCAGACTATCATGAAGCTTTTATGCAAATTCCCGCAGTGCTTTTTATGAAACACTGTCGTTGCTTTTGTTATGCTCTTGACACAAACAAACGATTCACTTACTGTCGTTAAATTCTTTGTAGTTTTTCTGGAAAGTCACTGAAGAAGGTTTGGGGATTCTGCTGGGGTATGTGTCTATGTTGTCTGTCTCGTGCAGTGAGGAAACAGGAGATCATTAAGGTGACGGAACAGCTCATCGAAGCCATAAGCAATGGAGACTTCGAGAGTTACACGTAAGTCAGAATTTATGGGTTGTTTCTGTCAAGCAACTGTTTGCTTGCATGGAAGAGACAAGGTCACTTTCTGTTGGCTTTCAATATACACCCACCTTCATATTAAAATGTCTGCCAAATCTCAGAATGTCGGTTTTTTTAATTATTGACTTGAAAACCTTGAGTACATTAATAAATCAGCACTTAAGTTAGGAGTCACTAAGAAGTTATTTGAATGGAATTTAAGTTTAAGGTTTTACTGCCGTTCTGCACTCACTGGTTGTGATGCAATTAGCTCCTTAACATTCCCTTTAACATTTTTTCTGTCTGCTTAATGGGATTTTACTGTTAGATGTTTTTTTACCCATGTTGATTGAAACAAAGTTATACAACAATATGGGGACAGGATGGGAAGCATTTAAGGTCTTTTATCAAATGCTAAAGACAAACAGTCTGTAGGAGGATCTTCTGTGTTGTTAAATTTGTTTCTGCTCCAGTTCATGTTCCCGTGCCTTTAAATATTTGAGAAAATGGCTCCATATGTTGGGGGAGGGGGGTGAGGTCACTATAAATTCTGGAGCTGTTAACATGTCACGGTTCAGACACAGGGTTCCTGAATCAGACACTTAGGGTTCCTGAACTACACACTTAGGGTTCCTGAATCAGACACTTAGGGTTCCTGAACTACACACTTAGGGTTCCTGAATCAGACACTTGCGATTCCTGAATCAGACACTTAGGGTTCCTGAATCAGACACTTAGAGTTCCTGAATTGTTTTTTCCCTGGCTCCCCGCAGGAAGATGTGTGACCCAAGTGTCACGGCTTTTGAACCCGAGGCCCTGGGAAACCTTGTGGAGGGCCTGGATTTTCACCGCTTCTACTTTGAGAATTGTAAGTCAGGGTGACAGCATTGGCAGTGTCTGAATCAACAGAGATGTTCACAGGGGTGGAAAGATCTGGTCCAGAAAGTACAAATATTTCCAGTTATAGTCTTTCCCAACCCAGGTAATAAAATGAATAGTCCTGGCTATAGATTTTGTTGTGTAGGCAGAGTAATTTTACACAGTGGTTGAAACAGTGGTTTGAAAGAGGATATAAAATTGGATATACACTTTTCTTCCCAAAGGGTTCTCATCCCAAAGCAGATCAGAATAGATAATTGACCACAATCTTTAAGGTTCAGTGCAGAGCTCTGTACATTACTGCACATGGGCCTGAACACCATGCAGAGTCTCTCAGAGACAAATGCCTTGTGAAAATAAAATTGAATGAATTAAGTGAAAAAAAAACATGTTAACACAAACCAGATTTTGGACAGCAGAAAGTATGGGAAAGACGGCCAGTAATGATAACAATCTCACTAAGACAAAAACTAGTGCAAGAACTGACGTTGTAGCTAATACTGGTCCATGTTAGAAAAGAAAAATTATTGAAAAAAAGAAACAGTCTAATGAAAACAGTGCCTGATGTGACAACTAGGGGGACCCCCGTAATAATAACCCCTATGAGCTACTTCAGGTTTTACAAACTGCTTTAAAACTGAGAGGGTCCCATGCTTGGTTAAATACATCAATTCATCTTGTGCTTTTACTGGTGCGTTTCCTGGCTTGAAAGACTCATCCAGCTGTTTCACATTGACATTAGGGACACAGGCATGATTATAGGAGACTGACCAATCAGCACACAGCAAGACCTAAAGTGAAATCCAGGTCCATTTCATTGACATGGTAGTTTACAGACCCTGTCCCAGCTCATAGTGCCCCCCCGGCATGGATTTGGGGGTTACTCTGTGGCAACAAGCTTGCAGTCTTCAAGTGAAGAAAATTTTTCTTCTGAATAACCAGATGCCGGTGTAACTTGTGTAACAGTCACAGAACAGGGCTTTAATGGATGCTACACTAGACACTGCAGTTAATATCGTCATGCATTGACTTAACCTTATATGTACGTGTAACGTTACCTGCATACCCTATGCGCTTTTGCTTTGGTCAGTGTGGTCAAAGAACAGCAAGCCAGTTCACACCACCATCCTGAACCCGCACATCCACCTGGTCGGCGACGAAGCCGCCTGTATCGCCTACGTCCGCATCACCCAGTACATCGACACCAACGGGATGCCTCGCACGGCCCAGTCCGAGGAGTCTCGCGTCTGGCACAGGCGTGACGGCAAGTGGCAGATCGTCCACTTCCACCGCTCGGGGTCGCCCTCTGCTATTGCCAAATGAGGACGCGAGGTCAGTCCCCTGTCAGGCGGCTCGGTCAGCTCCGAAGGGTCGTCTAGTGCCCTAACTACACATCATCACCCCCGTGACAGTGACATGTTGGCTTCTCTAGGGACTGCCTTCATTCTGACTGATATTCTGCAATGTATCAGCCGTCTGTCAAACTGTTTGTCAAACAGAGACAGAGCTGAAGAAACTGGGTGAAAGATATTGCCACTTGGGACTAAACACACAGCTGTTTAGTCCATGTGTGTTCATACTTCTGTGGTATTTGTGGTAACACTTTACATGCATCTGTAATGCACTACAGATATCTCCATAATGCATTATAATGGTCAGTATGAGCATTAATAAAGAATTACAGCATCTTCATTTGACAGTTGTGCGGCACTATTGCATTGATTTTAAACACTTTATAAGCTCCAATGAAGCTCTTATCATAATGCACTATAGATACCTTCATAATGCATTATAATGGTCATTATAAGAATTAACAACGCATTACAGCATTTTCAATTGACAGTCACGAGGCATTACAGTAATGATGTTAAATACTTTATAAGCTCCAACGAAGCTCTCATCTATAATGCACTATGGATACCTTTATAATGCATTTTAATGGTCGGTATACGCATTGCGGATGCTTTGTCCTGCATTGTGAAGGTATCCATAGTGCATTACAGATGAGAGCTTCATAAAGCATTCATAATGCATAATAAACATGGCTATAATGTGTTTTGCTTTTTTATATTCATAGCCATGTTTATAATGCTTTATGAACGCATTGTAATGTGTTACAATATGTTCATAGATTCTTATACACATGCCATTCATAGAAAACGTTATTGTATTGGTATTTATTACACGACAGATTACTAAAGACATTAAATAAAATGTATGCCAAATTATACAACTTTCAACACATAAATCAAGGCTTAAATGTAAATTGAATTTTCAGTGGATTTAAATATACTTCCTTTAGAACTATATAAAGTTGGTCAAACATTACATTTAATCAGCGTAAAAGCCACAGAGCCCTTGTCCAGCCCTAGCTGAGCTGAGCACAGACCTTAAACATGCTGCTGGGTTTGCTGCCATCCTGGTTGCACTTCTGTTTGTGTGACTGTATGCTCTGCTCTCGCATTGCAGGTTGAACTTCGGGGCACGAGCAGGAGATTGCTTGAAGGCAGCGATCAGCTGACTGGGTCGACGCTGGGATAAGGGTGGGGGGGGGGGGATAGGGGTATCCCATCGCCATGAATGGGCGTCATCTTCATCTCATTGTTTCGGTGAAGGCTGTCTGCAATGGCACCAAGTCAGCATGGCCGCCGCTGACTCCGCTTTCTCCCATCGTCACGCTCCTTCATGCCGTCCATTTCTTCAGAAGGGCAAACCAACTTCTACTACTTTTGATATATATTCTTTTTATCGTTTTGTTCATCAAAGTTACTGGCCCTAGTGGCACATGTGGAGGTCAGGTCTATATTTATTCATTCCAATTTTTGAGCATTTCAGAAGGCTAATTTTCTTTATTGCTCTTTGTAAAGCACTAAATTTAGTCACTCAGTGTCTGTTTAAAAAACAAAATACAACCAGTCTCTTTGATACAAACTATATTTTGATGGTTTTGTACTACTTTTCCTGGAATGAGAATCGTTCTATCTGTTCTGATAAATCACATTTAATCACAGCTGCTCCGGTTTATAAGTGTGAGGATTGTATATTTCGGTGGCCTAACTTCCATAAGAAAGAAAGTGTAGGAACACACATTGGGTCTGGATCTAACATAACCCATTCCCACTGCCCGTGTGCCTCTTTTTTGTGTGAGGAGGTTTTGTGATTCAATCTGTGGATTTTCACAGCCGCAAATTAATCATCGGTAGAGGTGAGGAAAGAATCCCGATGTTGTCGTTCTCGTTTGGGAGTCCACAGAGGACTTTGTTTTCCGTTCTTCCAGTGAAGTACTGTATGTAATATATGAAGTAATATCCATTCCATTGATGCTATTAAGATTCTGCTACTGCCTGATGATCAACCAAATGGCAAGGCGTTGTGTGTGGGTGTGTGTGCGTGTGTGTGTGTGTGTGTGTGTGTGTGTGTGTGTGTGTGTAAAGGTGGGGGGAGGGGACACTGTAAACTTTCTATTTTCAATTGTACGCAATGTTAAAAATACAGCATGTGGAGAGAAAGAAATTAAACAAGCTGCAGTTTGGGAATTGAGAGTGCAATAACCGTATTGATATCTCCTTTTTAACCTTCAGTTGGGATTGTTTTTAATGGATAAATGATCTTCTGGGTATAAAAATTGAGTGACTACTGCTTATAGCCTGAGATTCACTGAACTCTGCCCAGTCACAATATTATGGCGCATCAGATTAAAACTCATTTACTAGTACAATATAATTGCAAAAATGTAATATTTTGGTTTCCTTATTCTATTCCCTGTTAATGCAATTTATTTGAGTTGTAAGTAATGTACGAGTACCTGTTTAAACCACTAATCTGATCTTGATAGGTAAATACAAAGTTTACCCCAAATCAAAGAGTTCAGTTTTTAGTGATCATTCATGAACCATTACATCAATATAATGATCATGAACGTGAGTGTTTTGATTTGAGGAGAAAGGAACCTGGATACATGCAGCTCCATACACAGTGCTACCTGTAATATGTATTCTCCAGTACCTCATATTTGGTGAAATGCTTATAATTTTGTTGCTTATGGAGTTATGTAATTGCTTCATATCTGTCTGCCATGGAGCGCTCAGGTGTTCAGAAGGGTGCTCATCGCCCCCTAGTGGTCTCTGTATGCTATTCCCTCCTATTAGCCTCAAATGTGTCTCTCACTCAACTCAAAAAATATTTAGACACCTGTTGACTGTGCATATGGAAGCACATTCATTAAATACTAGAGCATGCAGATGGTTTTCAGTAAGGCTGTGCCTCTCAAATTCAGCAGGTTGACTTTGATTAATTTGAGTTATTTTCTAGAAATTGGGATAACCGGCCCTTTGTTCGTGCAAAAGAAAATGTTTGGGCAACTTTCTGGTCAGCAGCTCATTTTATTTTATTTTCTGGCAATAGTTTCACTTTCTCGGTTCAACTCTGTGAAGAAGCAAAGCTCTGCAGAATGTGGACGACGTCCTGCAGATAAAAAGACCTACGTATCGTAGCCTCAAAACCGATCGCAAGCTGTAAATGTCCTATTCCTGTATATGCGCCCCACTCAAGCAGACCTGCAGACAACTTGCATGTTTTTTCCACACCGCAACCTGCTACTTTAAAAATTATTATTATTATTATTATTATTGTTGTTGTTCTGATATAATTCAAAAGAAAGTTCTGAAGCAGAATGTGGCTTAGGGTCTGCTTTTTACCGTTTTGTCGTACTTACGCATCGTCTCCCCTCCTCTATTTGATGTGCTCTTCAGAAAAGGACCCTTTTTCCCACGTTTTCCTATTTAGTCACTGCAGCTTGTGTCAGTCTCTCAGACGTTGTGTATAACGCTGTATATCAGATATTTATGAAATGTATTTATATAAAAGGGATGTTGTTTTGCATCAAATATATCAGTATTTCCGTGTGAATACAATGGCTGCCTTATGCATTTTTGAAGGTACAATAGTATTGTAATTTATTGCATCACTGCAGTAGGGTAGTAGTTCTAACTTTAACCTGTCTCTTGTTGCTTTGATTTTGATTTTGATTATATTCATCTAAATATATCACTGCCATGGAGAAATACTTAATAGTGTTTGCAAATAAAAGAGTATTTGCCAACTACTTGCTTTCTTGTTTTCATTGAGTTGATGCAAATCATGGCTTAATCTTGACGTCTTCCACTATAAATTGCACCTTGTCTCTCCTGCCACCTGACAGCATCCACAGTCTGTTAAAACAGGAGATTTTCAGTTTTTTTTTCTTTCACAAAGCATTTTTTTAACATTGATTACACAATTACACTGAATGACATATGTAGTATCACTGTGTGAAGCTGAAGGGTGATATATTCAATGCAAATTAGCAAACATATTGATTTGACCTACCTGTACCTTAACTGGTATTAATCATTAAATACAATATTGCATGATCGGCATCTTAGAAATGGTGATGTGGTAATTAATGTCAACACATAATAATGGTTTGGGCTCATTTACAGAATGGAAAAACAGTTACATTTTGGTGTTTCATTGGCGCAAAGACTGGCTACTGGTCAGTCAGCGTCTGGAGAGACGAGTGCAGAATCCTGCCAGGGGTCGGCACCCCATCCTGGGTTATTCCCCTCCTTTCGGCCATAGCTTCCAGGACAGGCTCCAGCCTCCCATGAGGCTGCATAGGATACGTGGGTACAGAAAATGCATGGATGGATGGATGGATGGATGAAAATGTAACATTCCCATTATTGTTTTGGAATTGCACTTCCTGTTTGCACGGGTATATTCTTTTCAAACGCGCCCCAACCACGGGTGAGAGACACGTGCCAGCGAGCAGGAAGGGCAGCCTGGCATCTGGTGGTGATGGGGGGGGGGACTCACAGAATATCACCGTTGTTTGGAACAGAATTTTTATGACAGTAGAATGAGAGTAAATCTGTGTTTTTGGGACCAGCATTCAGATTACATTTAAAAACCAAGTAACTGAATAGAGATAAGATGCTACGCCCCCCCCCCCCACCCACTGCAACCCTGAATAGGACAGTTTTAGAAAATGAATGGATAGATGGGAGACAAATGGTCTAAATGTGCAATGCATTTAGAACCTATTTGATGTAGGCATACTTTGAATTTTATATTCTATGGCGCATCTCTCTCTCTCTCTGGAGACAGACGCGTGTCAGAGAGCAAAACCATCACATTTAATAGGTACTTAGAGGTTCTGCAAATGGCGTGGGTGGTTTTTTTTAGGATGGATTTTGCCAGTGTGCACATTTGCATATCAGCACAACTATGCATGTGTTGTTATGGAGACAGACAGGGACTGCGGCAGAGTTGTAAAAGACTAACACCTGGTTTGCCTGGTGAACTGCAAACACTACATTGTTACTTTTCTTGCACACGACCACAGATTTCCACCACAGCAAGAGCAAACAGAACCAAACCTTTAAAAATTAAATGAATGAAGCTTTTGTGGCTTTTCGTTTCGGACGCAGTGCGCTGCCCTGGCGTGGATTTCTGAAAAGCACTTGAAAGATGATGATTCACAGGACTCGAATAGCGGCATTAACGACCCGAGTGCCATTCACCTCCTGACAAAGGTCAGACATAAAGGAAAACACGTAAAGCACAAATCTGTCCAAATGAATCATGGGAATTTGGGGAGAGTCATATGTGGTGCTGATATTGATAAGTAAATCTGCACACTGAATGCATACCATCATTACAGGTGTCTTTTGCTTCTAACTAGTGTCTTATATAGACAAATATGGTTTCATTTGCATAGTTTAATTTTGATAAGGAATTATGGTTGTCTTAGTTTCACCAAATGTAAATGTACCACACTCAGATTCTGTAACTGAGGTAAATTAATGTAAATAAAATTAAGTGGTAGCAGTGAGGTGAAGTTGAAAACTGTTTTTTCCCCAGGTACGTAATTTATTTTCATCATACAAGATGCATATCTTTCAGTCACGGACAGCAGACAATTTCTCCAGTAGCCGGTGACTGTATCCGACAGGAATTACAGATCGCCACCTAGTGTTGGTACTTGTAAAAAACAGTCAATATACCATCTCAGTACATGCATACTTTAATTAAAGCAGACTTTTACATGCATTAGCATGCTCTGTATCATTTTTGCTGGAAATTTAAAGCAGGTTTAAAATAAATGCAGCAACAAAATTGCATTTCTCCATGTCTACACATCAGCATAGACACCGGTTAGAAAGGCACACGGTCCAAAAGGGCAGGATGAAAAGGCCCCCATTTGCATCGGTTTCAGCTAATAAAACACTACATAACCACAACTGGGGCTCTTCCTTGTTTTATTTCTCACCTTCTTCGAACTGGGGACCTACCCTGTCACTCACGCATGATTACAGAGGTAAGTACACTGCTTAAATTAAAAAAAACCAAAAAAAACAATTTGTACCTTTGAAGGGCAGAGCTCTTTCAGGTGAATCAGTCCCTTTGTATTTATTTGTATCATTTTTGGTCATATTGGCCATTTGGTCAATATATGAAACATTTCTGCGGAACGATTACAACTGTTCTGCAGAAAATCACCATTCTCACGTGATTTGCGGAGAAGATCCAACCGAGTTGTCTCTTCTTTCAAAGCTCCTGAGACACTGTTTACGTCTCACGGCTCGCTTTGTCAAAACAATAAAACAGCGGCACGGCCCTTTTGCATGTCCAACGCCATTCCTCTCAGCCCTCAGTGGGCCAGCTCAATTGGAGCGCTGAAACATCTCAGTCATTTCACCATGGCTTCCAGAGGTAAATAAAGCACCAGTTGAAAGGTAAAGGTAGTAAATCAGGAGGGCGACAGTTTTCAAGGACAGGGATTGAGTGCAACTATCAGCTCTTCAATGTTTCCTAAGGAATATCTGGAATAATGGAAGCCCATGCGTGTTATTTTGGTTGAGAATAATGTACTGACACCTGCAGCCGCAGTAATGGACAGGATTATCATTTCACACAATTCTCACATTATGTAACTTTCATTCTAACACATTAGAGTTATTTTTTTCCCCTCCGTTTCTCGAATGGAAAACGAGATCCGTGCATAACAGCAGCCTGCTGCAGTCTGCACAGCTTCAGAAAAGAAAGGTCGGGATCAGATCACAAACACCTGCAAGAGGGCCATGTCCCATCACTACCTTCAAGAAACACTAAGACATCTGCTACACAAGTTCTTCTACTAGTTTGATGCCTCTGTGGGGGAAAACAGAAGGTGAGGGATGTTTGTTAATAGAGCTAAATGCAGCGATTGTTTTATACAACTCCATTACGGTAATGGCTGCCTGAGTATTGAAATGTTAACATCACGGTTGTCTCTGCTTGCACACACACTAGGGGACGCTAAAAGGTACACAGCTGTGACATAAAACCTTTCGTGAAACCCTCCTATGTTGCCCAGTCCTTCCCAACCTTGACATAGTAAGATAAGCAGTATTAATTAGTTTCAAAGCAGGGCCCAGGTGTATCAAGACAGAATGACTTTCAAACTTTTACACAATATCTCAAAATCAGGCCGTCCTCAGACTCCTGATTGTCCTGAGAAATTGCTCATCTATGCTCACTGGCTCAACATTCACTGATATGCGTGTGCCCTGCAAGTAAATGAAAGATTGCATGCAGTGCTGAATTACCGTACCTTAGCCCAAGTAGAAAATAAAATACTCTATATCAGAACCACATCTCTGGCTGAAATTTCTACGCCTCTTTACATTCCCTGAAAGCTCGTGCCAGACCAAGATTCTGTTTCAACCAATCAGTTGAGTGCACAGAGTCACAATGACAGAGTACTCAACTGGTTGGTTGAAAGAAAACCTTGGTCTAGATATTTACTCTCTGAAATATCCACCTCAGGTTTACACTTGTATCTGGGCATTCATCACTTGTAGTGTACCATTTGCCTCACTTGTATATCGCTAATAAAATGACAAAGTACACAAACATTGCTCTGCTGGTTATACATCACTTGCTTTGTTAGCTTGGTGTTGACGTGAATCAAGACTCGGTAAATAACCGTAAAAGGAGTGTGACGTCCTGACTGGAAAGACGTGGGGACAGAGTGCAGTATCGTATCCCTGGGTAGACAGGCCAGAGCATCACATAAACATCTGAGTACCGAACAACATGAGATCAGGGAGGGAAATGGCAGGAAGAAGGTAACATCCGTCAAGGGAGCAAAAGCAAGAACAATTTTAAAAATCAGTAAATAATATTGTTTTATTGGCTTTTTAAAACAGCCTTCATGCTTTAGAAAAATCAGTCGACAGCATTGTTTCCAATTAACAATTATGTTCATGTTTCTCATCAAAACATACAAGGAAGAAAACTAATTTAGGACTGAATATTAGTTTATAGGAGGCTGTGCAAAGGGCAGTTATAAGCTCAATCACTTTTTCAAACTCACATATATAAAAAAACCCTTCTTTAAAAAGGCTGAATGAACATTTGTAATTTACAGCAATATCAATATAGAATACAATTCATTCAAAAAGATTACAATCAAAATTTAAATAGTCATTTTTGAATAAGACACCAAATAGCATTTTTGCATGTCTACACAGCTGCAAATGTGAACCCAAAAATCCAGCATGCGGTGGGTGTGCCGGGTTGGTCAGTAGTATGCAAGTCATTTATTTTAAAAGTGAATCTCCCCCCCCCCCCCCAGATACGCACAACATCTAATGTTAGGTATGGGATTGCCAACAGTGGGAGATATTTATCTAGGTGGAACGCCCTCAGGAGACGCACGCAACTCACAGGCCATTCTACTGGGGCAGAATAAGATATAAATACTATTGAACATTAATTTTAACTCCAAAATTTGTTGAAAACGTGGTTTGTGCTAGTCATATCGATGTCTACAAATAAGAGTAAATGCATTTTTTTTTTCTTTTTTCTACCAAATGAGTGGTTGGGCTCGCTGACCTTGCAACCTCTGGTAGAAAAGCTGAGTCACCAATGATCTTACAGGGGGGAGAGCCAGGATGAGAGCTGCAGGGCTCGGAGATCAACCACTTACTTTGTGCACGACCCACTAGCAAAAACAAAAGCCCACAGTACATAAACACATAGGAGTGCAAATGAAACTGCTGCCCGAACATCAGAGCTAGTAAATTTACATTGGACGCAATGTCGTCTGCAATACTGATTACCCACAATTCTGTGCTCGCAGCTCTCCACTTAATATCCTTCATGCCATATAAAGATTTTAGATTTGTAGCCAATCATCCAGGGTTTACTAATTCAACAGCATTAACTGCATAGGTTGGATTGAGGCAACACTACTTCTGAATTTGCAAATTACATTATAACCCAATGTGCAGACCATGCCCATAATACTGGATTTACATAACTTTTCCAGAGGTGGGGGGGAAAAAAAAAAACATCCAGTCAATTCAAATCAATTAAAAAAATACAATCTAAAAACTAAATAAGCAAGAGGAGGAAATATCAGCCAGACTGGATATATGAAACAGAGTAGCTTACATATTGCTTCTGATAATCAGTAGTAAGATAATGATGTATTTCTAGACAAAAGCCACAATCCTACCAGTCAAGCAGAGCACGCAGGAGGAGGAGAACTGGTTATAAACTGCATATTTAAGAGGGATTAACTCACTGGATTAACGAACAGGATACTGTAGAGTCTTGGATACAGATGACCAACCATCACAAAATGGTCTTCATCACAACAGCAGACCAATACAAACTAGTCTCTCAATCCATCTTTAAAAAACCCGTTCAGTGGCACTCCTCCCCCCC
>JABFEB020000002.1:9204070-9223131 GCA_019775895.2 Stomatorhinus ivindoensis | reverse complement strand
GTGCAGACAGTGAAGACTTAGGAGAGAGAGGGGGAAAAAAAAAAAGAAGTTCAGCTGACTTAAGTTGAAAGCGTCGATGCGATACATGTCCCACGGCCATCTGCAGGCCTACAGGTTTCCCCAAATAGTGAAAGCACAACAGCACAGCAGGACCCTACGGTGATTTGGGGGGGGGGGGGTGGAGTGGCATATATGTACAGCCTGGTGCCGCAGAGCCCATCAGGAACACGTCACCGCGCAGGAGCCGGCATTCCCCAGCATCTCAGACCATATCCTGAGTGCCGACGGGTTTCCATAGTTACAATGACGCATACCTCTCCTGCCGCTGAGTGTTACGCTCCCCCGCGGCCACCCTGTCCTCCTCCATGTGGTGGGAGCATTTCCTTTGTGACAATGACGTTGCCAATACACAGGGTCGTGGAGAGACCCTTCAGAAGAACACAGACCCTAACCCTCCCCAGAAGCTCTGTACAAGCGAGGGGGGGGGGGGCATGTAATATGTACATTTTACCCTATATAAAAGTCCAGGGAATCCTGGGGAAGGTTTTAGATTTACAAATTAAGACAGCTCAGGCTTAAAATAAAATTAAAAAAAAAAAAAGTATAAACTGACATTTCAAAATGAAGGAGGAAAAAAAAAAATTACCGATTGTTGCTGGTTTGTCAAAAGGAGAAAAAAGGGAAACTTAATTCCCACTGAAGCTGGGAATTAACATACCACATACCATTCCTCATTTTTAAATGTTAGCACAGCAGGGCCACATTCTCTTCACAGGTTATATCATTTAAACCACTCTGATCTATAGTGAGGATTTTAAAGGAAAAAAAATTAAAAAGAAAGAAAAAAAAAGTCTTTGGAATAAAAGCAGAGAAATTGTTCACTAAAATCAACTACGTTCCCTTAAGGTTAAAACAGATTTACATACATTTTCAAACTGGTTATTAAAAAAAAAAAAAAAAAAAAAAAAAAAGGACAGAAGTTGTTTTAGCTGCCCTTATGATGCAATGTAATTTTGTTTACCAATGACCTCGACGGCCACCGTAGCCATAGTTCCTGTTGCCATAGTAACCCTGGTCTTGGTAATATGAATTCCACTGAAAAGAGAAAGAACATTTTACATTAAACGTCACTGTCTGTCATACACATCAGTTATCCCCATTTGCGTGGCCACTCACCTCCCCAGAATACTGTCGGTAATAGTCCCTGTACCGCTGGGGGTTGTACTCGCGGCCGTAGAAGCGGTCCACCTCCGTACGTTGCTGACTATAGAACGGCCGGAAGTCCTGACAAAGAGCAGCCATTAGCATCTACTCGTGTCCCAAACTCAGACAGGCAGCTTACACGGGTAAGCCTGCAGGAAGCACGTACAACGGGCATCCATGCCAACTATGGACACTGTCTGTGGAACCAAGGACAAACTCACAAAATTCACCAAGAATTTAGGTCTGTCAGAGTGTCAAATCACAGGCAAAATTCAAACACCCAAGTTTCTTCTGAATTAAATGACTCACTGTAAAAGAAATCCAAGAGGTGGAAAGTTCAGGTCCAGAAAGTAGAAATCTGGACCAAGATTTCATTACAACCAACCAGCTGAGTACTCTGAGTGACTGTGAATTTTTATACTCAACTGGTTGGTTGAAACAAAATCTTGGTCTGGATTTGTAATTTCTGAACCTTCTACCTCTGGAGAAACCTTAAAACAGGAGAGCCCTATTCTGATGCATATTGATCTATACCAACCATGCTAACTACCTATCTAGAAGCTTCTGCATTAGTTAAGGTTCAGATTCAATTTCCTGAGACGCAAAGCTCTCAGACTGCACCCTGGTAAAGTTTAACTGGAGCTTCGGGCAACACACTTTCGAACCCTGAACTGGTGCTGAACCAGCCAAATGTGATTTTACAACATACCATTTTCTGATGTAGGGGATCTCAAAGACAGCGTGGAATATGTAGAAGAATTATGGATAGATTAAAATGCCATTTCAAAAGTTACTTACATTTAAGTATAAAGTACAATGAAATTAAGCATTTCTTCCTAATGGGAAATTAACTTTATACCAGACTATTAGTTACCTAAATTGGATGCTCTGCTACACCTAAGGAGCATCTAACTGCTTCTCTTGGCAAGTCAAACATTCCTCAATGACTGATAACGCAAAGTCAGTGATTTAAAGGTAAGAGTGCTTAAGGACAGTGGGGGCCCCAATCTCACCTCTCGGCGCTGATGACCCCAGAAGGGCTGTTGACCATAGGGGCGAGGATTGTAGCCGCCTCTGTTCCAGCCTGCGCGGGACGGCACACGGACACGTCACGGGCGTGAAATGCATCACATCTACAATGGCTGCTGTTCATCTAAATATCAGTACTTGGCCTACAGCTATGGGAGGTGCATTTTACTTCTTTATTTCGCAGCAGCATGGCTTTCCATTTCCATCCAAAACCTCACCTTAAGCCAAACTTCTGGTTCAAACGAAACACAAAAGCTGCCAAATCCACAGTTTAAAAGAAGGCACACGGCTATTTCTGGAATCACTATGGTAACGGATCCCTTGCTTCCCCTTGTTACCGCGTCCCACATACATGGCGGCTCCCCCTTCACTCACCGTGGCCCCAGTCTCTATGGTTACGGCCCGGGGGTCCAGAGGGGAGGGGCTTGTTTCGCCAGGTGCGGGGCTTCTTGCGCTTGGGCGGGGTGGGGAGCAGGCGCCGTGCCTCCTCTTTATAGCCGGCCAGCAGCTTCTCGGCCTCGCTGCGGGACAGCTCAGGGAATAGCACCTCCTCCAGGTAGTCACCCTGCTCTGGCAGCGAGAAGCTCACTGGGAAACGAGAGACGGGCAGCAGTGCTGGTGAGACGACGGCAAGTCAGACGCCTAAGCAGACACGCCTTGGTATCTTGCAATGCCTGACTCCGCCCCTTAAACTATGACCCCGCCCCTCCATCGAAGCCCCACTCGACGCAGCCTCACCCTTCACTTTCAGGAGGGACATCTCCGGCACCTCCTCTCCCTCCTGCTGCTGGTGCAGCTCCAGGCGTCTCCTCCACTCCTCATCCTTCGGACAAACCACCACCGCCCGCCGCTGGAAGCCACTGAACCGCTGCATCTTGCGCCGTTGGGCTGAGGAGTACACGTTGGCCTGGGGAGTGGGGGGGGAATGATCAGAAACGCAGCCACACTTGGGCCGCCCCTGTACCTGCACCTGCCGTGCCGTCTCACCTGGTCCAGGATGTAGTTTCGGCGACGCCGGGCCGCTATCCTGATGAGCTCGCTCAGGCACTGTGTAGCCTGCTGCAGGATCTGGTCCTTCTGCGCAGGACTCGGGACACTCTGAGCAACAGAAGAGAGGCACGACATTGGGCCTGATCCACCCATCGGGCGGGGGGAGGACAGGGCCTGCGGGCGGGCGGGCGGGGGGAGGACGGGGCTTACCCGCATGTTTCCGAGGACAGTGCGTGTGCCCAGCAGGTTGTAGCGCTTCTCTGGGTGCTGGGCCATGTGTGTTTTGGCCCAGTGGGTCTTTCCAGCACCAGGCATACCGACCATCATCAAAACCTGCCATAGAAGCCATAGTCTTAGGGGAAGGCAAGACCAGCATCACAGGCCCACAGTCCACTTGGAGATAACAGGTGACTTTTGAGTAACAAATAGCACCCCCTAGAGGAGCCCTCACCTCACAGTCGTGCTTTGAGACCGGGGGCAGTGGGGCCCGGACCCTGAGCTCGGGGGGTATGGATGAGATGGGGGTGAAGCCTGCGGGGCTGGGGTACCACGGCGATCCGCTTGAGTTTATTTCGAGTGCGACGGAGCAATTTCGGCAGAGCACGTGTGGGAAGAGGCCGCGGCCATCCAGGGTGGAGCGGCACAGGCGGAACGCCACTCCCAGGGGGTCGCCATTCTTGTGGAAAGAGAGCTCTACCTCGCCGTCCAAAAATGCCTGGCAGGGGAGGGGACGGGAAGCATTATCATTGGCACCCTTCCCCACATAATGCGACATTAGAGATCCCCCCCCCAAAATCAGAGACTTTCATGCATAGTGCCGGGGCAAAACTTGGGAGGTGGATGAGCAACAGGGATAAAAAGGTGGAAGGAGCAATGTGTATCAGCAGAGAGGTGGTAAAGATACATGGAGGGATGAGAGGAGAAGATACTGGCCAGCAACTGCCAACTCACCGCGTAGCAGCCAATGACGTCGCTTTCTGAGAAGGGCTCGCCAAACTCCTCCTCTTTACCCTCCGTCACCTTCCTACCCCGCCCATCGTAACAGTAGGAAAACTCCACCTGACCTATGAAAATTAACGTTACACACAGGGTCATAAAAGGGCAGATGGTTTCTGGATCAGAGAGACCCTTTTCCATCATTCATCAGCTTTGTCTCTTCTTGTAGCATAATTACAGTATAGTTTCCCTCTACTTTCAGTAGTGCGCACTACTAAACACAACGACCCAAAAAGTGCCTGTACTTATTCCAGCCCAGACAGCATCACCTCCCCATAAGCTCTGCCAGAGTGCAGAGCAGAGCTGCTCACCCAGCTGGAAGCTGGAGTTGTCCACGGACCAGCCAACCCTCAGGACGTGGATGTCCGACTCCTCCAGGTTAAGGCCTGTGACGGGAAGCTTCTTCACATACTTTAAAAAAGCAAAAACCACAGCTGATCAAACAATAGAGGACAATAGGGAACAACAGCGGACAAACAAAGGATGTGTATTCCATAAGCAGGGTAATCGCATTTATGTTTATCCTGTCTAAGTACAAGATGCAGTGAGTTTACAGTTGTTCAGAAACATTCACTAAATGAAAAAAGGCAAGCAGATTTAAACAGCAAGGAAGAAAGTGACTGATTGTCTCAGAGAATGCATGCAGCGGTCATACAAGAGGAACGGAGGCAAAACTTTGAACCGATTTTTAAACTTATACTAGATAATCTCAAAAAGGAATAATTAAAATTGCAAAGCTTGATCATTTTTTTCCTATGACAGAGTAAAAATGTTTTGGCGAGACTTAAGTTCCCTGCACTATAATGTCCGTAGACAACGGAAGGTAAGGAAAAGTCTGATCATACTCTAGCTGACTGGCGAAGTAAGAATGGCACATGCACAACATGCAATGTTATTAATATCACACGTCGCCCAGCCCTATAATATACTACAGGCAGTTCTCGAATTCAGCACAAAATACCCCCTCCTAGTGTTGTGATGTCATTTAGTGCTGGTACCAAATTACACGACAGTGGAAAACCAACACCTTGAAGTACCGAACTTTTGGTGCCTACTTGAAGTACCAAAAGTAAGGTGCTTGCAGTGGAAAAGCGCCCTTTTATAGAGAACGCAGAATTACGGGACACTTGAGACTCTCTCTGGGGAAAAGTAGAAGCACTTGTTATGATCCAGGTGACGCAATACAGTGCAGAAGAACCGTTGCAATTTAGAAATGAGATCGCATAGAGGTGCGAACTGAGATTGCCTTTTCTAATGATTTAACGATTAATTGTGCAGCTCTAGTGCACAGGAACATTCAGCAGCAAACACCAAATGGGCAGAAGCAGGTGCAACAGCGCAGGTTTCCCACCTTGGCTTCAAAGCCCACTTTCCCCTGATCAACACCGTGGGTCAGGCGACAGCCCGACCACAGCAGGGGGAACTTCTCAGAAAGAAGGGGCTGCCCAGCACTGCCGTCCGGACTCACTTCAAAATGCAGGTCGCAGTTGTCTGATCAAAACAAGGATGGGAGCTGGTGAAGCAATTAACCCTTTCATTCAAGTCAATTAATTACAGATGTGGGTGTGGGGGATTCCACTGAAGGCAGGTCTGAACTGCATGTTGGTGTGTAGCCACAAGATGGCAGCACGCATAAAGGCTTACAGGTGTCCAGTCGCACTACTCCTTCATCCACCTCCTCCTCCAGCTCAGGTTCAGGCTCTGGGGACTTGGCCCTGTGAGGGGAAAAGGCATGAGAGACCACAAGCAGACCCCTCCCCAGCCTGCTTCTACAGCACACCGCACACGTCTGGCCACAGCGCCACCCACTGGACACCTTTGGCGAGGTTCTCGCAAAAGAGCGAAACATCACACTGCTGGCTCCACAATAAAAGTGATGTGACAGGTTAAGACAGATGAACGGCAGCCAACTGAACGAAGGGTCAAAGATACTTGTGACAAAACAGAGGGCAGCGACCACGAAGGAAAAGTGCAATTTATGGAGGCAGGAAGGGAGGGTTTGGAGAGAAAACCAGTTCCGGACACATGTCAAACTCAGCATCGGAATCTGCTTATACATTTATACATGACATTGCTCCTCATAGAAATATGGAATGGAAATTTTTATACATTTCAGCATGGCATCTTTTTGTAAACACAGCTAACTACCAAGGTATAAGAGCTGGTATCCAGGTGAGATCTCAGTACCTGTTGTAGTTGATCTCTTCCTTGAACTCATAGTAGCCCCTTCCTCTCTCGCCATGAGGCCGCTTCTGCCCCCGGGGCTCCGTGTGACTCCCCGCCGTCTCTGCCCCTCGGGAGTCTGTAAGGAGAGAGTTTAACTTGGTTTAAAGTTATGCTCGCTTGTCTACATACTACTATGGAATATCATTTAGCACTGCATAACAGAATATAGTCAATAAGAAACTATTAAGATGGTGTAATCAGAAGCTGATGTAAACGATGTAGAGCGACCTTGTATCCTTCAGAGAATGCAGACTAATTACTGCTGCACAAAAGTAACCAAAAAAGTACGAATAAGTACCTTGTGTTCAGAAGTTACTGTATCTATCTATCATGTTAACCTCAGACGCACGAATACGCACTTTCATTAGTTCGCTGCTTATAGGCATTTTGAAGGCCCAGAAAAGTCAGCTCTGTGGCCAAGCATCACAGGACCCGTTGAAATTGCCAAGAGTTGTTACTATTTAATCAATGAAACCTGGGAAGTTTGCTTTCTGACTGTAGTGTCCTGGGCTTCTGGCCATAATTATCCAAAGAAACAATATCGCCTCAGTTATGTTTTCCAGAGGGTTCGACAATCAACAGAAATGACTGACAGCCTTGTCATACAGAGAGAAAGTAGTTGGACCCCAAAAACATACAAATAATGGTAAAGACAGCTAAGGGCAAGGACTCAGCTCCAGAAGGGGAGGCATAGAGAAGGTCTAGGTCTATGTAACCCTGTAATGAATATCTTGATAAGAGCTATAACAGGTATATAAAAATCAGCATGGGACACAATCCTGCAGTGTCCAGTACTGGATGTAGCTACATGGATACAATAAAAAAAACTGACTGAAATTCTACATAAGCAGCTTCCGACTCCTTATTTGAATCAAAGGGATTCAAGGCACATACTGTGTACAGCAATGATTCCACCAGACCAGCAGAGGGCAGATCGATCGCAAGGAACCAAAATACGAGCAGCGGAGAGAAATGGGTAAGCTTTTACAAACCAATTAAAAGTTCTCGCTAGGCTTGGGTGCGGTTGTGGCAATACGGCACACTGCAGTATTTCAGCAGGCACCCTTCAGCTCAGCAAATTTAACTGCCAAGATTTCAAAATGTCAGAATAGCGCTACTTTGGAAAATTGGATGAAGTCTGGATGGTACAAAAAAAATAAAAATATGATGCCACCCAAGAATAGAAATGAATAAATATTGCACACAAATGCATGCACACACTAAAGTGCATTGTAAAGGCAATGTTCCTGCAGTGCAGGACGTAAGCAATATAATTCTCTGCCTACAGAAATTCTCTTTGATTGTATATTTAATGCCAATGCCTCCAAAAGAACGTTTCATCTCCCAGTATGGCTATTGTTGAATTCAGAGGACAAACCTTAAATTAAGTGATAGCAAAGGTCTGGGTGTGGAGCCTCTTCCTGTTCATCCAAAAGGTGCTATTCTCACCAGCATGTGTTACGCACAAAAAAAAGGTACCAACTTGCGAATTCAAGAGTGTGTGTCTGAAGGTACAGTATTATTTTGTAAGGCACCATCTTAGGAACAGCATACTTTACATAACGCTGTCATATTTCTTATACAACCTCTGATGAGGATGTCTGACTTCCATGATCCCTAATGCACTTATAATAAAGATATTAAATGAGCATACAGGGAAATTGAAAAATGTGAAATATGCCATTGCCTCCGCAACCAAGGGAACGGACCACAATGCGTGCATAAGAGGCGCTTCCAGAAAGAGGAACACAGCCAGGATTCCAGGCTATAGCAGTGGCTACAGAAAATCATAAAGAGTGCAGGATGATAATTATTACAGGATGGAAGACAGCACAAGAAAAGGGACGAGGCATACAAGCGATCTCACTATAACCGAGTCATGGATTCAGTACAAGGAAGACAGCCAGCTATGAGGAAGACCTGTGAAGCACAACCTTCAATTCCTGGATTTCAAACAGCTACTGGCTGAGAAAATGATTTCACAAGCACAAACAGATCGCAGGTACAGATGGGATGACGACTGTTACTCCACTGAAAATGGGGTCACACCAGCCAACGCGAGCAGGTATGGTGCCATCCAACTGACTGAGATGATGGATGACAGGAATTCATGAGGGTGAAGAGCCAGATATAACCGCTTCACAAAATCTCATTCATGATTAGGGATGGCAAAGTACCGTCAGGGTAATAAATACACCTCCTAGGTTATAACAGATTAAACGCACTTGAATGACACCAAAACATCAACAACCGAATGGTGGAATTCAACAATATGGCAACTCCTGCTTTATTTTGTCTCACTGCGTATTTCTTGCCTACTATAAAGAACGTTAATTGACACGTTGCCTCAAACTAAAAATTGCCCGTTTCCTGTTCATTCCTTTCAAATGCTCTCCACAATGAACATTATATTACATATAGATATGCAAAGTTTTTTGTTTTAACCAAAGGATGCAAATAAAAAAACGAAATGTTGTTATTTTACCGACTTAGAATGACAAATAATAAATGATGATAGATCTGGTTAACTGGAACAATGATCCTGTCGACCTGATGCTAAAGGGGCACCGGGGTTGGGGGGCACATGGCTGGGCCGGGAGGCGCAGCCTTGCCGACGCTTTGGGACAGTTTGCTTTAAATTACTGGATCAAACGTGGGGTGGGGGTGGGGGTCCTTCGTTCAAGATGATCAATCTACCACATACAGTTATTTATCTTTTTATAGAACTCCCATATTAAAAAGTTCAGTAAAGCTAACATATCTACAGACCTCATTAAAAAAGTACATATTTACTCACAACAATTCAGCGGTCGAGGGGTAAAGTGAATATAACTAGGTGTCAAAAAAGATTTGTAAAAAATCAATCAAAAAACTGTTTTAATCTGTTGCGTGTACACATGTTGGCCCACACAGATTATGGGGATCTTGCGGTAAGAACAACTGCGCACAATCTTGCCCGGGACTGAACAGCGAAGCGTGCTGACCTGCGCTCCGGCTCTGCTGCTCGCCTTTCTCGGGCTCTGAGCCGGTCTCTTCCTCGCTGCCCTTTTCGGCCTCCGCGTCTTCGCCCCTCCGCACAGCGCCGCCGTTCAGTCCTTCTTCCTCCTCCATGCCACTCCGGGATTCGGCGCATTCAACGCCGGCGGGTTCATCGCCGTCCTCTACTTCGGGGCAAGGGGGTTCACTACCGGGAGAAGCGGTCACTCCGGTCCGCGGTCCGGCGGCCTGGTTGTAACCTGCCGCTTGGAGCTCAGGCTGATCATTACTTCGCTGCTGTTCCCGCCGAATATCCTCCGGAGAAGAACTTTCCACCAAAGCGCCCTCAGATTCCGGCTCCTGCTCGGGCTTCTTCTCGTGATCTTTGGCTGGGACCGGGAACAAGTCCTGCTCTGGTGATGCTTTGAGCAGCGACTCCGATGCTACCCCAATGTGAGCCGGCTTAGAATTACTGCTTTCGACTGATATCTGCTGGGAAACCTTCTCCTGCCCCTTCACAGAGCTTGCGGGAAAGTCGGCTTTTAAAATTGCAGCTCCGGGAGCTCCGGCAGAGGTCAACTCCTCGAAAATCCCGGATCCGGGCATGGCCAGTCCGCCTACTTCAGTGAATCCCTCATTTGCTTTCACTGTCGGACTAACTTCCGCTACTCCAGTCGGCAGTTGCCGACTCGCTTCTGCTTCACTTTCGACCGCCGACACGGGCAGATCCATTACAGAATCTCCCTGCGTTTCCATTTCTTCGTCTTCTCCGACAGGCCTTTTCTCATCCTCGGTCTCGCCTGTCGCGCTGCCCTCCGACTCGGCTTCAATCGCGGACATTAGGCGTTCTACAAGGTCGGCCTTGAGCCCTTTCGAATCCAGGCCTCGTTCCTGGAGTTTGGCCCGTAAATCGGCCACTTTCAACTTTTTAATTTCAGCTAAATTCATTTTCAGTAGCACTCGTCTGCCCTATTTCTATATTTCCAGTTTCCCAAGCAATTCAACTGTTAGCTACAGCTAAGAAATCGATTATAGTCCGTAAATAACACAGCGTCACACGACACTGTACAGTAGTTTTGAGTTTACGCAGGTGTTTCTTTTCTGCTTTACTATTGGTGCCGCTCTTTTTAACTCCTCCCAATTATTCAAATAACGAAACACTATTGGCCTTTAAATTAAGGTCCCGCCCACAACCACTTCCTTTGGCTGGGCGGAATGCTGTAATTTGAACTGAGGACTGCCAATATAACAAACTTGGCTCCAAACTATGTTTTCTTTAATGCACGTCTATAAGACTTCTGCATAAATTAAACACCAGTTAAAAAAAAAAAAAGCCTGCATGCATTAAAAGTAGAACATGCAGACAAGTGATACCATCACCCTACAGCACAATCAAATAATTCACAGATAAATAACTACAAGTTTGTGCCTTGTGGGTCAAGTTTATTACAGAAAAATAGATCAAATGTTAATCAACTCTAACAATATCAGTGTTATACTCTCTTTACCTCCAGCTTGCAGTTCAGATATCTGTGCATCACTGCAATTAGGATACAATTCTGCAGAGCCTCATCATTGGTTCATTATTGAAAGAAAATTAATGTTATCTGAGTAAACAACACAGAATGTCCCTGTAGTCGTCTTTCCATTCTCTATTACATAATTTTTTCACCAGTATTTAAAGCACTGCTTCAAGAAAGCTGCTTAGTGACTTCTTCAATTGCATCAACACAGATAGCATCATAAAACCTTCACAGGTGAGAGAGAATATGATTACCTTTGGAGCATGTCCTAGAAAAGTGTTAAAGCATACGAAAACATTTATAATATTGCACCTGTTTTTTTTTTCTCTGTGACTGGAAACATGTCAACAATTCAGGCTATAGGTGTGTGATATTTTGCAAATGAATAAGAAATATTATTTATAATAAACAGTAACAAACAAGACATATATAAGCTCAGCTCTTTGTCGTTTCAATGCAGAACAATGACAACTAAACACACATAAAAGACCCACTAAAGAGCTCCCGTGCTTTTGCAAACTGCCCCCTAGATAAAAACTCCAGGTGTCTCCTGTGGGTCTGGGTGTGGGACGCTGCTCTCCACAGTTACACCCCCCAGGAGCAACTCCTCTTCCCTGGACAGGCAAGGCCCCCTGATCTTCTGGCTATGGGAGTGATAGAGGCGCAGGAAGGACAGCACAGCGTGACTCAGCCACAGAGCCGTGACACACCACAGGGAAGCCTGAGACAAACAGAGGGCCAGGAGAGACACGGAAGAGGTTAAATGCATGCAGACCACCTACCCAAATACCGCAGACCACTCTGCACTCTGTAATGCACTATGAGGCTGTTTCTGTCAATTTTATTTACCTCTCCACTGCATGCAAAACTATTTCCCTCTTAGAGGGAAAGTAAAGTATTTAACTTAACATATTTGATTAATATATTGTGCTTGATGTGTAGCCGACCCATGAATTGTGGAAAAAACACGACAGTTCTGACCACCGAGGAAGGCTTTTTGCCCATATAATCCTGTATAAAGAACCTATTTCAGCACAATTCCAAGTTTTCAATTTTCTAATTAAAGTTTAAGTATATTCTGCATTATTTCTTATAATCTCCAAGAATAAACCCATCCATCTTTCATAACACCTAACCCAGAATAGGGTCGCAGCCCTTACAGCTGTGGCAGGACTGGAAATTAAGGCCGCCCACTTGCCTGAAGCGAGTAATTTAGACAAAGGGCAAATACAAAAAAACCAAACACTAGCTGGCTGATTGGTAAAAGAAAATGCAGTTCCACCCCTGAGTTGCAGCAATTTAGGCCTAGACGTGGAGCCACTAGTGACAGCGTTTATATGTGCGAATGTGTGTTAAGACACAGCATCAGAAAGCAGAGATACAAAAGGGCTGCCCAGTTTAAACCATGGACGTACCTGTGCAGCGGTGAGCTCGGTGTAGAATGAGGACGTGTCGACATCCAGGTACATGGGAATGGACTGCGCTTCTGCACAGCTGGAGAGAGGCAAGGAAACACTAAGGTGGATGGATAATCTTTGTATATACAGTACTATAGCAATAAACCTGCAGGTTGTTTTTGAGGGTTGCCAACTTTGGTCAGCTGGCTGGACTGAGATTTTTCATTTGAGGCTAATCTGCACACACATACACAGGCATTTACATGCATGTAAATAGTCTGAATTGTTTGCCAACTACACCAACGGTTTTCATGCAGCTCATTTTAGTTTAATAATGAAAACATAGATTTGAGGTAAGATTTATAGTCCTGGTGTCACACCAGATAGTAACCCTGGTATAAATGATTTTTTTAATGTGGCGTTTTGGACAGATCAGTGTAAATCAGTATGGGGGCTGCGCTACCTGTAGAGGCGGGCGCCTCGGTCGGTCACGGTGTTACACCAAGAAAACAGCCCCAGGCTGAAGGTGACGCTGGCTCCTCCGGACAGGAACAGCACGCACAGGCTCAGCAATACTGTGAGGAAAGCCGAGAATAGGGTGCTAGAGGGGAAAGAATACAGCATTAACATCACTACTTTTGTCCTGTCGGTCAAATGCAATATTTATACTCACTCGTCGTGTCGGCGATGGAGGTAAAATATGCTCCGCCAGCCCTGCGCCGCGCCGTACAGCACCGTAAACACCCCGACAAACGTGGGGAACTGGCACGCAGCGGACGGACCCCACTCCTGCACAATCAACCGGGAGACCCACTCGGCCTTTTCTGCGCTCCCAGTTACATTCTCCGTCCTCCAGAACCCCTGACTGAATAGAACACAGCGTCCTTTAAAGTCAGATCCGTTCAGTGCCAGAGGGATGACCACCATCAAGCCGGCCAGTACGGAGAGGGTGTAGGCGGCGGAGTGAGCAAGCAGAAGTCGCCGATCGAGCTCCATGGCAGCTGGTCCTTCGGAAATGAAAAACGAAAAATCGAGAAAATATCCAGAATCGAGCGTGCTTGCTTTATTATGTTAACAGAACCGAGCGAATTAAAATCTTTATGTACAGTCGTTATTTTAAATGGGTTGGGCTGTAATATTCCGCTATGCTCTAACTGTATAATGACTGACACAGATTTAGCAATGACGCACGAAGAGACGCAGCACGCAGACAGTCCAGCCGTGTACTATGATCAGTAAGATCTCATTTCCCCGTTACTGTAATGCATTTCCAGAAAAACGTTTACTTAGATGCAAAATACATTCTTTTTAAATCTGCTGTTTATATATATATTTAAAAACCCGGACCGAACGACAAGGCGGTTCCGCAGACAGGGCGTGGCCCTGCAGCGGGAGGCAGATGCTGCACAATAGCCGATGGAGCCGCCCGGATCCTCCCCGTGAATTTTCTCCCCCATCAAATACAGAGCAAGACTCATTTTTAGTTCCGAGGTAAAACCACGTCAAACCAAAACCAAGAGTTGCGTTTGTAAAATATAATGAAAATGTAATTTAAAATATAATGGAAATACAATCAACAAAATATTATAGTCAACACATTAATTACAAAATATGATCAAAAAGACTTTTAAAACTATATCAAATACTTTATCCTGATGCTCATATTGGGACCAAAAACATAAAGTAATTTAACTCACTGTGGTACCAATATTCTAATAGACGAAAAAGATTATTTGGTTACTCATTGTCATTATGTTGTGGAATTTCATTGAAATCAAATTAAAATATTTTCCCTGGCCATACAGTAAAACACAGTTAACACGCTCAAATAAACCACCCTGAAATTCACGCTCTTTGCAGGAGTTTGACATTGTCTGAGATTCTGTCTAATTTGCCCCTTCGGTTCTCTGATCAGTTTCACTTGCTTGTGTCAAACTTTCAAAACTCGCTTTAACGATACAGCTGTTTGCTAATATATTATTCCATTATAAGTCAATCAATCAACGCGGTCTCCCAGATAACTCCGATATATCACATGCAGTGTTTTCTCTTTGACTCTCTCAGATCTACCTTATGATAAGGGTACCTCATATCATTCTAATAGGCTGCCGTAGGTTACTTCCTGGGTTCTTCCATTTTATACCTGGTAATTCATACTCCTGCGTTCTCCCATCAGCTGGGCGCAGACCGCCAGTCTACTAGATAATGGACTTGTGTGTTTGTTCAAGTATGCTGACCTATCAGAAGAAATTATTTATATACTGTATATCGTTATTTCTAAACACTATCATGATTAGCAGTAACCATGAGACACATGGATTTGAACCAATTCACACTCTCATACGCCACACCCTGCGTTTCTCAAGATGAGACGTACGTATTTACTCCCACCAAGCTGTCCAGTTATATAGAATGAATGGACGATGCGCAGGCATACGGAATGGAGTTTTCCGCCGAGTCCATAGCTGTTCCAATCGAGTTAGACTGCAAGCACGTTATTACATGGATCAGCACACAGATGGGGTGCAGACCGTGAGACGCACGCTGCATTCCAAACTTTTGATGAAACTGACTGTGCCCTTACTATTTATCAATCCGGAGATACTACTTTTACATGCATTAAAAGGAACAGGGCAAAATTCAGTGCCCTCAGTACATGTTTTCCATTTTTGTCTCATTTAATGCCATACATTTTATAGTAGAAATGTACAGTAAAATTACTATGTCATTATTTTGTATATATAGTAAATACATTGCGTAGTGTTAGTAAAGTTGCACCTATGTATATCACAACATTGTTCTTGAATATGTCCGTATAATTGGGCCTCTTTGTAAATTGTATGTATTTCATTTTATGCATCAAAAACCTTTCTAGACGGGATCCATGGGCTTCATCCTACTGCCCATGAGGTACATGACGCAAAAAACTTACGACCCCCTCGCCTAGAATTAGACATTTTATTGTATGCTCCAGTACAGTAGGTGGCAGCAAATTCTCTCTCTGTGGTTACAACTGCATTGAAACCAATCTCTCTGGAAGCATAGAGAAGACATTTTTATTCTTTTCCATGGTGAAAGCGGACGCCCAAGTGAATAAACACAATATAGTCCAGATGTAAGTATACGCACGTGGCAAGCTTATCGCGCGCCCGCCGTCCGTTTCCCTTAACGAAATATTCACGTTTTTCGCGGGCAGTTAATAAGCGCGGAAACTTTGCACACTATGATGCTACAGGGTTAATATTCACTCGAGCTTGCAAATTGCCCCCTGAAGCGAAAGTTGATTGTGGATCAGCGACGTTTAACACACGAGGCGGCTAACGGGCAGAAGACGGGGCGCAGATTCGCATCCCGGGGCGAGCCGGCGGGCTTTATGGCAAACGGCCCTCCGCGTCCTTAGCTAGCTGCTCCATTAACCGAAAAGTGACTTAAATGCTGAATGAGAATACGTTAAATGAGCTTTCTCTCTGCTGTCTGTGATAATTTAATGGGTTGCACCTGCAGCAGGGTGTAAAGCTGTAAGCTTCCAGCCGGTAACGTTAGGGTTCGGTCCGTAAATACAACGCCTGTATTTATAACGCGAAGTAAAATCTGCTTACTTCTCTGCACTGACAAGTTAATTAAGACAAAGCAAACCTTTGTTTGTAAAATATGTTAGTTTATTGTCGATTCGTTAGCTAAATCGCAATTACTATGCGTTACAAGAGACAGTAACTGGAGATTCTTCTAATTTTGTAATTAATTTCATACACATTTCAGTTAATTGTGACACGATTGCTGTTTTACGACGGTCTACTCTACGCAGTGGCTGCCAAAAGTGGAGAACAGGAGACGTTTTTCTAATATACAAAGTATATCCGAACAATTATATTTCATCAGTGACTGCTATGCCACGTTACAAAATAAATGGAAGAAAAAGGAAATTTGAAGAAGACATGCGATCAAAATTAGGGAATGATTTGTTAATCTTAAATTTTTGGATCTAATCTGAAATATATTGAAATATCTGGCAACCTCAGTCTATTTGCAATATTGGTAGGTATTATGTAAGGGTTGCTGAAATCCTGTGTCGTCAGGATGTCCAGGTGAAGGCTGATGAGTTGACCCTCTTATACATATGACATAGGATGATAGAGACTCGCGGGGGATCGGATCAACAGTTAGAATTGCTTGTCTTGACGGGGTCTCGTCTGGGACACTATGAACTGAAAGCCCACTTTGCAGTGACCAAGGTACTCATCAGCAAGAAGAATGAGAAGGTCAGACTACTCCTTTGCCAAGGAACATGTGTGGACAGAGGAGAACTGGTCAAAAGTTAATTTCAGAGAAAAGCAAATTGAATTTAATAGGTTCAGATGGGAAACATTATTTGTGGTGTTGAATTGAGGAAACTCCACGAAAAATGTTTGAAGAAGTCAGAGAAGTTGGGAGCGCTTAGTGTCATGGGTGGGGTATGTTCTCTGCAGCAGTAGTCGGGTCTCATGCGTTAGATGGTAAGATGAATGTTAATGAGTATCAGAACCTCCTTCAGCAACATGCATATCTTTCACCATGAGCATCACCCGGGTATTTTTATCCAAGACGATGCCCCTTACCACGCTGCAAAACGGGTGAAGCAATTCCGCAAAGCTGAGAAGATCCAGGTGATGAAATGGCCCGCCCAGAACCCGGATCAGACAGAGCCCTATCCAGAAGCTATGGAAGGTAATTGGTGACAGAATCATGGCAAAGAAACCCACTACAGTTACCAAAGTGTGGAAGAAACTGGAAGACAAGTGGAACCAGATCAAGGCAGATCAGTGTGCAAAGTTGGTTATGTGCTGTGGATGCGTATGTGCCAGTCATTGGAAGTTCTATGCCTCCGATTCATTTCTGAAAGGTATAACCATCAAAAAAAAGTTGATAGAATTAATTTGTGGTGTTCTTCAAAAACAAATTAACAGTTCTCTAATTTTGATCGTATGCCTACTTGATATTTCTTGTTTAAACCATTTATTTTGTGATGTGGCACAACTCACTGATGAAATATGATTGAAATACATCTCTTCTGTTGATGTTAGAATAACTTTGAATTCGGATAAGCTGCGACTGTGTATATTACAAAAACATCTCGTTCTCTAATTTTGATCGCCACTATATATGATCTATAATTAGCGTAGTGGCGTTTAAAAATCTGTTTCCATAATGTCCACACCTGAAGTCAGTATTTTGTGCATCCACCAAAATAATTTCTGTGCTGCTCCATCACGTTCTAGGAAGCTTGTCCATTTCCATCTGCTTTCTTTGGTGATTTTTGTGAAAACTTATAGTTTACAGTGTAAATATTGGACTCTGTTGAGAGGTCTGGACATTGCAGTGCTAGGTCAGGTACATTTTGTTTTAATGCTTATTCACAGCCATGCTGGACTGAGGCATCCTGACATTCATGCTTCTAAGGGGTGCGATGCAATTGGGTATAACGTCTACAGTGCATTTAGCACAACAAAACGTCTAGTAACTACACTGATGCTGAAACAGAAAACCTGTTGCTTTTTAGTGAGGATTTTGTTATTGTAATTTTCAAACTTTGTGTTCTTCAGAAACTAACATAATTAAGCTAAGATATTTTGACATAATATAAACAGTTTCATATATATTTCAGTTTCGATAAAATATGCACTTACGGAGTTTTGCCTGTGTGGTGCGTATTATTCACTCAATTGCAGAGCAAATTTCCACAACTCAAAGGGAACCACTTCTGTATATTACTGTGGGCTGGTGGTATGATGGTGCAGTGGTTAGCATTGCTGCTTCAGACATATAAATATATCTCATTAAATACCTCAATGTTTCTGCACAAAGCATATTTATTAAGCTGTATTTAATCACTTAACACACTGGTCTCAAACTCCAGTCCTGGGGGGCCGGAGCCCTGTGTAGCTTAGTTCTTTCCCTGTTCCATTACAAGTGATTCAGCTCAATGTGTGTGGTAATTAGCACAAGGAGTTGAATCAGGTGTGTTAAATGAGGGGAACCCCAAACATGTGCAGGGCTCTGGCCCCCCAGGACTGGAGTTTGAGACGCCTGACTTAACAGTAAGATGGAGTCCTGATTAAAACATTGGGTGTATTTCAATAGCAAGAAAACAAGGATCATATTCGTGGTCTTGACTAGAGCAGTCTTGCTAACTTGCCTCCCAAGAACGAATTTTTGGGATTGTTCTCATTTGGGCAGGGTGCACCTGACGCAGGGAGGGGTGCAGGGCAAGAACGACATCGGGGGATTTTAACTCTCCTCTGTGCTGCTGTTCTTGACATTGGAACTGGTCTTCGGCAATAGATAACTTAAAATCAGTACGTGAGAACACAAGTACGGTCAAGTACGCATATTGTCACCCGTTGTCTGTCCATCTGAAGTGCTAAACCATTTCAGGGCAGTTATGGTGTGCTGTCAAGGAGATGCTGGGCTCTCCTGGAGATTATTGCCTCTTATCTTGACACCACTTCTCCTAATGAGCTTGGCAGCATGCAGGACCAGTCAGACCAGAGTTTCTCATTTGAAGACCACAGTCTCTGGCTTGTTCTGATGGATCCCCATACATTTCAAACGCCAGCTGGGGATTATTATTATACCAGCGTGTCTATCTGAGGGTTTCCACCCAGTCCACCTGCCCAGAGCAGTTTCCTTAGGAGACCCCCGGTGGGGGGGGGGGGGGGGGGGGGGGGGGGGGGGGGGGGGGGGG
>JABFEB020000002.1:9188827-9204060 GCA_019775895.2 Stomatorhinus ivindoensis | reverse complement strand
CCCCTGGGGGCCGCCCCCCCCCCCCCCCCCCCAAGCCGATTCCTCGCACTTCAAAGGAAGAGCCATCTGTCTGGAGGTCCCTCCTCAACCCACCATGGATAGTGAGCCTGATTTTTTGATTTTGATTTTCCTGACATGTGTTAAGTGTTCTCACGCACTTCCCCTGGCATGCTGGGGACTGGGGACTGGGGACTGCTCCATAATGTTTTTCGGAGAGCAGACCAGTGGGTTCTGGTTGAGCCCCCAGCCTTTGCAGTGGTTGTAGTGGTAGATTCACTGGCTGTTGTAGTGGTAGATTCACTGGCTGTTGTAGTGGTAGATTCACTGGCTGTTGTAGTGGTAGATTCACTGGCAGTTGTAGTGGTAGATTCACTGGCTGTTGTTGATCTCATTCATATCCCACAGAAACGGTAAACAGCTTTCAAACCTGTAATATATATAGAAAGATCTTTTAGCCCCATATCCACATCATGACCGTGAGGGTCCAAGAGTCTATCTCAGGCAGCACAGGGTACAAGGCCAGGGTACATCACTGGAAGCCAGTTTATTATTGTTGTTATTAATGCAGTGTCACTGTTTCAGTGAAAACTTTTTTTAAAATTTTACAGGCGTTCTTTACATGCAATATGACATGTATTCGAGTTGTTTCTGTTACAGTGATAATTTTTTCCAGTTTTATACATGAGTAATGGGATTCACTGCAATATGTCCAATATGGCAGCCGGGTGGGAGAAGACTGCGGAGCCAACTGATCTGTATAAGCGATGGAGCCCACGGCGAGCTGCCCTCCTGGGGACGCAGAGGAGCTCGGGGCCGCCGGGGCCGTGACGAAGGCAGAGCAGCAGCTGCAGGAGGCCGTGCGGCTGAAGTCCGAGGGGAACGCGTGTTACCGGGAGAGACGCATCCGCGCCGCCATTGGCCGCTACCACCGCGCCCTGCTAGTGCTGCGAAGCCTGGACTCCACCGTGACGGCCACGCTGAAGGGTTTCAGCCCGCAGACGCCAGCCCTCACCCCCCAGCAGGAGGCGCTGCTGAGAGGCACACAGGTGGATTGTTACAACAATCTAGCAGGTAGCTCGCAGGAAGTCAGGGGGTCACAGGCAGCCTACTACACTGAAACGCCATTTATGTTATACACAGTTCATTCCTATACTAATGCTAATTAAGCTTGATGTACCATTTATATGAGTACAGGGACACTGGAAGGCTTCTTTGCACGTAAGCCAACTCGCTCCCCTCTGTGGCACACAGACATATACAGTTTAGAGTGAAGCTTGGGGTCAGAGTGCAGGGTCAGCCATTTTTGGGGGCCCAGTGGAGTTGTGGCTATTCTGCCGAGGATGGGATTCGAACCAGCAACCTTACGACCATAGACATGGAGTCCTGAGCCGCTTGGTCAATTTCATTTTTTGGAAATCTACATATATTGTTGATTACAAAATGAAGGGTAATCAAGACGGGACCTAGCAGGAGTACTTGCAAAGTTAAGAGCATTAAATGTAATATTAACCCTCATGTTTTCTGATCACTCAGCCTGCCTGCTTCAGAGGGAGTGCGTCGATTACGCCCGGGTGCAAGAGTACAGTCTGCGTGTGCTGCAGTGGCGCCCGGGCGACGTCAAAGCATTGTACCGAGCTGGGGTAGCCACCCTGGAGCTGGGGGATGCGCACGCTGCCCGGCAGTACCTCACAGAGGCCAGCAGAGGGCAGCCTAGTGGTGAGTCGGAGCCCCACGAGCGCGCTACCGCGCCTCTGCAGTGATGGCGTCATGCCAGCGCTCTCTCTCCCGCTTCCAGATGCAAACGTGAAGCGGCACCTGCGGCGAGCCGAAGAGAGGCTGAGCAGCGAGTACCAGCGAGAGAGAGCTCTGTACAAGGGCATGTTTGGCAAGCAGAAGGAGGACACTGGGGAGGGAGGGAGTGGTGTCACACTGAAGTAAGTATGATGTCATGACCCGAGGTGGGCGGAGCTTGTCCCAGGGCACATGCACTGAACGTCACTGGCAGGTGGGGCTGAAATGCTGCCCAGAACAGGAACAGGATGTGAGGCGTTAGATTCTCCATGTGTAAAAAAAAAAAAATATCCAGGAAGTGGACGGTACATTTAGGATGCACGAGCTGTCATGATGGACTGAAACGTGGTAAAACAAATCCTAAGTGTCTTATTTTGTTAAACATGGTCTGTGGAAGATCCCCCCCATGACCACTGTCTGCGTGTGCACCTAAGCGGTGTGTTTCCAGGACAAGCAGAATGTCTTTCAATTTGTTTCATATGCCTGAATAAATATTTTGGAGATACAAAGAATGCAGCGATTGTTTGGTTCCTCGCTCATAGATGCTTTCCAGTTGAATCCATTTCCTGCTACTGTAACAGTAGAACAATTAGAATAGTAGAACAGTTGAACAAGAACAGCGAGATGTGACTGAGGCAAAAATGTTGTCATTTTAATCATCTTTTTCATATTACACTTAACAGAAAAAACCATAACTAAGCTACATCGTAAGTGGACTAAATGTTTACAGATACATTAATACAATGATCCGTAACACATTTGGCGATTGAAACATTTACTGAAATCGTAAATATGTTATAAGGTTCAGAATCACAGATAAAAAGTATTTCCAAGCTGTTTTAAAATAATTCTGAACAGGCAGTACATCTAACTTTCTTTAGTGGTAATAGCTTTTGTTTACTTCACCCCACAATAGATTTGTCACTGAATACAGGTACTGTATGTAAAGGGCAAAGTACATGGCTATAGAAAGGCGAAGAGACACACCCCACTGCAGAGAGCTCGCACACACACACACACACACGCGCGCACACACCCATCTCCATGCAATAGTCTAGCCGAGAGACAATGGAAGGTGTCACGGTGCGGATGCTGGGCTAGCCGTGGTTTCCATATCATCACAAGGCTGCAACCAAAGTCTGATACACCGGAATGATCCGGCCACTGGTGCAGGAATGCACTGCCCCGCATGTCATTGTGCTGTGATCGGAGCCCGCCTCACTTCCTCAGACTCTGAGTCTTAAAAGTGAACGGCTTCACCGAGCCAAACACCTTGCGGCCAAGGTCCCGGAAAGAGCGGGAACGCGTGAGCCGCGGGGGAGGTGGGGGCGGGGGCGACAGGGACGGGGAGGACAGGGGCGACAGGGACGGGCAGCTGCCCTCGGGACTCTGGGAGCGGGACAGGTGGAAGAGGCTGGCCGTGGAGGAGAGGCGCTCGTCTTCGCCGGCGCCGGCCAGCGGCCTGCTCTGATCCAGGCTCAAGCCCACGGTGCTGTGGCCCAGCCCGGCGTGGGCGATCTCCAGGGACGACACCCACTGCTGCCGGCGTTCCCGGGCATCACGCCGCTGAGGCCGCGCTTCCAGGAAGCCCTGGGAGCCGCAGCGGAAGAGGGGCCCGGCCAGCGGGAGGCCGGAGTCCGGCTGTCCCAGGGCCTCCCCTGCCTGCCCCGCTTTCTTAGTGCTGGGGGGCTCCTCCGTCTGCGCCTTTCGCCTCCCGCGATCCATCTCGCCCCTCCACCTCTCTTTCTCCCTCCCCCCAAACAGTCCTTCCAGCCTCTTCCGGAAGCTGGCGCCCCTTTTGGCAGCCGCATCCTCGTCCCATCGGCCGAAGCCCTCTCTGCGCACGAAGCCGGTCACCGTCGACGCCCTCACCAGCTCTCGGGAAGCGTGCTTTCCCCGGTAAAGCCGCTCGCCGTCGCCCCCCCTCCAAGCCCCACCCCCCGAGCACCAGCCAGCCTCCTGCCTCAGGGAGCCGCCCCTAGGACGCAGGTCTCCCTCAGGCGGGGGGCCGGCGGCACGCAGGCGGGGCAGCGACGACTGCGTTGGGGAGCTGCGCTGGAACACAGAAAGAGGGGGTGGGGCGAAGAGGGCACGTGGCTGCGGCGGGGCCCGCCGCTCGGGGGGCGGGGCCTCACGGGGGGAACTGCGAGGGGAGGGAGATCTCTGTGGAGCGAAGGCCGATGGGTGGCAATCGAAGTGAGACGGGGAGTGGGCTGCGGGGACCAGGCCGAGGGCTCTGACTTCCTGGGGGGGACGGCTTTCTGGGGGGCACGGTGGGGCCGCCTGGGCAGCTGGCTGCATCTCGGGTACAGAGGCAGAGGGATACTGAAGCTGGGGGGCCCACCATGCACTGGGCTGCTCAGGCTGGGACTTCGGCACATCCTGCGGCAGGCCAGGGTGCAAACAGGGCGCCGGGATCGAGACGGGGGACCGGGAGGTAGCGGCGGGCGCTGGGCAGGGCTCCTCCCGTTCGTCGCTCCTGAAGCAGTCGGCGTCCAGCTCCACCCCCTCCTCCAGGAGCCCAGCCACCACGGAGCGGGGAAGGCCCGACACACGGGCAATCTCACAGACCCGCTCGGAGTCGGCGCAGATCTTGGGCGAGCTCTCGCAGATGCGGGCCGGACTCGCTGCCGCCTCCTCCTGAGAAATGCCGCTCCAGTCCAGCGAACGCGAGAAGCCCTGTGTGCCGAAGCCACGCCCCGCAATCTCCAGCGAGCCTCGATGGTTCGCCGTCTGGGGACATGTCGAGATCCTTTTCCTGCCCCTCCAGGCAGATGCGGAGAACGAGGAAGACGGCGAGGGCGTCGGGGTGGGGGTGTCGTTGCCCAGATAGTCACATGAGCTGGTAGATCCCTTCCTGTCGTTGGAATCGACGTCGAGGCTGGTATTTACGTTCAGATTGGGATTGAGGTTCAGATTGAGGTTGAGGTGGAGGTTCAGGTTCACGCCATCCCCGTTCAACGACGGCAGGTTGCCCAGATTGATGGAGTTCCGGCAGCTGCTTCCACTGGAGTTACCGAACGGGGATCGCCGCTGCGTGACGCCGGCGGCGCCGTGGCTGTCAAAGGAGGCCAGCGATTGGCTGGAGCCACGGCTGGGCCCCGTGTGCCACCTTCGAGAGCCCAGTCTGGAGACGGGCTCTACCATGGACCTGGAGTGGTACCGGAGAACCAGCTTGGATATGTACTGGTCGAGTCGGGCCATGTTGGGAGGCGCCGGGTTTCGCGATTGGACAGGAGCCACCGGTTGGGGTTGGTTGTCAGAGGTCAAATCGGGGCAGGGGTCCGGGGTCGGTGCAGGCGCTGGGGGGTCCTGGCAGGAGGTGAAGAGGGGACTCTGGAGGGCCACGGCATGCAGGGGACTAGGGTAGGGGTACACCTCTTTGGTTTTCCTGGAAACCAAGTCGGAGCAGAATTTCGGGTCCAGCTGGAGTCGGGAGAGTAAAGAAGCACCAGGGATGGACTGGGATGGGTCCTCTGCCAGAGCCGAACAGAAATCGGAGAGGAACAGGAGGCCGCTTATTTCCAAGTCACCTGTGTCGGGGAGGAGGGAAGAGCAAAGAGCTAAGCCGTAGTATTATTTCACTGTCCAGCATAGGTCAGTATGATATTGACTACTTTGGTCTACGGTTTTGTGTCAGTTGCCTCAATCACTCCATTAAAATATTCTTAGAGAAAACTGTCAGCTAATTATCTGTACCAGAAAAAGAACAATGCTCTTGCCTGTAGAGAATGGCCTCCTTTCTCCCTTCTCCAACATGGCCTGTGTGCTCTGACCGGGGGGCTTTTTGGCATCCTGCCACTGGGAGGCACTGTGGTCTGCAGAATGAGGTCGACAGTCCCAGGGGCAGCAGCCCCCCCTACTGCCCACACACGTGCCTACTGCCCCCTGAGCACCGTCACTGCACACGGAGCAACAGGAGTCAGACAGGGAGCTCCCGCTGACTGAGTAGAAACCTAGGGAGGGGAGGGAGGGAGGGCAGGAATGGCACAGTGGCGTCGGGGGCAGGGAGATGGGCAGACAAAAGGTTAAGAATGCAAAGGGAGGAGAGAGAGAAAGAGGAGTTAGAACTTTTGTTGCACGGTGAGTCACCCATCAACTGGAGAGGGTGTCTAAAGGCATGTTTTACTGCAACTTAGTTTCCCTATATCTGACAGCACGCTATGGGTTCTCGGGCCAAACCGGGCACAAAACCCAGCCCCCACAGACTCCCCGCTACCTGAACTGGGCCTGGAGTCACAATCCAGCGGGTTAGCACACGCGGAGTCCGGGGTTGGGGTGGAGAGTGGCTCAGATGGCAAGTCCCAGGACAAAGCTGACCAGTCTGCACTGGTCCCGATGCCGTCGAGGTAGGGGAGTACTGGCTTCAAGGGGGAAGTGGCCTGGAGAACGACAAATGAAAAAACGATTCAGCCGTTGCAGTCCGGAGTTGTCATAGCACTGATTTCTGCAGCTCTTAGTTGCCTAGGTGTCCGTGATGTAACAGCCTCCAAAATGGGCAAGTGACTCATCGATATACGGGTGCATATGCAAAACATATCATGAGTGTATGAGTAACGTGAGGTTCCTCAGGAGCTAATTTAGCTGCATGCTCCGACATCCGTCTGCATCGTCACCTGGCATCAAAAGCTTCAATCGGCACAAACGCAGCCTCATTCCGTGCAGATTGCATCCCTCCACAGTAATGAGGGCAGATGGAGTGAGGGACAACACAGGTGACTCGTGCCATTCAGGCAAAGGGAGGGATTAAGCAGACAGGACAGAAGGAAAAAAAATAAGTGGTGTGATTAAAGGGAACGAAGGGCAAGGAAAGGACCGGAGGAGAAGGGGGGATTTTAACTCCGCTCCACCTGTTAGAGCTTCATCCCCCCTCCCGCTTTGATACCAGATGGAAGATGCAGACACTGAAGGGTGGGGGTAGGAGAGAGTGCTGCTTGGGGGAGGGGAGGTTCTGGCTGGGGGAGGGGAGGTTCTGGCTGAAGAAACAGCAGGAAGAAAAGCAAGTCAAAGACCCCTGACACCATCGTCTTCCTCCCCCACTGATCAGAAGTCACTCTCTCTCACTTGTCGCCCACACGGCAAATTCTGTGTGGAGAGATGTACCAAAAGTACACTTCACAGAGCGTGCGCTCTCTGGTGCGGACACACGAACATGCTGAGCAGTACACACACACACACATCCGTCACCGCCGCCGCTCCACCCAGTTACATAACACAGGACGCATTCCTGCAATAAAACATTCATTATGCTTCATTTCATTATATTTAATGTTTCAACTGTGTACTTGTTTTACCGTCAAGGTCTCAGTGTCTCGTGTTGATCTGAATGTTTCTGTGCTGATAACAAATATGACTAAATGTACCTTGCAGGCATTCCTGAGACACAGTCATTTATATTTCAACAAATAGATTTAGTAAGTATCAGAGAAGAAGCTTTCAGAACAGACATGTTGATGAATGTGCTGTTAAGACCCAACATGAACAAGCGGCAAGATGTTCTAAGTGCTCTTTTCAAGCTGGGACTGGTCTCCGAAAGGGTGACTGCAACACTACGCCCAAAACGCAGAAACTGTAATGAACAACTATTGTGCTGCTTTTCCCTAAATCGGCTGCAGCTGTTCAATCTTTCTCCCACCCTGCATACTCTGTGTACCATTGGTATGACGTCACGGAGGCCGACTCAACTCAAAAAACCACATCGATGAGCAGTCGGATTATGAAATGTGCAATTGAGAGCCAATCGAGCTGAGCTAAATAAGTAAAGTTTTATATGAGAACAAACTGAATTCACCAACTGTCAGGATCTGCTTCGTGACTTCCTGCTTGCAGGCAAAGGCAGGATTACTCATTTGGCGCAGCCAGTAAACACCAAATGTACTTCGGCTGACTCTTTCCGTGAGCTTTACACTTCACAGTCAGCTCTGTTTGACTCACTACATTGCAGCTCCACGTATTATGATTGCATCAATTTCAAACGCTCATATGACCAGGCAAACCTGACTGGTCACGTTTTTAAATTGCAGGTGTCAACACTGCGCAAATAAACAAGCTGTAAGTCATCGAAGAACCTGCATCTCTTTTACAACATCTCTGAATCTTTATTTTAAAGATATTCATTTATAATCAGACCTAGGTTAGACGACTCAACAAAAAGCTTTCAGTACTTGAGGATGTCAATAAAAGTAATGGGGAAACTTCATGTAAACATGCAGATTATACATCTTTCGGAGTATTAAGGAGCTTAGATCTCCATCCAAACTTCTTTAAGCTAGAGTGATATGGTATATATAGTCAGAAAAAAAGTACAAACTTGTACCTTTGAGACTATTGCTTATCACTGGGGTTGTATCCTCAAGGGTCTGTAAGTTGCACCCAGCTTTAGGTAAATGTACCTTTTAAGGCACAAAAATGGACTCGGCAACATTTTTGCCCATTAGAGGTACATTAATGTTGTTTGTACCCTTTTTTATGACCACAGCTACTCACATTTCTGTTTGTTTTTGATTTCAGATATGCTTCAATTCTGTTTAAATTGATAACAAAAAAGTTTAAAAAGAACAGCTCAGCGTTCATTAGCCTCTGCAGTTCCAATGTAGTAAACAGCTATGAGGAATAACTCGGGTAAAGAACGTTAAACAAAGGCATCAAACTCAAACACTCGGGCAGGTCCCACACAAAACCAGACTAATCAGCAAAAACTGCCGACGGATGCTTATTCAGTAGCTTCCCAGAGCAGTTACACCCCAATTAGAAATACACCACACTTACAGCCAGGAAGCCACCAGGTTCTAAATAATGCAATGACATCTCTCTGGGAACTATTTGGCATGAAAGATTGTCCAAAATAGGCGATGACAGACACTGATGCCGATGGGCAAAACATTTTCTCTCAGTCAAATGGTCCAGTCCCATGTTGTGTGGTAGATGTTTAGAAAGCACTATCTGCGTGATAATCGTGGCATTTACACAGAATATAAACACGGGTCTCCCAGCTTAATGTTCTATTTGGGTCTTTGACCATTTTCATATAGTCCTTTTGAGATCACAGTTAAGTATGTAGCTAATACCTTCGTTTGTGAAGACTCATATTCAGCAGGCATAAGCCTAAATACACGCATGTGGTATTGACGTGCCACAGGGGTCTGAATCTGGATGCAGTGTAAACCGGAATCAGCCGCTAATTATAATGCACTTCCATCTGTCCATTTTCCCGCAATGACAATATACAAACTCCACATTGTGGAGAGTCAAAACCCTGGTGAGAGACAACAGTGCTAATCACTGCGCCACCCCCGTTATAATATACTTAAATCTACTAATATACAACGCAAATGCTAAATACGTGCCTTGCAGCATTGCACAATAGCATTAATCATTCGGCTCGGTACCGTGCAACACAGGGAACACGTGGTATATGGTGCTGCCTGGATTATTTATCACCTCACGGGCATATTGTAGGAACGTCAGGAAGTGCTCCAGAATTAAGCAGCTACTGCCAGCCGTACCCTGGAAAAGGTATGTGGACAGGGATGAATCTGTTATCTCCAGTAAAAAATATTGCAAATAGTGTCACTGCATGAATACAGATGGTTCACAATCTAAAGCTGTTTTGTAGACAAGTTTTAAAACACAGTTCAAAGTACCAGTGGACAAAAACATCACTTAGCCTGGGCTGCATTTCAGCAGAGAAAAAGACTGTTTTGGTAAAGCAGCTTAATTATACACGGTGTTTAAGAACAGCGAGTGCCGAGTGTGAGCACATGGAGGTGGGCAAGAAAGCAGAGTGACTGACTGTGTGAGTTAATATGTGAGAATGAGTGTGTGAGTGAATGAGTGTGTGTGCATGTGAGAGAGAGTGAATGAGTGTGTTTGTGTGTGAATGTGTATGTGTATGTATGAGTGAGAGAGAGATGCCCTCTCTGTAGATGTAGCGATTTCTAAAATGCACCATTACAGTACGTCAACATGTTTATTTTTTTAACTTATAACTGTCAGTGGTTGAGTTATTTTCGTAAATTTTTCATTTGTAACTTGCAACTTGTTTTGTTTGTGAATAAGACTAAAGCTCTGGACTTACATGTAACACTAAGAAGAGTTAAATCATTCCGAATCCTGGCGGACATTAATAGCCTTTTTTATTACGGACATGGTATTTTAAAACGTAGCCTAGTTTTTTTCTCGATGAAAACATTCAGCCACAGATACGTTTGTCCATGTACGGACAGGTTCGCTATCCCTTTTTAACAATGAATAGTTTATTTAAATTACAATCGTCTTCATTAAAAGCTGGTAATGCTTGGATTTATGTATTTCATTATAGGCCTACATTCGTACCTTTTATGAATCTCATTTTACAAACTGTCATCGCCAACATTTATAAGGTTGTAGCCGTAATTATGCATTAGAATTCTTAATTTATGTGCAGGCATATCAATTCGGTTCTACAGGTAGATATTCTGCTGTTGGTTCGTCTTGCCCCATTATTTTTACATGATGAGTTATTACCCGTGTAACCTCCCAACTCTTTGCGAGTTTGTGCTCAATGATTCGTGGCGAAATGGCTGCTGAACGCCACCTTACCGTCACCCGTCATTCACACCCGCACACGGGGCTAGAGGCCCGGAGAATGAAGCTGAGGACTCTCCACTCGCTAAATGACGCTCTTCCCCGTTTCCTCCGGTTGTTGTGTAACGGGATCTCATGCAAAATCCGGATCGCGTTGGCGTGAAGTTGCCTGGTTTCGTTACATAACGGCGGCGAAACGCCGAGACCAGAGTTACCCTGATAAAGGCGCTAAAAAAAATCCATAAGCATACAGAGACTTTTCTTAGCTCCTGCATTTTATATTGCCATCTTATGATACCTGCTCATTTTCTACCTGGCCTCTTTAAAACAGAGAATCAATAGCCACCATTCTTACAGCTTTTCGAGGACAGTCACCTTGGCGGTAGGATATTTCTGAAGCAATTCAGAGCACATGCGTATCACACAAAGGAAACAAAATAAATAAAGCTGCGTTGGAGGTCTGTGGATTAAGTGCATAGCACTTACTCTAGAACCAACATTTGGCTTTTTTTTTTAGTTTTATGGCAATTCCTCACCGCCGTGGTCAGCGGGATACCAGTTCAGGACGGTGGGAGTTTACAGCGCCACGTGGAACTCAGCTCCATCAACAGCAATGATGCTAAAGGGGCAACAAAGGCTGCTGCAATGATTTTACTAATGGGGAAGTGTGTCCCTACAACACTGCATGACTGATTTACGGTAGCACTACACATGCCACCCCCACTGAAAATATCCCGTGACATAGGTACGTCTGTTATGCGCCATGGGATGTCGGAATCTGAGGTTGAATGCAAAGTTTTGACATTACGCAACTGCTTTGAAAAATCTTACCGATGTACAGTTTTAACAAGAACGGGATGTTTACCAGGGTGTCAGCCACGTCACGCAGTTCATCTGCAGTATTTCTGTAAGGCTACGGCATGGTACTCCTTATAGAACAGATTCGACTATCCCCATTAAAAGTTGAACGGTCAAATTCCACTGCACAGGCCTATAGGGTCAACATGGGACCAAGGCGCATTTTACAAAATGTGTGTTATATAACCTGGCATAAAACAGAACTAGTCTACAGATCTTCGGGATTATGAAATTCCGTCTGCTCAAATGAACGGGATTCAAAATAGTTCAAAGCACAAAAGGGTAGGCAATAAATCACTAAATACCAAGGTGTCCCGTAACTTCACTGTCATCAAAACAGTTCAAGAAGTGTCAGCTGGAGTCACACGTGTAAAAACACTGCAGCACTTCTGCTGGAAGCCTGAACAAACACCCCGATTCTTCAAAAGCCATATAAATTACATGGAAAGAATGCAACTGACACATTTTACACAATACATCCATCGTCAAGGTACACCAGACTCGTTTATTGTTCCGAAATTACATTACCCAACGATATATGTTTTGTGCGCTTATATAATAAAATGCATTTTGAAATCTCGCGGTTTGCAATAAAATTAAATTAAAAACAGCAGAATTCCGCGTGTGGATGAGCGCATCCCTGTAAAAGATGAAGTACCGCAGCGCGTGCTACCCTGGGTACCTCCGCTGGGTATGAAGCGCTGCTGTGATTCGGGTTTTTTTCTGGTTCCCTTTTGACATGCTTGATTGAATCAAGCGCCAGAATAATACAGAAAACGAGTGTTCAGATACGACGAGCGATCTGTTCTGCTTCATGCATTGGAAAATACTTAATGGATCTGAAATAATCACCAAGGGGACTGTCGTTTACTAGTAGCAGGTATCACACGGTCTGACAGTGTCAGTCGTACACTGGGTTTAGTTATGCCCATCGTGGAGAAGCCTACTTGGTATGCACGTTGCCATTGCAATGCTGCATGGCTCTGCGTCTGTCTAATTCATATAAAATGCGTACAGTTGGCAGCCTTCAGTCATTATATCCAGTTACCGTTTACGGACCCCTCTGAACACCCAGTTACCGTTTACGGACCGTTCTGAACTCGTTCACATGTTCGATCAGCGGACACCGCACGCCATCATTTTCCAGATGCGTTCTCCCACTGACCTGTTGCCTGCGGGAACTTGACACGCCATCGGCGGCGACACCGTCGCCGGGTCCTCGCCGCCCGGAGCCGGACGCGTCGGCAGCCGCTCTCCGACCGAGCACCGCCTCCACCATCTCCCAGTGCCGACACCGGAGGAGGTCCAACTCCACGATGCCGGCCAAGCTCGCCTTCAGTCGCTCTCCGATCCGGACCCGCTCGCTGCCGGACCACAGCGAGGTCACGCAGCCGCGGCGACCGGCCATTACGAACCAATGTCCGGGTTGAAGGTGCACCACTAAAGCCCGGTTTACGGGAACTCAAGTGCGATGGATTGGCTCCAGGAAAGCATCACCCCATGAAGCGTATCACACCTCCGCCACGGTGGCTACAGTCCGTACGTTTAGCTCTATTTGCCTGGTAGTAGCTAGACGCGCACGCTAGCCCTGTATTAACACTCCATCGGAATAGCCTGCCAGCTAACTTTCTGTACACTGGAGCTCCAAAACAAACCAGTAAATCAAATCACTTGTTTTTTCCATCTGAAACAACGAAGAGTCATTTGTACGATCTTTATTCTGTTGATCTTGTCTCTTCAGTACCGGTCAGCATTCCCATTGATATACGGCCAGATTTCTTTTTCCCCCTAAACAGCATGGCTAGCATCCGCTTCCTGCCATTCTGCGCTTCCACTGCGAGGATCCAGATAACAAAGCGAGTCGCGTCGTTACACATTTCGGGGGAAAGAAGCGTATAGGGGAGGGGCAGCAGCGCCGCTGGCCGGTGTGATTGGCTGTGAAAGGTTTCGAAAAAAAAAAACATTTCCCACTTTTTATTTCACATTAGACAATTTTAGACTTATACCCATAATAAACGTACAAAGAAATATAAAGTTTGCTTGCAACTCATACGAGTATTAACTACCTTTATAGAATTTAAATATATGGGGAATAGTGTTAGTGCTGCAGTTCAGTGACTGATCACTTTTGAGACTCGGCTATTTCTTCATCACGCAGGACACCTGTCCACCTCGTGTCATTTTACAGCTACCCCCTCCCCCCTAAACCCAATAAAACCTGGCTTTGATCACCAAGGAGCAGCGACGATAGCCAGTGCCTATCAGCATTACACACTCATTATCTGAGAATACACTCCCAGCACACAAAGAAGCATTATTTCAAGAAATGGGCAGCGGAGGGACACGCAAAACTACATAAATAGCTGCGGCTTCTCAGTATCTCTGAGAATATTCAGTAATGCCATCAACGTAAAGCGATTAATCGTACTTATCTGCATTGCTACATGCAGATATTTGTGAAACGGCACTTTATTATCTTATTTTGTAGTTTGTGGTTGGTTAAACACTCATGCCAATTTTCTGATACTGATCAATGAAAAAATCAAATCTTACACCAAATGTTAAGATTAGGAGTTTTAAAGTAGGCCTAAAAGTTTAAATTTCTCGATAAAAATGAGGATTCTGTGAGTTACTGAGTTACAGAATTTTATGTGATTGTGATGAAACTGTCACGTTACTATGAGAACCAAAATCAGTGGAGGGTCCTTTCCGTTACATTTACATTTCGGAATTTGGCAGACGACCTTAGCCAGAGCTACTTACATAAGTGACACACCCCCCACTCTCACACCGCATATCCTTGTCGGGGTCACGGGGAGCCTGTTTTTACCACAGCAGGTACAGGACGGGCAGCATGCAATTTAATGCACGAGACTGCTAAAACGATGCAGTATTTTAAATGTTGCATGAGCTGTTGTGATCCACCAGGGGGCGCTCCAGGAGAAAACTCCTAGATCGGCCGTTTTTGAAAACCATTCATTTTTTTTATCCGCTTCACAAACTTAAGCATACAGTGTAAAGGGAGGATTGTTATCTTAACATGTATTAAGTATTAGTAATGTGTAAAGCAGGGAGATTAGCTAGAAATTCTGGGCACCCTGACAAATTGTCACCTCCTTCCCCACTTCAGAGTGGAATTTGGGCCCCCTTTAAAATGTTGGGCTCCCGAATTTACCACGGCATCCATGCCTCTCCAACACCCCTGGTGTAAAGTATATCCAGTGTTAAGTGATGCTGTCTTCTGAAAGTAAAAATTTAAAGGAGTGAGAATTTTGGCATAGGCTGTTCTTATGTTTGTTCCTGTTGTTAATCATCAAAAGCAGGTCATATTTATTGTTAAATGACCATGTTAATACAGTCAGTCGCAGAACAATTATTAGAAAAGGAACTAATTGCACCTTTTCAGAAATACACATTTACAGTCATTAACCAGAGGTCATTTGGTTTTATGAAATTAATTTCTGCCGTTGTCTTTCCTAATCAACAAACACTACCACAGCGTTGGCCTACCGCAAACCACGTGAGAGACTGAATTTAAAAAAATGGAGCCTGAAATATTGACTTTTATCAGGCATTATGTTTCACTAGACTTTTATGATGATTTAAAATGTATTACTTTGGCACAATCCTAAAAAAATCATAATTATCCTTAAAAAGGTGATGTTCTTATTATAACATGGTTGATGTGATAAATTTTAAAGTCTCAATAGGCCTATTATAACCTGCGATCATTCTATCTTTAGGGTGACGGGCATTAATAACTCGTATTTCTGAAAATGACATAAAGTGATTAATTAGGAATTTATGTCTACTCATATATTTTTCCACCTAGCGGTTTTACACAGGGTTTTGATTTTACAGGCACGCTGACTCGGGCCTCCTTATTTTCACACCCCCACCTCCTCAAAAAGGCTGGTCTATAAATGGGAGCCGTACAACTTCAGACTTCCACCCGAAGGAGCGCCCAGTCAACAACGGGGAAACACTGTGTCGCCCCCTCCCCCCCCCCCCCCCCAAAG
>JABFEB020000002.1:9171279-9186215 GCA_019775895.2 Stomatorhinus ivindoensis | reverse complement strand
CAGCCCTTCCCTCTGTATGGACTTTACATGCTCTCATTGTGTGGGTTTAAATCCCAGCCCTTCCCTCTGTATGGACTTTACATGCTCTCATTGTGTGGGTTTAAATCCCAGCCCTTCCCTCTGTATGGACTCTACATGTTCTCATTGTGTGGGTTTCCCCAAGTGCCAAGTCCTGCAATCCAAAGGGTTAGAGCATTTCTCAATAGCAAGAGCACAAAGGTCTTACTTGTGTTCCTGGCAAGAGCAGTCTTACGAACTTGGGAAGCAATGATTCATGGGATTGTTCCTGTAGGCGAGGATGCGACTGATGCTGTGCATTACCAACATCCAGGGATTTTTACCATCCTCTGTACTGCTCTTCCCTTCTTAGTGTTGGAACTGGTGTTTAACGATGGTAGATGATGTAAAACGGGTATGTGAGAGCAGGAGTACAGCCAGGTACGCTTATTGTTAAACATTCTTACCGTTCAATTTTAATATACATTTAGGGTCGTCTTGTTGAAAAGTCCATCTATGGTCCAGTTTTGACCTCCAGGGTGTGTGTGTGGTGGGGGGTTGGCGCTCCAACCAACCTGCTTTAGGATGAAATTTCCTGTTACTTAGTGGAATTTATTGCACCATTTATTGCAATAAGAGCCCCTGGAATACAGGCCAAAGCACCAATGATCTATAAACTGACTGCATGTGTCCTATTAACAAAAAAAAAACAGTAAGCATTTGCTGCATTTTATAGTCAGTACAGGTATGGTTTTGGATATTTGAGCAGTAATATGTACTATGAGAGACACGTACATAAATTTCCAGGAATGTGTATATATGAAGCAACCTGCATTTATATGGTCATTGACCGGATCATTTATCGCACACGCAGGGCCTCGTTACGGTTTATTTCCAGGATATATCGAGGTTTCCTCGGACCAGGCTCATTGGACCATGGTTAAAAGTCTACAAACCACATGATAGAAGACATTCTGAAAACCAAATGAAATGGCAGCTGCAAGAAGACATATGGAACATACATCAAAATGTGCAAATCAGCCAGTTCCTCCACCATACTCACTGGTGCGTAACCGATCGCGTTGCGAATGCCTGCGCACATATGACAGGACGCCCCATCTCCTGTCCTAAACCTGATTTAATTAAATGCTCCTCATTCTAAATTGAGCAGATATGCTAGTGTGAAATAATGTAATGGATTAGCAATCTATAAGCCGCTAATTCACACACAAACACACACACACACACTGTCGTATAATCATATCTTTTTGGGGACCACTCATTCATTTTTATGGGAAAAATGCTAATGCTATCTATGACAACCTTAACCCCTACCCAGTCCTAACCATAACCATAAGTAATCAAGCAAAATACAAGAGTTTTTGCATTTTTAGTTTTTTCATTGCAGTCACAGATTTTTATAAAATAGTTTTCCTTTATGGGGACAAGGAAACTGCTCCCCATAAGGTAAAAAACAATGGGCATTCATCACATTATGGGGACATTTGGTCCCCACAAGGTATACCTGGACCACACACACACACACACATAATGAGAGCCCCTGTGCTTTTGTGCACACTGAGTCTCACACCAGCCTGTCACATATGGCACACCCGCCTGCCTGGCTGTGTCACATGACCCCTGCAGCACACCAGGTCAGTGTGTCAGGCAGGTGGGCAGGGCTGTGTGGCCTAAGATAGCACGGGACAGGGGCTCCCTCTCACTTCACACTCATCCGCCGATTCCAGCACCAACACTCTGTATTCTTTAGCTTGACTGCGGCGTTTGATGGGGGTGTGCAAGGGCTGGCTGAGACCGGCTTTACGACTGGCTTCGGCATGAACATCACAGTCGCCCGCAGTGACGCGCCGTCGTCGGGTGTGTGTGGCGGCACATAAACAAAAAAAAATGTGGGACGCAGTTATTTATATCTGAGGATGCGTTTGGCCACGGCGCAGCCGCCAATCAAACCCATTTAAATTAACATAAAAGTGAGAAGAAGCTTTGCTGTATGTGACTTGTGAGGTGACAGAGCACCTATTTAAACAGAGGTGTGCCTACCCCCCCCCCCCCCCAAAGCAGAAACCCTGCCTCTGCAGTGGAGAACACGCTCAGTCACACGCTCACCATTCAGCCCACCGCTTATAATTCAGTACAAGCATATTTTAAACAAACAAACTGTGACGCACAGAAAGATTAGACGAAAACAGAAATCCAGTGGCCTAGACTGGAGGCTTCCTACTAATTACTGGATCTCAGTAGCAATTCACTGTATATCCCGTTAACTGCTTTATGTACCCAACTCATATAGTTAGCTGTTAATTTGATTGTGTTCAGTCTGAAAATCATTACTAGGTATCTTAAGACACATATTGTAGCTCATCGAGTAGCACATTGTACTCCTAACACAAAGGTTGCGGGTCCAAAGCCCGTGGTGTAACCTTTCCCTCTTTTGTAAGTTACCTTGGATAACAACATCAGAAATAAGTACACAATGCTTGTTACTTTTTGAAGCGAATTATAATTTTTATTTATTATTACTCCTACAGATTTTATTGACCATGTTCATATATTTGGGCCAGATTAACCGGCTTTAACTAACTGATGTCATTTCATTTCAGGCTCCTCAGTGCTAATCAGATCCATCAAGAAGAACTAAACAAATATAATGACATTTACGTCAGCATTAAATGTTTCGGTAGAGAGATTTTATTTAAAACTCCCTGAGCGGAGTGCCAACAATGAGCTGTTTAAGACCAGAGGCCAAAACATTAGTTTAAGTAGTTTCATTTAGAGACCCAATAATGTCTCTGATCTTAATTACATCATAAGAAGAGGCACTTCTGCCCTGACACATAAAATACAAAAAAAAGCCTGCAGATCCATCTTCAGCCAAGAGGGGGCACCCCAAACATTCTACGAAGTAAAACGGTAATAGCAGGAAGACCAGTGACAGCCACTGTCAGCATACCAGGGTGTGTCATAGCAAATACTGGCAGTTGGAGTCCTACAGAGAGAAGACAATAAGTTATTGTCACATTTGCTTTGAGTGTGGTTTTGTATGCAGGGCCAGTTTGCTTAAAAATGATCACCTGGTGGGTTAGGGTCAGACAAGACGTTCACAAAACGAAAAAACCGATTTGCAGGGGCCTGGGCATTTCCCCCACAAAATTCTGGGGAAATTCAGACAGCACACAAACAATGGATGTTGATGTGCGATAAGGACAGGAGCTTGGCACTCCGCAGGCCGCAACATGTTCCTCAAAATAAAAGGAATCAACACAGAGATAGAATCTCCTAGACAGCCAGCTGCAAGAGCCTAGAGTCATGTGCACATTCAGTGTCAATGAAATGGTAAAAAAGTGCATAGAGAGTTTAGCTTTGAAAAGGTGCGATTCATTAGTGTCTCGCATGAAATCACCAGCATTATGTTACTATGGATAGTAGAAAAACAGTGGCGAGGCACGGATTGTTGCGGGTGTTTTATGGCTCCAAGACAGCTTGAACAGCTCCATTTTAGTGCGATTCCTCACAAAATTTGATCAGGTCCAGATATTCACCCATACAATGTTTCTGCAAAGTAAGAAAGAGATAAAGGTCTGCGGTGATAGAAGACAGGCAGAAGGTCCCTAAACTTTTCATATTACCCTTCTGAGGTAGACAAAGTTTCCATACATCCTCGAAAAAAAACCCCCCACACAAAATGCTTCAAAACTGAGTAAGGGATGGATAAGTGAATTTTATTCAAAAATAATGAAACAATATACATTATACATCTGCACATTTTTTAGAAGAGAAGCATGATGCTCTTGGCAGAGAGGCACTTTTCATTCCTAATACGACATGGAGCATCCAACATCAGTATTTGGGAGGGGAATTTGCAGGAACCGGGTCACATGACGGAACCCTCACTACCCAAGTCTATGAGGGGCTGAACCCCACAGATTCATGCCGCTTGTAGGTTTCACACCATAACTGCCAGTTGACCCGCTGGACTGGTGTACAATATCATCTGATGGAGAACAGGTAAGAGCTGTTGACATTAACGAAGAGCAAAAGAAACTAGGCTCGTTCATCAGATGGCTGCGAGAACAGCAAGGGGTAGAGCGAACAGTACACCCTTAGCGCGCAATCAATAAAACTGTCTAGGCCACATTAGCAGAACTCTGCTTCACTCCCATGCTGCACGTTAAGGCATGATGAAGGTAGAGACCGGTTCAGTCAAACTGCAGCTGATTCCATAGTCACTAAATTGGACTTGCCTACAAGTGCAAGGAAACTTTGATGCTTTCTAATGTGTATAAAGCAGAAAGATGTTCTGAAAACATTGGGAATCCTTAAAAATGAAAACACCACTCTCACACTCTTAACCTTTACTGCTACGCAAACATTTCCTGTTTTTCCCCACAGCATCAAAAACACAATGGAAAATGAACATATTCACCAAAAACCTTCAGATGAACTTCTGTTACTTTGACATGACAGTTGCACCGCGATTTCAGAGGGTAAAGTGTGAGAATAAAACCCATGAAAAGGCAACATTTGTCCCAAAGTTTAAAATCTCCCCTCAGGTGGTGTAGAAAATACCTGTAATACATTTAGTAAGGAAGGAACGAAGGAAAAATAATGACACTACAGACGCTAGCAGCTTATGTCAGATGCAGCAAAGCACAGGCAAACTTGTGCAAGAAGTTACAAAAAAAAATAAGAGATTCCCACACATAGTCATATTCGAATCATATTAGAACTGGTCTGGAAATTGTCACCTTACCTTAAAATTATAGTTTATAGGTTTTATAGGAAAATCTCTCTAGGCATAACCAACCTCACCCCATGAATAATAAACCTGTTCCCATTTGACAGCTACTCTTCAGCCACCCCGCTGAGTTTTAAATCACAGTGTTCATGTATTTCCACATTGCAAACATCGCTTCAGTGGGCCTCTATGGAACTGAAATTCTGGAAAGAAGTTTGTCATTAGGACTGGATGCCACTATGCAGTTAGACTCCTCTGTATCCTACGGACATCAATTTAACCGAAAAGACAGACGGACTGGAATAAGATTGAACAGCACAGAGTTCCAACACCTGTCACATCCAGCTCATTATTTGTTTTTTTGTTCAGAGGCAAAGTCGATTAAACGAATAATATACAGGTGCCATATCCCATGATTTAGGTTCGAGCTTAGGGGAAAAATATCCTCCTTAGAGATATTTTTATATAACAAAATTGCAAATGATCAAATTATGTAAATAGTTCTAGAGAAGAATAAGTTAGAATCATTTCTCGTTTTACCAAATTTTGGCTTTTATTTTCGTTTTCCATAACCATTGTTTAGCAAGAGAGGAGAGCAGCCAAGTGTCCAGTCGTGACCTACACCCACGGTAAAAGCCTCCTCAGTCCGTCACATCTGGCCTCGCTTGCTGGGAGGTACCAGGTGAGTGGGCAGGTCCGCCGGCAGCTCGTGACCTTCCAGCTTCACCTTGATCAGGTGATTGGCCAGGGCGAATTCCTCGTCGTCCAGGAAGCCGTCCTTGTCCACGTCGGCCAGCTTCCAGATCTTTCCCAGCACCGTGTTGGGCAGCTTGGACTTCACCATCTCCTTCTTGGCCATTGCTCCCGACACCTTGCCGTCGACGGGCGAGAGGGTGTAGAAGATCTCGTCGTAGTTGGGCTTGTCGCGCGCCACCACCCACTCCAGCTCGTCGATGCCCTCGCCTGCGCCCTCTCCGTAGCCGTGGCCGAAGGGCCCGTTGGTACCCTCGAAGGCTCCGCCCTTCACGATCTGGGGAGGCATGGCGGCCTCCTCCTGGCGCACCATGGTCATGAGTCTGGCGATGTCGTTGGCCAGCATGCTCTCCACGGCCTCCAGAAGTTTGGGCTTCGGGGACTGGAACTTCGTGAAGTCTTGGCCTGCCAGCAGCTCCTGTGAGGGCAGGCACAGTGGGATCAGGCAAAGCTTTAGGAGATATTTTGTGTCTGTTTACTTACCGATTTTAAAGAAACAATATTAAGCAAGTTAGGGAAGTGTCCGTACGATGTGAACCAGTACTCACTTCAATACCGTGCCACTATTTCAAGATCATGACAAATGTTTTCTGTTCAGATTCGTTTAACAGACTCTGTGTGCAGGTTCTGGACTTACAGATGAGCCTCAGACACAGGCAGACACCACAGGACATATTTTTCTGACCACTCACCTGCATCTTGCTCAGTTTGGGGAAGTCCCCGGGGGAGATTTGATGCTCCTTCTCAATTTTTACATAGATCTCTCCCAGATTACTGATCAGCTCCTTTTTTTTGTTCTCCTTTCCAAACACACTGGGCATCTCCTTCTTCAATGAAATGATGATATAAGCGTGAACCTGAAAAGGAAAAAAAATAAATCAATGTGTCAGTTATGGTCTGTTCCACCAATGTGTTTAAACACACACAGACAAAAATGGCGTACATTTAAATATTCAAAATGGTTTGATAGAAAATAACCTGCTTACTGACTAATTGCTGGTAAAACTATACTCAGACATAGGAAAGGGCAAGTCACATATGAGTATATAATTAGTAATATGTGTTTTGTTTCGGTCTTCCATTGGGCCCAGGATACTGTCCTTGGGGTGGATACTGAAAATGGTGACTGGGGCCGTACCTTGGCAAGACGTGCGCGCTTGATGAGGTCATTAAGCTTGCGCAGAGCAGCGTTCCGTGGAAGGCTCTGGATGTCACGGAAGAGGTCCTGCTCCTCTGCTTCAAAGAGCTTGCGGTTGTCTGGAACCAGTAGAGGCTGGGCCCAGAAAGAGCCAATGTACACACGCACTACCTCCGGAGTGTTGATAATCTTTCCCAGAGACCACATGAGGGCGCCGTAGACCCTCATCAGCTGCTGGGTCCCGATCTGGTCGGCCTTGTTGAGCACCACGCGCATCTTGTCCTCGTGGTTCTTCAGGGCACGGATCACTTCAGAGAACTCGTCCGAGATGTCCAGCTTGTGTGCATCGAAGAGCAATATAATGCGGTCTACGCGCTCAGCAAACCACTCCAGCACCGCAGCGAAGTCATAGCCTGCCGGAGAGAGGAGGGCAAACGGCGCGACGCGTTAAAGAAAGAATGCCAGAGACGCCTTACTGAAGCCTTCCCTGGATCCTGCCTTCTTCAGTGAACCGTTTTATGTAGATAGACAACAGAACCGAGGTCATATCATGGACTGGTTGCAAATACTTGCGGGTGCACGTGTTCAGACAGATCCAGGAAAGTGGGAAAAATGTTGCAATCACAGTACGTTTGGGGATTAAGAATCAGGCACACATAGGTAAATATCTTCCACGAGCTCCTCTTTTAAAAAGTCAGCTGGAAAGTGTACCTCCCTCCCTTCCCCCACATATTTTACGAAATTCAGCAGTTCCCCAAGCATAATATGACCATGAAGTACATAAGAGAGGTGGTCCGTAACACTGTATGTCGCTGCTGCTCGGGTTGCGCTAGAAACACTTGAATGTTTAACACATCAGCCTAATTAAAACCATGAGTTAATTACTCATGCTAGTTGGGACAGTTACAAAGAAGCAGATTAGATCCAAAGGTTTTCAAATGTTTGAGCAAAGTTGTCCTAACATGCAATCAGTTTCTCAATGGCTACGTCATCCTCGAGAAACTGCCGCCCTTTATGGAAAGAAAGGGAAAAACTGGTTTTTCCAGCTAAAGGAAACCAATGCTTGAAATGACATGCTTAGTGAATGTTTAGCAAAACGGGAATTACGTGAATATTAAAAATTAGAGGACCCACACACACACACACACAACAAACTGATGCTTACAGAATGAAGGCCATCTGAAACAGATGTCAAAACACCACACCAAATTTCACACAGAAAGTTCAGCTCCCACATTTTCATTATTTATTCTGATAGCCAGTTAGGTAAATGATACTTTCAGTTTATTATAATAAAGACCCTCCAATAAGACCCACAATGGAAAATGACTATACTTGTTACATCTCTTGCAGCAAATTTCAAATGGAACAGAATGTTTCAGTACCCAACACTTCTACTAAAATCACACATCCTCTACGTTTTATATAATTCTGCAGAACTGGGGCCAGCAGCTTTCCTGGAGTCATGCAGGAAACTCAGCAAACTGGTTTGCCTGGAAATAACATGAGAACAGGTGCCTTGCTACATCAGAACACATTAAAGTCATGACAGATGCACAGAGGGAAAATAAAGAAATAAATGAGGTGATTCAGGGAGTGGCAAAGCACTCGAGCACTCAACAGCTTTCCTGGTGCCAAGGGCCAAGGGCCACATCATGCCACCTGATTCATAATGTGACAGGAGGAAGGACAGCCCTCACGTCCGCAGTCACACAAGGACACACAACTAGTGACGCACCGATAAGGAAATTTCTGTCAGATACTGAAAGCAGATTATTACAAAAAAAACCTGACACCAATACTAACTGATTGGGAGTTTCGGTTTAAATAAGTTTAAAAGGACACTCCACCCAAGTACATTTATTTTCCAATTACTTTTTTATATTTTTGGAATGTATTTATTTTTTGGTAAGAAAACACCAACTTTGGCATAAAACAGTCTCAGAGCGCTATATTTTATAACTGTATAAACCATGTAAATTTCTGTCAGTTATAATAGAGAAGGGCTGATCATCAAGTGTGATAAACTTGCATTACTTACAGAATAATGGTATTTGGCAGCATTGCAGCCCAGTATAACGCTATGGACCAGCGTTATTCAACAGTGCTACAGCCTTCTTTATCTGAATGGATTTGTTTTCTCAGAAACACTCTTCACTGTCTCGCCTTAAGGTGAAGAAATTTGTTGTGTTGAAATGTTATGATGTTAGAAGATCCTCGTCGTGAAATTTTAGCAGAACGATGATTGCAAAATGAATTTCTAATGTCTAATAATTTCACAGAGCAGACATTCTTTGTTTAGTTCGCAGGTATGTAAAGTAATATGGGTGACTATTTTAAAAGGGAATTATTGGCAATAGATATCAGCTTGTTAACCATCGGTGCAAATCCACATACAACATAAAAATGGTTATTTAAGGTACTTAATGAAATCAACGAAATGGGAAAAGGCTGCAGCTGACCCATTGGAATCAGAAAAAAGTGGAACAAAAATGAAGGTACTGCAAATTTCTCTGTAATGTACGATACAAGTAGGCTTTAAGAGTGGGTCACTGGAAACACACAAAAGCCCACGAGGGCACTAGCCAACTTTTAACCAGTCAAGCCACCCAGTTTACCTAAACAACACTGGATTTTCTTCATTCAGGTTAACAAATAATGCAATGAGTGACAGAGACATGAATAATGCGACAATAAGGTACTACGAAAGGAAATAAACAGTTAATAAAAATAACAGGAAGCATAACTCAGCTTCCTCTCCTCTGAGCAGCCTCTTGATAACCCTGCATAGCTGACAGGCCTAAGTGCCAAGAACAACAATAAGCTGGCAAAGACATAAATCTGGCAATAGCTAACGAACAGGCCCAGCTCTCTAGTGCAGCTCTCGGCACATCACCCCAGCGGGGAATCTCCATCCGCGTTAAGTCTGTTCGGCACATCACCCCACCAAGGCCAAATATCCATCTGCGTTAAGTCTTCACTGAAGTTTGTTCACAGACCAGAAGCCCCAATTCTCACACTCCTACCACTAAACCACAACTACTCAAAAATGGAGATGACACACAACCACTCTTACTGCAGGGGCTTGAGTGCCGTGTTACTGCTGCAGGGGACGTTTAAGCAGAAATATTTCTAATCACTAAGTGGGTGTGTCTTTCATTACTGGAGGACACCATCATGAATAGGGAACTGAAAGCAACACCTGACCCGAAAGATGTTAGTCATATCATGACCCTGTTATGATAGGGGTCTGTCGCACAAGGAAGCTGCTGTTCAGGGGTGGGGACTTCAGTTCGTGTCCTGTTTCCACAGGAGTAATAGTGTCCCAACAGATGGGGCTGGAAACACCAGAGAGTGTGAAGATCTAATCAGCCAAGCAGCTGATAGCTTTGATAGGTGGGGTCTGCTCCTCAGACACATGCTGTGAAAATGGCAGATAAATAAGAAGGAAGTTTGGCAACTGATCGGATCTTAAGCAGAGAGCAGCTTACGGGCCAGGTCTGCCTCCACACATTCTACGTCTTGGCTGTCTACATTGCTTAATTTCTCCCCCTAGAGTGCTCACAGCTAGATAAAAATTCAAAGAAACACATCTGAATAAACCCCAGGGGCATTTCTAGCTGTTAAAAATAAAAACAGGGACTAAGTCAAGTTTACACAGGGCTTGAGTTTTTTTGTTTTGAAGGAAGATTAGCATCGGGGGTAACACTCAGGGCCAGGCTTAAAATACTCATGATTGGACCTAACAGCGGTCACGATAACCACCAAGAAATTGACCAGGATAAGCACCTGAAAGACAGATAGATTTTGCAATGATCATGCATACCACTATTACCCTACAATTCAGGACCTTCCAATCAGCATAATTCCACAGCAAAAAAAAAAACTTTAATAAAAATCTGTCTCTGAGCCTGCATGGCTGTGTGACGGTTTTCATCACTTGGCTGACAATCAGCACATACTAACGACTCATTGCAGCTGCCTGCCTGTCGCACCGTAAATCTCGGAAATCACCACAGGTGGGAAACACTCGTCCTTCTTTAGACCGGCCGGCGCCATCCTCCAAATGACATTTTTCTTTTTTCTTTTACACCAACAATCTGGTATTAAAAAGGCATTATGTGCCGGTTTCTGGTGAAAGCTTTTGTCTCAGAAATAGTCTACAAGGCAGCTGGTAAACATTAAACATTTAGTGTAAAATAGAAACTGTTGACAGGCTATCGTATACCATGCCCCATCTGCATAATGGCACTCAAAGTCGTGACCTAGCAATAAGGGTTACTTTTTTCCAACTGAAAGGGATTTGCATAGCTTACATTTTATATATCTCACATGTTGCAATCTAGACATCGATGACAGACAGACACAGTGGGAAAAATATCACATAGGGCACTAGGATCAAATTGAAGTCCCTTTGGTAAAACCAGTATGCACTTTAGCAACTGCAAAGTAACTTGGAGAAGAAAGTTTTAAAAAGCATATTGTAATTAAGCAATGATTACAAAGTAATCAATTACAAAGTATATTCAACTACACACAGGCCGACAACTTAACGGTAGCACTATGCTGCTATTCCATTACAGTTGTGCCTGTACTGATTACAGATGGTAGAATTACAGACATTCCCTCTCGACCAGCACCACCTGCAGCAGTGCAATGAGCAGGTCAGCTACCCAGCATGCAATGGGACACCTGGCCACCATGTGAGAAAAATCTAGTCTGACAGCAGTTTGCCATATGAGAAAGTCAGCAAGAGACTAAGTGACTTAAGGCTGATTCACATTTCTATGTAGAATTTGTGTCTAGATAACTGCATAGTTGCAGACACTACACCACAGTCTATGCTGTAGCTAAATTTCTGGGAAAGTGCGTATCAGGCTACGGCGAAAATGTACGAGGTAACCTAGAGTGTAGATTCTACATGGAAGTAGAAATCAGCCTTCAAGCCTCAAGGGTTCTCCAGAGTGCGTGCAGGCGGTGCCTGAAAAAGCTGCACTGGAATTACTGACTGATCCCTGGCTTGCCGCATTAGGCTGCTGGCTAGGGCTGAGTGGAGGATTAAATTAAAGATTTTTAATAGGGACCAATAGTATTCCTTCTTGATTGAAAACAGCACGAGAGCTTGAGTCATGAAACTGCAAGGAAGTCCCAAAATTCACCTGTTTTGAAAACAGTGTCAAAAACATAGAAACAGTCTGTTGAAAAGAAAGAAAAGAAAAGATGTCTACACTGAATAATTGTGAAGTTTTTACAAATACAGAAGGAAACCCTGTATTTGCATTTCATTCAGGCTATACTTTTATTAAAAGTGTTTGTGACATCTCACAAACTGAACAATTAGCAGACTTCATAGAAAATACTGTTATATATATTGTGGATGTTGAGTCTGCTTAAAAACAAGATGTTGTCACCCAACATTAACAGTTTTTCCAGGCAATACCAGATTTCGCAGGTACAGCAGAATGACACACTACTGTAAGTCAGGATTCAGAGAAGGATGCACACAAGCTCCAATCAGGATTCAGAGAAGGATGCACACAAGCTCCAATCAGGATTCAGAGAAGGATGCACACAAGCTCCAATCAGGATTCAGAGAAGGACCCAAACAAGCTACAATCAGGAGATAGTTACACACTTTAAAAAGTGCAATCTGAGGACTACCCACTCTGACACACACACACACACACACACACACACACACACACACACCACATAACTGACAAGTAAAAACAGAAAAACTGTGGTTTCTACCAGCCACAGAGAACTTCTGCTTACTGTAAACACGAGTTTGAGCACATGGTTGGCCTGTTATTGCTTGTTGACACCATTGAGACCTTTGACATGAGGACATGCCTGCATAAATGTATTGCTTATGGAATGGCAAGAGGACTGGGGAGGAAGGGGGTTTGACTGAAAACGATGACACAGATAAGGCCAAAATCAGCAAGAATATGTGGAAATGAACAAAGCTTTAACATATTAATGTGCAGTAAAATAAGGAATAGCAGGATGTAACTTATCAGAAGCTCAGAGCACAGGGCAGACGTAAATGTACAGTGTAAAAGCATCGGCAAAACCAGGAAGAAAACTCATGCTCACGTCAGTTAAACCTCACAGTGCGACTGAAAACAGTAGTATAAAGGAACAGTTCACGACAGAGCCACAAAACAGAAATGGAACACAAGAAGTTTCAACTTATAGCTCAGAAAATCACAAACTGTATTATTTAAAGGTTAGGCACCGTTCCATCCAGCACATTTCATACGGGCTTAACATGGGATATGCTTGCTAACTTGGATCAGGTTTCCCTGGAATTCCCCACGAGATTGGATTCCCCATGCACTTCCTGGGCCAGTCTGCTTATCAGTCACTCAGACACCCCATCTTGCTCAAGTCACTCTGATCACAAAAGCCCGCCTGCACACCACCTGTGCACCTCATCCAACAGGCCACACTGAAGCGCCAGCTCTCCCCAGAACAGGAGTCACAGCCCAGGGAGAAGAGGCTCTGTTTTCACACACACTCTTTAAGAATGTAAACACCGCCCTGCTAAGGGCATCCGAACTGAAAGCACCCCGCTCTCACTATTCCGCTGCTCTGATTCGGATTCAGGCCCTGATAAGGCTCCCAGGACAGCATCCCCCCCCCGGCCTGCGTACCCTCCTCCCACACACAGCTCCTACTCCCCAGCTGTCAGGCGTCTGGGAGGTGCTTTCCATTTTAAATCTGGCCCCGGACAGCTGACTCGGGCATGTAGGTACCGGCTGATGGGGGTTGAATGCACATGTGCACAAGGGAAGTACCGGTTCACAAAAAAAAACACAAAAAACCCACAAGTGTTGGGTTGAATTTTGGTACAGGAAGGAGAAGTGAATTTGGTTTTAAATTAAGTAGAGAGTAAACACAAATATAATTAGGAACAGCTGTAAAGCAAAGGCAATATGTCTGCTAATGTGCCTGTACAACAAAGCCAATGGGATACTTACATGCATGTTATGAAAAAAAATGGGTACATTAAATAAAAACATTTTAAAGACTGAATAATAATTCTAATTAAGTAAATCTACCTACTGAGTACAGTAGCATATCTATAAGCAGCCCTATAGCATGATCGTTCTTTTAGGCTGTTCTGAATTTCCTGACAAAAGCACCTTAAATGGCATTGTGGAGACTGACGTTTAGAGGCCGGTTCAGCGCCAGACACCTAGACCACATGCGCAACCTTCCATTATACAAAGACAAAAATACAGACGGGGCCTTTCACAACAATGAGCCAGAAAACCCCTCCAGCGGACTAACAAATTGTAGTGATTGCAACTTTCCATCTTTCTAACTGGGTCTGTTCCTTTTCCTGGCTGGAGATCCAGCTCTATCCCGCAGATGAAGAAGACGATCTGTTGATATTTCTAAGATGAGCTGACGTGGGATTCGGCGCCTCTAAGTCGATAACATAAAACAGATCTGCCTGCTACAGAGTGACACGTCTTACTGCAGAGGCAGAAAAGCACACGGCCCCTGTGTGTCAGTTCAACTGCACGCTTTTTTTTTTGGTTTGTCTTTTTTTTGCAGTTTAACAAAAGGAAAGCTCGTAAGGGAGCCCGCTCCTATCTCACGTGCCGTGCTGTGCCGACTGTCTATTGTACTAGTTTAAATTAAATGGGAATTATATAGGAAGGAGACAGGAAACAAAAAAATGAAGGGAGGGAGGACGGAAGGAGGGGCGGGGAGCTGTGAAGGCAGACCTCGGCTGATCCTCTGCTTCTCTCCAGACAGGATGCCTGGCGTGTCGATGATGCTGATGCTCTCCAGCACAGGGTTTGGCAGCTGAGCGCACATGAACCTGGAGATGGAAGAGAGGCCTGGATTACAGCCTTATCACAGAAAGCACTTCAATTCACTTTTATTGTCCTCAATAGCTTCCTATTCAGAGGACACTTCCAGGCAGAACTATTTATTTTACTTAGTTATACAGCTCATTTTACTGCAGCAATTCCTTGATGTGCATGGTGTGCATTTACATCTAAATGTAAAAAAATAATAATAATATTCTGTACCTTCCAACCTATTCTCCATGAAATACTCCCATTCTTAGCAAATATTCTCAAGGCACGACCAAACCTTCCTCACCAAACTTAAATCCAGAGACTCAGAAATGGGTGCAAATGTTTGCACGTCTGGACTGCCCTCAGCAGCAACATGGTAAAAGGAAGCGAAAAATGAAAAACCTTCTATAGATGCACAAACAACAATCAAATGATCACACGATGGACATTTGTATTAATGTAGTGTGCG
>JABFEB020000002.1:9139563-9150153 GCA_019775895.2 Stomatorhinus ivindoensis | reverse complement strand
ATCAGACTGTGGGGGGGAAGGAAGAAGAAAGAGAAATATTACATCTGTGCCCAGTCAAAGGTCTGGTCTTTAAATGGTTTTTTTTTGCATTTTTACAGTCACCGTTTGGTGTTCTGTGTCTGAACATTCTCTAATGTGATTGACAGTGGCTGTATGACATCAGCCTGCATGTATGGGACATACATGAATGTAATCCATTGACCTTTGTGTGCTTTATTGTATGTGCCGTGTTTTGTTTTGTACGGTCAGTACTGTGCAAAAGTCTTGTGTAGTCAAAGGAAATGTTTAGGACTATTTATCTCTGTAGTAAGTGTATATTTGCTCAGAAAAAAATGATTTAACATTAGAACATATGGAAATTAACAGTACCACGATAAAAAAATAAACAAAAATGTATTCTGTTCTCTAAAATGTTACTGATATCTTACTGGATGGTTAGATGAACACCGCTTCAGTTCCCAAACCTCTCCTCAGGGGTACCTTAGTCATTCCATTTCAGCACTGGCTCAATTAATTCACTTAATTAGTTAAATAACTTGATGAGGTTTTGTTTAGCCAAACAAGGTGGGGTAGTGATCAAGTCAAAGAATAAATTGGTCGTTTGAATGGTTTCTGCAAATACTGGGCTGACTGAAGGAGAGCTTTTGTTATGGCTGTTCAATTCATCCATCCATCTTCTATACCCACTTATCCTACTGGGTCGCGGGGGGTCCGGAGCCCACCCGGAAGCAACGGGCACGAGGCAGGAAACAACCCTGGACGGGGGGCCAGGCCATCGCAGGGCACACTCACACACCATTCACACACACAGGCACACCCACGGGCAATTTAGCAACTCCAATCAGCCTCAGCATGTCTTTAGACTGTGGGGGGAAACCGGAGTACCCGGAGGAAACCCCACGACGGCACAGGGAGAGCATGCAAACTCCACACACACGGAACCTAGGCGGGGACTCGAACCCAGGTCCCAGAGGTGTGAGGCACAGTGAGCAAGCCAGAGTGGACAGTGGCAAGGAAAAACTCCATAGAAGGAAACTGACATACCTTGACAGACATTACATCATTGATTTGCATCAAAATGAAGACGATTTAAACATCATTTTCTTCGACTGCATAAGGCTTTTGCACAGTGCTGTATGTAGTCCTCACATTGCAGGTGGCGTAACAGTAACATTTTGCCTGTAGCTGGTGGTCCCCGAGTACTGCATCCATGGGCTCTTCTGCCTGATGTTCATGTGTGCAGCAGAGTGGGTGACCCTGGGCCTCAACATCCCCCTGCTTTTCTACCACCTGTGGAGGTACTCTGTCCTGCAGAATACACACTGCACTCAGCACCACACGTCAGTGCAACCAGCTGTGGAGGTACCCTGTCCTGCAGAATACACACTGCACTCAGCACCACACGCCAGTGCAACCAGCTGTGGAGGTACCCTGTCCTGCAGAATACACACTGCACTCAGCACCACACGCCAGTGCAACCAACTGACTGTAACATTTTTGTAACATGACATCAAGCTACGTTCTGACTGCTTATCCTGATTGGGTAAACCCTGTGTGGGATGTCAGTTCACCACATTGCACACACATGCCCCCCTGACCATGCAGGCGTGCATTATCGGAAATGTTTGAGGAAACGGGAGTACGCAGGGGAAATGGAAAGAATGTGCAAACATCAAGACTGGAACAAACTGGATCTGTGAAAAAAATGATAAATGTTTTTCATTTATAGGTAAATCAGTAAATATCAATTCACATTTATAAAACATAAATACCAGTGGAACAGAAAATATGACATGATAATGATGATGTTATTATTGGTGCTATTGTTGATGAGGATGATGTTATTAATGATGATGATGCTGTTGATGATGATGCTGTTGATGATGTTGATGATAATGATGATGATGATGATGATGCTGTCGATGCTGTTGATGATGTTGATGATGATGATGCTGTCGATGCTGTGGATGATGATGATGCTGTCGATGATGATGATGATGATGATGCTGTTGATGATGATGATGATGATGATGGTGATGATGCTGTTGATGATGATGCTGTCAATGATGATGATGATGATGATGATGATGACTGGTGCACCCATCTGAGGCGCATCCTGCTGACCCTGTCCCTGCGCTGCCTCAGGTATTTCCACCGGCCAGCTGATGGCTCAGAGGTCATGTACGACCCAGTGAGCATCATGAATGCAGACATCCTGAACTACTGCCAGAAGGAGTCCTGGTGCAAGCTGGGATTCTACCTGCTCTCCTTCTTCTATTACCTGTACAGGTTAGTGGCAGCCTGTGGTTTTATTAACAATATCAGCACTATGCTTCACTCATTATCATGAAGTTACAATATATGTAAGAAAGGAGGAACTAGCTCCATATTGATGCCTGTGGGTTTAGAACGTGATGTCACTTCCTGTAGGTGTAATGTTGCTGTAGTGTATTTGCTGATGTACTTATATATCGATGTGGATCCCATTCATCAGAAAGTGCTGCACTTTAAAGCTCTAAATATCGGTTATAACATTTAATACAGAAGCATAATTAGAGCTTTTTTGGGGGAAAATATGGCATGGATTTGTGCTCAGTTTGGCAAAGATACCCTGGTACCACTGTTAGATTAGAAAATAAAAATACACAAGTTAAATAAACAAGGTTCGCACAGCCAGTGCTGTCATATGTGTGTGGGAAATATGGGAAATGAGAAGTAAATGGATGAAGTTCCTGCCAGAGTTATACTCCCAAAAGATAGTTATTTATTCTCAGAGAAAAAAAATATTGAGCAGGATTATTACCGTGTGCAGAATAACACAGATATAATATTGGTCTAGGAGACCAAGGCACAGGAAATATAACAAGACAATATCATTTAAATAGTTCAGGTAAACATGATACTGTTTGCAGTGATAATATGTACTATAAGTACATAGAACAAATGCATAACTACCGTGCTAATTTTCTAACACGATTTCCTGTCTCCTTCTGCCTATGTGTGATTTTCTAAACTCTTTCAGCATGGTGTACACCTTAGTGAGCTTCTAACCTGGGAAGACAGAGGCGGAGATCCAGAGAGCGTCTTACACATCGCTCTCCTTCCCACTGCATCTCATCACTCCATCCCAGGATGCCACGTAGCTCACTCTCCTCCATCTCGGCAAAACACATTTCTGAGGAGGGCCGGACAAATGAACGCCGGCGGAACTTTTCCAAGCACAGAGACGTCGCCACTGTGAAAACGGAAAGCAGAGAGGCCATGGTGTGGAGAGGAGGGAGAGGAAGACCCCGGAGTTTGAGTCAGGATTGTGGAAAGCGATCGAGGAAGGCAGCCAGCACAGAGCGAGGGCAGATAACAGGCCGACGGTGTAAAACGGTAGCGAGAAAAATCAAACCAAACAATAACTGGGAAAGCACATCCGCGTTCCTCCGCACCGATGACAGATGGCGGCGGCAGCCGGGACTGGCGGCTCAGACCGATGATGGTGGAAATTCGGCCCCTCAAATTCCCAGGGCGCCAGAAAACATGAGGAAAAAGATTGGAGCGGATTTGGGATAGATCCAGCGATACAGGATGATAAGATTCTAATTAATGCATTAATAAGCATCACTGCTTTGTTCAGCAGCCTCTTCTGTACACTAGAAATTGTTTTCTAATTCTCTCAATGTGCAGAGCCTTCGGTGGATGAAAATTACATTAGGTGCCGTCCTGTTCCAGAAACCCTAACAGCTTTCACACACACTGCGCTTTCAACAGGCAAGACAAATCTAATAATCGTGCCGCGGATTGGCCCAGCGGCCCATGTGGCCTCCCATGGAGTGAGGAGTGGTGAGTGGTGGGGTTTGGGGGGGTGGGGTGGGCGTGAGGGCATAACCACTAGTCATGGTCCACTCAGGTCCACATCACCACTTTGTACCAGTACTTACATTCTCCTCACTCCATCAAGAGTTTCTTAGGATGGGAGGTAATTCCCACCTATAGCCAGGACCTCTTCACTAACTGGTGTTCCTGATACCTCTGACCGATGTTTACAGTGGGCAGCTCTGCATCCAGTGACTTACAGTACCCCTCACAGGATTGTAGGGTGGCGTGCAGCCGTGCGGACGTTTAGAGGACGGGACGGTGCGGTACGCTTGTTCCGACTGCACTGTCGCCTCCTGCCGACTTGAATGTATAAGCCATGCGACGGGAATGGGCTATCACTTCTTTACTGTGGAAAATACCCGATTCTAAGGAAACCTGTATTTGGGCCAAACTCTGAAAACGGAACCGGACGAAATATCCCAGGCCCACACCAATGAACTTTGAACTGACATATTTAAAAAGCCATGCTGACTGAATCTCTGAAACGCGATAACAAAACAAGACAATAACAGCCATCTGGAAGTGAGACTTGGCGATGGTCTTTGCAGCTGCAGCAGTCACGGGCTAGCAGAGCCTTCCAGACGGCTTCATTTTGCACAGCGTGATATATACACTTGTAGTTCATTGGCTTTGTTTAGTTTTTCATGCCTTACTCAATAATTAGTCGACACAGTGAACATCTACAATTTTTAGAGAACTGAACATGCACCATAGTGATATTACAAGAAATGATAATTAATTCACAGCATAAAAGTACAGTTTTATGGCTTTCTACTTCACTTTTTACATTATGTACAGATGTTAGCAGTTTAACAATCACTGTTTTACTATTCTCAAGCAATTTAGATCACATGTTGTAAATAACAGTTACACAGTCGTTAACATGGTATCGAAAGCAGATGAGTAGACTGTGATTTTGTGAGAGTATCCATAAGTCTGTACACAGTGTTTGCCATGGTGGTGTGCGCCTTGGTCTTCCGTCCACAGTGAAGCAGGCGAAGCACTGCTTCTTCACGGGCAGCAGGCCAGGCTGTGACAGAATGGCAGGTCGTCTCTGTACGGGAGCTGGTCGTCCAGACAGCAGTTATGCCGTTAAGGTGGTGGGCTGCATAGAAACAGCCTCTCCTGACCTTTCTTAGTCCCAGATGTCCGCTTTTAATGCTATTCCAATTTCATCTTTGACGCTATTCCAATGCTGGGAGGAAGGGCCCTCCTGCTAGGATGATGAAATGAAAATCATTTGTTTGCCAGAAAACGACGCCGGCCTTGGTACGCTTTGAAATCAGAAACGCGGCTGCTCTCTGTGTAGATATTTCAGATGAAGTGTTCAGAGTCCCGAGGCTTATTCCAACGGTGGCGCAGAAAATGCATTAACAGAATTAAGAGGCGTGTCATTTACATTTCAGGAGGCAAATTAAACAGTTCAAGAGGTTGCTTCTACAGTCAAGTTTAGTATCACTCAAGATACTATTCCGTTTCAATAACACTTATACTGTGCTTATAGTTATAACATGACAGAACAGATGACATACGTGTAACAATAAAATATATTAGTGTAATGCAGCAGAATGTACGACTGAAAGTATGTTCAAGGTATTTTTCATTTTTTATTGAGTAAAGCTTATCAAAGCATTCACTGCTTAATGCACAGAATGGGCAGAAGAGGTGATGCTCAGATTGTTTGTATAATGGTGCCGTTTCCTTTTTTTTTCAATTAGCAGAAACCATGGTAACGTTTCTTGAATCTTTCTAGTGTTTTTGGCACTAACCAAATGTTTTCTATTAACATCGTGCACCACTTGTGTATGACTACTTTGTTGTGCATTCCTGGACAACACATGTCAGTCAAGGACAATCAGAGAAGCACAAAAGGTGGGGGGGGGACGGCACCTCATGTCACTTTGCTAAAGTAGAAGACTCTTTATAACGGTCTTTTCTATCAAATAATACAAGTCACTATATGCTACTGTTGTTGTTATCAGTTTGTATTTTGAACTGATAGGATATTGTAACGCAATAGGAACCACTGTAATGTATACAGAAGTCATTCATAAGCCTTGATATTATAATAAAATAGCAAATAGGCAATTCTGGGCTGCGGTGTCTCAATGTGTTGTGCGTGTACTTTAAAAATGACGATGATGATACGATGGTGTGATTAATATAGGGACATGGGATTAATACCCCCCCCCCCCCCACCCCACAAACAGGCCCTGTGTTTGTGTCTTAATGCTCAGGGACATGAACCCAGTTCAGAGCCCCCCCACTCCATCAAGCATTTCATAATGAAAACATACATCCCACCAAAACAGTCTTTCTAGAGACTATAATGAAAACATACAAGGGGTGAATGTGAGAAAATAGCAAAGCAGCTCTGGAACTTTAAAACAACGGCAACACGGTAACGATGTTAAAAAATGTTCCACTCTGAGTCCAGTCAAGCTGAGGAGAGGCCCGGCTGAACACCGAGCCTGGATGGCTTCCAGGGATTTCATCTGGGTTTCTGCTGAGCTGTGGAGTAACATAAAAACATAAGAACTTTCCAAACGAGAGGAGGCCACTCAGCCCATCAGGCTCATTTGGGGAGAACTTAACTAATAGCTCAGAGTTGTTAAAATCTTATCTAGCTCTGATTTAAAGGAACCCAGGGTATTAGCTTGCACTACACTTGCATGCTGTGTAAAGAAGTGTTTTCTCAAATTCATCTTATAATGTTCTCCCACTAACTTCCACCTATGGCCACAAGTTCTGGTATTTAAACTGAAGTAGCCATTTGGCTGAACTGCATCCAGACGTGTTAGAATCTTACCTACCTGGATCATGTCCCCCCTTAGTCTCCTTTGCTCGAGGCTGAACAGATTTAGCTCAGCTAACCTCTCCTCATAAGACATTCCTCTAAGACCAGGAATCATTCGCGTAGCCCTACGTTGCACCCTTTCCAAGGCAGCAATGTCCTTCTTAAGGTATGGCGACCAAACCTGCACACAATATTCTAGGTGGGGTCTTACCAAGGAGTTATATAATCTTAGCATCACCTCCCTCGACTTAAACTCCACACACCTAGAGATGTAACCCAACATCCTATTGGCCTTTTTTATTGCTTCCCCACACTGGCGACAGTGGGACATGGAAGCATCAACATACACACCGAGATCTTTCCCATAATCAGCTACCTTTATTTCAGTGGAATCCATAAAATATCTGTACTTTATATTTTTGCTCCCTGCATGGATTACTTTACATTTATCTACGTTAAATTTCATCTGTCAGGTATCAGCCCAGTCGCTAATTAAATCAAGATCCCATTGTAGCCTCTGTGCTGCTAGTTCAGTATCTGCTACACCACCCACCTTGGTGTCATCTGTAAATTTAACCAGTTTACTGTATGTATTGGTGTCAATATCATGAATGTAAATTAAGAAAATGTATGGTCCTAAAATTGAACCCTGCAGTACCCCACTATGAACGCAGGTCCACCGTGACATTGTGCCTCTAATAACTACCTGCTGCTTCCTGTCTGTAAACCAGTTTTCAATTCAAGCTGCCACAGTTCCTGAAATCCCAGCAGCTTTGAGCTTAAGCAAGAGCTGTTTGTGGGGGACATCAAAGGCCTTCTGGAAATCTAAGTAGATCACATCGTAGGTCATTTTATGATCAATTTCTCTTGTAGCTTCCTCAAAGAACTCAAGTACATTAGTTAACCAGGATCTACCTCTCCTAAATCCATGTTGACTATCCCTCAGAATGTTATTTGAATCCAGATAATCTACCATTTTCACTTGGATTATAGCTTCCATTACTTTTCCAGTTATGCAAGTTAGACTGATTGGCCTATAGTTTGCTGGATTACTTCTATCCCCTTTTTTGAATATGGGCGTTATATTAGCTAACTTTATGTATCTATACACCTCACTAAACAGCTAACCTTTATTTTATTTTACTTTATTTTTATTTTGTTGTGTGTTAATGTGTCTTGCCACTCCTTGCCACATGTGTTTTGCTGATTCCAGATCTTGGTCCCCCATCCTCCGCAGTCTGTATTTATCAATGTTCCTATGGGTGACCACGATGAAGTGAAGATAAAAGAGAAGATAAAAACATTTCAGATAAATCAGAGGCTAAATTCACTATCAAAAAGAATAAATATCATATAAAATACAACTTATATTTCCACATAATGGCTTGTGCAAGTGAATTGAAACAAAGTAGCTTAAGAAGCCTTTTTGACATATAGAGATATCTGGGCTTATTTATTCAACAAATGGCAGAGGAATTAAAGATGTCTTATGAAAGCTAAGTTGTGCGTCTGAAAGCACAAAACCTATTTCATCATAATATATATTCATTATAATATATAGTAGCTGCAGTGTAATATAAGTTAATTGGGCCAATTCACATACACATAATTTGGTCAGACGTACAATATGAAGAACAAATCATTGGTCAATGGCTAATTCCAAGTGCAAAACACTATTCAATAACTCATGTAAGGTATCATTTGATGCCATGTCATTGAATGCAGAAAGAAAAGTATTCGTCCTTCCAAAATATGAAAAGAATATCGTTCAAAAATAAATTTAAAACTGATTTTTTTCTACAAATATAATCAATGAAGTCAAGCAATGACCTTATATAAGATGAATTCTGCAGCTTTTTAAAATGATTGTAAAGGCTCATTTACATGGATATTCAATATATAAACCATGAATATAAATTACCTAAACCAGACCTGAATCTAAATGATCAAACATGGCATATTAAATGAATATCCATCCATCCATCCATCCATCCACCCATCTAGAACAGCATAAGCTTGGGGGCAAAGATACCCTGGTCAGGAAGCCTGTCATATCAGATACCTACAGCACCAAAACTGACTGCCAAAGCTAACATACACGGGATTGATTTAATCAGCACAAAATAATACTATTTAGCTAAAATATCACATATCTAGAAGCTGAACTTGGGCACTAATATTTCTCATTTTCAAGAGAGGTGACAGATTCCTCAGCAATTACAGGTAAAAAAATGTTCCATAATTCCTATAATGGTAAATTAATGAACCATTATTACTTGTGCATCTCAGACTTATGGATCCATGCACAGCAGACAAACGTGCCAATAAAAAGTAAAGGTCTGGGCTTTTTATTGTAAAGGATGCTTAAAAAGAGATTACCTACAGAAGAAGTGATTCCTGTAACCCAGGTAAGTCCAATGAATTGGAGTAGAAAACCCCTTTGAGGTTAGAAAGGACAATGCAGAGTGTGATATAGTCGGGGTTTAGTGTTTGCTCAGACCTAGACCCTCAGTGAGGTCCGCCAGAGTGCTCCAATATTTGCCCATCAGGATTAATTTGCCAGCACATTGAAACGATAATCCGTGCAATGACTGAATAAGTAGCGAAGATCAATTCTCATAAACGCCGGAGCAAACAAGACAGTAAATATTTCAACTACATGCTCACGCACTTGGAACATTTAAGTGTTGGCTTTGCACTTTGCAAATGTTGTTGATTTTTTTTCCTCGTTCAAACAGCTTTGGGATGCTGCTTGTTCTCTGCAGCGTTACTGAAACTATGGCAACACCAGTGGAGACATCTTTGAATTTTGGTGGTAGAAGCAAAGGAGAGAAGGAGAAAGAGAGAGAGAGATTCTGTCATTCTTTATGGTCACCATGGTAACCAGATCATGTTAGGCTCCTATTCATTGAACACTCTTTCAAATCCTAATATGAACCAAATATACTCAGTAGTATTTTTTCACTGTACTTATTAAATATTTTGTCCACAGTAATTTTAAATACCAATGAATCATTAAATTGGATTTTTAAAATAACCATGAAAAACACAGTCAGTGCATAGAGGTTAGGGGTTTATATATATTATATATATGAATTGCATGTATTATTTTGCCATTGAACAGCCCCCCAGTCACTGAGCTCTATCAAGGCTATTGCGCTGTCCTCTCCTCTGTGCCCCCTTTTCTCCCCCCGCACTTTTCTCTTTTCTATCGCTCCCCTGCTTTTGAATCCCCTTTCTCTCACATACTCTTACTTCACAGAGGAGTTGCCATGGAAACTGGTTAAAATGTATATTTTTTTTGCTAAAAGCAAAAAAAAAACAAAAGTCATTCAGTCACAAACCTAATTGTTTTTTTAACAATCAAAATGTGCAGCCTCTTTCCTGGGTTACATTGATGCCTAAATGATACATATTAACTGCACACATCACCTTGCTTGTTCACACTAGTTGCCATGGGATACTGCCATTGTATCCTCCAGAACTGTAAGAGAATTTGGAAACGCTGCAATAACTTTTGGGACAATGAAAATGTGTGTATTGTGCAATATGCTGTGGTTGAATCGTTTTATAGTACATCAGGGCCAAATAATAGGGAAAAAATATCTGTGTAGTTGGATATTTTGGAGATATTTTGGCAGTGAAATTGTTCATTTCCTATGAGTCATGAAAACACACTAAGAGGTTAAAAGCAGGTTTATCTATGTCAGGCGTGTCTGTGTGTGTGCGTGTGTTTTGAATTGTGGATGAGAGCTTTTGTTCCAGCCAGGAAGACACATAGTCAGAGATGCATACACGCATTACGCAGGCAGTCAGAGCACCGCAGACAGCACTGATGCTTACATGCAGACACGCATTACGCAGGCAGTCAGAGCACCGCAGACAGCACTGATGCTTACATGCAGACACGCATTACGCAGGCAGTC
>JABFEB020000002.1:9126458-9136739 GCA_019775895.2 Stomatorhinus ivindoensis | reverse complement strand
CACCCTAACCTAAACCCTATAGAGCTGGTTTGAGATCAGTTGGATTGAAGAGTAAGAGCAAGGTAGCCAACTTGTGTTCAGAACTTGTGGAACAACCTTCAGGACCTTTGGAGAAGCGTCCAGGTGTCTGTATCTGGAACCTGGCTGAAAGTATGGCAAGATTCTGCAGTGCTGTCGTTGAGGCAAGAGAGAGCTATTTTTAAGAGTCTAAAACTTGAGAACAGTTTGAGATGTTGAATGCGTCTCTTGGTCGTTGCAATATTTGATATGTATAACTTTATTGTCTCCAGGCTTTTCACTATAAGGTGACTGGCACAGCTAAAATTGAGACAAAAGAGTTAAAAGCAGATGTGCCCTGACTTTTGACTGGCCCTGTACTGACTGAAGGTGACACAAGACACACTCCTTACTAAAGTGTGCAGTGAGCCCTGCATGCTATTGCAATCAGCTCCTCTCTGTTATCCCCGTCTTGCTTTGAGAACCATGAGGAAGTACAGGAAGTTCAGGTGAAGGCACTATAACGGACTCCGTAACTCATTCACACTAAACGGCTGCTAACATTCCCACTCCCCATCCCATGGGCTACATGCACAGGTTTTTACCCCAATAACTCCAATCCTACGATACTGACATGGCCTACGAGTAATGAAAGTCATTTTAGGAATTGATATTTCGGTTTTGTGATAAACTGGACATTACATTTCGCTCCACCCACCGGTGGGAAATGCCACAGTGTCAGACAGGATTCTGAAACATTAACCTGGGACCTTGGACCGGCAAAACTAATTAAGCTCATATATTTTAAAAGCCACCATTAAAGGCCTGTAGTTTCCTACTTAATTTCCCTAAAGGTGGTTCCTTCCCTGCTCTTGGCTGGTGATGCCACCTTCTCATGACCTTTAGTAGACTGAGACACTCCTCATAGACCCTGCTGTCATTCTTGTCCTAAATCCCATTACAACTATCGCTGCCATTTACTGACTGGTTTTATCGACTGATCACATGACTGAGATGGAGACTCGTGCTTCGGCGATGGCGTGAAAGTTTACGGAACGAACGAAAATTCTGAAATCGGAGAAGCGTTGCCAAGAAGCAGGAATATGTAGAGAAACAGGAGTGAGGGAACCAGTAGAATCTGAATCATTCATGAGGACTTTTGAGGAGCATGATAAATTTACCGGGCGCTGTGAACGCGATCACCAGAAGAGGGGCGGAGGAGAGACTGAGCAGGAGAAGGTAAGATGCGAAATACGGTGTGATGGGCAAGGAAACAATGGCACCTCACTAACAGCCAAAGGCGATCTGCATATATGCCAGAGGCAGACTTTCGGTTATTTTTCAGCTGTGCTCCAAGCACAGAAGTACACAGCAGCACAGCACGCCCTCGAAAAGACCGGATCACAGTCAACAGGCACAGAGGCCCTTTTCGGCGAGATGGGGGGGGGGGGGGCTGTATGTACAGGAGAATCTCTCCAGACACTGGGCCACGAAAAAGACTGCAAGACACTGAGTAATCGCTTTGCAAATAATTTCTCAAAATGAGTCACTGCTTCTTTATTTCGGTCTACCTATATACCGCTGCCATCAGTCTTACATTATTACATAACCTCTTACATGTTATCTTTAATCTATATGGAGTAGCTGTCATATTTTATCCATAAAAAGCTTTAGAAGTTTGCTTAGAAGTAACAGTACAAGTGCTGACATAGGAAATTGAATTTAGACAGACTGGGTGTATTTTTATTTTTGGGGAAATACCTGACAGAATGGAATAGACAGGATCTGACTCAAAAAGTCTTGTTAAGGTTCATGAAACAGCCAAAGAATGTGACCCCTTTGGTGAAAGATGGAGGGTTAAGAGGCAGAGAGGAGATGGGAGAAGGGAGGAAAAGCAAAGGCAAGAAAAACTATAGAAAGCACAGAGGCCGGCGGGGGAACAACAGGTGGCGGTGAAGAGGCGAAACAAACGGCTGCGAAAGACACATTTCCAATGAAAATGCATCAATATGCTCAGTTGTAGTTTTATTTCATGAAAATAATAATAATACAATGAAATACACTTAGGAATTACATCTCTTGCTGCTTTTGGCAGTTTGAGGTTCGGACGTGTTAGATAGCAAGATCAAAATTTTATCCTAATTGGTGTCTAAGCATCCGTTGTATGACAGCCACAGGCAATCAAAATATCAGCCAAACTCCCATTGCCAGCTCTTAATTCATGCGACCTATGTGATCTGTCTCAAGCATAGAAAGCTATCAGACCAGTGGACCACACACAGTGCCCTTGTGTCGTCAAAGCAGACCTGGAAGCGATATTCCGCAAAACTAAAGGTAACACATACAACAGATCTCAACACAAAAGGGATCACAGACTTGTACAACCATGGGCAAGCAATTCCCCCTGGCGTAACATTTGCGGGGTACACAAAAAGCGTCCAGTACCCCCATACACATACACTGCCGTACACTCACTTTCACAATGCTTTCAGGAAGCAGTTGTCATGGCAACAGGCACAAGTGTTACCGTAGCAATCAGACAGCACAAGAGAGAGAGCAAAAGGGAGACAGAGAGAGGTGTTGGTATGACTAACATTGTCCTATTGGCTATCTAGAAAAGAGGGAAAAATACACTCTATTAGTCTTGGGTCACAATATTAGCATTACCATCTAATATCTTGCATCTTTTCAGATAAGACGGGGAACATAGTGGGTCATAATGCTGCTTCAGACTTCCAGAAAGTGAGGTTTCAATCCCTGCTCTGTAGTTTGCATATTCTCCCCTTGATGTGTTGCTATTTTCCCAAAATACAAAGACATTGGTTTAGACACACTGATGTCGCTAAAATGCACATAGTACATGATTGCAGGTACGTATGTAACCGAATCGGCATCCCATCCTGGGTACAGGGTACACCCCAGCCTTGCGCCCCAATACTGCACAAGTTTTCCCCATTCTGTCGTGTAATTTCCTCTGGGTTCCCCGATTTCCTCCTGCAGTCCAAAACGAAAAAAACAACAAGTTCAGGTCAATTGGAGGTGCCACATTGTCCGTAGGTGTGAATGTGTGCGTGTGAATGGTGTGTGAGTGTGTGCTGCGATGGCTTGGCACACCATCCTGGGTTATTCTCTGCCTTGCGGCCATAGCTTCTGGCATAGTCTCCGGACAGACCCCCACGTCCCTGTAAAGGACACGCGATATACAAGATGAATGAATGAATTGCATTACTATTAACATCGACATAGGACTCCTCTCGGGTGTTACACGAGTCGTGTATACTCTACGAATCTCTCACCTTCAAACAATATATCGAGGTTGCAGTTTAATAATTGCTGGCTAGACAGAAGACATGATGAATAGGAGATGCGCACAATGTTCCCATGGCAGCTGAATGTTGTCATTAAAATGCCAGCGACAGGTGTACTGCTGAGAAAAGGTCAGTACGTTAATTGGTGACAAGAATGTAAAGAGGAAAAGGTGTAAATGAAAATAAAAACAATGTTCCCAAAATATCATATGCAATTAGGTCATTTGGTCTAGAAAATGTACAAGTATCTGTAGAAGGAGGAGCAGGGGAGATTAGGAACAATGGGGTTAAAGTTTTTCCAAAATGCCATGATGGAGAAGACATAAAAACAAGCATAAGGCCGTGTAGAAACTGCAATTTACAACGTTAATAATACACTCTCACTCATTCGCTCATGTTCCACGAGGAATCGTACAATCGCACTGTTTTTCGATGCGCGCACAGTTATGAAATGCTAAATATTCTTGTTTGCAGCTTTGGATCAGTCGTATCTGGTGTTTCTGCAGATCTGGGAACCGATTCAGGGGAAGAAAAACGGTTAAAAATACATCCAAGCATCGCTGCGAACACTGTGTCAGTGTTCCGTCTCTTTATCACCTTGACACTGACGAATGCATCTCCACCATCAGCACTTATCTACACTTAGTACACCCACTCGCTCTGAGTCACCCGCCAAGAGACAGAAACTGTCCCATTGACTCTCACCCTCTCTCACTCCCGCACAAACACACCAATTTACGGCGGCACATACACTGCGCCGAAAGGTTTCTCATGCAAAATGTAGCAAGTGCACACCTAGCGTAAAAACACCAGGGCCAGCGTTCATGACTGACGCATTCATTTACATATACAATTACATACAGAGTAATATATTCTATTTAAAACTTACACGTCCATGGCTTACGCAATATCATTACGGGCTCCATGTTCTGGGAACTGCATGGGTGACACCTACTGGACACTTTCAGTTACTACCATTCCACCTGTTCTCGAGGTATTTAATGAAACAGGTGTATGAATATGCTAACAAAAATCAACACATGTATGACTAACGGCCAATTTTTTTTCTGCACTAAAATAAACTGAAATCAACGTGGGCATTATGTGAGGGTGAAACCAAAATACGAAAAGTGTCAAGCATTTACTTCAGTCGAAAATAAAAATGAAAAAAAGTTTCTTCTTTATTGTTCTCAGTGATGAGATTTAAAAAACAGCAATCTACAACATCGCGGCTGATCTGTAAGTTTTTTTACAGGGCATGGGGAGGGCTGGTTCTGAACACTGTTCCATTACAGAATTACAACCAAGGCCACACAATGCTTAACATCAAGAATAATCCTTCATTTAAGAACTTGTGAAGTATATTACATACACAGTTTATATATTAAAATAATTTTTTTAAAGATATAATATATAAAATCACTTTTCATCCACACTTTCTTTGATGTCTGCACCCTCCCGGACGACTATATTACTGGCAAACCTCCAGAACAGAGCCAAGCTGGCTTTTTCCTTTGTATCAAACTGGTCAAATGCTGCACCCGTGAACAGGAACATCACCACACTAGATACGCATGAGACTCTCCTAGTTGACAATGCACACATAGCCGAAATGAGTCACTGTCAATATGATTTCTTATAATTTATGTCTAGGACTGCTGCATGTGAGATAAGAAGATAGTATTACTATGAGTCAGTGCAAAAAATTCAAATGCAATCCAGTCATCCATCACTTATCAGACTCACAAAGTTATCAGAATCAGGGGCGTCGTTAAGCCCATTTTAGAGGAGCTTCAGCCCCCCCAAATAAATGTATATTTATTGGCTTAAATCATGAATAGGACCATCAGCCCCCCTATTGATTCATCTCCATTCACCCTCCCCCCAGCAGACAGTGAACTGGGCCAGGAAAGTGGAGTTCACTCTAATGGACTTCTGTAAGACATTCCATTGGATACTGGAAACTGCAGGAAGTCAGCATCACCTGCTAATGTGGAACTACTCTCAGTTCTGCAAACACCTACCAAAGAAAAACATGCTACCATACCTATATACATAATGTACTCAGGCAAAACACAATTTAAAAAAGCAATTTATTAAGTCACAATAATTCTTAATATTTAGCAGAACATAAAAAAAAATGCAATCACCGCACCTTACCATCTGTATCTCTGCCCTTTGATCATTACTCCCTATCATGTATGACAACATATGAAAAGTACCAGAACAGCTGTTTCAGACAATGCTGTGCTCAAAGTCATTTTTAGGAACAATGTGAATTTAAGGAGATGCGGATTACTTCACCTACACTAGTGTTTAACTCTAGCACAAGGAAAAACCTAAATGAATATGAATATATAACCCCTACATGAAACTACTGCTTGCTGCATGACTGAGCTGTAAGGAAGAGAACCAGTGTATTAATAAGCGCCATTTATTGTTTTTCCACTCTGTTTTTAGTCATCCATGTTCCTTCAGTTCCCTGGTTGGTGTTCTGGTACTGCCGTCTTCCAGGGTTCCTCTTTAACCTTACTTTTTGGCAACAACTAGGACAGCAGACGGCACCAGACCTGGGGGAGGGAAAAAACACCAGTGAGAAATGACATTTTATTAAGGCTTATTTTACCCAGACCTACTGACATCAGCTCAACAACTGAATGCAAGACAGTGGAAAAAATAGCGCTTAATTAAAATGATTTATTACACATCTGTGTCTATTTGATGTGTTTGCACTTAGCCAGAGTTGAAGTTTAACATTCCATTTCAAAAATATGTTTATGTTTTTAAAATAGCTACTGTCCCAAGGCACTTCATATTGCATGCAGTACAGTTGCTGAGCCCCACAGGCTCCACCCCTCCAAGCACCACAGGCTCCACCCACCAAGCCCCACAGGCTCCACCCCCAAGTCCCACCAGCTCCACCCTCAAAGCCCCACAGGCTCCGCCCTCATGTCCCAAGTACTCGCCGAGTTCCCGCAGGGGTTTCTCCATGTCCATGTCAGTGTAGACGCGCCGGGGGTAGGGCGACAGCAGGGTGAAGTCCTGGCCTTCCACCCCATTCATCTGCACATAGACTCTCACCGCAGCCAATGGCTCCTGCGCCTTGAAGACAGCAGTCAGGGTGGAGCCATCCAACAGACGCACCTGGAAAGGGGCAGGGGAACAGTGAAATAAGGAAGGAGTTCCGTCAAAATGCAGCCCCCCCTCACCCTCACACACGCACACACACGACCCATACCTGTATCCGAGACTCGTCGTAGTCCTTCTTGGCTGGCGGAGGTCCTTGGCTACCCGAGGGGGCAGAGGGGGCGGTCTCAGATGGGGGAGATGTAGGGGAGATCACTGAGGAGCCCCCCCCAAACTGGGAAGACGGACAGTGCACGTTGGAGTACGGCCAACTGAACAGTGACTGTGAGCCATATCTGCCTTTCATTCTGAATTAAACAGGACCAGCAGAAGTACCACAATCATACAGCTAATCATTTTAAGTTATACACAGCAAAGTAGTGAAAGTTATTCAAAGGAAGAAATATGTATTTACGTTGTCTGTCACTTAGGTGGGTGGTTCATAAAAAGATCTAATATACATATATATAATATGACTATGCGATACAGAAAGTTCTATCACACAGTTCTGTTACACTAATGAAGGCAGCAGAGCTGTTCCAGTCTAGTCAGCATCTCCAGCCTGCAGGCATCTTCTCCTAACAGGCACAACAGACTCTAAGAATCTCAAACAGCAAGACAGAAGGCTGAAGGATTCTGTACCTTCTGCGCTCTCTCTTCTCTGTCCCGGGCAATCTTCTCCCGAACTCGCTGCCTGGACCACAAAATAGGAAAGAAATAAAGGAGGTAAGTGTGAGGAGGTCACAGTACCAAGACTGTGAAGGCCGGATGACTGGCAGGCTACTAGACCTGCGTCCCAACAGTGACTTAAAACAACCCACATGGGATTCTCAATGGTGAACTGGCAACGTATTGTAATACAAAAGACAGAACTAATGTTCACATGGTGATGACAGCGTATTTGCTGACATCATCGCCCCCATTGTGTGTTTGTCAATGAGATGTTGCTATAACGTGTAGTACGATGATGACGTTCCTTGCTTGTTGAACTGCTGTTGTCTCCATCCATCCAAGAACAGAAGACCTGCACTTAACCGTCAGCACATTTGGAAGTTAACCCAGACGCACTTGGCCATCCTGTCCTCCATCTTCTCCCTCCGCCGCTGCTCGGTCAGCTTCTTCATCTCCTCCTCCTGGAGCTTCTGCTTGACCTGCAGCAGCTCCTGGCCCTGCTTCCGTCTCTGCTTCTCCCTCTCCACCTCCTCCCGTCTCTCCCGCTCTCTGCGCTCCTCCTGCTTCACTTTCATCAACTCCTCCAACCTAGGAGTAACACAGTACTTGCATCAGTATCATTTACCTTTTGTTTGGTCACAAATGGCGTAATGAGTGTACACAAATAATTAGCTATTTCTGCTACATTACATGGCAGCAGTTAAATGACATACGGGTTAACTGGTAATAAGACATACTAGCATTTCAGTTATATATTTTACATTACAATTAAGTGACAAAAGCAATTGACAGATACTGGGTGCAAAGCAATGAAAGTCTCTGAATGCTCATTTGTATGTTCTGTGGAACTCCTACAGAAACACAACCTTTATAGTTACAACTTTTTTAAACAACAATCCCTCTTTCCCAAACTGCGACCTGTCAGTATTAAATTCACCCATCCTCACACTTACTGCTCTCACACACACCAACCGTTTGATTTGCTCCCGTTTCTCCTCTTCTGTCATTGGTTTCTTAAGTCCTTCCTCTAGTGACATCTCTGGCCCCTCCTCTGCTGCTACATCAAAAACAGCTTGTTGGATGCCAGAACGGCAGGCGTGCACGAGTTCAGCCGCCCGGAGCTCTCCACATTGAAGCCAATCTTTCGTAAACTTCCTTACACACCCAGAATATGCACTTTAAGTGTTCTGACTCCTAGCCATTATAGAATCACCCATGTTGACTATACAACAATGCTGCTGTCACATCCATCTCAGCACCACAATTGCCCTCTACGTAATTCATTATATCGTGCAATACTGTTGATTATGATCATTATCCTGTTGTAATGCTAAAACCCTCAACCGCTGCCTTTCTCAAGTGCAATAATTTATCTCATGTGCAATAATTCATGTGCAATATTTCTCTTATACTTTTATACTGTCTATTTTCTTTACACTGCTATATACTGTCTATTTTTTCCTTACATTTTCCTTATTTTAGCTTGTATAGTTTTTTATTGAGCCCTGTACAGGATGATCCAAACATCATCTCAATGTACATTAACAATAAAGAGATCTTGGGTCTTGTATAAGGTTAAAACAGTACAAACTGTTTTATGAAACAAAGACAGGCCCATAGTCCAATGGTTTGCTGGGATTCTGACACGTCAGAATCAGACAGTAAGCACCTACAGGGCTGTGCGGATGACCATCCTGTGCGTTACCTGCTGTAGGATCTGTTGGTGTCTCTTGGCTGTCACTAGACCCCAGGGCATTCCCTGCCGGCGGGACATAAGGCTCATCGATGTCTGGGTCATTCTCATGTTCCATCAACCTGTTGAATGATTTTTATAGAGACGAATTAATAAACTGGGCATCAAGAATCCATGCATGGAGCGGTACTTCCTGGTTTGGCAAACTCACCAGTCCATAGCTCTCTCTATACCCTGATTACCAGTATGTGCAACAGCCTTCTCCCTGAGAACAGAACAGTCATCAGGACAGTAACCAACACATAAAAAGCTAATTAACATAAAGCAGATGCACAGAGTACAAAAAAACACTATAACTTACGCTCTGTTCCTGTCAAATCCCATTTCCAACAGGCTGTCTAACGTCGTGCATTCCGCCATCTTACTAAAAGGAAAACGGGATTACTTAAATAAATAGTACAAAAGGATGTTCTTCTTACACGAATGTATAACGTTAAATTTGGAGTATCGATAGTATCTTTATAAATACATGCAGCCAAATGAGTTGCTGGGTAATATTGTTACTTATGGTAGTTAAGTAACTTGAAAAGATAGTATCTGGGCATGCGGAGGTTAAAAACTAGAATGATGTAGTCTATATGTAGCTAACGTGCTGTCTGTTTCTATCCTAGCATAGGTAACTGCCATGGTAGTATGTTATCTGGGTTCGTAAAGACGTTTCAATACCTGTTGTGATTTTATTGTGGTTATGCTACGGCTCACCTAACAAAACTTTATTATACATTAACACTCCGCTGTATTCTATTTTGCGATCAGCAATATTGTCTTCTGTTAGCAAAATACCGTCTGCTTACTCACAATCACACTCGCGAGCTTCTAGTCCGCATGTATCTCTACGGATGCCCGAGGAGGACAAAAAGGACGACTACCCGGAAAGCGTTACACTACTACCGGGAAGCATTTGTGAACCTTGTGCACGTTAACGTATTATTTATACTTAACTACGGTTTAATTTCAATTTTCTTTAGCGAAGGAGTGCGCTTGGATCACAGCGCGGACGGACAAGGGGATTCTATGCCATAATCACTTTTCGATATTTATTTAAGTTTTGCATATTTCTTTTTTATTCGTAATATTTTTGCGCAACTCAATAACTATTCTCACATTCCCGCAATAATTACTTTTACATCGTGTGCTATCGTTCATTAGGTTTATTTATTTATTTGCAATTGTCTTTTCTATCTGTTGACTTTACGCATATATGTGGCACCGCATCGCGGGGAATATTTTTCAATTACCCCATGAGTATGCTGAGAAAGGCTGGTGCCCAGGGACGGATTACGGACCGGGCCAGCGGGGCCGCTGCCCAGGGGCCCTTGGGGTGCGGGGGGCCCGTGGGGCCCCTAGCGCAAAACAATTTGCAACGCTTATCAACAATGTATTTTCGTTTGTCTATTTTAGAGGGCCTACATTCTTTGATCCTCT
>JABFEB020000002.1:9115657-9126358 GCA_019775895.2 Stomatorhinus ivindoensis | reverse complement strand
CTGACCCTATAGGGCCTCTGATGGAAACATGGAGGGAGGGCGTTTGGCTGCCAAGGGCCCTTGAATTGTGCTGGTGGTACTGGTGGTGGTGGGGGGGCCTCGCGAACGTTTTGCCCAGGGGCCCACACAACCCATAATCCGTCCCTGCTGGTGCCCCATTCTGGGTTGTTCTCTGCCTCGCGCCCGTAGCCTCCAGAATAGGCTCCGGACCCCCCGTGACTATAAATCGCTCAAGCGGTTCCAGAAAATGGATGGATGAATATCCATGAATATGGTTAGTTTTCCAATGAAACCCTACTTCTAATTTTAAAATAGTGAGTGAATTTATGGTCCTGGTCTGTATTATATGAAATTATATGCTGCTGAATATGCACTTGGCTGTCACTTAATTAGGTATATCTATCCATCCATTTTTTTGTAACTGCATATCCTATTCGGGGGGGGGGGGGTACAGACCCTACTCTGGAGCTACAGGCAGGCTGGAGAACATTCCAGCACCAACCCATCGCAGTGCACTCACAGGCCGTTTGATAACTCCAATTAATGTTAACATGCTTTCAGGCAGCGCAGCACGGTGGTGCGGTGGTTAGCGCTGCTGCCTCACAGCCAGAAAGTCCTGGGTTTGGGCCCAGAGTCAAGTCCTGGGGCCAGGCATAGGTCCTTTCTGTGTGGTGTTCACATGCTCTCTCTGTGGTCATGTGGGTCTTTGCCAGGAGCTCCAGTTTCCTTCCATGGCCCAAAAGCATGCTGGACTGGCGAGTGTTAAATTAGCCCTGTGTTGGTTCCTGCCTGTAGATTTTGTTCCTGAGGCTCTGGTCCCCACCATGAACCCAGTTGAGATTAAACAGTTACGGGAATGGATGGATATTTTCAGACTGTAGGGGGGAAACTCCACAATGACATGGGTAGAACATAAGAAGCCATGATAAGAGACTCAAACCCAGGTCCCAGAAGTATGAAGAAACAGTGCACCCTCCCCCAGTTAATACATTATATTTAGTACCAAGTAGAACCCGTTTTTTGGTCTCCAGGGCTGCTTAAGGGGAGATAAGTTGTTTCTCCAGAGAGGCTTTTCTACACACCACTGCTGTACTGAGCTGTTATTTCTGCGCTCATGGCCTTCCTGTTACCTTCAAGTTTAGCCATTCAGCTTTGACCTTCCTCACTATTAACAAACTATTTTTGACCACAGACATGCTGTTTGTTCATCTCATCATTCTCTGTAATGACTGGACTCTTCAGTGTGAAAGATCACAAGAAGCACAGTGCATGACACCTACAATCACACCACATTCAGACTCAATTAAGACACACATCTTAGCTCGTCTAAATGTTTAGGTGAACAACAAATGAACCTAGTGTTTTTCTCTGTGTGTTGTTTGTGTTCAGTTTCAGCTTCTGTTTGGAGGAGTATCCTGACAGGTATTACCTGTATATAGGTATTACCTGTATATATTACCTGTATATAGGTATTACCTGTATATATTACCTGTATATAGTACTACAACATGATCTCTAGCAAATCTCTAGCATGAATTATATACATGTGTAACCAATGTTAAAAAGCTTCTTTTTAAAAATATAGTTATGAATACAAAATCCACTAATAAAAAAAAAGACAAAATTTACTAATGTTGATGTCCAGCTTTTAATGGGATACAGGAACACTATCTTTATTGATAACATTCAAAACAAATGAGCTCTTATCAGAGTGGGTAATTTACTTGTAGGTAATTTAGGAGGAAATGTCATGGTGATCTTTCCAGCAAGGTTGTGAGAAAGCTAAGGCGCGGTCATGAGCCTGAAGGCTGAAAGCACACAGGGTGAGGACCAGGACCTTAAGGTGAATTTGGGCTGTGATGAGGTGCCTGGAGAAGGTGTAGAGAGGAGTGATGCGCGTGGACCACAGGACCATAGGACCACAGGACCCCAAGGCAGCCAGCAGTGTGGCGTATGGGCTGGAGCAGGGATCACTACACACTAGGGCTGGGTCATAGCTAAAAGAATGTCATATTGTAATATTAAAATATGCACAAAAAACAGATAATCTACTAAACAGCTGGTGGTAAAACTTGCCAGCCGAGGGAGGGGGGGAGTTGCTAATCATTTTTTTTAGTCTCTTTGGAAAAGAGACAATCAGCAGACTGGATTTAATTATGATTTAAAAACGTCATGGACTATTTAAAGGTGGTTCACAAACTTCTGTTAAGCCCTCGCTAGAAACCACCATTGTAATCGACGTTTATGGTACATTCACTGTTACCATAATAATATTAATGTTTGCTTTTGTTTTTTTTTGTTTTTTAAGTGTCGGAAATGTTGGCCAAATGACTGAACTAAAAACGAATTCGTAAATCTTTCTCTTGCTTTCTGTGTAGCCTACTCTCCCGATATCAACAACAATCAGTGGTTAATCACTGTCAGATTGCGACACTGAGTTACTTATGACATCGATTCCTGATAATATCACCTTGTCACCCAGCACTACTGCGCACCTGACATTCAAACTCGGGCAGAGAAGAAACAAGTTCATACTTTTGCTTACAATTCTTATACAATATATACAATCCAATAAGTAAAAAGACTACTTTTCTAAAACTATTCAACAGATTTTTAAATACATGTTTCACCAATATTAACATTATGTACTCCTGGCTGTGTAACCGCAAACAAAGCCAAACACTCTAGCTCACTGTTTGCTTAAACTGCCTATTCAGTCGTACAAAGAGAACATCTTCGAGGGCATCATTACTCATGCTAGGTTTGAGAGACAGGATATATCTGAGGCCGGAGACTGTACGCTGCACACTAACTTGTGTGACCGGTAGAGGAATTACATTAACGGCCAGTCTATACAAGTCAGGGTTGATAATTGAGGTATTCAACCAATATCTGAAGATATTTTCCTCCCTCTTCAGCCTTTCTTGACTTGCATATGCATCGAGAGATGACATCACTGACGTTTTACACTTCATACCCTCGCTGCCAGTCTCACGCTCCCTTGCCACAAGCATCTGCTCAATTTCATCATCTGCATCACTGGTGCCAGGTTTCTTCAGTAAATGCGTAGGAGGTGCCAGTTGTGTGTTTGGTGAGAGTGTCTGGATCATCCCCCAGGCTTGGCACAAGTGTCTTTTGGCCTGTTCAACCTGAGCTTCAGTCAGAAGAACTTTATACCTGGGATCCAGGAATACGGCAGCCAGAAATGCTTCATTTTCAAACAGCATGTGCTGGCGTCGGTTTAAACACTCTACTAGCAGGGCAGAGAAAGGGCCACCTATCTTGTCAGTTTCTATTTTACATTTGAGCCAAGCACCAAAGAAGTCACCAGCAGTCATCTGATCCAACAAGAGAAGTTTTGTTGTCATTTTTGCAGGCTGCAGAGTCCAAACCAGCTGATTAATCTCATCCCATTCGGATTCGTTTAAGTACAGTTCTGGAATAGTGGGAGCCATGTCTTCACAGAAGGTTTTCAAGAGGCAAAGTCGCTCAAGCATGTCAAAAGTCGAAAGCCATCGGTTAGGATAGTCGACAACCACCTCTGTTTGACCCAGTCTCCTCAGAAACCCGGACACATTTTGGGTGCATAATTTCTCACAAACGTGTCTTGCCTTGGCAATTAAGTTGGATGTGTTTCTGTCTTTTAAAGCATCCTCAACAGCCAACTGGAAGGTATGAGCAGAACATCTGCGGCCTTTCAGAACTGGACCCCCACTCCCAACACTGTGCAGTTCTCCATTCACATTCCCTGACGTCTCATAGATGTCCAACGTGAGGAAATCATTGCTCTTTTCTGAAGCCTGTCCACCACTTCCATCTATGACAGTCTCACCTGTAGGTTTTTGTTCATCTCTATCAACTCCATCAAGCTCTGCCTCTTTATCACTATCTTCTAACACCAGGCACTCTACATCTAGCAATGTTCCACCATCATCAATAGTGATGGAATAAACCTGTTTTAAATCAATAGCATATATCTTCAGGACTTCACGCACGATTGCAGATAAATAACGGTCAGTGTGTTTCTCATGGAGTTCCCTAACAGCCAGTGTTAGAAGCACAATATGCTCACCTTCAGTGTACTGGACATTAATACCAAGGACTGATCGCTTTTTGTACGTGGCAATGTCCACCTTCAGCATTAAAAGTTTGTCCTTGAGTCCGTTTCGTAGTTTTTCACGGTCCCTTTCGGCCACTTCTGATACCATAGTACGAACGGTTTCACTATTTATTATGACAGTCTTGTCTATAGCCTCAAGCAATGGATCTATTATCTTTCTAAATCCTGAATCATCCATCAACGAGAAGGGTCTGCCATTGACAGTAATGAGCTCAACACAAGCTTCTCTGAGGGAGTCTGGTGTGATATAGACAGCTTCACAACGCGGTTGTTTTGCAAAAAGACAGTCCATTGTCCCCTGATTCTCCATGTTGGAAACTGGCCTCTTGTAGGCTGAAGCTGATGGCATGGAAGGGTCTTCAACTCGTGTGGAAGTATGGAGTGTGGCAAAAACAGATGGGTGCATCCTCTGGACATGCCGCTGCAAATTGCCACCATGGTTGCCCGCAATCTCAGCCAAGCATCCTTCAATCTGGCAGCGGGACTTGTTGGAAATGGGATCATATATAAAGTAGAGTCGCACGGGATTCTCCTGGTGCCGACCCATGCTGCAGCTGAAAGAAATCGGCAAAGGAGAGTTCTTTGCATTACAATACAAATATAAAAAACTTAACCGCCAATACTTATTCTAGATGCTGGTATTATACCCTACTACATCCATTCATCAATGCAGCTCAGCAGGTTAGGACACTGCCTGTCATCAGAAGATCACTAGTACAAATCCTGTGGTTGGCAGAGTGTCGTCACCGCTGGGCCCTTAAGAGAATGACTGACCCTGCATCCTCAACTGAATGTTGCTATGGATTAAAGCAGGGCTGCACGATTATGGTAAAAATCATAATCACGATTAGCACCCTAATAGACGTCAAGGTGCCGCTTTTTTTGTAAACATATTTTAGCGTTATATTAGCCGTTCTCCAAGTTACGTATGGATTAGGTCACTTATTACGCTTCGAAGCAATACACATGGCCACCTACAAAAAACATTACGGTATTATATTTATTGAGCTGTAATGTATTTGAGAAAAATCTCACATTTAGCTCGAGTTTATTTTTGCTTCCATTCTTAATACATTTTACGTATTTTTTCGTTTGTTTCTGTTCTTTTAACCATTTATACCCCGCAAACAATAGTTTGTAACTAGAGCTAGAGCATTAGGCGCCTGCAAAAAAATAATCTAAAAATATACACATAAAATGAAATGTATTCCAACCGGGAATTTATCCTCTTTTGCTTATTTGATATCTCTGTTGCTTAACTTTTCACTCACCTGTGAACGGTCGGCAGTTACAGCGTGTGCACAACACAAAGTGGGAACGCGCTTACAGTAGGAAGCAGGAAGTGGAATGGAAACACATTTCACCACACGTCAAATGTGTCTGTTTAGCAGTTTTCTTAAATGCAAATTATACAAAGAGTTATATAAAGTTGACAAGGTCGGAATTTACATCTTTAACATCACCTAAGAAAGCGGTTTGCATTTAGTCTTATTTTTAATTTTTAATATATGGATTTATTCTTATACGAACAATAAAGTTTGTTCAATTTCACTGACGTAATACGCATCCGCAGACGCCGCTGTCAGGTCCTTTCCGGTCTACGCATGCGCACAACAATTCGGCACTCTCGGGTATCGACGTTGAGTCTGAAGCTGTATGTAATCGCATGACACTGGAAGCATGAAAAAATATCCTGTGCATGTAAATGCAATCGTATCTACATTTTGCATTTTTTACAAAGTACGACAACCTTGCTTTAAAGAGCATAACACTAATCCATTACATTTCTAGAGTTACTGATATGTACGATAAATGCTAATGTGCGTGTGTGTCTATATAGGGATACCCATAAATAGAGAAATTAAGGAAACGGAAAATTTTACTGTAGTCTCAATTCCCCCCCCAGAACTGTGTAAGTCCTCCAACTTACTAGAAAATTTGAGGGTTGGTGGCTGGAAATGGAAAAAACATACTGGTCCATTCGGGCTAGTGTGGTGCAGTAGTATCACCCACTGCATGGCTGCACTCGGCTTCTCATCCCTGAAGTGGTTCACAGTGTTTTGGGTGTTTACACTGTAATCAGCACGCGCCCCTTTACCTCTTACCTGATTCTCACCGATGAAGGGCTTCTTACTTTATGGGTCTTCAGTCCTGCTTTTAGGAGCCCGTTACGAGCTGCCCTAGCAGTGCACTTCACACTGGCACATGAAGTTTCCCATTCTTTTTGAAGGTCACTTGAGGTCATCCTCCAATTTACAAGGCACGATCAGTTAAGTTGATGGTCATCTGTGGCATTAGAAAGTTGTGTCTTTTCCCAGAATTTGAATAAATTCACAGAGTCAGAAAAAGCGGTATTAGAATCAGAATTAGAAATCAGCTTTATCTGAAAATATGGAATATGAGAATATGGCTGTGAATTTACTGCCTTTAAGAGCTGCTGCAAGGGTGTCATGCTGGGCTTGTCATTGATAACCCACAGTAATGTATTACTCTCATATTATATATATTATATTAACTTTCAGTTATCCACAACAATTCAGAATTAAAAAGCACCAGCATATTTAGCCAAAACAAGACCAGCATATGTAAAATGCTTCCTCGATCAGCCAACACCCTCATCACTATTAATATAAAACCATCACTATTTCCCACCCTCCTAAAATAATTTGTGAATTGTGAAATTCAACCTTTTTAAAGAAGTAAATGTTACGCGACTACTTCACAATGACATCTTTGTGATTTATGTACACATTCATATTCTGCTGTAGTCTAAAATAACCAAAACATTTTTTTTCTTCTTTCTGGGGTAGTACCTTTTATTTTATACAAAAATATGCAAGCAACCTTGAAAGTCATAACTAAACACGCAAAAAACAATTGTAATGTGTGCACCTATTCTGCAAATTCCAGAACATTTTAATCCACCACACTGTATACTTTGTCAAAACTTTCAAAATAAATGGAATGGCATTGATTCAGACATAGAGAACTGCAATAGACTTAATGGGTGGCAACCTTTTGCACAATCTCTGACATGAAATTTCAGAATGAACCCTCTACCAGAAGCCACATTGCCATATTCTGGTGGAGGGGGTACTGTTACATTTCTCATCCAGATCTCCCAAGACTGACATGTATAAATCCATTTTTGTTCAGTTACCTTAACTCACAGCTACAAAAGAATATTATTTCCAATCTTACCAACATTAAAAATGTCTATGTCAAAATACAAAATATTTTACTATCATTATATATTCAGGTACAAGGTGACAGGTAATGTCATTATCACGGATACATTGTTTCTTCAAAGCTTAAAATGCATTTATATACACACACACTTAAAAAAATCCTAGTCTACTTCTGGAATGATGCTTAATATACTATGACGGGAAGATTTTGTTTGTTGTACAAAACACATACTTCCTAAGGAAGAATCAATTCAGTTTTAAGGTCTGCATGATATACAATAACACAAAAAGGAGAAGATACAGAAGGCAAGTCAACTATAGAGAACAGTTTAGCAAGACACACTCAAGGATAACTTTCATTGATGGGTCTCTGGTCCTGCAATTCTTAAGGACCCCCACATGCATGGACAATCAAAAGCAGACTGATACACGCAATACCTCAATCATTTAAATTTTCAATTTACTTGAGATCAATTTAATTAAATGGAGATTTTTAAAACTATGTAATGCTATCAACATGCTATCAGGAATTCTAGAAAAAAAATCATAAAAGATGTTAGAATTTGGGCGACTTCAGTCAAACGGAATCCCAGTAATTTGTAAACAAAGCGGCATTCTGTCTACACAACCAACTAACAATTAGGTGAAATCCCAATCAGATATTTGTTTTTTCTAAAATCAGTCTGACTTCATAAACACAGATTAAATTTACCAACATTTAACATATATGCACATTTTACACATTAAAAAGCCTACTGTTCAAACTGTTAGGTATATAAAAGTATTTACTTGAGGGTTGTCATTGTATTAGAGCATAAAACAGCTTTGTGTGCCAACAATTTTACTACCATCCAAGGTTCTTCTGATGTCTGCCTGGTCTTCCACATTCTGCACTGTTTTTTAGCTGGGAGGATAGTACTGATTGTAGCTCCAAGGATTCTGGTAGCCATAGGCGCCATATTGCTGTTGCTAAAAGGGCACAGGGAACAGGGGTAAGTGTGTGAGAGAAAGGGATCACAAGCGCTGGAGAGGCCATTCAACCAAAAATTAGCATGTTTCACTTAAAAAAAACACAGACACTGAGAAAAGCTGTCTAGCCTCAGTACCTGATACCAGCCTCCGTATCCGTAATGGGAGCCGCTCATATCACCACCCATCATTGGTGGAGGTGGTGTTGCCATGGCAACGGGAGGCATTGGAGGTGTGGCCACGGAAGGTGCTGGCACGCTCTCTTCCAGTTTGCTCATCTTCTCAGGGTCATCGTTGTCCCTAAAACGGGTCACACAAATTGTAATTCGATGTCAAAAAGTAATAATTAATGGTCCATCCATGCTCTGTAATTAGCATCAGCATGGTTTTTTTTTGGACTGAGAGGGGAGACCAGTGTACCTGGAAGAAACCCCCCAACCAACCCACAGGTATTAGTCATCATATGTATTTATCATCACAGCCTTAACAATGCTGCATGTTCATTTGTCATTAGGCTGTTGCAGCACTTTAAAGCATCACAAAAACAAAAAAAAATTGTGGTTAAAAAAATATTTGTATTTAATAGTGTTTCATGATTTAATGTTGAAGGAGGGGCGGGGCTGCGCTCCAGCAAGGTGCGATTGGGACATAAAGAGGCGGAGCTGTGCCCCGTCCACGTTTATACCCTGCTAGCCCATGCTAGCCCATGCTTACCCATTCTCAGCAGCTCGCTTTTTGCTGCTGAGCTCCTTCAGCAGCTTCTGATGCTCGTCGTACACAGTCAGGACGCTGGCGGAGAGGAGAGACAGTCACCTTCGAGGCACAGTAAGAAAAGCCCGAGCGCCCTGCAAGGCCCGGCGCCCGCTGACCTCTGCACCGTGGCCCCGAAGTCTTCAGCGAATTGCAGGCCGCGCTGGGAGAAGAGCAGCTTGGTGTGAGGAGACAGGGGGGCCGCCAGGGCTCGACTGACGCACTGCTGCACCCCGATCCCGTGCCCTCGCGGGTCCCCCGCCACCTCCAGCTCGAGGAGATTCAGGTGCAGCTTGCTGTTGTCCTGGGGGGGGGGAGATCAGGGGAGCAATGAAAGAGGAGCGATTAGCACAATTAAAGGAATGAAGCAGGGATGGAGAAAGAAAAACCTTCGTCGGAAAACTTGTAAAATGTACAGATGATCCAATTTACAATGTGGATACACTCCAATAAACCCATCAGAGTGAAAAATACGCAGGCAGAATATGGATATATGATGTGTGACACTTGGGTGTTTAGTAGACATAATGGTCTTGGGGGAAAGGGTTTTACACTGCTAAACACGGTGTGAGATGTTTACGTTTGTGAGTGCTGCAGAGACCGGAGGCGTGGCTGGGTGGATGCTACCATCGGCTGCCAATAGTAGAATTTATCATACGGCATATCGTTGGCTGCGGAACAAATCAAAATTCAAAGTTTGTTAACGTGCAGATGCTCGTTATGTGCTTCGCTATCACGCCATCATGACGTCAAAATATCACGAAGTCCAACTATTGAGAAGGTGTCTTAATGTATAGGGATTTTGCGCACAGAGCAGATATTTACCGATGGAGCTCGGCCCCCCAACCCCCCCGGTGCCGTACCTCCATCTGGTCAGCGCACCGCGACCCAGTCCCCAGCCACCACTCACCGGGCAGAGCTCGATGGCCTCCAGCAACACGCTCCTGGCCTTGGCCGAGTTCTTCGACAGCTTCAGCAACAGCCTGGCCAGCTTGATGGAGTAGAAGGCGTGCAGGGTGGGCGTTTCCTTACTCTGGAGGACCGCCTCCCGCAGCAGCTCCTCCGCCTGGTCCAGTCGGCCCGTGCGGCGCTCCAAGCCGGCCCGTCGCAGCCGCACCATCGCCAGGCCCGGCATGGCCTCCTCCAGGCTCTTCAGCACCCTGCGGGCCTCGGTCATGTTTCCTGGGAGCGGCCGCAGGGGGAGTCATTGCGAGAGAATAGCAAGTGAGGGGCGTCCGGGGCAGGTGTCGCAGGACAGGCGAAGGCAGGGAAGGATAGCTGGGGGGGGCAACCGTTTCCCGGCATTTACACCCTAAGTCAGTGTTTTCCCACCCGGACCTCAGGGAGCCACAGCCGGTTCATGTTTTTGCTCCCTCTCAGCTCCCAGGAGCAAAAATGTGGACTATTCGTGGGTCCCCGAGGACCAGACTGGGGAACATTGCCCTAAGCCATGATTTTGGTGTAATCAGGGCACTGAAAGGAAGCAAGAACGTGGACTGTCTGCGGATCCCAGAGGACTGGACTGGGAAACACAGTTTAATGTAATTAGGGGGCGGGGAAACTGCATTGGTACAGCGGCAGCAGACGGTGGCGCAGAGAGCGGGGACACGAGCGGGGACACGAGCCGGACGCCTCACCGTGCCTCTCCTCGAAGGTGGCCCACTGTAGGTGCAT
>JABFEB020000002.1:9100583-9112870 GCA_019775895.2 Stomatorhinus ivindoensis | reverse complement strand
GAGAGAGGCAGTGTTACTCAGTGGCTGAGGCAGTGTTACTCAGTGGCTGAGGCAGTGTTACTCAGTGGCTGAGGCAGGCCGGGCAGCCTCACGTTGCCCCCCCCAAATAGCCTCATCTCCTCACCGTGTCCTGATCCTTCGTGTCCTGATCCTTCGAGTCCTGATCCTTCGAGTCCTGATCCTTCGAGTCCTGATCCTTCGTGTCCTGATCCTTCGTGTCCTGATCCTTCGAGTCCTGATCCTTCGTGTCGCTCTCCTCCGGGGTCTCCTCCCCGGGAGACTTCTCCGCAGACCCCTCCCCCTCCACGGGGGCAGTCTCGCCCTGCTGGCTCTGCTGAAACTCGGCACGGAGGCGCTTGTATTCCTCCGGGGGAAGGAAGTCTTTGGGGTGGTGGGCGAAGAGATGAGCTCGAACCCTAGAATGGGAGTGGATTCTGAGCAATCCTATAAACAGCGGCTGCCCTCTCTCTGGCTATTTGCCAGCATGGTCTATTCAGCTGACATATCCTCATCACCGAAGGCTATCTCGGTCACCATCGACCAGTACAATTAACGTAGTGAGCCGTGCAGGTCTGCTGGGATGATCAGGATCGTACTCTCCCACACCGCTTAGGGCAGGGGTGTCAAACTGCAGACCTGGGGGATGCCTTACAAAGCAGCTCACGAAATGCTGGGAGAGACCAGGTCATTCTGGTGGAATGTGACAGGAAAGGGAGGGGCCAAATGGGGTACCTCTCGAAGTGTCCCCTGTAGAGCTGCGTGGGGATCCTCATCACTCTGCCGTAAATGGCTGTCACCGCCCGCAGGTCCCCCTGCTCTCGCTCCCAGTCCGCGTACATCTCCCAGAGGCGATCGGAGTGGAACTCGAGCCCCGCGGCAGACACCGCGGCCTCAAAGGCACTGGAAACGCAATGTCCCACAGTGTCAAAAGACTCCCCAGTTAGGAGTTACGATGACGTTTAATGTCACGGCCTATATTCATGGTGACAGTAAAGGATTAGTAAAATAGATTAAACAACCCAAAAAATAACTATATAATATTACAAGCAGTTAAAACATTCTAAATAAGAGCTTAAAATTATTATGATAAAGCCACTGGTTTGACTTTACCATGTTCAGGAAAAGATTTTTAGTAAAGGCTACAGCAAGACACAAAGTGGATGATCCTGGTACAAGAGGAGCTTGATCTGACAGCAGCACCCAGTGTGCCCTAAGAACAGAGGGTACACTGCACCCAGAGGTATGCCTGTGGTCCAGTGATCAACACTGCACATCAGTTCACCAGCAACAAATCCCACTGAACCGCCAGGAGACTGAAGAGCAGAGAGGAAAGCCGCCGTCAGAAAGCACGGCGGTCAGGCAGGCTGGGGCCGACCTGCGGATGTGCTGCGTGGACTCCGGCAGGTTCATGTTAAGGGTGTCCTGCAGCAGGGTGATGTAGTGGATCCACAGGTCCAGGCTTAAAGGAATGGCCTTCAGTCCGCGTACACACACCTGCAAGTAGGTGCCCGTCAACATCGGCAGTACCGGTTAAAGCAAGAACTGGATAACTAAAAACTATTCAATGAGCAGAAAGTGCAACATTAAGAGCATTCAGGGGTATTCCTGGAAAAGAGAGATCTTGCGGGACAGAAGAATGAACCAAGGGCTCTGTTCCGAGAAACGTTTCCTATGGGTTTTCTGTCTATTGCTTCAAACAAGCAGACATGTGACTCTGTAGAGCAGAAGAGTCTCCTACTAGGCTAAGCAGCAGTGCAGGACTGAGTGAGGAACCAGGAACGCCTCATTGCTGCACATCACTGCCACCTACCTCCTGAGCCCTGATCGAGCTCCCTGCGCGCCTCTCCAAGTCTGCAAACTTCTTCCAGTAGCCGTAACAGAGGGGGTACCTGACCAGGAATGCCCCCAGCGCCCGGCGGGAGGCTGTCGTGTGACTCTGTAATCAGAGTGCAGGTAGGACCTATTATTCCTCATAGTTTGACTTCGGTAAATACTGCTGTCTTATTGGTCCAGAGACGTCACCTGGGTGTCGATTATTTTCAACCATACAGATAGTTCCAGCCACTCAATAATAGTTACATATTTCATTAAACATGTTAATATAAAAACCTGTGCGACTTTTTGCTAATAAATAAGCAGTCATTCTTACAGCATAATTTTCCTTAATTTTCTAAATGCGAGCACATGCCTGTTGATGGTTTCTATGTTAACCTAACGAACTTGCCGCTTCCAGGCCGGACCAGACATTCTATCCTTACAGGCACTATATTTTGAAGAACACGCTGGAACATTAATAATTGCTCACTGAACTAATTTTCTTCTGAAAAAACTAACAATGAATAGGTTAATCTATTATTTTCTGTTCGTTAGCTGTGGTGTAAGTAGGATAAAGCACTTCAAGGAGTGCTGAAATACGAAAATAGTCAACAATAATAATGATAATAATCATTACAAACAAGATGTTGTTGATTATTTTATACAGCCACACACCTGGCGGTGGTTTATCCCTTACATAGCTGGCTGCTGTCGCATCAATGCCTGTAGTTCTCCCCCAAGTCATATAAACCTAACTGGAACAGTGACACAAAACACTGCTCCTTTTCATTACACACTACGCCTAGTCTCCACTCACCTCTTGTTCACAGTACTGCAGGAGGTCCGTCCAGCTGGAAAACTCCTGTGGGCTGCCATGGGCCACCCGCCACAGTCTGTCGAAATCGACAGGAAGCTCGCCCTCCTCGTCATCGCCTTCCTCCAGGGCTGTCGGGTACGGTGCAGCTCCGCCGGTGTCCTGCGCCTCCGCCATGTGCTCCGCCGTCTCCTCGGGCTGGGAGCTTTCCGGCTGCGGGGGTTGCGGGAGTTCTGGCTGGTCGGCAGGCATGACCTCAGGTGGGACGGGGGTTTCTGAACCGGACAGCAGAACGCCGAGGTCAGCGTTTGGGTTGCAATGGTGCACTTCTTGTAGTGACTTGTTCAATTAAACATCATTGTTAATGTAGGTTAGCTTATCACACAGACAAACACATTTATCTCCAGCTTTAAAATCAATAACATAAATTCCATGCTTAATTATTCCAGATGAGCATAAAAAGTGGATAGGACACATGTAAAATGAGAACTCTTCCTTTCATTACGGGGCAAACAAAAGCCTCGTGAAGTTATACCATCAATTATTTCAGCCGTAGTTAAATGATAACAAAACGCCAACACTTTCTGATCGTTAACTATTCTATCAGGTCCAAGTTAAGACGTTTCTTCCCCAGTGTTTGTGAAGAATAATTTAAAAAAAGGAGACCAAAGTCCATCCATTGGTCAAGAAACGGACAACTTAAACGCACACTCATGATAAACTTCTAAGTTCGTCCAAATGCATTTCTTGTATCATACTGACAGATAGTCACCGTAGTTATAATTAGTGTTATAATTTTTATAATTTGTTGTAATTTGTGTGTTTGTTATACTTCCTGGAATACAAGAGGTGCAGTTTCGTGAAACAATACATTACACCTGTAGACCACACTAATCTACTCATACAGTATTACACAGTCAAGAATGTCCTCTTGAAACCGGTGAAATAAAAAGTAGGGTGACTGAAGGACAACTAACGGTCATGGAGAAATGTTCATGCCTTTTGATGTTTATGGCTTCGTTCATACGCAACACTGCACGAATCCGCTGGCAAAAAACAGTCAAATACTTCCACGATATATTTTGAATGAGTTTTGGGGGAAAATACATTACACACAATGCTAATAAAATTATGAACGCCGCAAATGACAAGAGATTACTAGAAAAATCACCATCATTTCAGGCCGTTTAACCCAAATGAGTATAGCCTATAAAAAATACTTATATTCCAAGCAGAACGTTGTTTGCAAAGCCAAACGCTACGCGGTTCCTCAGTTAGCTGCCAGCTAACGCAGTAACCTGAGCTGCAGCTTTTCTGCGTGAATCAAGGCTGGCTCACCGCTCTCCTCAGTCTAGCAATTTCGCGCCAGAATAGCATCAGTTTTTCGGCAACATCAAATTAATATGCATTTAATAACAGACCTAGCTCGGAGCTCACATCCCCGTTGCTACTCATATCCAGTCCTTCCGCCGCCATGATTGAAGATACAACGGTACCGCGGTGTGTGACGTCATCAACGTAGGACAAAAACTATGGCAACTCCGGCGCTTGTCGATCACCTGTTAGCGGTGTCATATAATATATTTCTATGCACGTCTCTGATGCATACAGTGTAAATGAATTAATCTGTGTTGTTTCATGGATTATGCTACAATATAATGAAGCATACCTGTAAGACGCCACTTAATGGCGACGGCTGGATATTATATACTGAGGAACTAGTGCCTGCAGAGGTTGCATTCGTATTATATATATATATATATATATATATATGCATATTTTAGTGTCCGAATATTACTTAAAACGACCCAGCCCGCATAGCACTTAAGTTAAAGATTATTACCTAAAAAAATAGAACATTTAGTGTATGTGCTACGAAACGTCTTCCTATCATGTTTATAGAACTAAAAGCTTGTTTTTCCTGTTTAATGAACTTATGAAATATGTAGTCATCTTAACACTTGAAATAAGAGCATATTGGCTGCCCACTCCAAGTTGTAATTGCCATCATTTTAGGTACATACAGGGAGGACACAGTTAAAAATGAAATCAAACTTTGGGAATGTACGGTTACTTTATTTCCACCACCCCCTCCATTTTATGCAAATCTGTGTCAGCACCCAATTTAGACATTTTCATCAAAGAAGAAACTTTATTCACATCAATTCTCCAAGAAGCATTACACTAAAACAGACAAACAGTGATGCTGAGGGCACTAAAATTTTAGTTCTGGCAATATCTCTGTCCTGACCCGCCCGCCATTTACTTGATCATTAAAACCAATGACATCATGCCATTCATTTGCCTCAGTGTAGTGAAATACTGACTTCAAAAAGGACAACGTTGCAGATTAAATACACATAATGACAGGTAATCCTGCTGTACTTCACAGCGATGCAGCCAGGCACTGGCTTGGTCATCACCCTGCTCTTAGAGCAGATGCACCTTTTAATACCTAGCCGGAGGTACAAAACATCTTTGTCCTTAATAAAGTCAGTTTCAACAGCAGAAGACAGTACGTTTCAAGAAACACTTTGGACCAGCGTCACACCCGAATCCCTCATCTCACATATTTGGGCTACATTTTAAGTTGGGACAGACCGTTGGAAAACTCAAAAACACAGAACACTGGGAGGCTCAAATCAAGCACATTTCTCAAAAAAAATCAAGTACAAAAAACAAAAATGGTACACAGAACCAGGAAGAAACATTGCCAAAGCAGTTTCACAAGTGAATTGGCCCCTTAGGTTTCTCCACCGTGTCCTAGCCAACCCCACCAGCCTGTTTCAGCTTTGACCAGCAAACCCCATCAAAGAAATAAAATAGCTCACAGGTCAGATTCATATTTATGTAAAGCCCCATTGAAATGAAAAATCAAACCCAAACTTTACTTATTTTAAACAAAGAACCAAACTGGGATAACATTCAAATTGGTGGATGCCTACTTTTAGTTGATAACTGTAAATCAAGATCCATAGTATTCAATATTGGAATAACTAAGTCTATAATTGCCTTTTCCGAAAAGCGAAAGGTGTCTGTAGTGAGAAATAGACATTGGAATTACTATGGTTGGTGGGTAGAAAGTTAATATGGCCACTTAAGGTCTGTTTGGTTTAAACAAACTTTATATCCCCAAATAACTTTCTGGCTCATGCATCAACAAATGGGGGGGCGGGGACAAAGAGTGACATCTGAAGGGTTAAATCAGGAAGTGCCTTTGTAAACATTCTAGACAATATTTAGAACATAAGTGCCATTACTGCCAAATCATTTAGATTTTCAGACCAAAATTAAAACTAATATCTAAGAAAGAACCGCTCACAGGGGCAGCGGTAACCATCGAGGAATTCTGGGAAAAGAGGTGAAATGTTACTTTATCTAAATTTCTTTCAGACTTTTACTCACACATTGTTCCCATTCTTACAATTCTGAGCCAGAATGCCGTGTGTGTGTGTCTGTGTGTGTGTGTGTCTGTGTGTGTCTGATCAGTGCAGTCCTGTTCCCATGTACCAGTGTCAGCTTGCTGGTGCGTGATCTAGCTGATGTGTGTCGCACTAATGCAACACCATCATCCAGTTGGCTCCAGCGTTGACGCCTGGTTTGCGGATGGTTAACACTGACGAGGTGGTATCAAACTCAAATTCCAGTGGAGATTCTTTACCATCTGAGGAAGAAGATTAGCATTATTTAGCACAAGAAAAACCTAAAATTGCAGAACGACCCTATTAATAAATCATGGTAATATTGAATTAAATATTTGAATTTGAAGGATCACATAGGCATGTGACAGGCGTGATCACTGACCAGCAGCCCTCAGTGTGACTTTACTGGGCTTGTGAGCCCCTATAATCAGCACTCTCTCAATCCAGGATGCGGTGGAAAAACTGGAATCTGGGACCAGATTGCTGAGAATAAAGAAAGGAGAGGGCACATCTCAGCAAGTACATGTACAGAACAGAAGCACAGCTGTGGAAACACAGACGCATAGAACCATTACTGAGAAGTCCAACTCCATTATCCAGTGTAAAGGTGCGCATCACACACAAGGAGAAGATAAAAGAAAAGATGAAATCAACAAACCGGGAGACGAGGGCATTGTTGGCGAAGGTTAGCTGCCTGTGAATGAACTTGTTCTCCTTGTAGGCAAAGGTGTGTCCATCGTCTACGTACAGCTCTCCCTCAGCAGTCCTCTGTCATGATGGAAATAAGATTAATCGAGCTCCTGCTCACCACATGCTCATCAGTCCCAACAGAAACAAAAAAAGAAGTAAAAGCTAACTCAGAACCTCAGTGTTCATTATATCACACACGTGTCATTTGAGGAATTACAGCGAGAACTTCATAATAACATTAGCTCAACTATCCATTGCACAGTACAGGCACAGAGCAGTTCTCCTGAGAACTAAGTCATGGATTCGGGCCAGCAGAGCGCCGTCCATCGCTGACTAAAGAAGCAGCGTTCGGCATCACACACCTGGGGGCCGAGAGCCACAAAGAGGGTGTAGGGGTCGTTCTCCATGCAGGACGTGGAGCGGCGAATGCGCAGCTTCCGGGGAATGATGGATCCTCCTCGCTGGAAGACTGGGATCTGAGGACACAGGAAATCTCATCTCACTTAAAATGACAGTACCTTTAAAGGTTTATTTGTACCATATTCCACATTTTTTGTATAACTATAAAGTCATCAAAACTATAACACCTCATATACGGAATTATACGCTGACCAAAAAATTTAAAATATTTATTGGGGGGCAGCTCTGTAGGTTGGGACTTAGAAGGTTGCCAGTTCAAATGCCTGAGTTGGCAGAGTGATCCCACCATTGGGCCCTTGAGCAAGGCCCTTAACCCCAATTCCTCCCGGGACTGGCTGACCCTACTGTCTCCTCTACACTAGCATCATCAGGCAGCCTCCTGGGATGCTGTCCTGAAGTCCCACATATATGCTGAGCTCTCATTGGCCGCTTCTCCTTCACTCTGGTCAAACTCCTCCAAAATCATCTCTACTGTGTTCCGGTCAGGTGACCAGGTCATGTGACACAGCTATCACTCTCCTTTGCAGGCAGCTCAGTGTGTCCAAACTTGACTGGCAATGTAACTATGACTTGTTTAACACAAAGAAAAGCTGTCTGAACAAGCTGTATTAATGATGACAAACGGATGCATAGCTCACTTAGGTCTGTAACTTAGCCCTGAGTTTTATTCAGCTACGTCTTGGCTCCTGTGCTTAAAGCATGTTTTAAATGCACATCCAAAGCATAAAAATACATATCTTACAGAGCTAATGGTGACAGGAATGTAGAGGTTCTGGGCCCCGTTGTGCTTCTGGAATGTGTGGACGTCGTACCAGACCTGGGATTGTCAGGAGAGATGGACACGAGGCGTTAAGCTCGTGACATAAGAGTCAACAAGCAGTAAGCGAATCATAACAGTGAAAATAAGAGGCAGTGAATGGATCAAGCAGGACGGAGCATAGGGGAGGAGGCCATCGTGCTCTACTCACCTCGCCGCGGCCAGGCAGGTAGGCAGTGACCCCCCGTGCCCCCTCCTCGGTCACGGGGTGAACCAGCAAGTCTCTCCCTGACACAGAAAGTCAGGTCAGCGGAGCGGACTACAGTAAATCTACAACCTACTTAAGACTGAGGAACACAGCAAACGGGTGAAGAGTCAATCTAGACAGACCCTTCACCGACTGTGACAATATCCAGATAGGTCAGTAGTGAAGAACAAAAAAAACCTCAGTCCACACTTAAAATTTACAATAACACAGGTGCACTTATTTGCAAGATGTAAAACAACCAATATATGGGAATATTTGAAACACTCGAGTTGTGCCTTAAAGGTGCAAGACTGCATACTTCAAATGCTGGTCAAGTAAGAGATTTTGAAGTCTGTTTACGGTCTATCGGTTGATGAGAGACTGTCTATTGCAAGTCAGCTGTGGCCAAGTCTTCGCTCTAATTATCAGACCTTCTGAAATACCAACCCAGCAGGAACTGGTCATCCATGGTAAAGGTGGCCGCGTCTTCAGGGTACTCCACCCACAGGGGTCTGCGGCAAGGAGAGGGGGTTAATGAGGGGAGGGGCTAAGACGCGGAACGGTGCCACAGCGCCCACGCTGTCGGCTCACCTCATGATGGGCTGGCCGGTGCGGTAGGCGTGGTAGAAGAGCTGGTACCAGTAAGGCAGAAGGCCATAGCGCTGGCGGACGGCCTCGCGGATCACAGCTGTGTTCTCCGGCCCAAACAGCCAGGGCTCGCGCCGGGGGGTGTCCACGTGGGCGTGAGCGCGGAAGAAAGGCTGGTATGCCCCCGTCTGGTACCAACGGACTAGCAGCTCTGTGCTGGGGGCTTTAAAGAAGCCACCCACGTCGGCTGGGGGGGGGACACACAAAAGGATTTATTTGAACGCATTTTATTCGCAGAATTGGAAAGTTCAGGTCAAGCAAGTAAAAATCCAGACCAGGTTTTGTTTCAAACAAGCAGTTGAGCATAAAGAGTCACAGTCGCAGAGTCACAGTCACAGTCACAGAGCACTCAGCTGGTTGGTTGAAACAAAATCTTGGTCCGGATTTTTACTTCCTGGACCTGAATTTGCCACCTCTGCTGATGTGTTTTTAAGCGAGGGACATATTCCCCAGGAAAAAGGTCACTCAGATGGTCAATCAGATGTCAAATATAAAAGATTCTGAAATTCAAATCACAGATGAAAGAACAAAAATGCCAGGGAATTTGTTTAAACAAAATGAAAAAATAAAATCCATGGATATGTGACTATAAAAAAATATTTCACATCCATACGGCACCACTGACAGGGCAGAGGTACGATTTCCCACAAAGCCCACACCACCCCAAGCTTCATGCCACCGCAATCCCGCTCTGGCTGTCAGACAAAGTTCTAATAACTACAGCCTGATAATCTCACTATACAGAGGCGGTACTTTCTTCACATCGCTACTCAGTCACTGACAATAACACCCCCCTCACCCCCACAGAAGGAGATCCCCACAAGGCCCAGGCTCAAACACATGGGGATGGAAATCTTCAGATGGCCCCATTCCGCAGCATTGTCCCCCGTCCATACCGCACCTGGGGAGAGCGGAATTACCATAAACGGAGAAAATGGAGACCTGGATCTACAACCCTTGTGATCTACTCTCAGCTACAGCAAAAGGGTCAGAGTATTTGCCATCAAGTGCACAAACTGTGGAATCACCGATTTGAAAGATTTAACCCAATGAATCACACATGAGAGTTTTACATACTCAAAAATGTTGTGGGCAGAATGAAAAAAATGACTGTTTTCCCCTCAGAGCTAAACAGATTGTAAGAAGCTGGGACCAACCAATCAAATGGCTTGGACCCACCCCGGAACCAATCCCATTGCTATCATTTTTGAGTGAGTAAAACTCCCATGAGCCCAACGAGACAGGAAAGGGAGAGACTGCTCACCTAGGCGCTGAGATCCGGCGAAGAAGGCTCTGGTCAGGACGAAGGGTCTCTCCACGCCTCCTGAGCGCTGGATCAAGCCCTCCGCAGTGGCCATTTGCTGGCACAACAGAATGGCTACAATATTACCGTCAAAGCATTCAACAGCAATAACCCTCCACATCTGTGCAGAAGCACACAGCCTCCCGGTACATCACACCCCAACCCCCCCCATCCGCCCCCAGGTCGCCCCCTCCCTCACCACGTAGAAGCCGTACAAGTTGTGCACGTCCCTGTGCTCCCACGCCCCCTGGTGGACGGCGTCCTTGTGCATGGTCACCTCGGGCCCGTTGAATACGGAGGGCTCGTTCATGTCGTTCCAGGTGTACAGGTTCTCCATGGAGCCCTGGGAAAGGCGGGAAGGGCCGGGAGGGCAACGCATGGTGGAGACAACGTCAAGAGAGGATTCACAAGCGGGCAGGCGAGCACAGCACAGAAGCTAAGGCTACTCTTCATAAATGCAACCAAAACACCGAAGTGAAGCGAACTGGATACCAAACATAGAAATTACAAGGAGGGAAAGGTAGTTTCTCACCTCATACTGATCGTAAGCAAACATGCTGGCCCACCAGGCTCTCATGTCAGGCCTGGTGAAGTCAGGGTAGCCGGCGCTGCCTGAAATGACGGACAAGGAGGAAGAAGATGGTTAAACACAGCCTTGGGTTCGCAGGCTCCACACAGACAGACGCGCATCTCTTTACCTGGCCAACACCAGCCCTCATAGTCAGCGCCATCTTTGTTTTTAATGTAGAAGTCCTTGGCGCGAATCTCGTTGTGAATTTTATACCCGCTGTCCACCTTGATGTGGGGGTCCACTATCGCCACCATCTGGGTGGCACCGGAAGAAAAGCAGAGCGAACCAGAGGATGAGGAATGAGGACGGTCGCTACCCCGCAACCGGTCACGCAAAATTCACACCCACCTTGCGCTTCTTGTCCATGAGACCTTGCAGCATTTCACGGGGCTGGGAGAACTTGCTGGAGTCCCAGGTGAAGTAGCGCTTGCCGTCCGTGTGCTCGATGTCCAGCCAGATGAAGTCGTAGGGGATGTCGTGCTCGTCGAGGCCGGCGTCCACCGCCCGCACGTCCTCCTGGTCGTTGTAGTTCCAGCGGCACTGGTGGTAGCCCAAGGCGGAGAGCGGGGGGAAGGACTGCGTACCTGGACATAGGACGGCACCCCGAGTCACGTCAGCTTGGGCGTCCTGAAGGAGTCGGGACAGCGACGCGCCGGGACAAGATGGGACGGTCACCTGTGAGGGAGGCGTACTGGGCAAAGACGTCCGCAGGCTTGGGTCCAAGCATGATGAAGACGTCGATGATGCCGCTCTCGGACATCCAGCGGACGTCCGTCTGGGGAGACTCGCTGGCACCCTGCACATAGTCGAGCATCTTTCCAAACACCGTCTGGTGGGGAAAAGGCAGAAGAAGTGATTAAAGTGACGTCAACAAGAGCAAGACTGACGTGAAACAAAGGAACCAGGGTGTCATAAGCTGTCACGGTTGTTTACTGCGGCAAAAGTCGTAATCACGATTATCCTGGCCAAAACAGATCACAACAAGATTACTCATTGACTTATAGCATTTATTTACCTTTTTTTTAAAAAAAAAAAAAACCTTTAACAGTGTACTTCTTTGAAGTCAAAATATATAACAACCAAGAAGCAAAAAGAAGCTGGATTTATAGCAAGACAAAATGAGAGCATCACTGCAAAACAAAAGGCAGCATAATAATCATTTTTATCTCGATTAATTTCTTTTGATAACCTTCGGAAGCCTGAATCGTAATTGAAATGAAAATTCGATCAATTGCTCAACCTTACGAGCCACTCATGAAAATCGAAACCTCCAACTTTAATATAGCACGAGATCAATTTCCATAGCTTTAAATCTTCGTACTCAAGACGCCTACCTTCCCAGCAGTGTTGGAGCTGATGTCCACCCAGGTCTCGGCGGCATTGAGCCAGAAGATACCCATAGTCCTCTGGGGAGTGTGTGAGAGGAGCACGGGCACGGCGCCGTACAGCGCCATGGGGTTGTAGAGCTCGTACTGAAACACGTCCAGGTTGTAAAGCCTGTAGGGGTCTCCTCCACTGTCAGAGACAAGGGGACTTCAGTGCTTCATATACCAACAAGCGTTTCTTTTATATATATAAAAACAAAACAATCATGTTGGAC
>JABFEB020000002.1:9069891-9082147 GCA_019775895.2 Stomatorhinus ivindoensis | reverse complement strand
GAGATGCCGCTCATGTGAGTCTCACTTTTTCGCGTAAGTCTGGCTTTTGTTAGCTACTTTCATGGAATACCCCCCAGCAAAGCTACAAGACAGAAAAACACATATCAAGTTCAACATCTACACACCTAACAAACAATGACACACCAAGGAACAGAATGAGGGCAGGCACTTAAATACATAGATAATGAGAACTAACAAAGAGCAGATGTGGACCATCACAAAAACAACCAATCAACAAAGGAGCAGGATGACAATCAACTGGTGGAATAAATACAATTAGCAAAGACAGGAAACTTTCGCATCACTGAGGGGCATCACTAGGGAAGACTAGGAACAGGCGGAGCCAAATTAAAACAGTCCACATAAAGAATGAGCCAAAACAGGAACACAAAGATAACCACAACAGAAGTAGAAAATCATACCAAATACTAAAGAAAAATAAAAACAATATAAATTAACCAAATAGGTGAGACTGGCCTCTGACTAAACTGAATGTCAAGGCCAGAGGGATGATAGCTTCAGAGCCACTCACTCAACCATCAAGCTATGTATAGTGAGCAGGGAAATATACAAGGGAGTAGGGTTAAAGAGAGAGGGGGAAGCAGGGTGACCAGTGGCGCATGCGAAATATGCCAATGTAAACGAAAGTGAATGAGCAAAAATAAAGAAAGAAAATGTCGTGTTGTGCTGTTGGTTGCCAAAGTAGAAATTCAAAAAAGAACGAGCTTCATCAGGTCTAGATAATATTCATATAAAAATGTCATACAGCAGTAATAACCCAATTGCTAAACGTTAATTTATTCATGTATGATAATTTATCTGTTTTTCTGCCAAAGCATTAAAATAACCGGAGAAGTCGTTGCGGATTATTCGTATATGATTTTGGCACTCACACCAAAATACCTCAATTTACGATCAGTCTCTTTCTGCTACCGCTTAGGCTCCGTCCACAACATACGTCATGGTATGAAAGGACTGAGCCGAGCAGCTGATCGGTACTGGTAGTTCGCGCTGCCGTGCTGCTCTTTGACTGGGAGGGAGTGGGTCGCTGTCACGCATCTCATCTCCGAACTCCTCTGTTCGGGTAAGTATCCTTTCGGCTTCCAGTTTCTCCTAAAAACTAAAGCCTGCGATCATCCTAAATTAACAAACAAGAGAGAAAAAGATTTAGAAGCGCAAATGAGAAGATCGAGCGACGTAAAATGTTAAAATATGTTGACGAGCTACTTCACAAGTAGTTGGAAAGGTTCTTGCAGTTAGCTAGCTAGTCTAAACTGCAGAAGAAATAATACGCTATATTTAGCAACCCTTTTTCAGTTATCTAATGGCTAGCTGCACATTTAGCAAAACATTTTTTTCTTCTTTTCCTTGGAATTGTCATCAGATTGAGATTTAAGGGTTGGTTAACCGGGTAGCTACAATATCCTAGTGGGTTTAATAATATGCGCTTTACTTAGTTTAGAAATATCGGAATAACTTAATTATCACCAGTAGCGTTAAAGTGATAATTATCGGCCTCGCTGTGTTTTTTTTATAGCCTATTGTTTAATTTGAAGTTCAAGATACACGGGACTGATTCAGCAGTTACATTGTTGTGAGTGTCATAAGTCAAACAGTCAAAAATGTAAATCTGCGCGGAATAATGGACGTGCCAGTAGGTACTTTTATTATAGCCTATATTTAGAGGTACAGTTGTGCGAATACAAAAATGAAAATGATTTAAATCGAATGAATTTCAGTTCGCTTTTCCCCAACTTTTCTCATTTGGTTAATGTTGCACGTTGTATTTGTGATTATTACACATTAGCGTTCATCGTTGATACCTATTTCTTATTTACTGTATGCTGGCGGGACGGTTGCCAAACGACATTTTCCTGCTCTGTGCAGTGACCGTAAAGATTCTTATTCGTCATATTTTTTTCAGTGTTTGATGGTTCAAACGAGCGGTATTTAGTCCTCTGTCTAGCAAGTTGTAATTGTATTAAAATCAGACCAGAGATCAAACTATGAGATCTTCATTTTAGCTATAGGCCTATTTGGAATAATATAATTGTTTTAAATATATATTTTAAAGCTCTTAACTGTACTTGACGGTGGTCAAGGTAATAAGTTAACAAGTTTACTTGGTAATAAGTTATACTACTGAAGCACACATCTTGAATAAATACACAAATCTTGAATAAATAAATACCTAAGATAAGATGGGTCACAATTCATTAATGAACAACCATAAGTATTTCACTTGTGTTATTTATTACTTGTTCCTTCAGTAGTTCACGAAGGTTTACAGAATTTACAGATAGGCCTATAATAAATTTAGTAACTGTTTGGGATAAAACATGTCACGATTCATTAATGATGAATTAACATGAGACCAATATGTATAACTACGACTAAGTCTGTCGTTAATTAATGCATAATAGTATAATACTATATTATTCGTGCCCTGCAGAGTAAAGTGATATCCTTTTAACCTGCAATGAAGATACTGGTATATATATATGTATGTATTTACCTTATTTGAAACCTCATTTTTCAACTCGATCATGATTCTCACTTCTCAGCTTGAAAGGTGTTTACAGAGGAACAGAACCTTTATTGTATTCGCTGATTTACATTTATACGCCATAACCTGACGTGCACATCCCCTGAAAAGTAATCATAAGAACTGCACGCTTGGTATTGTAGGAGCGAAGAAACACCCCGGGGCACTTATGCTGGCAATTGAACCTGAGGTCTTAGATATGTATAACATTAATGAATGTATTTAGTTATTAAGATATAACACTTCGGTTTCACTTTCTCTCGCTTCTCCATAATTTGCGCTAAATATTGTTGTTGAGGTCTTTCTCTGCTATCATTAGCAAACTCCGGGTTAGTCTGCACTATGATGCGTCTTCTGATGTTTGATCAAATTTCTCGTGTTAAATGACGTGCTGTCCCCGCCTCCACTTGAAACTCTAGCAGAACAGATCTTACAGTCCGCTTTACTTCTGTCGTCGTCCCTTATCTTAAAATACGGCCAAATTGCTGACACCTTCCGCTTATTCTCCTTCCCAAATGTTTCCGGTTGACAAATGTCGCTCTAGATGCCAAAATCTGATTGGGCAGCAAAAATAAAACAAAAAACAAAGACGCGGCTTTGAGTTTTAATGTAATGCTCCAAACTGAGTGCTATCAGGCCATTTTTACGAATTTTGACCCGATGCCTAATGTCGGTAGCGGTGCCTCCCTAACATCTTTGCACAGTTTTTCCACTTAATCATTTCATATCATATAGGCTAGTTATGCATTTTCTGATTCCCATATTCTTGTGAGCAGTTCGATGACCCACTAATTTTCGTATTCATCTATAGGTAAAAATTGTGGGGGAGACGGCTTTCAAAGAGAAAAATACCTTTTATTGAAGACAAAAGACGGTATCAACAGGAAACCGCTGTTAGTTATGGCCCCGACCTTGGTAAGTTGTGTGTTGCTTTTACACCAAATATTAATAGGAAATTCAGTTGCTTGGCACAATAATTTGAATAATTAGTCACCCATTTACTAGAAGGCTTTCAATGTTAGGTGACGAAACCTAAAATAATTATAGTTCACAATTTTTATTATTCAAATGAAATTATTTTAAGGCCGATTACTTCACTTTTCCGCATGTGCTTACAGCCTGCGCACTGGCTGATTGATATAAATTTCGTTTTACAAGGGGGATGCATTAGACGATTTGTGTGTAGCCCTCATGTATGTGATTTCCACCTTTGTTCCAGGAAAACCACCCAAACATTATGCACACCCTTTGTTGTGATCAATTCAATCTTTCCAACCCAGTTCCAGTAAACCAACCAATTGGCCAGAAAAAGACACTGTGTTTGACTGTGGAAAACAAAACCCCGAGAGTGAAAACTGATCAAGTGATCAGGAACTGTCCCATTCTATCTTAATGTATAGCTTAGCTACACTAATAGTTTTATTCATTTGACTGTAGACGCTAACAAATACTTTCGATTTTGAATCTGAAACGAAAACTACAGCCTGACTAAAACTGAAACTGAAAGTGCATGTGAGGCACGAAAACAAAACTGAAATTTAAACAACAAACTCCAACACTAACCGAAATAAAATGAGTAGAAACGAAAATCTGTGGTTTCTATTTTAAACTTTATTTTTGAATTTAAAAGCTTGCCTGTAGGCTACCAGCTATCAGACATCCCTCCTCTAAATAATCGATAGTAGCCTATTATATGCATCTCAAATTAGGCTTCCATATGTCTTTGTGAGATTAAACCATGTTTCAGATGAAGAGATTAGATTAGGAATGGGTGATACCACTGAAATGACAAAAACTTAGAGATGGGTAATACATCAGTTAACATATCAGTATCAGCAGCTGCACGAGTTAATATGCACCTAACTGTAAAGGGCAAACTACAAAATATGTGTCTGTAGGCCCACCCCCTGCAAGGACTCGACCCCACCATTCCCCTTGAAATAATTTTCAACTTGACCACTGGGGATGACGAGCAGTTTGTGTACCCTAACCCTAACCCTTTAAATTGCCCACCGCTGCAAGTTAACAGTCTGGCCCTTGAACAGATGGACATTGCAACAACACGATTGAGAAAAGTATTAGAAATATATAGCCTATTTTACATTTATTTACACTTATTCAATTCGGAGAATTACCTGGATTTGTCTGGATTTGGCATGTACATGTTAACTATGTAGAAAGGCAATAGCTAGAGTAATAGTAGAGTAACAGAGTAATAGCTATGGCTCGCTACTTGAACTGGTAGATCTCGGCACACTTGCCACTTGAAAAGTAGATCTTGAGTTAAAATAAGTCGGGCTCTCCTGCTAAGGCAAAGGGAATTCATTTAGCATTCCGGCTGATTGCCAAACGCTGCCTCCTATACACACGTGGTAGGCAAAATCTACCGAGGGCTTCTAAAATTAACCTTAAAATAAAATTTAATACTAAACTATGAAGCTCTGAAATTGTAATAAAAATGGCGGACAAACTGCTAAAACTGAAGCGAAACAAAAAGAAACAAAATTGGGAAAAAGTTAAAATTAAAATTAAAACAAAAAAATGGAACTAAAAATACTTTGGTTTACAGTCAGCATGCGAACATTTGACCAATCAGATACAGCCCTGGATACATGGGCCACGCTTTCACACCGTTTGGCCAATCAGGTGAAGCCCCAATCAGCCATCAGTAATCATGTTAGCTATTCTTGCTGAGGAAGGAGAGTTGAGTGAGGAAAATTTGGTTTACGAAGAGCTACTTGTTATTACCCACCATTGACAGCGAGGGAAACCCTTTGGCTTGGTGGAATCACCTCCAGGTCATTTATCCATTGCTGAGCAAACTACCTTGGCATTATCTTAGTATATCTGCCACTAGCTCACCCACAGAGATGCTGTTCGGCGCATCAGGGAATGTGACATGTCAACGAACATGTTTGAAACCTACTAAAATTAACATGCTGTTTGTGTGTGTTTGCGTGTGCGTGTGTATATCTCCTGCAGTGGGCTAGTATCCCTTCCAGGTTGATCGGCTGTCTTGTAATCTGTGCTGCCTGGGACAGAGTGCAGACCCCACTGTGTCCCTGGCTGGAATGGATGGATGGATGGATGGATACACGGTTACTGTGTGTGTTTCCTCGAGTGACTTGTTTTTTTTTCAGTATGATGAGAAGCCGAAACCTGGTGACCTAATTGAAATTTTTCGTGGGACGTACAGCCACTGGGCCATGTATGTTGGAGATGGTTACGTCATCCACCTCGCCCCGCCAAGTGAGAGCATGGGCCTCTGAAAGCTGCTGTGACATACTTCACTTTATTTATTCCTCATCGTACATGTCTTGTTATCCATTTCATTTTGTGTTTGTGGCTTTTTCTCTTTCTTCTCTCCCTCTCCCAGGTGAGGACGCTTGCGGTGGCTCCTACAGCATGGTGTCCGTTTTGCACGACAAGGCCATTGTGAAGATGGACGATCTGTGGCATGTGGTGGGGACCAGTAAGTTCTGCATTAAGAACCTTCTGGATGATACATATGAGCCCAGGAGTGTCGGCGACATACTGAAAGATGCTCGGAGTCTGGTGGGTCAGGAGCTGCCGTACTGTGTCTTCCGAAGCAACTGTGAGCATTTTGTGACAGAGCTGAGGTACGGCAAGCCAGAGTCCCGACAGGTGGGTGTCTTATTCAGTGTTTTCAGAGACAAAAATACTACTCTTTGTGTGTTTTTTTAAAGTCTACCTCACTTTTTGTTCATTGATTTTTTTTTCACCAGGACAATGCTGAGTGATTCTTAAGGCTTGGATTGCCTGGGAGTCATTCTGGAAACAGTGAATTTAGTTCACTGTATATTGTTCTGTATTTTGAGTTGCCTGTTCAGTCACCTGATCTGAGTATATAAAAGAATTTGTTGGATTAAATGGAGCCAGCTATTCAGAGGAGAGATGCAGGTGGCAAACTTTTGAAACCCAGTAAAAATGGCATGTTTTGGTGAATTGTTTTATTCCCTCTGGCAAATTCATGCTATTCAGGGAACAAAAGAAGATGAACTGACTGTTAGGCTGGGTGTGGTACAAATGATAATCCAGTGAGCCAGATTTTGCATTCAAAATAATCAAACTTCTGGCAAACTTTTATGAAAATCTTTTTTGCATACTAGTCCAAGTCAGGGGTTACTACAGAGGTCTGGTTGGTTTATCTTTGTTCTAGTCAGGTTGAGTTTGATTCTGCTATTTTAGGAAAGCATACAGTGGCTTATAGAATAGTAAATGTTTGCACTAACCAACAGCCTCTGCTGCCCACAGGTAATCAGAACACCCACCTTTTAAATGCTTAACCTGGTCAGGGATGCAAAGTAGTGGGAAGATTCGTAATTCAGATTTCAGTTATTTGCTGTTAAGTGCTGAGAACAAATTTCCTGTAGATGTTGGGCTGGTGTGCAAGAGCTTTAGAAGCTAATGAAGCCACCCCCAGCATAGGCTTCAGACAGGAAGCAGTGCTGGGATTATGCAAGCCGGAGCCTCTCACCTGTATCGTTCCCAACAGATCTGTATTCGATTTAGAGTTGCATCAGAAGTTGTTAAATAAATATTGTTTGTTTGTTTATACTACATACAACATAATGGAAGTTTAGTACGCTAAATGCAATTAAACTGTATCCATGCTGTAAAGAAATGTTTGACAAAGACTGTAGTAGTTCTGTGTGCATGTCTGTGTGACTCTGCAGGTGCGTGATGCCGTGCAGACAGCTGTAGGAGTGGGAGCTGCTGCGATTGGTGTCGGTCTGCTGGCTGCAGCTGCTGTCGCTATATTTGGTAGCGGGAGGAAAGAGCGGAGGAACAACCAGTGAGATGAAGCCCGACGGTGAAGGTGGAGGGGCAGCTCAAGTACAGACCTGCACTAACAAAGTGTGCCCCCACCCAGCCTGAATGATGTCCTGCTTCCTTACTGCTGAAGTATTTACTGGGAAATCTGTAAATGTGGGTCACTCTCAGAACCTTCTCAGATGACCTTCATCATCATTGATTCTAATGCACAATGGTAAACTGATAACTGCCAGCAAATGGATACTGATATTTTGCCAAGCAGATAAGCTGACATAAGATTAGTGAACTGAGTTTTATTTGATGCCATGCAGTGAGCACTTGAATAATTTGTACATTTACATTCTAATTGTTAGCTTTGTGCCAAAGATTTTTAAAAGTTATACTCAGCAATAAAGGGTAATTTACATAATTTAATTCTTATAAAAAAAACTGAATATTTATTAAAATGATTTTTGGAACTAATCTGTTAATTTCTTATGGGGAAATTGAAACTTTGATCATTCACTTTATATGACCTGAATGTTTTATCTTGGTGTTTTATTATTTTCAATAAAAAATAAAGTAACTGCAACAACTGATTTGGCTGGTTCAATTCAATCTTTCAATTCAGTTCTATCTGTATATTGCATTTTCATAAATGTAATAGGTCAGCTTTGTGTGATTTTATCTTGGTGTAATTCAATTCACCATGTGCACATCTGTGGCTGTCATTTCATGTGACACTGGAGTTGTTTCGTTAGTGAAACTCTAAGCTTGATATTGATACCAGCAGTACCTCTGTATAAATACTAAATTGATACTCTAAAACATTCCCGGCGAAGAATTATATTGCTTTGAAAACACCAGAATTGAAACAGCGCCACTTAGTGATAGTAAAGGGAAGGGGTCTTGACAGCTTGAAAACTCAAAAATTATGTTGATCTTTTGCAGACTTTGTTGGCACATTGTATCGGTGAAGATCTGGACCTGATTAAATTTTGAGACCAATTGCACCAAAATTGAAGCAAGACTTGGCACCAGCAAAAGGAAGGATGAGTTAATTAGAGTCTTGTCCATATGATCGGGGTGACTATCATTATTACTGCATTTACCCTGTTTTTGGTGGATCTTAATACCACTTCGCAAAAACATTATATGGATTAATATCTACACCTGGTTTCAATTTTGAGACAAATCACTCCGAACCTGAAGCAACAGCACTAGCTGGCAGAGTTGCATTTCAGAAACGTGGTTTCAGCTTCTCCATAGAATGATTCGTCCTATACTTGGCCCCCTTTCCTGGGTTGCACTTGTAGCTTCCAGGACAAACTCTGCACCCCTGTGATCCTGCATAAGACAAGCGGGTATACAAGATGGATGATGGATGGGATGATAAAGTCATCCTATAAAACCATAGTGGTCTCTCCCCTCTCTCCAACATGCCTACCTTTAAGCTCTGCCTTGAACACGAAAAGCCAGACAGCATTAGGGATTACATCATTACCCCACATGACACAATCAAGTTTCCGCTTTATTGTCACATGTTCCAAAGTAGGGATGCCCTGTATTTATATTGCCTGATCCTAATTGCTAATTTATTTTAAGCCGGATCGGCCAATACCAATCTTGGCTGATGAGTACTCATATCATTATACTTTCGGTAAACATTGCCATCTACGGTGGAATGTATGCAGTAATGTTAAGCGATCACTTTGCTAAGTGGCTAAAAAAAAGATCAATTATTTTTAATCCAATATCTATGCACTATCGACTGAGAGACACATAAGCGACGAATAAGTGACACACACAGACAGCGCTGAGATGTTATGCAGCCTGAAATCGCTTTGATTAACTTCGCTCTGTTTTTGTTGTAGTACTGTCGCAGTAACATGATAGGCGCCTGCCAGTTTGTCTTGTCGATATAATAATAGTGTTAGGTAATGCACTTATAACTGGGCATTTATTGCCTCAGCTTCACCATACTTATGCTTAGTCAACTCCTCGATAGTCCATATGTTTGTAATGTGTTATTCGCCTCACTCGTATCTTGCTACGGACAAAAGTATCTGCTGAAAAAATGTAAATATGCATATGTAAATGATTCTTACAGTATACCTACCTGTGAAACGTTAGTTGGTAAACTACTTGATCAGCTCATAATATCAGCCATGTTTAAACTGATTGGCCAAGGGCTGGTTAGCACCAATTAGAATGAAAATTGCTTGTTTCAGGTCACCAGCCGATTGGTCATTGCATCCTTAAGGAGAGGAACCAAAAAACTCCGAAGTTCAGAGAAAAATGGCTTCAGGGGCCCAAGGTCAACTGGCTGCCCAACCCCTCCTGGGAATGCTGACGTTATACAAAACAGAATGACTGACTTTCATAAAGTCATGTGTAAATAGATAAAAAGTTCAATCCAAAGTCCATCATCGCATCACCTATAGCAGGGGCTTGGCACAGATATGAAAATAAAGTTTAAGACAAACAAATTTCAACTGAATGAATATCAGTCCTCCTTTTTCACTTTTGTAACTTCCTTAACCTTGCATCTGTGTGGTTATTCAAAATGGAACACTAAGGTCACATTTGAAGAATGCAACAGCCATACAGTGGCAAATGTAACAAAGACTTTGCTCTTTGCTTTAAACTGAAATGCATGTTCAGCACTTACTACTTCCATAAAACTGGGCACCTGATATTTCCATATGAACTCCTCTGTCAAGAGCTCAGATGGAATGATCACTAGCATGTAAAATGGGACCTCAGGATGAAAAATCAAAAATCCACTTAAAATCAGATCAGAGATGTAATTGTGACGTCTTCACTTTCGCTATGTATACAATAAATAATTATGTAACATACAGTATTGACGTTTTGTAATTTTATAGCTTTTAACCAGCTAGTGCTAATGGTGTCAGAGCGTTATGACGGACTGACGATCGACTTATGCACAAGAACTTTATTAGGAACTGAAACTGAAAGAGACGTAAAAGAGAAAATGTTTACATCGAGGAGTGCTAACAAGGAATATATATATATATAACGATTCCATTCTCTACGAGTTACATAATACTCCATACACCATTCCTATGTGACATATTATACCTCCCAACAGGCTAGGGACTCTTTCTATATTTTACGTAATACCGAAAGTACCGAAACAATGAATAACAGAAAGTGAAAGTTACAGTTCTGAGGTTATTAATCCATATGTATTAATCCACTGTGCTCATACGTTCTGCTGAACACACGCAACCACGAATATATTTATTAAAGTTAATAAATAAATTCGATACCAACGAAATATTTTAATAGTTAAGTACTGTAAGGGACTGCATGGTTGTATGAAACATCTTAGGTTTTCCGCTTAAGTATGAAATATGAAAGGTTTAATTTCTCCGTAGCTGAGATTTATACAAGGATGCTGCACAGAATACCTTAAAATGTTTCCTTACTTAAAGATTAAAACCTTAAAGGATTTACTGCATTAAAAGACATTTTACGCAAGTAGTATTGCACGGTTTCCAGAGAGACCAGAGGTGTATTTCGCAATGTTTTTAGAATCGGTCTGTGTGTGTATATATATATATATATAGTTACTCAAACAACAGATGACTATGTGGTAAATCTCTTCTATTATTATGTTGGTCACTTTGTTGTTTTGTTTACCGGTGTATAACTAAGATATTTTATGACGTAAATGAAAGATGCCATCCAAGCAAAACCGGTCTGGGCTTGTCAGCACGCGTAAATTCCGCTGCCACCTTGTGACGAGGTTCTCACCAGTATTTTAGGTCACAGATGGAAGATGCCTATTAACCCAATACATTTAAAATTAATTAACATTTATTTCAAAAATTCTAAATAAAACTCCATCATGGTACCCATTTACATGCAGAAAGAAAATATAATATCCTTAGAATTATTTGGAATAGAAGTACCATTCACCATCTAACATTCGATCGCAAATACGAAATTTTAGTATTCTGTTTCATGAATACATGTCTGACATTCGCTAAAACCAAATCTTTTGAAAATCTATTGAAATTTAGGTGATTTCTGGTGATTTTAATTGTGGACAAACCTTTGGTTCTATAGACGGACAAACATTAATATGGAGGAGAGGCTACCTGTCTTTTGAATTAAGTTGCAGTTCTACTGCTTGTCCTGTAGATGGCATGAAAAGTAATAAGAGAACAACTGCAGATTAGGGAATGGAAGGAAGAGGAGGGTTAATTAAAGCGCTCCGTCGGACAAAGTACGTTCTGCTCCTCCGTGTCTGATTGCTATACAGTAGCCTACTACCGGCCCGTACGAGGATGGCAGGTGCATTTCATTTTTCCCCCCCAAAATCACTTTTATTCATAAAAAATAAATGGGGTACAAGGAACACAGTCCATATATTACACACGAAAAACCAGCGGCACGTAAACAGATGCATCAAAGTAAAACAAGGAAAAAGTACAGAACTTGAAAGTCTATAATAATCTTACATGTCTTCTGCGTTCATAAAAATGTATGCCATGGGTTCACCTGTGTCCCTTATTGTGGCCAATCTCTACATGGAAGAAGTAGAAAGCAGAGCCCTGAGCTCGTTCCCAGGGGTCACACCCAGCCACTGGTTCAGGTATGTGGATGTAGGGTGACCATATTTTGATTTCCAAAAAAGAGGACGATCGGCACGGCCTCCAGACGAATTCAGACAAGCTTCTTCGTGGTTGATGAACATTATTTATTATACCTCAACGGTGCAGAATTAACCTCTGTAATAAAATAAAATTAAATCTGTAAAACGTATAACAAAATAATAGCTCTCTTAGACTTTTCAAATAAATAATTAAATATTGTTCTAAATATTAACTATTCTGTTCCAGCTTCAACAATATATCTCTTAAATGTAATAAAATAAATAACAGAAGAGTCTCACAAAGACAA
>JABFEB020000002.1:9054688-9067159 GCA_019775895.2 Stomatorhinus ivindoensis | reverse complement strand
GTTTTTTCTGTTTGGATCTAACCCCCCCCCCCCCCCCCCGGAACACAAATTGGGAGTAATCAGAACCCCAGACCATTGGCAAAAAATATTCCCACTAGAACAGAGGGAGAGGAGAAGGAACACAAACATATCAAGGAGTCCCTCAAAACATGTGGACATCCTAACTGGGCTTTCTTGAAATCTATGAGAAGAGTGAATAAGAGCACAGCTACAACTGACAGGGAAGAGATCAAACGTAAGAGCGTTATCATCCCTTATGTTGCAGGGGGGGCTGAAAAGCTCTGGAGGATTTTCAACAAACACAGCATCCCTGTACATTTCAAACCAGGCAACTCTCTGAGACAGAAACTGGTCCACCCCAAGGACAAAACCCCCAGACACAAATAGAGCAACGCAGTATATACAGTTCAGTGCAGTGAGGAATGTACAGATCTGTAGATAGGAGAAACCAAACAGCAGCTCCATAAACGCATCGCACAACACAGAAGAGCCAGCTCCTCAGTACAAGACTCAGCAGTTCACCTACATCTGAAAGACAAAGGCCACTCCTCTGAAGACCAGGACGTTAATATTCTCGACCGGGAGGTTGACTGGTTCAAACGAGGTGTGGGAGAAGCAGTTTACTGCAAGATCGAGCGACCCTCATTAAACAGAGGAGGTGGCCTTAGGCTTAATTTATCAACCCCTTACAATGTTTATTCACCCTCTGGAGTCGACGGCATTGTCGGCGATGCCGAGTATCTTTGTCGTGTATTTCAGTTCATAACCCACTGAAATTTTATTATAGAAACATGAAAAACCACTGACTAAATCCGTAATCTGTCTTCTTTTCAAAACGTCTATTGTCCGAAGTATTAAAGTTTTTTAAATTAGGTTAAATCGGCAAAAAATTTAACCAAGTCAACTTACTTTGTTTTACCTGCACCGGGGGTGTGTAGTACCGCTCTCAGCTGAAGATCGCTATTCACATTCTAAATAGCCGCATTAGTTGCGTATTCAGATCGCATTCGCATGGTAATTTGATGAACCGTCGGGACCAGGTATTAATGAGAAAGTGGACCCCTCCGGACGCGCCTTTCGAATGGGCTACGGTATACCAGGTAGTAGTTCCCCGTTGTTACCGTGACTATGTGTTATTCCTTGCGCATGATCACCCGTGTTCCGGTCACCTAGGAATTAAAAAAACACGAAACCGACTTCTGGCTCATTTATTTTGGCCCGGTGTTAACTCCGACGTGAAACGCTATTGTAACTCCTGCCATACTTGCCAACTCGTCGGAAAACCTAAACAAATTATTCCCCCAGCTCCCCTCCATCCTATACCCGCGATTGGTGAGCCCTTTGAACGCGTGTTTGACTGTGTAGGCCCGTTGCCTAAATCCAGTTCAGGAAATATGTACCTAGTTACTCTCATGTGTGCTTCAACTCATTTTCCCGAGGCCATTCCCGTCCGTAGTTTAAAGGCTCCTGTTATCATTAAGGGACTGATTAGGTTTTTCACTACTTTTGGGCTTCCTAGGTATTTGCAGTCCGATCAGGGTACAATTTTTACTTCCAAGCTGTTTAGCCAAGTTGTCCGTGAACTAGGTTTTCATCACCAAGTATCTAGCGTGTATCAGCCAGAAAGTCAGGGAGCATTAAAGCGCTTCCATCAGACCTTTAAGAATATGCTGCGTTCTTTTTGTTTAAATGCAGGAAAGGAGTGGGACGAGGGCGTTCCCCTCCTCCTGTTCGCCATTCGTGATTCAGTGCAGGAATCAACCGGGTTTAGTCCTGCTGAGCTTGTGTTCGGTCATGCTGTCTGTGGCCCCCTAAAGGCTTTGCAGGAACAATGGCTGTCTCCGGCCAGGTCTCCGCTGCGAGACATATCCAAATTTGTTAACTCTCTTCGGGAACGGTTGTCCACCACTAGGGATCTTGCTAAAAAGTCCCTAGGTGTGTCACAAGGAAAAATGAAGGTACGTTTTGATAAAGCCGCAAAAGAGAGAAGCTTTCAGGTAGGAGATAAGGTTTTAGTTCTGCTCCCGTTATCTGGTTCGTCCCTTCGCGCTCGTTTCTTCGGTCCCTTTGTCATCCAGTCTAAACTAAGTCCCACTAACTACATTATAGAAACCCCAAATCGTAGACGGAAGTCCCGTGTTTGTCACATGAATATGTTAAAGCCCTATTTTGATCACTCGTTCTCCACCTCCTCGCCCGACTCTAAACCACTCCAGTTGGTTTAGTCTCCCTTCGCCAGTACTCCCCGGAAAGTGATTACCTCCACCTTCGTAGAAATTGTCTCCACTGTACTCGTCTCCCAAATTCCGAAGTGTAACAAAACCTTACGTCCCGGCTCGCCCACTTGCCTCAGGTTGCCCAAGCGGATGTTGTGTCTTTAGTAGAACGTTTTCCGTCTCTGTTCGCCGACGTCCCCTCGCGCACCTCTGCTATCACTCATGACATCAATGTTGGTGATCATTCCCCTATTAAACAGCATCCCTATCGGGTCAACCCTCTGAAAAGGTCTCTATTGTCCAAAGAAACCTAGTAGAAACCGTTCTCGCTGTGCCTAGCAATAGTCCTTGGTCTTCTCCGTGCCTGCTTGTCCCCAAGCCGGACGGCACGTTTCGATTTTGCACAGATTATCAAAGAGTTAATGCGGTGAATCGCCCTGACGCTTACTCTCTTCCCCGTTTGGAAGACTGTGTTGATCGAATCGGTTCGGCTAAAGTTAGATTTACTAAAAGGTTATTGGTAGGCCCCGCTAACCCCACGAGCATCAGAGATCCCCGCATTTGCTTCCCCTGACACCTTCCTGCAATATACCATTATGGCTTTCGGTTTGCGTAATGCCCCAGCTACGTTTCAAAGGCTTATGAACAAAGTTGATGTAGTAAGTTCCCTTGAACAAGTGTTCATTCGTTTGTGAAAGGCCTTGTTGGTGCTCAACTTGGAGAAATGTGAATTCGGTAAGGGTACCGTTAGTTATCTCGGAAAGCAGGTAGGACACGGTATGGTGAAGCCTCTGGATGTAAAGGTTCAGGCTATTGGGTCAGTCCCCGTCCCACAGACCCCGCGGGAGCTAAGGTGTTTTCTTGGGATGGCAGGCTATTATTGTTTTTTTTGCCGCAACTTCTCAGATGTAGTCACTCCCCTTACACAATTGTTGCGTAAAAATGTGAAATCCGTTTGGTCCCCGACGTGTCAGGCCTCTTTCTACGCTGTAGAGCTATTGCTCACCTGTTCCCCGGTATTAGCCGCCCCAGATTTCACCAGGCCATTTAAGTTGGAAGTGGATGCCAGCGGTGGAGGTCCTGCAGGAGGACCGCCACGGGCTCGACCACCCTGTTTGTTACTTTTCAAAAAAGTTTGTAAAACATCAATTGGCTTATAGCGCCATCGAAAAGGAGGCTCTCGCCCTCTTGCTGGCCTTACAGCATTTCGAAGTATATCTCGGCGACAGTACTCAACCCGTGACCGTGTATACCGACCATAATCCCCTTGTGTTTTTAGATCACATGTGTAATACAAACCAGTGCCTAATGCGCTGGGCTCATATCATTCAGTCATTCAACGTGGAAATTAGGCACAAGAAGGGTGTGACTAACTTAGTGGCCGATGCGCTTTCCCGAGCTTGATTATGAACTCTGAGATTCGTGTGTTCGTTCGCTGATTGTTTTTGCTCTGTGTGGGGATTCTGTTGCGTACTCCTGCCAGGTCCGCTCTTGTGTAGGGGGGTGTTACGTCCTGTGATTTCTTGGGGAAGTTTGGGGACATTTTCAGGTTCTCCGGTCCTCCCTCCCTCATCGTCATCCCTGTCTACATCTTGGCTCCGACCTCCCCGACCAGACGCCGCCTCTCCAACCAGACTCCGCCCACATCCCCTCCGATGCTCTGCACGTCATTTCCGGTCCCCGCATTGATGAGGCCGCTATTCGCCGTGTTCGGAAGCTCTTGCTCGCCTTTGCTATTTGTTTGGATCACTTGTGATTATTGATTGGCCTCTGTGTATGACTGCGTGTATTTCACGACTCTGACTTTTCGCTTCGCCCCTTCTCAGGTACCTTTGCTTGATTTCTTGCTCTTCTGGTTTGTGAACTCTCGCCCGGCTCCTGACTACTCTTTTGGCTCGCCCCTCTGGTACAGTGATCTCAGTGTCTCTGTGTTTTCGTTCTGTGTTATTGGTGCATACGGAGTGACTGCCTTTTTGTTTTGCGTGATGCGTTTTTTCTGTTTGTTTTTGGAAAGGGAGTCAGGTTAGTTTTGTCATTCTGTTGTTTACTCATTTCACTTAGGTTTAGCTTGTTTTGGTTTTGTTCATTAGAAGTGGTTTTGTTTGTTGTTTTGGCCTGTGTCACTCCGGAAGTCTGTTACACTTTTTGTTGTAAAGTCTTTGTGAATAAAATACAAAACACTATAAAAAAAAAAAGAACCCATTGTGTCGTGTGTTCCCTTTTCCCGTTCCCATTCCTGTCCCGTCATTCCCTTGTCCTTTCCCAGTCTGTTTTATTTCTGGACGTTCCCCAACCCTAGACTGGCGATCGTAACAAATACATATTTGTGGATAGTGATATATTTGCAGATCATGGTACATATTTATGGATTGTCTTCTGTGGGTTACAAATAATAAAGTCCAATATATACTTCCATACTGTAAGTCATCTAATTTTCACGCCTGCCCCCCTCATTAGCCCGGTTATCTGTGTATTTAAGTTTGGTGCCTCAAAACTTTTGAAACTCTACTGTATGTCAACATCTACTGATGATTACAAAATGCTACATCCAGTCCCTTAATTATTACAAATTATTGTGTCACTGACACGTGTAATGCATAAGCTCCCTTTTAAACTAAGCAGCCTGCAACAGTTTTAAGATATAGGCCTACTTCTACGTATGAGGGTCAGTATGACTTGGTATGACTGGGTGAAATGAAAGCTCTGGAGCGTGTGATATGTAGAGTTATACAATGAGGACAATAATACAATGACATTCTTAGGGGTGGTAATAAGAAATTGAAACTTACATTACCGATGTTATATTCTTTGGCACAAAACAGAAAGGACATTAAGTGCCAACGCTGCTTATACTGTACATTACTCTACACAAGCCCATCCATACACCGACAAGGTAAGAAAATTTATAAATTATTCAATACCAAGTAAATACTTTTGATAATTAAGTAAGCTACTGCAAATAACGAATAGTTTACCCCTCAGAACCAGGCAAACGCCAAATGCATTGGTTTTCGTACCCATTAATCTCAGGCTAGTAACTTTGGATATTTCAATTTCTTTCAGATGTTATAAAGTAATAAAAATATGTATAAAACATTCATTGCTGTCTATCAGATAACTTACAAAAAGTTGCCAAATGCGAAATCAAAGATAAAGTAGAAGCTTGGAACTTGAACGGGTCTGTCGATTTAATTTCACCTCTCGAAATCTTGGAACTCGACAGTTTCTCCTAAAACTTCTGTGGGTCGAGACGCGTTCATATCTACCAATTTGGACATCGAGCAGGTCGGTCGAGCAAAATCTAGCTGCAACTCAACTGAAAACTTGTTAAACCTGCTAAGCTTGTACGGAGAGAGGCGCGTCTCTGCTGGGATACTGATGCTCATGAATCGGTTTCTCTGTACATCTCGAACGAGTTCGGCGCGCAAAATCTGTGTTCGGTGTGATTTTTTGTGCTTTATCTACAGGACATTTAGTTATACAGTAATCATGGCCCCTAAAAAAGAGCAGTGATGGCAGCAAAACAAATTAATTAGATTTATATTGAAAGTTAATGCTTTTTGTCATTAGTTAGGTAGGTAGATGAGTTTAAATACGCCATCATTTTTGGGATCTGGAACAGATTAAATTCATCTACATTATTTCTTATGAGGAAATTCGAATTGGACCTTGACCAAATTGCAACTCGACTAGCCTTCTGGAACGAATTAAGTTTGAGTTACCAAGTTACCACCGTGTTCATTTCCGCCTGACATTAACCATGTATTCCTTTACAATATTAAGCCATAGAAAGATCCCCAGTGAAACCCCTGCATTCCCACATCATAGAGACTCTAATCCCCATATTTATAAGATTATATTTGTAGTGCCTGAATTTTTAAATATCAGATGAGACTAAAAATCTCAGTAGGCGCAGGTAATTGTTCCTTATTATAAGGATGATACCAAAACTATAGATTATAGCGATTATAAGACTATAGGGATTTTATGTGCAATAACCTTAACGCTAAAGAGTGGGCTAAAATTTTCTAAATGTCGACACAAAATTAGTTTAACGAATAAAGCATTTGTCGACGCTTTGAAATTTAGCAAAAAAAACTATGGAGGAAGGATTTTTACGAGAAAGTACGGTATTCACGCAAAAAAATAATAATTTCACTGTAATAATAATAATAACTACATTAGGCAGTGTACCGTACCTCGAGCAGACGAACCACTGAAGCTGCGTAATATTGTCCACGAGCGTCACAAAGTATAGTAGGCTATCTGCGTTTGTTATTACGCGCCACTGTATTTAACCCGAGTGTTTATGGCAGATGTCTGCATTCCTTATTATTCATGCTGGTTGGAATTCCGCTAATGCCGCTCTGCGCAATGACAATAAAGATTCTCTCTCTTCTATTTTCAGTATCAGAGGATACGAATGGGCGATACTCATTCCTCTATCATCAAGTTGTAATTGTATTAAAATCAGATCAGAGATCAAACTACGAGATGTTTAGCTTAGCTATGTTTGGAATCAATTTAATATAATTATACAGGTGCTGGTCATATAATTAGAATATCTTCAAAAAGTTGATTTATTCCATTCAAGAAGTGAAACTTGTATAATGTATACATTCATTCTACACAGACTGATATATTTCAAATGTTTATTTCTTTTAATTTTGATATATCAATATCAACTTTTTAAAGATATTCTAATTATATGACCAGCACTTGTATAACGTATTTGGTTTTTAAAACCTTTTAACCTACTATAACTAGTGGTTTGGAATTAAACTTTATGGAATCACTATTAACCTAAAACTTACTCTCAATGACCCACTAATTTCTGTATTAATTTATAGGTAAACAATTGTGGGGTAACAGCTTTCAAAGAGAAAAATACCTTTCATACAAGACAGAAGACGCTCTCAACAGGCAACTGCCGTTAGTTATCATGGCCCAAAGGAGGGTAAGTTTATGATGTTAATGATGTATAAACAAGATTAGGTTACATATTTAAATAGATGTATATACTCAGGAATCCCGTCCAACCAGATTACGGCATTATGTTTGCGCCTTATTTCTGAGCACGGATTTGATTGGTGCAGGTACTCCAAGACACTGATTAATGACATTAAAGTCCGAGCATGACAATGGCATGACGTCACCTCAGGGGTCAGACTGGCTAAAGCAGCCCCAGTGGGCTCAGGAGGTCCATAAAGTCTCTGCAGAGCATCATGTGTCCTGGTCCATCTGGTGTCGGCCTCATGTACCATCTTCAGTGGCTGCACCCATTCTTACCAGTGCAGGCATCAGCCTCTCATCAGCGTTCAAACTGCGTTAAAAAACTAAAAATAATTATAGCTATTTTTATAGATGACTGACAGTGCAGGATGTCCCTTGCATTATCTTACAATACTTACAATATCATCAAAAATAATCATAATTGAACTGAACTACTTATTTGCTTGAGTAACTCATCCATTTGCAGGACCATGTTAAGGCAAAACGCGGTGACCTAATTGAGATTTCTCGTGGGACATTCTATCATTGGGCCATATACGTTGGAGATGGTTACGTCATCCACCTCACCACATCAGGTGAGAGCACTGACCATGTTCCTGAGAAAACTATTGTTACTTAGTTTACCTTCCATCTTATTCTCATACTACATTCATTTTTCTATGTAGATGGATTAGCTCCCTCTCACCCAAGCTGGGCAGCTCCCAGCGGCACAATGTCTTACTTGAATGGAATGGGCATTGTAATGAAGGAAAAGCTGTCGGATGTGACGCGAAAGGATACGTTCTGTGTCAAGAACTATCTGGATAACAAGTATCAGCCCAGGAGTGTCAAAGTCATACTGACAGATGCTCAGTGTCAGGTGGGAAAGAAGCTGCCATACAATATCATTCAACGCAACTGCGAGCATTTTGTGACAGACCTGAGGTACGGCACATCAGAGTCCCGACAGGTGGGTGTTTTACACAGTGCTTTCTGAGACAGTAACACTGCTCTGCCAGTGTGTGTGTGTGTGTGTGTGTGTGTTTGTGCTCTGAATGGCTTTTGCATAAGGTCAGTGTATAAGCTCAGTGATCAAACAGTGAGCCATAGTTTTGCATCTGATATGATCAAACTTCTGCCAAAGTTAATGAAACAGTTCTTTGTGAGGCTGATTTCTTATTTTAAAGAAGTCAGATTCAGGGCTGGCTACAGAGGGTATGTTTGTAAACCTCTTTCTGATTCTGCTATTTTAGGAATGTAGACTGTAGTTAATTAAAGGGGAAATGTAACTACACCAGAACTAAGTCATATTTTAACTAGACAAGATGCTGTCAGAAAAACAACAATGTATTCCTCAGGTTTATTTGACACCAGAACATGTACAGGCTGAAAATAAAGGACGGGGGGGTAATTTAACATGGAGACAAGGTTCCGGGCAGCAGGAACCCAAACTACAAAGGCAGACAGACCCACAGCACCAACACTGAACTCCAAAGTGTCTGACATCTCCATCAAAAGCTTCAGTGATCAAACTGGGAAAAGTGGCATAAGCAGGAAAATATATACACAGGTAACAAGGAGTCAAGAAGAAGCAGGTGTGAGTGATTGACACATTAGGGCTGGAATCAATTAAGCATATTGGAGTGAAATGGGTCAGACAGCGACATCTGCTGACCAAACACGAACATGACAGGGCTGACCGGGACAGATCCTTACAAATGTCCATATCTTGAAATTAAGGATGCGCAATCTCACTTTTTCTGTCCTGTTACTAATACCAGTTCCAAGGCTATGGGTATTGGCCAGTATTGAGTATCGATCCGATACCAATGTTTAAGCTGTAGGTTTTGCCTCACGGTGTGGAAGAGACTGTGATCATTCTTTTCATTCTTTTATGTGTAAGGAAACATCAAACTTAACTTATATAAAGCTTTCCTAACTTGGTAAAACAAAATGTAACACGTGCTTGCAAATTCAGTAATACCAAATAACCAAATCAACACAGCAGGCAGGACAGGCAGGGACATAAGAGACGAGAGACAAGGGACTTCAGAGAGCTGAGTACAGCACATTGAACAGGCTACAATAATTGGCGAGGATCGCGAAGGCTTTCTCATTTAAACAGAGCTCCCAAGAAGGCGTGGAGTCCGCTTTGCTGGTACATCCCACCCTGCTGGACGTGACACTTACCTAACCTGAGTTTTTTTTTCAACTCAATCATTTATATCAGTTCAATTCTCACCTTGAAAGGTCCTTACAAAGGAAAGAAACTTGAAAAAATAGAAATGAAAGTGGATTAAAGCTACACAGATCATCATGAAAAACAGGAAGCTTAACTCATTAATTCAGAACAAAAAGAAAAATATTACTCAGAAAATGTTATGCATTTTTCCGCATCTTACAGTTTGAGGAAGCATTATTTCCAGCAGATGTGTTCTGTTTAGCATTGCATCAGAAGTTATTGTATTCCTTGGACTTCAGGATATGCATATGCTTTTAGCACGGGTCCTCTGCCACAGATGCTTTGTATGTCAAGATGATAACGCAAAAATGTTTGACAGCAAGTTTTCAGATTTTGCAAAGGCATTGCATGGTGGAGGAACTGAAAATTATACAATTTTGAGACAGATCACCCGAAAATCGAAGAAATGTCACATACTTATAGCAAAAGGGGCACTTTTGACACTTGATCCCATAAATATGATAACTCAAAGATAAAATTTTGAGTCAGCTTGAAAACTGATGCAGGGCTGCACAGTGATAGCAAAAAAGGGTAGTTTTGACACTTTATCCATTAATACGATAATTCAAAAAGTTTTTAACAGGTTCTTTCAAACTTTGCTGAAGTATTGAACTGGATCTGTTTAAATTTTGAGAAGGATCGCTGCAAAATTGAAATGATACTACTTAGTGGCAGCAATGGGAAGGATGAGAGCAGATGACCTTTGACCTTGTGAATGTGATGTCAAAAACTATTTGACGGATCTTATTACTGCTCCACAAAAACATTATATGGATGGATGAGTGGATGGTTTCATTTTCAGACAAAATACCCAAAACTGAAGTAGTAGCGCTGAGTGGTAGCAAAAGAAGGAAACAGCAACTGTAGAAGACATTCTGTGAACACAGTAACTCTAAAAGCATTTTAAAGATCTATTACAAAGTTTGCGGGGACATTGGAGGGGTTGCAATCTGCTGTCTAATTTTGAGACATATCACACCAAAACGGAAGCGGCGCTGCATACTGATAGCAAAGAGAAGGCCAGTTCAGACTCTTCATCTTGTCAGCATGATAACTCAAAAATTATTTGCTCGTTCTTTTTCAAACTTTGCAAATACTTTGGGAAACAGCAGACAGGGCAGGGACAGATCCAGACACACTGTGCTGACAAGCTCATGGGTTCAAATCCCAGGGAATGTGCAAATAGCCTGCCCCTCTACTGTAAATCTGTATAAAAGCCTCAGTTAAATGTAAATGAGTTTTATGTACATCATTCTCATAAACATTTTTTTTAATGTCCAAAGCCCCCCCAGGGTTCCATATGTACCATCAGTGTATCTATTTCAGTTCTTACTGTTACTTCACGGAAAATTCTGGTCATATTGCAGAAGAGAAATAAATACAATATAAATATTTAAGCATATAAATAATTTAAACAATATATTAAAAAATTCAGACATGGACATTTAGACATAAACAAAGGAAAAAATCAACTACCTAATTGGTGGGGAAAGATTCTGCAGTTGCCATTTAAGTGGATTGTGCAGTAAATGAAAAAGTGCAGTTTCAGACCTACATGTCAACAGAACTTAAAGCATTGAAGTAAAAACACATTTATTAACTTTCACACTTCCGGGTGATCTGTCCAGTGCTAAGTGAAATCACACAGGATGAGTGTGAAAGGAATACAAATTACATGGGCAGAGTCACGAACACAATGCTGTCATTTCTGACGGCCCCCCTTTCTAGTTTATTTTTAAGGGTAGTATGTAAATTGCAATTAAACTGTATTTATGCTGTAAAAAAAATTTTGTGACCGAAGATAATAGAAGCCGACTGTCTCAGCTCTCTGCGCATGTCTGTGTGATTCTGCAGGTACTGCAGGTGGCTGGAGTACTGGGAGCTGCCACAGTCGGTGTGGCTGCGCTGGGTGCTGTAGTTGCAGCTGTGTGGGGTCTACTGAGGATTTCCTAGTGAGATGAAGTCCGACAATGGAGTGGAGGGTCAGCTCAACTATAGACCTACACAAACAAAGTGTGCCCCCACCCAGCCTGAATGACATCCTGCTTCCTTACTGCTAACTGCTGAAATGTTTACTGGGAAATCTCTAAATGTGGGTCACTCTCAGAATCTTCTCAGATTACCTTATTAATATTGATTTTGATATTCATATTAATTAGTAATGTAAGAAGAGATCTGCATTCTGACCATTTGGCATAACAATGACTGAGTAGAAATTAAAACCCTGATAACTGACTTTCTGTGGCCTGACTAATCTTTTGCATCCTCTGGGCGTCTTATTGCTTAAATCAGTAAAATAAAGTAACTGCAGTAACTGGTCTGGCTGCTGTGATTTATTGTCCGTTTCTTTAAATGACGCGCTGTGGACTGGGAGAGCAGCACAGTAAATGTTCTTTATTATGGAGGGGGTTCTGCCACAGCCACAGGATCAGGTTCCACATTTTAGGTTTTCAGAGGAGTCGTGGTTTGAGAACCACTCCAACTGAGCCACTCAAGAGGTGTGATCTGCAAGTTCTTTACAAGGTGCAGGTCTATATGAAATAGGTATTAGCCCGTTGCTAAAATTTCATTTGGACAGAAAAAATGTACTTCAAAATTCCAGTACAAAAAAAGAGCATTTGTTATTTACCTGTCAGTCTAAAATCAATATGCAAGATGTTAAAAAATTAACTAACACTTGGTTTTCCATTGAGAAATCATCTGGGGACTTTCTGTTACAACCGCGGTTCAACGAGCAAGCAGGAAGCGGCGAATCACCAAACAGGCAGCCAGAGATCCAGAAATAGGGAAAGCACGAACAACACTAACCACACAGTACAAACGTCAATGACGGATCTCAGGAAAATGGACTCAGACGTGGACTGGACAGCTGGGCACAATCAGGGCAGCACACGTGGTTGATCAGGGGGCGCGGCATACACGAGGATCAGGGGACGCGACACACGCGACACACACGAGGATCAGGGGACGCGACACACACGAGGATCAGGGGACGCGACACACACGAGGATCAGGGGACGC
>JABFEB020000002.1:9004650-9023709 GCA_019775895.2 Stomatorhinus ivindoensis | reverse complement strand
ACGTCTGCTGAAAACCCCAGGGCACGTCTGCTGAAAACCCCAGGGCACGTCTGCTGAAAACCCCAGGGCACGTCTGCTGAAAACCCCAGGGCACGTCTGCAGCCGGTACCTGAGTGAAGCACAACGGACTCGCTGGCCGACGCAGTGCTCATGCTGACGACACAGTGCGACTGGGACAGCAGGCTGCCATTGTTACTGCTGCTGGGAAAGTCTGCCTGGGTGGGGGGCACCGGGTTCGACATGTAGGGCTGGCTGGCTGGAGAGGTTGTGGATGGAGCTGTAAGGGCTGTTGGAAAGCGGGGGGGGGGGTGAAATTTAACTCACGATATTAATGACGTCCTTTTCCAGAAAATTCTCATAGGTCATAGTCCCAAAACTTTTCACTCACAGTCAAAAGAGGACCAGTCGGTGTAGTCAGTGACGTCATGTGACACGTTTTCTTGTGCACTGCTCCTTTCTTCAATCTTAAAAGATAACGATAAGCATCATAAATAAAGGTAACTCCCATCCCGTGTGGAAGCAGAACAGAATGTTTTTTAGCTTCTCCCAACCAGGAAGACTGCCTCCCATCTCCCGCTGACCACGTACTCCTTCCCTTTGACATGAAAGTGGTCCACCTAGCTCACACTGTCCAAGTGGCATGCAATTTCCTTCACCCCCACCTGTAGGTGTAAATAGTGTGATAGCTGACTAAAGGTGTTTTCCACTGCATTTTCAGTACTGGAACTTTTGGTAATAGTACTTGACTGAAATTCAATGGAAAAGTACCCAAAGTACCGTACTTGGTGCAGTGGAAAAGCATCCTAAATGACAGCTCCTGGCCCCTGATGCTTTGTACTTTTGATGCGAATTGTATCTATTGCCCCGCTCGGAAAGCTTCCTTGCTTCCGCTTCTAGAGGGTTCCAGGACGCGTTTGTTCATGCCCGGTTCACACCTGGTATTAACACGTGTCCTGGGTGATTCGATTGCAAGTGGGCAGTGCTAATTTCAGGTGTGATCACTCCCAAAATTCAATGAGGACGCATCGAGATCCGATCGCTCAGAGCACATTCGGAAATAGTCTGGGCCTCATACGGCCACAATCTTATAGCAGTGTGAATGTGTCCCGGGTCGCATAGAAGGACCATTTACTGAACTGACGTCCTTGTCTGAGTGGAAATACGTACATTCCACAAGTACATGTATATGTATATACTCAGTTGCAAGTTTACTAGGTGCACACAGCAAAAACTAATGCACGTCTGCAATAAATCCTCGCAATGATTGTTATAATGTTTAGCTTATGTTGAACACTTTAATAATAGTAATGATTCAACTGTATGATCATTTTAGAGGATGTACTTTGTGGTGCTGTTAAAGTGTACTGAATTAAACGATGGGTTTCCTGCTATAGACCTTAGGCTTACCTTTACATAGGTGACGCAGGGTTATCGACTTTGGCCGGCATGAGATTTTCAATTCGAGACGAGTCTGCACACTCCTTTACATGCATGTAACAGTGTTAACACCTTGCAAATAGTTTGAAGAGCTTGCAAACTACCGCAACGCTTTTGATCTAGCTAATTTTAGATTTATAATAGAATAATACTGATTATCCATACGATTTCTTGCGTGGGCGTGAGAGTCTGAAGGTGTGAATGTCACGCCAACGCGTCAGAGTTGGCAACCCCGTGAAGGTCAAAAAAAAGCAGAAACGCAATGCGATACGTCCACTGCCTAACAGCACACTGCCGACTCCTGCTGGTAAAAATCAACAACGCGCGTGACCTCTGCACGTAAAAGTGACTTTCGTGCTTATTTAAATAATTGTGGGAAAGTGAGATCTGGTCAGGGAAGACGCACGTCAATGCCAGGTGTGGACAGGGTCTAATAAATAATGCCTGATTCAACCACCTCCTCAGTAGAAGTGATTCTTCTTTAACACCCTGTTGAATAGAATATATAACCATGGAAGCACATAACTGGTAGGCAAGTACGCATTTACTTTAAAAAGCGATACATGCCGCAATCGGCCATTGTAACAGCGCATGTATTTTATGTGCATTTGCACTGCTATGACAAGAAATGATGGTGCATTTTAACCTTTTATATGCCAATTCATACAGTATTTCAGTCACAGCATAAAGGTTAAAATGCAGGGTAATTTCTTGTCATAGCAGCGCAAATGCACATAAAGTGTGTAAACATGTGCACAGTTGCAACAATTGATTGTCACTTTTAATAGTGAATGCACACCTGTGTACCAGTTATGTGCATCCCTGTAAATAACATGATGGAAACAAAAAAAAAAATCCATCCATCCATTTTGTATACCCGCTTGTCCCATGCAGCATTGTGGGGGGGTCCAAGCTATGGCGCAAAGCAGGGAATAACCCAGGATGGGGAACCAATATCATCACAGACAATAATAAAGAAATATTAAATTGTATTTATTAGATGCTTTTGTCCAGAGCGACATGCAACTGGGAACGCCGGGTCTAGGTCCTGGAGTAACTGGGGTTTAAGGGTCTTGCTCAGGGACACGACAGTGACATCATTCTAAAGTGACCTTCCAATTACAGGTACAGTCTCCTAACCTTCACCGCCCCACACTTCCCAGATTATGACCTGATCTGGCTTCTCATAAAAAATGCACGAGGCAGTTTCAAGCAACAACTCTGTTCCAAAAGCCTGGCGTCTCACTTCTGCGCACACGTTCCGGTTAAGCGAAAGACCGCCGGCAGTGCGACTGGCCGTTGGTGCGAATCCTCACCAGTGGCAGACCCAGGCCCGCGCGGGCCCAGTTCACCGAGGAGAGGCGCTCCCTCAGCACGTCCGCCACCGGGCTGGCCAGGTTGGAGGGGGGGAACACAGGCCCGTGGCAGGAGGGACACTGGTACCCTGCCGGAGCCGTGTGTAGCGGCAGCCGGGTCGCCAGCTCGTTCAGGCAGGACCAGTGGAAAACTTCTGCGGGGGAAAATGGAGAGAAGACCTTCTATCATACTACAGCCCAGATACACAGAGTTACACTAAATACACATGTATGTTAGAAACAAGGCCAGGCAACACAGGAGCTATCAGTGACACCCTGATGCTGATGTCAAAGATCAGAATTGGGTCCAAACCAGGGATTTTTTACTTGATCAGTATCGACTACCAAAGCCCAATTTAAAGCCCTATCTATTCAGCTTTCTGCATCCACTTAATTTATGCGAGCTGCGCAGACTGTAAGGTTCTGTGACACGCTGCAGTAGGTCTGAGGCACATGGCTTTAAACTACAAGCTATCCAGATGTCGGCCATGTGGAAACTGTTGAAACTGGAAACCCAAAGTAGCCCGAGCTGCCTGCTATATCTGCAAGGCCATCGCTTGGAAAAGAGGCTGCAACTGAGCGTCGTTTTACACAACTAATTTTACTGGACATGAGCAGGAACAGCACAAGGAGGAATACTGCAATATCCAGAGGTTCACTCAGATAAAAGACTGCACTGTCTATGGTGTGCATATTGATATTATTCAAATATCAGATCGGTACTCAGAACCGGCAATATTGAATGGATCAGATCAGGGTACTAAAGAAGGTGTAACGCTGCTCCTGTCTACGGAAAGAGCACATTATCCCCCTGCAGCTCTTGTGGAGTTTAATTCTACCTGAGCCTTTAAGAGTTAGACAGAACTAATTAAACTAACATTTTCCTTCTGTATAACTGTTTCATTCCAAAGCCGCCTCATAAAATCATCCCAGAAATATACAGGACATTGTTCCTTACCATCATTCGATTACAACATTTTCATCATAACTAGAATACACTTATATAAGCACACTGAATCAATCTTATGAATAATAAGACGAGATGAGTAAGTAGTTTTTTTGTACAGCACCTTCCAGGAACAAAATGTCACAAAGTGTAATAAAATAAAGACAATCAAACATCAACAAAAGGCCTGTCTGTACGAAAAAATTTTTTAGACACAGTTTAAATCCTCCTTTCTGCCGGCTAATCACATGACCACAGGAAGGCCGTCCCACAGCTGTGGGGAAACAGTAAAAGCTATCAGCTCTGCTCTTAAACTTGGACCCAGGACAACAAGCAGAGAGGGTCCCGTTTGCTGAGTTTGGGGTCAAAAGTTAACCAGTTCCTCACTTATATCAGTGAAGAGCCTTAGAAGTAAATAAAAGAATCTTATAATCTCTGATGTTTTTTTCTGGGAGCTATCATAGAGAATCCAAAACAGGAGACATGCTTCCGGGTCCAGTCCTGTGTCTAACAATTTCTAAGTAGCTGAGCTGGTTATTTGTCAAATGATACTGATTCATATTTATCCCTCAGTGACGAGGAGGGTACTACCTTTCAGAGGTGAACTTATCTACCCACAGAGTGTCAGATCTGCTCATGGTGTCGCGTCAACGGACACAAAGTAATGCTGAAAAGTCACTTGCTTTTGCACATCATCATCTTTATGGAATCCAAAATATTTCCATACAGCGAAACGTAACCAATTCTTGTTCGATTTTCGCCTCCCCATTCGTTTTCGCTAAATATCACACAAACACACCACATTGTCTACAAGTGAAACTGACAGCAAGGACAAAAATGATTATGACGGGCTTGAAGAGTGCATGCAGAAATCACGCAAAAAAAGCAGCAGTAAAATATAAACTGATTGCAAAACAGGCTTGTTAAGTTAAAATGTCATTCTCTTAACCTAGCTGACTATTGGGGTCCGTGTTATGCAAAAATTGCATGAGTACAACATACAATGTTAATATTAATATGGTACATCGTGCATCGCTTCATTATTGAATGTGACTGACGGCTTGCTGTACATAGAGAGCCTGCGTGTCACTCACTAGCAACAAACTCTGTATCCAAAAACCCTTAAATCAGAGTTAATTACGTTATAACACACACACGTCCCTTGTAGATTAGTCACAGACAATGAGAACCCTGGGAGTATTCCTTTTGTATCGAGCAGCAAAGAACTTGCTTACCATAGCAAATCAGTCTGACGGTGTCCTGGGAGGCCAGGGGGGTGGAGCAGAGACGGCAGTTGGGGTTGTAGTCACTGTCCTGGAGCCACTGCAGGTAGGACTGGACGATGCACTGCGACAAAGTGAAAGGCAGCAAGGTTCAGGTGTGACTGGAAAATCGTAACCAACACTGTAAAACCGCCTAGAAATACATTCAAAATTTACATTTACTAAACAGCAAACTTGCCCAAGTAGTGCATTACTGACAATTTGTAGATTTTCATTTTTCAGTTTTATGCAATCGGTCATTTTATTTAGTTAATTCCAGTATTTTAAACAACACTCAGATCTATCCATTCACATGTGTATGTTACCCCTACAACAGGAAGAGCTCAGAAACATCTTTGTCTTTTAATCAATTCATAGAAAACGCAATCAGCTGCACCGGCATTGTTCATGTGCACGACTCGAAGGCAGGCTTGCAGTTATCCTGTGTGAATGACCACCAAGCTGCTTTAACACTAGTAATAACTTTTTTTTAACTGTATCCGCTTTGTTTACAAATTTAATTTAATTAGCACAATCAACGCCATAATCAGTTTAATTTAATTCCCTTTTTGTATGCATGAAACTGAAAATGCTTGTCAAGGCTGAGTATGCAAGTGCTTTAGATTCAATACAGTCTATACAAAAAAGAAAATGACAAATCCAGTCTTAATCAAGCTTAAAAACTGCCTAACCACATTGATTATTTGCCATATATTTTGTACTGTTTTCGATGGCAAATGTCTTACAGACAGGAGGGCACGTTTCACTCAGACAGCTGTATTGATAAAGTAAAGTTGACACTGACTGGTATGTAGCGAGTGACTCGTCAATGGTGAAACAACAATCTACTGACCCAGACCCGGTCACTCCCTGTGGCACAGACAGTCATTATCAGGACTGAGCCTGCCCTAGACTGTAATATCAGCCAGGTCAGGGGAGAGAGCTCTTTCTGGCAGACCTACCTCATGTTTTTAACATAAAAGCGGCTTTAGTTAAATCAGCAAGTGCAGCTGAGATTCAAACCAGCAGCTCACCTCTGCAGGTAAGTCAATTCAATTTTATTTGTATAGAGTATTTTCACAATGTTACATCGTCTCAAAGCGCTTTACATCATCCCTGCCTAAAGATCCCAGTGAGCAATCCACAGGGGACAGTGGCAAGGAAAAACTCCCTAGAAGGAAGAAACCTTGGGAGGAACCAGAATCGAAGGGGGAGCCCATCCTCCAGGGGCCGGCAGAGGAAGGCAAATGAATGACAGTTAAAAAAATAAAGATAAAAAAAACTGCTCAAACCCACTGACCTTACTGTGGTTGGTGACAAGGCAGTGTTCACACACATTGACTCGGTGTTCAAAGCAGAACAGATTAGTCACTTTCCTCTTGGGACATTTACACAGACCCATGGCCTGATCTATCAAAGAAACAACATAATCAATAAACATGGGGATCAGCCAGTACAAATGAAACATTTACTGATATATATATACATATTAAAGAAAACTTCTTATGAACATCAGTGACAAAGTTAAATTTAAAAAAACAGCGCACGAAACGGTTAATTAACGTAAAATAATAAAGTAAAAAATAAATTAAGTTCAAATTACAAAACAAACAGGTTTTGTCAATCTCAATAATCATTCAGAAGCAGCATGCCAAAAACAGTACGTAAAGAACAAACTGACTACATTTAAAAAGGTATTTTATTTGCAGTACATCAATTGAGGGTCCCTCTGTATCTACCTCAGGCTTGTTACTTTTTTCTAGGAAGCTACGTTTTTGTCTTCAAGTTGACCTACAGGTATATGCAGCTAGCTGACTAACAAAAATACGCCTGCTAAAACATTGAGGTTATTACTATCGTGACAAAATTTTACAACTAGCTGTAATATTCAGTAAGTTTGATTAACCTAGCTAGAGTAACTGTAGCGCTAACTACTTCGGAATCATGTGACACGAGTTATCAAGCTATCCTGGAAACAGCTTCGCGACACACATCACGTATAATTCACGTTTAAGGAATGTTAAGCATTTCACCTGTATTTCACAAATTGTCAAAGTACCTCTTCTGTCATACGCTGCAGGAACAGGGAGATTAAATGTATCTCTATTTCTGGTGACTACCGACTTCCTCTGACTCAGGTGCCACGTCTCTTCCGGCAGCGTCGCAGGCTGATGACGTCAGGTGCGCAGACTTTATCGGCCCCTACAGCTCTCCTAAACTATTGAATGTTATACAACCGAGTGTTTTTTAAAAAGCACCTAACGATGCACCGTGAAATTAAAAATAATGGATGTAGTATGGATTATCTTTTGTTGACGTAATTTAAAAAAATGGCTGAAACTATAAAACGATCATTTCCACCAAGCCAATCCGGAAGTACCGCCTCCGCCAGCGCGCAGGCGGGCAATTTAAAATAACAAAAAAAGCAGCTTTCACCGTTCCGCTGAAGACGGTGTCTTTTTGGGAGATAATATAACTTTTAATTTAAGTTGCTGGTGCGACTCGACCAAAATGAGTAATAGAAAAGCACGACCTATGTCGGCTGGACGAATGAAAGGGAATGAGAAAGATGTCCGTATGTATCTGCATCTTATTCAATGAGTAGATATCCGCCGATCGGCGACCGGGAGCGCTATTGATTTATGAAACTGGTGTGCAGTTAGTTATCTGAAGTTGACGTCGCCCGATCTTTTCGCCCAGCGAATGATGGCGGCGTGTTTAGTAACTTTCGCTCGTCGTTCAGGCGTCAGTTGATTTGACTGAATGTGTTTTAATCGCCGTGCCTGTTTTGCAGAGCTCATCAGCCCACAACCGAGGCGGTCGCCCAGGGATTCTGGGGCCGCGAAGAAAGAAGTGGTGAGGAAAATAAAAACCAGTCGCCGTTTACTAATTTGTATTATTCTTATATACATTATATATAACACGCACACACGTACTTATTTATATTCGTGTGTGTGTGTGAGAGAGAGTGAGAGAGAGAGACTGTACTCCCAGTACCCAATTTGTTTTAATTCACGTTCAAATACTTAAAATTTGTAAAAGGTGCGCATCGCGTTGTATATTAATCTGATTGGCCTTACGGGAGCTGTGTGTGAAAATGGGACTCTGACTCCATATTAACTGGGTGTGTGTTTCCTCTGTAAGGCACAGAGCCCCAGACCTCTGGTTAAGCGGTCCATCACCGTGAGGAAGATCGCACCGAGGAAGACGCAGGTCTGTGAGATACCACCCCGCCTCCTTTCTGTGACAGGGTTTTAGAAAATGACTTTTGTGTATGTTCAGCTCCTGTTGTAGAGGCGAGAAAATATCTATCATTTGTTTTGTTGGACTTGCAGACATTTACTTTCCTCTGCTGAACTTCTCTTTATCCAGGTCCCTGAAACGTCCACCTCTTCAGTAAGGAGGAGCCCTCGAGTAAGTCCTTACACTAAAATTCTGATGACAAGGACTTGACATGTGCTCTGCTGTTGGCTTGTACAGAGATGTTATGTTAAATTTGAAGAGCCTCATCCCTGGCCTGGGGAATAGAGCAAGTTTGATAGAATTAGATTAGATTAATTTTTATTGTCATTGCACAGGTATAAGACAATGCAATTTAGCATCCACGTGAAATATGCAATAGACAGTGGGTGCAAATAATGTGTTAAAGTGCAATAGAGAGTAAGGGACAATAATTTAGAATAGAAATGAGAATTTCCTATCTCATTTATTGTTGAAAATCCAATCCTGAACACAAGAGTGATTATCAAGGATGTTATCTCTTACCTTATTTGTTATCTGGTTCCATAGATTTCTGCAGAAGGGAACAAGGAGAATGATGGGTCCACAGCTGGAAAGTCAGAGACGAAAAGATCTCCCCCGGCCCCTAAGCCAGCTCCTGCTGCATCTCCTCTGCGCCCCACTGCCATGTCCCCTGTCCAGGCTGTGGCCCCTCCCAGCGCCCAGGAAAAGCAGGACCTCTGCAGTCCGGAGTGGTCCCAGAAAGTGCGGCGCTCCTACAGCCGCCTGAGTTACGGGGACCTCTCCCTCACTGGGTCTCCGTCTTCTCCTCTGCCCGACCGCAGAGAGACGTTCTTTGGCTTTGAGCACCTGCAGACCCCGCCGGTCGTGGCCCGGAAGTTGGAGCGATCAGGACTGAGGACAGAAGCATCCATCTGTGGGGGCTCCTTCACGCTGCTGGATGGGAGCACCTGTGTGGCGGACCCCCCCGAGCCAGACCTGAACATCCCCGGGGTCGTGGTGGTGAAAGAAAAACGAAAAAGGTTTAGGGCACCACAGATAAAAGTGAGTATGAAGAACCACATGGTCTTTCTGTCACTGTCTGGATTTACTCATCCATCCAACCATCGCAGAACTTCCCTTTTGGAGGACACATCAGATGTGTAACTTTTACTGTCCATTAGCTCATATTGTAACTGTGGTAGAACAGAAAGCAATTTTTCTGAAACATTTAATATTTTTTCTCAACAGTTAAAGCAATGATATGCACCCCTTCTGGGGCCTGTACTACGAAGCAGGGTTACTGGCATATCAGGGTAATTTATCGGATTTAAGGTAGTCTGGGCAAAATGTAAGTGAACAAATATTTAGTCTATATCAACTGTGGTACCGTAAATCTGACAAGTTACCCCAATAAGCCAGTAACCCCGCTTTGTAGTACGGGCTCCTGGTTTTAGACATGTTTTAGCTGTTTGTCTGTGAATTAAGTCTGTTCTTAAACTACTTTTACTTCCCTGTAAGCTGATATACTTATGTGTTTCAGCTTCATGAAATGGTTCTCCTGTTTCCTACAGTCTTTAGTCATTAGTAACACTCTTTCATCTCAATTTCAGATGTCAGAGCTGGACTCGTTAGCAGCAAAGATGAACGCAGAATTTGAAGAGGCAGAGTGCTTTGATTTGGTGGTGGAGTAAAGTTTGTCATATCGTGTGTTGGAGTTACATATTGCTGTCTGACAATGTGGCCAGTCACATGTTCATTTCTGCGATGATATCACCAGATGTCTCGTTTGGTAAAATAGTTATTGAATGAGTTGCATAGTGTGCCACAGTGGAACTGAAAGTATATGTCGCAAACAAGTAAAATAAGTGAAATGGAGAAGAAATAATTTTTCCTTTGTACCTATTTGTAAATAAGTTCTACAGAAACAGGATGTTTTATTTCACTTACCTTGCAACTGTTGAAGATCCAGTTTTGTTATAATGTATTTTTCTTTTACCAGTATTTTATTCTATTTGTAATTGCTAATTGGGTGTTTTCTGCTTAATTCTTTATGTATTAGTGAGTCCTCATGATAGTTAATGTCTACATGACCTGCTGTGCGTAGATTTGTCTGCCATTATTCAGTGTATATGTCTGCGTCTGAGCTCGTTTTTATGTTTGCTTTCTCTGTTTCCTGTCTGCTCAATAAAAGAGGAGCTGTAGGCACTTTGTGGAAAGGAGATGGGAATCCAGGTGCCTGCTCTTTTTCAGTATCTTCATGCACAGGAACCTGGAAAGTGATGTCTGTAGTATTGACACCTTACAACTCCAGCACTGAGACCTCTCACATATGCTCACATCAGCCATATTATCTGGCCGGATTATCTGGATTTTATTGATGTGCGCTGGATGCCTCATTTTTACATCGCCATTTTATTTATTTATCAGACACTTTTATCCAAAGCCATGTACAATTGAGAAGGTTGTCAGCCAATCCTTGAAGCGCTTGGGGGTTAAGGGCCTTGCTCGGGGTTCTAGCAGTGAAATCACCACGGCTAACCTTTGCTGTTAATCACAACTGTTCAACAGGGATCATCTCGGTGTTCCAGATTGTTGATGCTTTTTTTTTGTCTCCTCATGTTCTTTAGCGAATTTTCTTACATACTGCAGACTTTACAGAGCAAGTCAGGCTTCCCCTGAAAAAAAGACTCGTATTATGCCAATGTCAATCTTTGCTGCAATTCCATTCCTGTCCAGCAGAGTGTGCTGGCCAATGCTGTTTGTTTTCATTGAATGCATTGATTGAATGAAATCTATTTAAGCGATTTACATAAGCTGTTACTGAAAATTGAGAGATGGATATTTTTAAATGTAATTTTAAAAATCAATTTTTATATTTATCAATTTAATATAAATTTGTTTGTTTTAATAGCACAAAGCTAATTACAGTATAGATTTTTTTTCAGGGTGCTGAAGTGAACGTAAGTAGACTTTAACGTATTTAATGCTAGTATACAGCTGTCCAGTTTATGTTGAATTATAACAATGGCAGGTTTCGTTTCTCCCCTTACCTGCATGAGTCACTACCTGCTCAGCCACCCTTGTGGTGGTCACTCATGAGTCACTACCTGCTCACCCACCCTTGTGGGGGTCACTTATGAGTCACTACCTGCTCACCCACCCTTGTGGGGGTCACTCATGAGTCACTACCTGCTCAGCCACCCTTGTGGGGGTCACTCAGGAGTCACTACCTGCTCACCCACCCTTGTTGAGGTCACTTAATGGTGACACTTGAATGCTGGCAAGAGCATTCAAGAGTAGATTTTGAGTAAGATTAATTTAATTCTCAAACTCTTCCCTGTTTAAAAATACTATGACGGCTAGACATTGTCTTATAAAGATCCACACTGAGGGCATCACACTCCCTTTGGTTACAGACAGACTGCTGTGCTCTTTACAGTTTTGCTGCAGAATAAATTGGATCTGTTGTCCTGACCTAAAGAGATGTGGGAACACAGAAGATGAGTCAGGTACAGAGGCAGGAGGCAGACGACAGTCACGAAATCTTCCTGCAGATACCCCACCCTCAGCTCAGCCACAGAAGTCTGACCTGCCCTGCTGTGGAAGCTGGTTTCGGCAGCTTAAGGGGGGCAGCCAATGACCTGATGGGGGAGATGGACCCATTGACCAGAAGAGTCCAGGTTATCTCGAGAAGCCCAATTAGGGTCCACTGTGCAGAGATGCATGCAAACAGGAACAGGGTTGAGCCGGAATGGTTCTGGGTCCCACCATCTGGAGGGAATTGCACGGTTCACTTGAATGGAGAAAAGACCCAGTCTGACTGGAGAACATGTTACAGGAACGCAGCATTACTGGGAATAACCCAGAGCACAGCACTGCCATGGTGACCTACCCGCCTGCCCAGAGGACTTGGATGACTTCCTGTGACAGCTGCACCCCCCCAGAGTGGGCAGAATGGATGCCAGACCATATGGGGAGAGAACGCAGTTAGGATGCAGAACCTTATGGGGAGATAATGCAGTTAGGATGCAGAACCTTATGGGGAGAGAACGCAGATAGTGTGCAGAACCTTATGGGGAGAGAACGCAGATAGTGTGCAGAACCTTATGGGGAGAGAACGCAGATAGGGTGCAGAACCTCATGGGGAGAGAACGCAGATAGGATGTAGAACCTCATGGGGAGAGAACGCAGATAGGATGCAGAACCTCATGGGGAGAGAACGCAGATAGGGTGCAGAACCTTATGGGCAGAGAACGCAGATAGGGTGCAGAACCTTATGGGGAGAGAACGCAGATAGGGTGCAGAACCTTATGGCGAGAGAACGCAGATAGGGTGCAGAACCTTATGGGGAGAGAACGCAGTTAGGATGCAGAACCTTATGGGGAGAGAACGCAGATAGGGTGCAGAACCTTATGGGGAGAGAAGGCAGATAGGATGCAGAACCTTATGGGGAGAGAACGCAGATAGGATGCAGACCCTTGAGGGGGATAAAGACCACACTTATCTACTCTCCAGTATGGAAGAGGTCACCATATCGAACATTTCTGTGCTTTCATGTTTTAATCCATGTATTAAAAAATCAATCACCTTTCCAATCGGGTTTTTCTTTTCAGGCTCCAGTTATGCTTGACTTTCTGTAAATCTGACGCCCCGGCTCCGATGGTTAAGAGCCAGATGGCACATTCCCCCGATGCTCTCAGCTAAATTTATACCCAGCCCTGAATAGATCAGCATCACCTCTCTCACTGCCAGCTCCCTCTGTGTGTTTTAGGAAGCACTTCTGACTGCCACTTTGGTGAACAGAAACATAGCATATGACATAGTATAAGTGCTGCAATCAGCCTATGGAGCCATCGGCTATAAAGGCCATACTGTAACAGAACACCCCAGAGCCTGAAAGGTCACATCGTTCGAGGGCCTCCATGACCTGTCTGACTGCTCCAGTGACTGTGTGAGGTTGCACAATGGTGGAATGCACTAGCCACGCACATCCTGTCATCAGAATCGCTCTCAAACTTAAAGAGAGGTCACAAGAGCCATCCGTTGTGGGGCCGACTCAGCTCGCCAGCCACTACAGCCACAGTCCTGCCTCTTATGGATCCTGAATGCTCTTAGTTTTCCTGTTTGTCTTTTATTCCAATGGCTCTCTTCTGAGGTCTCTGCCCTGTTTGTACATATCTTATATACATTTGTATAGCTCTCACTCCGATGCTTGTTCATGGGCATTCATTGGAAGCTCAGTTTAGCTGCACTTAAGCCTTTATAGTTACACGTACCCTAGTGGGAAATCGAGCTGGTAGCTGGTTATTGTTGGTCCAAGATGGACTAAGATAGTCTTAGATGGACTAAGATGGACTAAGATAGTCTTAGATGGACTAAGATAGTCTTAGATGGTCTAAGATGGACTAAGATAGTCTTAGATGGACTAAGATAGTCTTAGATGGACTTAGATGGACTAAGATAGTCTTAGATGGACTAAGATAGTCTTAGATGGTCTTACATGGTCATGTCCCAGCTTGCTGATCTTTGATGTTTTAGTTGGGAGGGTCACCAGCTGGTCAAGCTGGTGCAGCCAGCCTATCATGCTGGTCACGCTGGTATGATCAGCTAAACCAACAAACTATCAAGTGAAATCATACCTCAAGTTGGTCAGCTTTCATAAATTGGTCACCCAGCTTCAGTTCTTCATGCTGGTTTCCCCAGCGGGGTGTGTTGTACTGTATTGTGTTTTTCATATTGTTGATGTCACACATTTATCTTTGTCTTTTTGTGTTGCACCATAGGGAGCCCAATGGAAACAGTATCTCATCACACAGTGTACTTGTACATGGACGTGTTGACAATAAAGAACTCCTTGCTGTTCTCGTTCTATTTGATTGTGCTAAATTGTGCTGTGTTTTTGATAGACAGAGATCCGAGGGTCAGTTTTCGTCACATTTAGCATCATGCACCATCAATGGCAGATGTTTGTGCAGTTTTGTGGTTGATGCTTCCTGATGGCCTGTTGGGTGAGTTAAGAAAAGAAGAGAATAATCTTATTTGTATGCAAGCCTTCTGCCGTCTGTGCAAATAGTGTGACATCCTGATTGGTCTGGTTACACAAGGTTCTACAGGTCTGATATTCTACAGGCTGTGTAGAATTTTACTGGCTGCCAGAGGTGGAAAGGTCTGGCCCAGAAAGTACAAATGCAGACCAAGGTTTTATTTCCACCAACCAGCTGAGTATAAAGAGTCACAGTCACAGAGGACTCAGCTGAATGGTGGAAACAAAACCTTGGTCTGGATTTGTACTCCCTGGACATATCCACCACGGCTTGTTACACTAAGTCTGTAATGAGGTCAGTAATGAAACTATTATGGCTACAGGAAGGGGGTGTAGGCTTCAAGTGCTGCTTATATCTCACTCTAGATCAGCTTCTATCCTCCCTATGAAATTATGTTTTGTTATTAACATTATTTAATCAGAGGATACACTAACAGAAGAACCAGAAGGAGGGCTATCCTTAGCGATGTTTAACAAATGTGATCTGTGTTTTCATTATAATTACTATTTTCAGTTTCAAATAGTATCCTTTGATCTGTTGAGTTAGATGACATAGCACATTTGACTTGTATTAATTTTGTTGAAAAGGCAAGTTAAATGTATTTTGTCTCCTTTGTCTGTTATGTAATTAGAATTCAGTGATGTTCTTAGTATGACTTCACGCATTGTTTTTATTTAATTCGGTCATTTGTTGCAAAGTAAAACGACCTTTCAACAGGTGTCAACCTGTCAACCTGAACCCCCAGCCCCCCAAAACACACATGGTACTCCCACATTAAAACGTGATAACAATGGATATTTATCACGTTATGGGGACATTGTGTCCCCATAAGGATAGGTATACCCGCTCGTACACACACACACACACACAGTTGAATGGACATCACATAAAAGAAGGTGTTTATATTTTATGTTTCTCATTAATGAAGGGCTTCTTCCTTGCTTTATGGGACTTCAGTCCTGCTCCTAGGAGCCTGATATGAACTGTCCTAGCACCTGCACTTAATGTTCCCCGTTCCTTTTGAAGGTCACTTGATGTCATCCTCTGATTCATGAGAAACTGTCAGATAAGTTAACAATCATCAAAGTTTCTGGTCCTTCCCAGTGTCTCCTGCTTCACTTTGTTCTTGTGCACTGCTGTCAAATTTTGAGCCTGTTAGCAACCTGCTGCTCAGTCTAGCTTCTGCCAGCAGAACTAGGATCAAACCCAACTCATATCATATTATATCATATTATAAACAAATGATCAACCAGTACTTTTAAGTAAAATATTTATTTCAAGTAGCAATTAATTAAAACCTAAATTATAGTTCTAAAACAGCTAAGTTAAAAAGTTAATTGCCAAGCAGTCTCACTATGTGCTTTTTAGTTATACCTTTTTAGTTATACCTTTGCAATAACATAAATCACCAAATATCTGTGAATAGAATACATTTGGGGGCCAATAAAGTTGCCATTAATAGAAAAATGGCAAGAACAGAACTGAATGATGAGTCAAAAAAAACAAGGACACTTAATAAAAAGATAATATCAGTGCAGAAGACATCTGAGTGTACGTTGAACATTGCTTGTCAATGTACTTTTGCTATGAAACCAATAAATGTGCAATATTCTCACAGAATTAAGTAGGAGGCCCAAGCATTTCTGTGGGCATTGTGTGTTTTAGTCTCTATGTAAAGACGTTCATAAACAGTCCAGCAGAACCTGTGGCAGGTTCCAAGCAGCAGAAAATTTGAAGGTAATAACGATATATTTTTCCTAAATATATACTGTATTCCCTTTACCGCCTATGCATTTAGCAGCGATGTGATGGTATTTTTCTGTGGGATCTATCTAACAAGCTGATAATTAGGGGCATTAAGTAAGCTAACCCCCCCACCCCTTCCTGTCACCTTCGATTGAAGCATCTGGTCTGACAGCATCCCCTCTACGGAGGGAGACTGCTCAGCTTTGCTAAGCCGACACTGGCCTGCTTTCCCATTGGAAGGTGTTGTTTAATAGGATCACAGGGGGATTAGTGCTCAGATGGGCCCGTTGCCTGCAGCTGGGATATGTCCAGTGTGTGTTTGTTCCATCATGGGCATGAAGGTTTAAGGGTGCTGCGTGCGGGACTGCGGGGGTCCAGCCAATCGCATGCTGGCTCTTATCCATTTTTGGGGGGCAATAACAGCACTGCTGTGACTCAGAACTAATCCTAAGTTTTAAGTAAATCATAGGAGTTTGGGATTTGATTTTGTCTGTTTATTTCCTGATCCTTCCACTGCATAAAGCAGGACCCAGCTCAGAATAGCCCTGGAAGTATTCAAGTAAGAGATTCCAGAAGAAAAGAATTTTTCCCACTTCTGGATTATCGTTCCTTTTTGGTGCTTCATTGTCCAGCTTCATTGTCTTGGTTGATCTTCCACCATCTCCTGCGAAGAACCATACCAACAGATCCAAGCTCCATTTGTGTATATGCTGACATCAGTGTCAGCCTCGTTGTAGCCAACCAGCTCTGCCCCACCTGAGATCCGCAGCAGAACCTTCCGCTCCCATCTGCACCTTTCCCCAGGACCCATCTCAGCACCTCCGGTTTTTTTTACCTCTTTAACCCAACTCTTCACACCCAACTCCACCCCACACACCTGGCTTCCTCCCAAGTCAACTTCCTCCTATTGGCTATTCCTCCCAGACGACTATTATTCCTCCCTGCCCTGTTGGTCACCATGGTGCTGCTAAAGATGAAGTTCCCCTTCCAGAAGCGAGTGCGCTTGGCCCAGGGTCTGTGGCTGCTCTCCTGGATGGCTGTCATCTCCGGGGCCCTCACCTTCTCCATGGGTCTGTTCCTCAAGGCAGAACTTCACAGACAGGCAGAGGTAAGGTCAGATGCCATCATTGCCTGTCATCCATAAATGACGAGTCTGTCCAAGACTGAATGCACTGCTTGTCAACCAATTTGCATAATTTATGGCAATTGCCGACTTTATTTGTCAAGAATGGCTGTCAGCTGACGTTTTAGGGTGATCCTGCTCTTATACCCTCAAGCAAGTCTAAACTGCATTAATAATAATAAATTCCTAAGACTGTGCAAGCATACATAAGTGTCTAATATTAAATTATTTGTACTACATGGTAAATGCATTAAGCATATTATGACATGATAAATGTATTTTGTACTGCATATATATTTACACCTGTATATATGTCATTTTTAGCCCAGATGTCTTCCACATATACCAGCCAATACATTACATGATTGAACACATTCCAAATGTGAGCTAAAAAGTCTCTGGTAACACACTGCTTGAACTAGGCTTATTAGCTAATTAGTACAACGATCATAAATCTGTCACAACAGGATGCCAACAGGTCGTAACTGTTTATGACAGCTGTTATAATATCTGCAGCAGCCAACATAATTTATTATGAAACCCAGGACTTGGTGAGATGGTGAGATCATGCCTGCATTTTTTGGTAACGTGTGTGTGCTCAGGTACAGGTCATGAAGGGACGTCCGCTTTAAAACGTCCCCGATGAGTATCTGGGTGCGGGGGACCTTTCAGCGTCATTATCTTTTATTGATCATTGGATCTCTGCTGAAAAGATTCTGTAACATGCAGCACTGCAGAGGCACTTTAAATAGTCTTGCAGCGGGACTGCAGTTGCCCTTAAGGAGGCCAGGCTTAGGTGAGCCTGACAGTGAATGTAGGCCTTCTGCTTCAGGCCTTCTGCTTGCCATACAGCAAATCAATGCAGTGGGCTTGTTTTTAGTGTGAACCAGCAGCATTAGATTACATTAGGTAACTTTAATGTCCCCGTGGGGCAATTTGGTTTGCAGGCAGCAATCAACACAACCAACACATTTGTAGTAAGATACATAAAAGATTTTATATATATAAAAAATAAAAAACAATACATGACATCTTACTACAATTACAATTAAATATGAAACACGAAAAATGGATTAGTCCTGTGGAAATGAATATAGAACCCTGGCCAAGACCTTCAATTTGACGGAACAAATGATCTCAGGGAGAAAATTAAATGAGCTTCAGAAGTGACCAAATTCATTAATGACCCATCATGATGTTCACAAGAATGATGAGGATGATGTTCATAGGTAATGGACAACACCCAGATCCACGCAGTGCCCAACACCCTGATTATGATTGGTCTGGCATCGCTGGGTATCAACTTCTTTGCTGGGCGGATCTGCCAGGACTCCCTGGATGCAAGTCGCTTCCCGCGCTGGAAGACCTTCATGTTACCCTACTTCATCCTCTCCCTCTTCTTCACAATCCTGATGCTGGTGGCGATCATCATGAGCTACGCGATGAAGGGCAACCTCGAAGAGTCGCTGAAAATAGGCCTGAAGAACGGCATCCGATTCTACAAGGACACGGACACACCGGGCAGATGCTTCCAGAAGGAGACCATCGATCGGCTGCAGATGGAGTTCCACTGCTGTGGGAACAACAACTACAAGGACTGGTTTGAAGTGCAGTGGATCAGCAACCGTTACCTGGATTTCACCTCCAAGGAAGTGAAGGAGTGAGTGAAGCAGAACAACATAGAGCTTGCAGTAGATATGAAGGTGCATGTGGAGGAGCGGTATGATTAACTGGGGGCTCTGATAGCTTGTTATGAAGAAATCTGTTCAAGGGCTACAGCAGTGTTTCCCAATCTAGTCCTTATGGATAGTCTACGTGTTTGTGGGAGCTGGGAGGGAGCAAAAATATGGACTGTCTGGTAGGGAGCTGGGAGGGAGCAAAAATGTGGACTGTCTGGTAGGGAGCTGGGAGGGAGCAAAAATGT
>JABFEB020000002.1:8980097-9001762 GCA_019775895.2 Stomatorhinus ivindoensis | reverse complement strand
CCCCCCCCCCCCCCCCCCCCCCCCCCCCCCCCCCCCCCCCCCCCCCCCCCCCCCCCCCCCCCCCCCCCCCCAGGATCTCTGCTCATGTCATGCTGGGGACCGGAGTGCTGAACATCTCACTAAACTGATTAGTCCCCTAATTTAACTAGTCAAGTTAAAAAATATGGTTAGTTCTTTTAGAGTGAGGCGGGAAACCTGCATGCACTGCAACCCCCCCCCACAAGGCTGTGACTCTGGGATCCCAGTAGTGAGGCTGAATGGTGCAGAAGGGGCCACTGAACCAGACTGAGCTCCACATTGATTCAGAGAAGGATTGAAGCTCACGCCACATCTGCTGATTGCTCATATGTCCTTTACATGGATTGGAAAATCAACCAGAAATTGCTGTCCTTCACGGACATGGGGCTAAATACTCTATTGCACTCCCAAATTATTTTGTATGAAATGTATTATTAAAAACTCTTAAGGCAGTACTTGCAGCATGACCCTCACGGCTGCTCATAGCTCCTTACTGCTCCACATTACTCCTCACAGCTTCTCAATGCTCCTCACAGCTCCTCATTGCTCCTCACAGCTGCTCACTGCTCCACATTGCTCCTCACAGCTTCTCAATGCTCCTCACAGCTTCTCAATGTTCCTCACAGCTCCTCATTACTCCTCACAGCTTCTCAATGCTCCTCACAGCTTCTCAATGGTCCTCACAGCTCCACATTGCTCCTCATAGCTCCTGAGAGTCTGTGTTTAAATGGAGAATGGTGGTAGAGCGTCCTGGCTGTCTACCAAGGAAAGGGAATCCGCAGTACAAAACCCCAGGAGAAAAGGAATCTGATTGGCCACATTTTCTCTGTGACCAAGGCAATGTAACATTTAGCTTACATCTTTGGTCCCTAGCGTAGAAAACTGTGTTATATAGTAAAATGTAATATTAGTAAAAACATGATTGGACAGATACAAATATTTAAACTGTGGAATGTAATGTAAATTCTTGTCCGTATTGTATGTTGTACGTTGACTGTAGTGTGTGAATCGCTGTTTGTAAACAGCAAGAGCACAACCATCACAGTGGAGATTATTAAAGTTTGTATCTGCTTCTTCGAGTTGAGTGACACTACATGCCCCGTTTACTTTCTTGCTAATGGAGCTGAATGTCTTTTTTGAAGAATTGCGTATGCTGTTTTAGAGAGGTGACAAGCTGCATGTTTTGAATTCTGCAGGGGTTTCCCCAATACAGTTCTCATTACGCCCCTAGAGGACACCTGTCTGACACGAACAACGTTCTGCCAGAGTAATCACAGGCCATACACAGTGGAATAATAAGGAAGCCATTTACAACCAGAAACCTGTCACTTTGCTACCTCTCCTTTCCACAGCATCAGCTGATTCCTCAGGCAATTTATTTTCTGTCTTCCTCCATGCTCACACTCATTTGCTACTCATTCTTTCTCCTGTCATTCTCCATCTATCCTTTCCTATCTTTTCCCTTGTGTCTTTTTTTTCCTCTCTCTGATTCGCTCATGTTGTTCCCTCCAGCACCCGTGACTCTCTCAGTATCTTCGTAATGTCATTGGCAGACAGGAATAGGATTATGCAGACTGATGGCTGATGTCAGTAACCCAGAGAAAGCTCAGTGTCTGTGTTCTCTGCTCGGACAGCTCGTAAACTGCTAATCCCTCTAAATAATGCCTTAACTGCTGTCGAAGCAGAAACGTATACCTTGGGGTGACCAGCTGTGAATTTTTGTTATGTTTATGTTATGTTTGTTATGATTTATCTGACCAACAAATGTAAAGCTGTATTTGTGTGTTTTGTGCTTTTGGACGCCGTTTTAGATACCCACTTTTAGACGCCGTTTTAGATACCCACTTTTAGACACTGTTTTAGATACCCACTTTTAGATGCCTCATTTCTCACATCAGCGCTTAACTGGCTTCTGATTTAGAAGACCATTTTTGAATTGGTGTGCTTACAATTTTAACTATTTCATTGCAAATTTTACATTCTATAATTTGCGATTTGTTAGATAGGAGCCAGATTTCACTCGCTGTGGTGAAATATATAACTATAAATAATTTATTTCAAGGTAGTTCAGAAGAATTTTGAAGTAACAGCTTTAATGTAGCAGTTTTTGGTTTATGTGTGGTGTGCACTGACTGGAATTTTGATTGATTAATCATTCATTCTTAGCAGATGCTCAGAGAATACAGAATACACAACACAGAAAGTTTTTTTAAAATAAAATATACTTTAGTTATGCATGCAGAACACTGAGAAAACTAGCCTCCGATACCATGAATTCATCACTAACTTACAATAAGATGAAGTTAGAATCTGTTGCTTCATGAACATTATAACAGCATTAGTCTGTCTCACAGTATGTGAGCCTGAGTACCTGGATTACCAACGGCTCTTTACACTCTCCGCTCCTTGTTACTGATCCCCCAGTGCATAGGCCTCACACACAGCCAGCTCTCCACTGGACAATGTCTCCTACTGCACTGCGCATATCGCACTGCGCATATCAACCTGCACCTGCAGCCCAAGCTTGTGTCCCCCCCACAAAAAAACACTAGGGGGCGATATCATGTAATGAGAACTCTGTGATGGCTAAAATAATTTAAAAACACGATCTTTGTCCATATATTTTAGAAATTCTGCTGTTTAATGCTAAATAACTTGCAGATATGTTTCTGCTTCCATCGTTTCTCTCATCACTCCACCTTCCATCGTGAAAACAGCCACAACTGGAAATTTGTAAGAACATTGAAGCGACGTCTAAATCTGATTGAAGCAGTGAGCAAAGGGGCAGGCCATGCACAGAAACCAGGAGGTTGCTGAACCATTGTTATGACGTTTGTGCGTGGAAGTAGACGTACAGCAAAAGCTATAGCTGACAAAAATGGCGCGTCTACAGCTAGATGCCCGGATTATAGAGGAAAGGCTTTCATCACATGGACTGGCGATAATCCCAGGGTGATCCAGTGTTTCCTATTTACAAGGTCACAGATAATTCAGGATAACAAACACAAAATGTATTTTTAAATAGAGTGTTTATATAGTGAATATTTTCTTTAAAAGAATCTACCAGCACACAAAAGGTTTTAATTGTGTCAGTCAAAGACTGAAAACCCAAACATTTTGCTGCTGTGTCTCGATTTTGCCGACTTCACATCATGTATTCTGTGTGACCATGTTAGCCTAGACAAACCCACGAGTGTGAATTTCTGGACTGGTTTATGGTAAACAGCAGCACTCTACTTTGCTGGAGGTACCAAATTTCTGCTTTGGGTATGAACAACTGCTATGGCAGGTTTATAAAATCTGCAAGACACGTCTGTGAGATTTGTACAAACCCGTCTTTCCTCGTTTTCCAACCATAACGACCTGCAGGATTTAAACATACCAAGCCGCAAAAAGACAACACAGTCCAAACTCTCAAACACCACACTACAGAATGTCTCGTAGCCAATTGGTAAACGGTGAAGCAGGCAAACTGGGCAAACTGGCCCCTGCCTAAAATGTGACCGTCAAGCCCTAAGTTCCTGTGGATCACCAAGGTGCTCTGCTTGAGCATCTCCACGGCCCTCTGGGCATCCAGGCTGTGACACGGGGTACAGAACAGCTGGTTCAGTGACTGTTTCTGGTGACTTTGGTAGTGCAGAAGCAAAAATAAAAATTCTATTTATATAGTGCTTTTCAAAGACTAAAAGACGCTTACATAGAAAGGGGCAAAGTAAACAGATACGACAAAATATTTTATTGATAGGGATTGTTATAGACTTTATTAAACAAAACGCTTTTCAGATTGGTTTTGAAACTGGAGAGTACGTTCGACTAAGGGAGTGAGTTCCAAAGTTGAGGAGTTAAACAGGAAATGGCAATGTCATCAAAGTGCAAGGACGTCGATCTTTGTCCAGGCCTTTTCCAAGCGTGCTCTGGGGAAATTCACCGGCATCCATCCATCCATCCATCTATCTATCTATCATACGCCTTATATGCCCAGAACCTCTTGCTTTGTTAATAGTTCTGTTTAACCTATTTCCAACTGTAATCAACCTCCCCATTCCCTCTATATCAGGCGTGGGCAATCTTATCCAGAAAGGGTCTCAGTGTTTGTGGGTTGTCGGTCTGCAACTCCTTAATTAGTTAACTAATTAGAGGACTGATTGACTGAGGAGTCCTCACACCTGGGTTTGAACAGCTGACCTAAAAGTTATCCCAAAAACCTGCATACTCACCGGTCCTTTGCGGATAAAATTGGCCACCGCTGATCTACATCAATCAAGCTCTAGCATTCCAGCCATCAAAGAATGGTTCACTGAAAATATCTCAAGTATTATCTAGAGGAGCCAATGACAGAGGAGGTGCTAAACTGATTGCAGAAGGTACCTAGTGACACGTCGACCCAACTCAATGCTCCAAGAAACTCATATCCAGGTACCATTAGTCCTTTTCCAACTGAAAAGAGGATCGATCCTATAACCCACTGTCTCAAATTGCCCATGTATCTGAGAATCCACCCCAGCTTCCATACCTCCTTGCTAAACCTGGTCCCCATGGTTCACCTGCAGTTTGCTAATCAGCCACTAGAGCTCAGTCTTGCTTGGTTCTCTGTTCAGTATCCTGCGTTAATCTTGTGTCAACTAAGGGTTGTCGTTTGCCTTCTTGATGATTTTGTGTCGAGACTCTGCTTGCTTTCCAAGTTCCTGTTTGTTTTTCTTTTTACATGTCAGTTCTGAATCCAGCTGATGAGCCTTTTCCTGTCAGGGGCCCAGTTCCTGTCAGAAATAAGCCCCCTTGTCCTAACAATGCTGCTAACGGGACTTTCTCCCGTCCGAGGTGCACCTTCCTTCACGTCCAGGACTTCCTGAGAGTAGCACCCTTCAGATGCCTACGAACAGGATACACACAAATTTGGATTTTAAAATGTACATTTTAAAACTAAACAAGGAAATTGGAGTATTTCGGCACTAAAACTATTACCAAAACATATTGCTTTAAATTATCCATCTTGCGATATTTAGAAGAATTCTTAATCGTATTAAAAACAGCTAATCTACCCATTTAAGTCAAACGCCAAACATGTCTCGACAGCCCACTTTTTTAGGTTTCGCAGTTTCCAGTTTGCGCAAAAAACACACTCCCAGTTTGCAAAGTGACTAAAGCATGTAAAGATTTACGCCTACAGAGCATCAAACTGCCAGGCAATCGGCTTGAATTTTTCACCTAGGAAAGTATGACGTGACTGACTTAGGGGAGCCTTGTAGTTGTTTTGGGGGGGGGTTTTCGGGAGCATCCTACACGTTTTATTTAATTACCAGGAGGCATAGAACGAGAGACCTTGACGATGAATAAAATGTTGATATAACTATGCCCATAATATATCGTATAGCGTATTTTTTCCTTAGTTGTGGTAAAGTTTATGTTTAAGTTTACCCACGGCGATGCGTCACCCAGCAGGTTGTGCGTGGAAACAAGCGCGCTAAGGGCTGCTGTATAGTTATTATCAGAAGCGAAGCAGTTGCGAAATTCCGGTGCGGTTTAGCGGAGTAACAATGCAGTGAACAGGCAGGGCAGGGTACAGCGTGCGTCTGTGCCGGTAGCTGGGCAGGACCATCAGAATCCACCTGTTTAATTTTTTAAAGGCTAATTCGTTATTTAAATGTAATTATGATAAAGTAGCGCCACATGAAGAATAAGACATGGAATGCCCAACAAAGATGGACGATATTTTTGCTGACATGTTAGAGGAGTTCATGGGGAGCGCACTCGTGACCTGGGTAAGTGAGCGACATCCCGAAGTTATGTAGAAAATATGACCGAAAATTATAATATGTCGGGAAAAAAACGACCAATTGGATAATGGCCGTTTTTAAATGATTGGCGGGTATGTGGCTGTTTAAACGACGACATTTGTATGTTATTCTTCCTGTTAGGTGATTAAACAAAAAGTTATCGTCTTCTCCGTATTATATAAAGTTGCACACAGAAGTATAAAATAGAGTAAACAGAAAATTAAACAGTTATAACATAAACAACTTCTCCTTTTTCTGCTGTGTGTCACCTCTGTGAGTATTTCCTTCTTTTAGGTATTATAGTCCTCACCATTTAGAGTTTTTCTTTTTGGTCTCCGTCCCCATTTTATCCGGCTCATTTTCCCTGTTACACTGTCATTCTATGAAGGACTCGCTATTTTTTCATCTCTACTACCCAAACTTCATATATACAATGTAAACTCTGTTTGGATATTAATCAATATAGTTTAAATTTAAGGCAAGTGTTATAATCAACTTTTTATTGTTCTGGAAGTCATAAGAGAGTCAGTATCGCATTTTTTCATGCCATTAATCACTAGTAGCCAATTTTTGTGTAATTTTAGGATTTATGCCAGTAAAGTACATTTTCTGTGCTGATGCCGTTATCTGTCATTTGAATCATGCACCGTTAAATGGCGTTTTCTTTCGTCCTGCCCTCCCAGGTCCTTACATTTGACGGTGTGATTGATGGAGAGGGGCCTATTTCTGCGCAGTACCTTGAAGTGAACTCCAGTTCCCAGAATTCCCAGAAGCAGTACCTGGAGCTCACCAATGGAATCTTCCTCAACGAGGTTATGAGGGTCATGTGAGTCGTGCTTTGTTGTATCAGTGCCTCAGGAAAAAGTATATTGCCTTCTTTGTAGTGTATAATATTTTGCACAAGTGAGCTTCAGGCTGGGATGGGGTGGCTGAAACTGAGATTAAGGGTGTGCTGTCTTAATAGACAAGTTATTGTTTCATAATTGCCTCACTATTCTGTTACTGTGCTGTGAGTACGGCTTGATGACCGACATTCTGACCTCTGTCCATACTTTGCCATTTCAGTGACCCAAATCCGAAGGTGGAACGAATATATTGGGAAGAGAGCAACGATGAGGTTCTAAGGGTCCAAAACTTCTCTGTTCTGAACCGACACCTGCGGTCCTACTATCAGGTGAGAGACTACAATTTGGAGTAATGATGAAGTTTACATACCTATGTTTTACCCGGATTTACTCTAGTAGGAAATAGTGAATACAGTTGTTGATTATACAGTCAGAGATTTATGTAGACATTATGCACTAATATCCATCCATCTTCCAACTTTGTATACACTGCATGGATGCGGGGAATAGACTAATTGGAAATAAAAAATATGCATTCTGAAATATGGCTCAGACCTACAGTAATGCACTGAGACCATATACTCATGACGACTACACACGTTTTGTAATATGTGCAGTATGTTATACTGTTGACAAATGTCAGTAGTGACAGTAAAATCACATAGACGCCCCTGTACTTGGCAGACATCTTTAAAAGGATGAGGCAAAATTATGTGAAGTAATTTCTGTGTGAAGTATCCAGTGAGCGTACAGTGCAGTTGTGCATGGTGCACTTTAGTGAGCATGCACAGTTTTGTGTGTGAATTTCCCTCTGGGATCAACGACGTTCATCTATTCTAGTCTAATACACCTTTTTATAAAGGACTTCCTTGTCATTTTTTCAAACCATAAACTACCTTTGGAATTTTATGGAATGAATAAGGGGTTTGTTGTTTGTCTTTGTGAATAAGCTTTTCCACTATCGGGCTAGTTGGTAGCAAACTTCTCTTAATGGTTTCACTTCTCGCTTTGAGCTTCCTGGTCACTGCTGGCCAGAATAGGTTCACAGTTTCTTTCTTTTGATTCAAACATGTAGATGTCACAAGTTGGTTTGCTTAATATTCATATCTGAAACTGAAGTTTGAAGTGTTATGGATGGTTGAAATGAATTATGTCTCTCCTGAATGGTTTGATAAATGTGAATGGTGTTTGCTTTTTTTCTTAGTATTAATTTTAGACAGTCACTTGTTTTGTAGAAAACACATAAATGTTTTTGTTGCAATCGTACAGAGAGGAAAAGGAAATGGTTTTATTTTTACCTACTGTATTATATTATATTAAATGAAATTCCAGTTCCAGCTTAACTATGAGTCAACCCTTTTTTTATCTTTTTGTGGGTTGGCAGTTTCCACAGTAACACATTCACAACCTTAAACGTCACTTCCTGTGACTTACCTAAACTTCCCTTTCTGAGAAGACATTCTGCATCTGCCCTCCACTCCCTCTCTGCCAAACCACTGTTTTTTTCACTAAATCTGTTAAGCCCGGGGGGCACTTTAAATGTCACGTAATTCATAATTTCAGTTTAAATCTGTTTGGAAATAAACATGTGGACTTTTTATTAAAAATAATTATTCGGTTCTTGTGTTCTTAGTGGATGAAAAATAAAGTATGTTAATGGTGTGATGTGCAGAGTTGTAACTACCAATACTAGAATGCCATCACTAGTGTGAATGTATGGGTATAGCTATACTTAACTTAAGGGACCTACTTTACTAGACATGTCTCTCTTGCACTTGGACGAAAGAAAGAACATACTGTATAAATACGGGCATCTACACAATGGCATACCAAACCTCTGTTTACATGTCCATTTGTTTCCTGTCTTCTTGCTCCTGTCAGGAGAACCTGCAGCAGTTAATTTTGGTGCCCCTCCCGAATGTTGCTGTATTGGGAAGAGACCCCCTTACAGGTCGGTACCGATTTTCTGCACCTTTGGGTCATCGTGGATTTCAGCTTGGTTCTGTAGCTTTTGGTCCACCGTTGGTCCACAAATTGCTGGCTAGCATAAATCGCTGCACCACAGACTACTGCCATCTACTGTTGACCAGCGTGGTCCATGGCATCCTCTTTCGGTCACACCGATATTGTTCTTTGGTGGTCTCAGTCTTTGAACGTCTGTGCTGGTTCTGAAGTGGCCCTTGCGTCTGGTTTTCAACACATTTCCTGGGCTGTAGGCTGCGTATAATTAGCTAGATTGTGTACTATGGATGTTCCACCAAAATGATGCTTTAGCATTAGCATGTGTGTGGTTCTGTGCCATCAGACGCAGCTCTGGAGGAGCTCAGGAACTTGCTGCTGCTGTTGCTGGGCTGTGCCGTGCAGGTGAGCTTGTATTTCACACACACACACACACACATACACACACACTCGACTGCAGAGCTCAGCAGGACAGCTAAACGACACGCCGCACGGTTCTGTTTCTCAAGATGGGCACTTTTGACATGTTTGAAATAGAAGTGATCCGATGCTTTACTTGCCATCAGCACAAATGTGAGTGCACTGGAATTCTTTGCTTTGCATAATGTATGTTCTCTCCTTTGTGACACACACTCTCACATATACAGTTAAGAGAGAATCTTGATGTCTGAGCACAGGGTTAGACGTTTATCTTGCACTCCTGCAACATTTCGAGGGAGGTTAAGGGTCTTGCTCAAGGGCCCAACGGACGTGTGACTCATTTGCTGAGAATGGGATTTGAACTGGCAACCATTTGATCACATCGACAGAAGCTTAACCTCAGACCCACATGCCAGCCCCTCTCAGTTCAGATCATATTTCATCTGAATTGCTTCACTAAGCCTCCATAAACGAATAAAGTGATCTTTTGAAAGCTGTGCAGGTTGTTTTACATAAAAACATCTGGCTTGGCCGCTCTGTAAGGTTCAGCTAGTGTCTTGTGCACAGGACATATGACACCATGATGTGGTGAAAACACTCACAAAAAAGGAGGTAATGTCGAAAATCAGGAAATGGCGTAACCAAATTTTATCTCAAAATGAAATGTCTCAAAGTAACTTGAATGTATGGTGTTAGTGTGTCGTCTGAAATTTGGGAAGTTTTTAAAAAAAAATTGTTTTGCCAGATCGTGATATTTTACATGTTGCAAGTTTGTTTTGCATGTTGTTATGTAGGCTGTGTTTTTTTTCCAGTGAATTTTTCTCGTGGCAGATAGTGGTTTGGATACTGTGAATATTGCACCCTGATAGTGGAATCCTGTAGTGCAGGGGTACCCAACTCCAGTCCTGGGGGGCCGGAGCCCTGTGTAGTTTAGTTCTTTCCCTGTTACACCACAAATGATTCAGCTCAAGAGATGGGCGGTAATTAGCACAAGGAGGTGCAAAGAGTTGAATCGGGTGTGTTAAATGAGAAGAAACCCAAAAATGTGTAGGGCTCCGGCCCTCTGGGACTGGAGTTTGACGCCTGCTGTAGTGCAGTAATTTTAAAATCCTGATGTTGGGGTGATCATCCTATTTTGTTCAATAAGTATCAACCAATTTTATTCATGATCAAAGCTGTTTTTGGGGAAATGAAATGTAAAGCAGCAAAGCCATGTATAAAGTAAGCGTGCGAAGAGTCACCCCCGTGATGTCATTGTCACCCCCGTGATATCATTGTCACCCCCGTGATATCGCTGTCACCCCCGTGATATCATTGTCACCCCCGTGATATCATTGTCACCCCCGTGATGTCGTTGTCACCCCCGTGATATCGTTGTCATTCCCGTGATATCGTTGGATGTGTGGTCAGCACATGTGGCTGAGCACAGGAAGCCCAACAGCAAACCATGTGCTTATTCTGTGTCTTTCTCTGCTTTTTGCAAATACAGTGTGAGAGGAAGGAGGAGTTTATACAGAAAATACAGGGTCTCGACTTAAAGACTCAGGCCGCCATCGCCTCCTGCATTCAGGAGGTGTGCCCCCCCCCGTCCTTCCTGCTGACGTTCCCGGTGACGTCAGTTCCATCTAAGCTCCACCCCACACACCTGTCTATAATTCTTGGCTTTATTGACTTTCAAACACCAACACAGGAGCTTAGTACTAGACAATAAGTCATATCTACGTGTAGATTTTTAATTTTCTTTTTTATTTAAAAAGGAATCTTGTGTGTTTTGTAGACTAGTAGGCATGATATTGCATTGCACATAAGCCCATGTATAATAAAAAAAATAAGCATACATAATTATTAATAATACATTAATATGTATCATGTGTTATAAATATATCAACAATTATAATAATTATTATTACATGTCACGATTCTTTTTGAAATTAACAGTAGGCATAAGGCTGAAAAAGACTAGTACATATTACATTTGCCCTGAATTTCTTTGCAGGTGACCCAGAATCCGAGCAATGTGCTGCCCCTCCAGTGGGGGGAGCTGTGCGCCCTGGAGACGTATGAGCTGCAGAGTGTCTTCAGCTCCATGGCTCAGCACATCCAGAGCCTCCTGGCCCAGAGGGACGCTCACCTTGAGGTGGGGGGGCCCTCGCTGTGCACTCATGCCCCTTGTCCTCAGCTCAGGGCGCAGAGCCACTACCCCGTCCTGGTGGGAACCACCCTGCCGCACCAGAGCTCAATGATGCAAATGTGCATCACTCTGTGTTACCCTTGGCGGCATTAATGCGACACCCTATTAGGCACACAAATATACACACAACACTCATGCAACTGTGCTTTAAGGGCCTTTATCAGATCAGTATGAAAAATGTCCATGTGTGGATTCTTTTTGAAGTCTCATCAGGGTGGGAGGAGTCTACATAATATTCCATTAGGGCCGGTATTCAAGAAGCATCTTGAGGGTAAAAGTATCTCTGTCTGGGTGAAATTGATCACTATAAGCAGATGATCGTTATAACTTGGGGCAGCGTGTAGCTCAGTGGCTAAGCCTGTGTGCCTGTAATCAGAAGGTCAAACCCAGCATCAGCACATCTGTGGGTCCTTGAGCAAGGCCTGTAACCCCCAGCTCCCTGGGTGCTACTGTGGGTCGCTGTCCTTTCCGGACAGCTTACTCTACAAAGAGCAAGCTGAGGGAGGCAAAAAAACTATTTTCCCACAGGGACAATAAAGTATCATTTATTAACTGTTTTTTTTTCTTTTTCATTACGCCTAAGGTAGATTACCGTCTAATTGACAATTGTGTATTTATTACATGAATATAAAGCAATAAAATGGACAGTGTCACTATTTGCTGATTTTTATTGACTTGTTCAGAGTACCGTACAGCTGTTTCAAAAGCTTTTCATATTACTGAACTATACAATTTAAATACTATAATACAGTACTGTGCATTAAAATATACCTTATTGTTGATTCGCTGCTGTATCTTGTTGGCTCAGTTTTGGCAGTTTATTATAAGCTTTCATGAGTTTATATTTGTCATTGAGAGAAAATTACACCATTTTCTGTGCACGCAGCATTAGCCTCGGGTAGCTAGCCAGAAGCACCCAGGTTACTGCAAGGCAAAGTAGGGTGATCAAAGTAACAAAAAATACCCTAGGTTTAATTGATTTCATACGTTGTCATGTATAAAAATACCCAAAATGAACACTGTAAGACTACTTGATTACTATAAGCAAATTATTTAAACAGTATTTGTAGAGGAATGATTCTGTCCTGAGGTTTTTGATCCATATAGGTGGGTGATCACTATAAACATGATCAGTATAAGTGGTTTCAACTGTATTTGTGTTTATGGGTTGTTGCGCATACATTTTCACCAGCACATACTGGCCTCTCATCAACCAGTTTCCGTGGTTATTGCAGGCAAGCTCGTGCATGTGAACCGATGTCAGCCAAAGCGATGGAATCTTACTCCTGGCTTAGGAATTGGCTTTTTACCTATCTAAAAGCTGCTCTCAGCCACTTTGTGAATAGATTTTAGGAAACATATTCTTAGTTAAAAACTTTTAGTGCAATTTAGGAGTAGTCTTATCGGTAAGAAAAAATGTTTTGTGAATACGGGCCCAGGTCTTTATATAGCTATTTGACCTCTGTATGTTTACTATAATTTACTGTAGAGTTCTAGGCACTGTTTTGAATGTGGTTTTAGTTCCAGTTTTTTCTGATCACTATTAGACTTGTATGGTGTGCAGTGTTGCTATAGACACTGCATGTTAAGTGCCTGCAATTGTGAAATCAGAGGAATCATGATAATCAGCTGGGTGACTTATTCTTGGGCAGTATTTAATTTTTCATTTTGTCATACCATCCGGATATTATACTGTGGTATACAGTATTTTCAAAAGCGATAAAATCAGCCCCAGGGTTGCGGTGTGGGGGACTTATGCCATTTTACCGTAATACTGCTTATCGTCGAGCATATCATAAACTAGCTAAAACATTTACCCTGTCACAGGAAACAAAACATGGTAAAATTTGCTATTTTAGTGATTGATCCTTTGTAAATAATAAATTCTATTTGGTTATAGTTTTTTTTGGCAATCTTCTTTTTTACTTTATAAATATCACAATATTTGACACAAAAGTTGACATTGCGATTAGTTGAAATCGTGTGCAGCCCGAATCGCAACCATTCTCCTCCCTTTGGCCTCAGTATCGTGAAGATGTAATTTATGCCGTTGGGGTCCGCCTGTCCGCTTTTTTGCCCTCATCCTGTTTCTCACCTTTAACCAGGGCTGAGAAGTCCCGCCGGCCACTAGTTACCTTTAGGGTAACTACTAGTTACCTTTAGGGTAACTAGTAAGGGCTGGGAGACATAATTGATCCGTCAAGTGATCGTCATATACAATTTAAACTAAAGCAAAATGACCGCAACGGGGTGGTGCCCCCTCCTGGGTTGTTCCTTGCGTTGCGCCTGTAGCCTGCAGGGTAGGGTTAGGGACCTCCACAACCCAGAGTATGGTGAGGGGGTTCAGAAAATGGATGGATGGACAAAATGAGGCTCTTCAGTAAACTGTTTAAAAGGAACATTGTTTGATGGGACACATCAGCCAGTCACATGACAGATAGCGCACAGATCCAGCCTGTCATATGGTAGTCTTTTAAAATTAGACAGCCTAACAAATGCAGGAGTGATGAAGTTAGCGGAGCACATCACACGTTACTGTTTAGGTAATACTATGGAAGACATAACTGCTCCCAGAGGGAGCCAGAAGGTGAGCGAAGTGTCAGCTCAGCAGCCAACGCATCCTTTTAAAAAGGAAATATTGTGGATAAACAAGGTAAAAGGATGTTGGTGTTGTGGCGATACCTGTTGCAGTTATTTGTTTTATTTTGGCAGCGGATTGCGGAGCTTTGTCGGGAGCACGATGCGGCCAGGGGAAATGCCGCAGCGATGACCCCGAACAGTCACGGCGATGACACGCCGCAGGGGCTGGCTGTGCAACTGGCGGACAGTCGCGCCAAACTGCGCCGGCTGCGGCAGGAGATGTAAGTGGTGATTGGAGAGGGCGGGGCAGGGGCGTGGGGGGAAAGGGGCACGAATTAGAGGGGCAGAGCAGAGTGAGGAAATAACCGAAGAGTCGCTTTAGAGTTGAACAACAAGGTGTATTTATCATCCATTGTCTTACAGGGAGGACAAAGGAGATCAGTTATTGGACTACAAGCAGGAACTGCAGGCTATGGAGGCGGAGCTTAAAAAATTGCGTCAGGAGGTGAGGCCCTGCATGGCGTGGCGACCAAATGGTCGTCATTCCTGCAGCTCGATGACTGACAGCTGCTGACATCTTCCCCGCCGTTTCCGGGCCAGAACCGCACCCTGCAGGGAGAGCTGCGCGTATCACGGGGTCTGCGCGACGAGCTCGACTGCCTGCGTGAGCGCGCAGCTAAGGCAGACCGGCTGCAGTCTGAGCTGCAGAACTGTGCCCACCGCCTGCGCAGTTTGGACCTGTACCGCACACAGCTGCAGGTATATGGGCATAAGGGGACATTTGCATAAGGTTATTTTTTTTTACAAGGTTTTAGGTAACAGTTTATTTAGCACCCGGATGGATGAATGGATTTAAAAGAGGCCATTCCACCAACAAATGATGTTTTTACATATTATGATTCTCTTCATCATCCTTTACCTATTATTAATAGACCAATATGGGAGCGGAAAACACTCACAGATATACTGGGTTCTTAATGAATGAATTTGGACTGAGCTGTTTATGAATTCTTGACTAACGATTGTCTGAATTCCTTATGATCTGTATATAATAGAATCAGTAATGTTAAACATATTTATTAAAATTAATTGACATTAATGTTTGAAAATTAAATTTCATGTACATTTATTTGGCTGGCAGATAATATTTAATGCATCAAGTCTTAAATAATAAAATAGAATCTTAAAGCTGTATAATTTAGCTTGGGGAATTTAAATAGAAGGATAAGGTGTCCAAATTTTGCACTATATTTTTAATTTAACCCTTAAACATTTGACAATAGTAATAATAATTATTGTAATAATATAATATGCCATTAACAAATTGGAGTGCGACCTCCTGTATTGGGGTACAGTAGCAGTTGCCCTTCAAGGATTTTAGCCTCCAACGTCTCTTTCCCCCTGTTCACATGTTCCTGCTGCCCCTCTGACGCCCCACACAGGAGCAGCAGCAGTACTGCGCTACACTTCAGGAGACGCGGGCCCTGCTGGAGGAGCAGCTGGGGGAGACGCGGGCCCGCTGCTCCAGCCTCCGTGAGCTGGAAAGGGACAATCTGCTGCTGCGCCAGAGGCTCATCGACCTTGAGGAAGTACGGACGTGCGATGTAGTACCGATGTAGTACCTCACTGCACAGTACAGTGCAGCTGAGCATAACACAGTGCAGTCCAGTGTGATATAATACTCCACAGCTTGGCCCAGGACAGTACAGAACAGCACAGTTCAGCATAGTACAGCTCAGCAAAGCGCAGTTCGGTATAATATAGTGAAGTATAGCATAGTACAATACATAACAGTAGAACACAGAACAGTAAAGCAGAGTACAGTATAGTACAGCTTAGCATAGCACTGTGCAGTGCTGTAGCAGCTCAACTCAGTACTATCAAGAACAGCATAGTACAGTACAGATCAGTAGAGTACAGTACAGCTTAGCATAGCACTGTGCAGTGTGGTATTATACTCCACAGCTCAGCTCAGTACTGTCAAGAACAGCATAGTACAGTACAGTACAGTGTAGTAAAACGTAGCATAACGTAGTACAAATCAGTACAATGCAGTATAATCGAGGATAGAGCATGTAAACACGGTCGTAAGCAGATATATATATAGCAGATTTTAGCCTCCAACGTCTCTCTCCTCCCGTTCACATGTTCCTGCTGCCCTTCTGGCGCCCCATACAGGAGCAGCAGCAGTATAATAAATCGTTGATTAATTGGCCAATCGATAAAATAGTCAATGGATTAATCCGTGGAAAACTAGTTAGTGGCGACCCTGGTTAAATGAAGCAGGGTGTCAACAAAAGTGGAAAACTTGCCCCAGGTCTGGCTTCCATATATGCTGCCTCTACCAGAGGCTCCCTGCGTAGACATGATGGCCTCCTGCACTTGCATGTCCTGTAGACGCACGGCCGTGTGTGTTTGTGACACAGGAGAGGGACATGGAGCGGCACAGGCTGGAGGAGATGCTGGAGATGAACGTGAGCTTGGAAGCTGAGCTGAAGCGCAGCCACGACCAGAGCCGCAGGGCAGAGCGGCCCCTTGTGGAGTCCGACGACGAGCTCAGGCACGAGAATGAGCCAGGTGCCTGTGTGTGTGTGTGCTGCAAAGCACGCATGTGACCCCTCACTGCGGGGGGGGGGGGGGCTGCTCTGGACCTGCTCTGGACCTGCTCTAATTCTCCTGGTCAATCCTGCTGTGCTGTAATGGGCCAGAAATGCTGCTGGCATGACTCCATTAAGGGTAGAGAATTGCTGGGAGGTTAAAGGTCCTGTGTATGACATAAAAGTACATTTATCTCTAGGAAAGTGCTCTTTTTCTGTACCATAGAACAAGGCACTGAGAACTTTCAGTAAAAACATTCAGCAGAGTGTGAAACTGAAAGTGAAACAGAGAGCGATGCAAGTTGCTTTGATTGAAATGTTCGGCAATTCATTTCACTCAGCGAATTTAATCACTTGGGAGATGTTCCCCTAGAAGCTCTCGGGGCTGCTGTGGCGTCCTCCTGTTTGTTCTCCTTCTGCAAAGTCATGCTAATGCATGTAAACCCTCTGCGTCAGGGATCCCTACGGCTCTGGCTGACTGGGACCTGAAGCCCCTCAGCGAGGAAGTGAGCGAGGCGTCATCCTGGAGACTCTTGGGAGCCGAGCATGAGAACATGGAACTGCGCAGGCGCCTGGAGCAGCTGCAGGCTGAGCGAGAGGCCTGCGCAGACTGGGCAGACCCTGCGCGGGTGTCTTCGGTGAGAACACCTGCATTCTCCGGTCAGAAAACAAAAAATATGGTGGGGTTGGCATAAGGGAATGATTTCAGACAGCCTTAGGATTCAAGGATTCTAAGGATTCAAAAGGTTTACTGCCATTTGTACTGGTACAAGTACTGAGTACAAGGAGACGCTTATTTGTGTGTTTCCTGCAGACATACATGGGCTAGCAAGACACAGGACAAACACTTAGTAACAGAACACAGGACACACTAGGATGAACGGATAGATGGATGGATGTAACTCGGCTATATTTGGCTTTGTGAATAAACCAAACTTAATAGCCAGTACTTCCCCTCATTTGAGGTATGAATGTTACACAGGATCTTTAGCAACAGTGGACCTCATAGCTACTCATATGTCTAATGGTCTATTTGTACAGGTCCAGACCTATTTCCTCTTATATAGGTATATTCAAAATGGTTTCCCTCTCAGGGTAATTCTTATTCCAAGGCAGGGTCACAGGGTCCTTTGTCAAGAACAACTAGCATGCTTTTTAAACTACAAAACCGATTTACAGTAATTGGGGTTTTGGAAGAAAATGCATGTTTAGTCTGTGTGTGTCCACGTGTGTTTTCGTACCTCCTCATATATGTGCATGTGCTCATGTCTTAAAGACTGATCTGGTGGAGGAACTGAAGGGAGAGCTTCACAGAGAGACAGACAGACTGATCACACTGGAGAGTAAACACCAGGACGTGCTGAAGGAGGTGAGAAGATCACTTGTGACATCTAGCTAACTTCTCGCTAAAGGCATCATGGCTGAAACAAAGACACCTGCTAATATTTATTATTTACTCAGCAAATACGTTAGATGTTTTTCTCCCTTCTCTGGGGCAGGAGTACAGACCAAGGAGAAGTGCTGTTACTGAATAGTTATGCTGTTTACTCCTCAGCTCCAGAACCTGAAGGATGAAAATGAACGCCTGAAAATCAGGTTGGAGTCAATGAGTGTGGAAAAGCAGAATGAGGAAGGAGGAGAGCAAGGGAAAGCAGAGAAAGGGCTCCCCAGGGAGGTGGGACAAGGAGGCCAGGAGACGGAGGAGCTGGCATTCAGGAAAGAGGAGCCAGGGAAGGAACGAGAAGCCGGAGATGCAACGGAGGGCGTGGGGATGACGCGTGAAGATGGAGAAGGAGAGGAAGTGATGAGTCTGAAAGAGAAAAGAGAAGAGATGAAGATAGCGAGAGAGAACCAGGAGGAATTGCAGGAAATCTCCAGAAAAAGAGAAGATGGAGAAGGAGAGAAGGAGGTGGACAGAACAAACAGAATGACAGAAAAGAGAGAGGAGGACAGAGAGGGGGAGGTGCAAAGGGCAAAAGAGAGCAAAGAAGGACGGAGGGAGGCTGGACGGCTTACGGAGCGAGAGAGGACGGAGGGCGAGGAGCAGCAGGAGATGCAGGTAGAAAGCGGGGGGGCCGATGGGGAGCTCTCCTCCCTGGCCCTGCAGCTGCAGCTGGCACTCCAGGAGGTGGCGCAGCAGAGCCAGGAGGCCGAGAGGCAGGCCGGCTTGGTCCAGGAGCTGCGCGCCAAGCTGGCAGAGCAGAATCGGCGGGCCGCCAATGCCGAGCAGCGGCTGAGCGTGCAGGAGGTGGAGGTGCAGCGGCTGAGGAAGACCGGCGAGGGCCTGGTCCAGGCCAGGAAGCAGATCGAGGTACTGACACACTGTCCAGCACAGACGCCACAGCGGAGATTCAGACCCCCCACCTGCTTTGACATATATCTATAGCTGTATACTTACATCGAGGTACTGACACACTGTCCAGCGCAGACCCGCAGCGGAGATTCAGACCCCCCACCTGCTTTGACATATATCTATAGTTGTATACTTACATCGAGGTACTGACACACTGTCCAGCGCAGACGCCGCAGCGGAGATTCAGATTGCTGTGCGCTTTCATATATTTATCTATAGCTGCAACTACAGCTATTAATAAATATCAGTTTAAAAGATCTTTATGACTGAAAGCAAAATATTGATATATTATGTCCATGACTCATGAGTTCTGTTAGTTATACTATTTAGATTAGATTAGATTAATAATATATAAATAATGAATTATTAATAAATATTTTTTAAAACAGATGGATTATGTGCAGTTAAAAAACTGCATAAAGATGCTTTTCTTCATAATGCCTTGGATGTTTGTATTCACAGTGTGAATCTGCAGGCAGAAACTTTATTGCATGTTATGTGAATGGATGGATGGAGGTGGAATAAGAGGTCAAAGGGCACCTTTGGAAGGCACATGTGACTGGACAATGTTCAGTTTGGGTATCGCATGTTGGCACACTGCTTCTGCTAATTAACCATCTCTGCTCTTTTTCATCATTCTTGGATATATATGCAAGGTTTATTGATAGCATTAATAGTGCAACCCAAATGCTTATATTGCACAGAGAAGGAAGACCTTTTGAGAGAAGGTATTAGACTTGTGCTTGTGCGGACACAGTTTGTACTAATTTACTGCTTTGTACTTTTGTTACGTTGGTGAACGCTGTGTCATGTTATATACATATGTATATATATATATATGTGTGTGTGTGTGTGTTAATATAAGGGCTACAAGCCAGCTGTGTTTTTTATGCTAAAACACACTTGATGAACTTTCTCAGTGATATTAAATAACTTGAATTGAATTGGGTCCCAGATCAAACTGTTGTTCAGTCAGTGCACCAGTAGACAGAGCTATGCTTCAATCTGGGAGGGGCTCCTCATCTCATGCCACGCACCCCCCCCTGCTTTGCCGGCAGGCCCTGCAGTCAGAGTCTGAGCAGGCCGACGAGGAGCTGATGCGACTGCGGGCGCAGCTGGAGCTGCAGAGGCTGGAGGGGGCTGTGGCTGCGCAGCTGCAGGGGGAGCGAACGCAGCTGGAGCGGGAGAGAGACAGCCTGCGCTCCACCATCGACTCGCTCCGTGCCGCCGTCCGCAAGGTGCCCCCCCCCCCTCCTCCCCGGTCTCTTACTCATCCGTGTGATCGCTGTCAACCGGGGATGGATCCCTTGAATATTCTGGGTCTTCAGTCCCCCAGAGGACACTGGGTTTGGGTCCCAGTGTGGCAGGGGTTCACATCCCCTTGCACGAGGACCAGAGAGGGTGGTCCCTAACAGAGACCAGAGAGGGTGGTCCCTAACAGAGACCAGAGAGGGTTGTCTAAAGTCCCCTACTGAAAACTTGAGAGGTTTAATAACTGATTGTATTTTTGATGTTTTTTTCTGTGCTTATTGTTATGCTCATATTAATTGTTTTCTTTTAAATGTCTTTAAAGCACTTTGTAAACCCTGTGGTTAAAACCATGATTGTTTGACTGACTGATGGTCTCCAGGGCGACCAGCTGGAACTGGCCAACCAGACGCTGAAGGCGGAGCTAGAGAGGCTCAGCCGCAGCTCGGAGGCGGCGCGGCGGCGGGAGGAGGAGCTGCAGGCGGAGCTGCGGGAGGCAGGCCTGGAGGCGCAGGCCCTGGGGCGCTGGCGAGATGAGGCCACGCTGGAGGCCTCGCGCCTGGAGCAGGAGAAGGAGGCGTGCATGAGCCAGCTGGACGCACAGCAGCGGGAGCAGAGGCAGCGGGAGCGGGAGCTCGGCCGCCTGAGGCAGCAGCTGGCGAGCACAGCCTCTGCCCTGGAGCACAGCAACCAGAGGGCCTGTGGCCTGGAAGCTGAGCACAGGTCAGCAGAGTGCTGTGGTTCCCCCCCCACTCACCTGACTACAGTGTTGACTTTCAGCAACTTCCTTTTTGCCTGACAAAATGTAGAAATGAAACAAAGCTAATCCGACTGTTTATTGTACAACATACAATATGACTTTGTGCCAGATTTTGTTATAGTGTTTGTTTTAAAGGGGCCCTATTATGTTCCTTTTCACTGTTCGTATTTTCATTTTGGGGGTCTACTAGAATATATTTATATGCTACACATAATTTTTCTCATACTATACCTCTATTCTCTATTCACTCTGTCTAGACTTCTGTCTGAAATGTTATGTTAGACCTTTAAGCCCCACCCCATGATGAGCCTGGTGTACTCTGATTGGTCAGTTTGCCGTACACGTTCTGCCCCCTTTCTTGCAGTCTGCAGACAGATCCTTGCAGGTAGGCAGCCGGTGAGGACTATGTCACGAGGTGACATCACCACATCACAAAAATAAAGGGTGGAATTCTAACGAGTCATTTCAGGCGGATTAGCGAAGAGTGGTTTCTGTAGTGAGAGTTCCTCCCATTGGTCTGTACTTTGGGCCTTAAGACTTAAGACTATCTAAAGCACTTAAAGCTATATAGCATACTAAAAGAAAAGGAGACACTGGAAAATCATAATTGGGCCCCATTAATGTGGCAAACTCTTCAGTTTCAGAAACTTGTCCTTCGTATCCAGTAAGAAAGTGTGTGTCGGGTTGGGTTTTAATTGTAATGGATCATCGTAACACACCCCCGCTATCGGACATTTTAAGTATAGGACGAGGCGCTAACAGCCTGTCCCACGCTGTCCGCAGGCGAGTGTGTCAGGAGGTGTCCCAGCTGAAGGAGGACTGCGCTCAGCTCCGGGAGGTGGAGGAGGAGAGCAGGCAGCTGAACGCACAGGTGGCAGAGATCAGGACCCAACTGAGCACGCTGAGTCAGGTCAGAACAT
>JABFEB020000002.1:8927340-8938336 GCA_019775895.2 Stomatorhinus ivindoensis | reverse complement strand
CACACACACACACACACGCCACCCTTCTGGTCGTGTGCATTGCAGCACCGCTGCACCCCTGCAGCACTTCCCTTCACCAGCCTGCGCCGGCAGCTGCCGTCCTGCAGGTGGCGCATCGCCTGGCCCAAACATTATTCGGTCGGCCTCCAATTAAGGCCTCCTGTTGGGACAGGTGATTTCACCGCTAATCCCCGTAATGACGGTTAATGAAGGCGAGCGGGGAGGGGGGGGGTGTGTGGATTGAAATTGGGCCACCCGCCGCTGGAGCGGGCTGCAGCTGTCCCGGGGAGTCACACTGGGCAGCCGGCTTTCCTCCGAAACGCGTGTGGGAACACGCAGGGGAACTGGGAGCCGCAGTCAGCCGGCTATTCTGCAATGGCAGACAGCCTTAATCGGGTTGAAAAAGAATTAAGCCCTTAATTAACTGTTCTCATTACTCAGATCACAAAAAATCAGCTTAACAAGTTAGTGCTGAAGCAGCACAGTAAATGAGGATATAACACACAGGTGCATATTAGCGTACAGGACGAGCAAATATAGATCTATCATACAGGGTATATGTGCTAACCTGTCGCTGATCTAAGCTGAAGTAAATCCCCAAATTCAGAATGCCAACTCTGACGATTCACCTTCAAACAAAATTCTGGAGCTGTAATGCCATAAAGCGATTAGCACCATAGTCTCAGAGCTCCGAGGCTGTGGGTTCTCCAGTTCAGACAATGGTGTTTTTTTTGGGGGGGGGAGTGAAGAACTGGAGAGCATGTCAGATTGTTAGATTAAGTTAATTTTATGTGAAGTACATAAACAAAACAATTTAAAAATTAAATACTACACTAAATCATTCCCACACCACTGACATGAATCCTGCTCTGCAATCTGCAGTCCATCTTGAGCTAATGAGACTAGCTTAGCTCCATTAGCCATTTTATCGCCCATCATGAGGCCGGCAGGCATGATCGCTGGACACACAGCAGGAGCACAATAAAATAGGTGTGATGTGTAATAATTACAAAATATACAGCTTGCCCTAACTTTAAACAGAACAATCATTTCACGATTTACATGTGCAGAAGTGTTAATTGGGAAATTAAATTAAATGACTTTTGTAACATAAGAGGCTAAGTGCTCAAGTGTGAGGCTGTTGGGGTGGATATTGCGGTTCCGTCTTCCAGTTGCTGTTGGGGGGGGCGATACGTTTGGGTGTCGCGCCCCTCCTGTGTGACCGCGCTTGCCTCCCCAGCGCCTGACAAACGGACCCTAACGGTACTGAGCCCTGCTCTGTCATATACGTTCACGGCCGCCCTCTTTATAGACAGCTCTATTCGCCGCACCGCTCGTCTGCACGCGTGCCAACACCCCCGGCCTTCTCCCGTGCGCAGAGACGCTCCCCGTGGTGTCCGTCACCAAACGGGGGCGGGGGGGATCCCGGGCGGCAGGCTTCCAGGTGGTGCCGGGAGGAGGGGAGGAGGGGAGAGGAGAGGCAGGGTGGAAAAAGTTCCTACCGCGATTCCATCGGGTGGCGGGGGGGAGGCGCAGAGGGGAGTTTTGGTAGTGTGGGTTTTAATTACTGTTAATTGGCCACTGAGGGAAGCCGAGCCGGTATGCCAGGGTAGACACGATAACGGCCTTCATTTCTCCCGTTTTTGCATCGCTAACGACCGCAGCTCTGTTTGTTTTTCGAGTGCCTCTCCGGCGAGCCTGTGGGGGCTGCCGATTGGTACACAGGAAAGCTTAGGGACCGAGCCAGTTAGTGCCCCCTCCCTCGGCCCAGGGTCCCTCAGGAGCTTGACAGGGGCCGAGCCCCCCTGGCGCGTTCCAGGCTCCTCCCTCTGCCAGTCCCACCCGCCCCCACATCCTTTGCTCACTTCCTCACAGTTGCACATTTTATTGCTAATTCACATCTGTCCCGTAAAGTCTAGGGAGCTAGGTAAACGCGGTTCCTCTCCACCTGACTCCCTTGGATTCACCTTTACACCATCCCAACAGTGTTATAAATGCCACGCAGCCCCACTTCTTGACCTCTTCCGCTGCTGAGTCTATTTATAAGCACGGGCCAGACTGCGGCGCACAGCTGGGCCAGCAGGAGCTCTGCTCGGCCTGTGAGGGAGCTGCGAGCACAGACACCCGCTTTGCAGAGAGACCGGCCCAACCTCCGACAGGCTGTGAGCGCACATGCATAATCAGCAGAGAGACCGCCCTGACTGCTGACCGGCTTTGAGCGGAGACACCAAATCAGCAGAGAAACCAGCTTGACTGCTGACCAGCTACAAGTGCAGACGCCCAATCATCACATAGACTGCCCCGATTACTGACCAGCTGCAAACACAGACGCCCAATCAGCAAACAGACCACCCCAACTGCTGACCAGCTGTGGTGCAGATACCTATTCAGAAGACAGACCACCTCAACTGCTGACAAGTTGCGAGCACAGAGGCCCATTCAGCACACTGACCACCCGACTGCTGACCAGCTGCTGGCAGACACCCATCTAGCAGACAGACTGCCCTGACTGCTGACCAGCTGTGAGCGGAGACACCAAATCAGCAGAGAAACCAGCTTGACTGCTGACCAGCTACAAGCGCAGACGCCCAATCATCACATAGACTGCCCCGATTACTGACCAGCTGCAAACACAGACGCCCAATCAGCAAACAGACCACCCCAACTGCTGACAAGTTGCGAACACAGAGGCCCATTCAGCACACTGACCACCCGACTGCTGGCAGACACCCATCTAGCAGACAGACTGCCCTGACTACTGACCAGCTGCAAGCGTAGACAACCATTAAGCAGGGAGACCGCCTTGAACGCTGACCAGCTGCGAGCGCAGAAGGCCATTCAGCAGACAGACCGCCCCAACTGCAGACTAGCTGTGAGAACAGACCCTCAGTCAGCAGACAGACTACCCAAAGTGCTAACCAGTTGCAATAGCAGGTGGGCATTCAACAGACAGACCGCCCTGACTGCTAACTAGCTGTGAATGCAGATGCTCAATCAGCAGGCAGACCACCCAATTGCTCAGCAGCTGCAAGTGCAGACACCCATCAAGCAGACAGACCGGCCAACTGCTGAGCAGCTGCCAGCGCAGATTCCCAACCATCAGATAGACTGCTCTTATTGTCAACCAGCTGCGAACACAGACACCCAATCAGCAGACCGCCCTACCTGCCGACCAACTGCAAGCACAGGTGTCCATTTAGCAGAGAGACTTCCCTGACTGCTGACTAGCTGCAAGCAGACAGGTGATTAGCAGACAGACTGGTGGTCCAGAAGTGCACTGGCCTAGAGTTCAGATCCAGAGAGCAAAAATCCAGACCGGGATTGTGTTTCAACCAACCAGTTGAGTACTCTGTGACGGTAACTTTTTATGCTCAACTGGTGGGTTGAAACAAAATCTTGGTCTGGACTTTTACTTTCTGGACCTGAATTACACAACTCTGCATTGGCCACACCAAAGCTGGGCCGACAGAGATCAGAGACTCATATTGATAGTGCTGATCGATTCATCACCAAGCCACTGGTGACTTTAAAAAAGTACTTAGAGACTTCAGCAAGCCTGCTGATAAGACATGGTCAGACAGACCTAGAAGGCTTTTAGACTCCTGATAATTCAATTTCCATTTCGATACAGTGTGCAGAGAAAAGCCAACGTGTTTTCATATCCCAGATAAAAAGGAAGTAGTTTTGCTTTCATAACCCGCCCCTTTATCTGAAAAGAGCCATCCCCTTTAAGAGCTCAGACATCCTATTTAATAGGACAGCAGCTCTTATAATGGACCAAGATACTACTTTTAATAGAACGTTAATCAAAATTCCTCAATATCATATTTCAAAACGTTCTCGGTAGCATATAACAATGTATTTTGCATCTGGATGTTTCAGCTGAATTGTCTCCCAGTCCACATAGGTAACATTTTAATAACAGTACTTAACAACTTGAGGAGGGAGTGCAGCTGTTGTACCTTTGAGCGGGGCACTTACCCAGAACTGTCACTGAACATCCACTTATTGTTATTAATGTAAAATGAAAGCTGTTTTCTCCATGTGACCCATTGAAAAGTGGCTCAGGTTAAGTTCTGCAGTACTTCACACCGGCAGCCAAAGCTGGACAAGTCCTCCAACAGAGCCTCAACCATCATGAATGATCAGGCTCAGTATCAGGGAGACTCACCAGCCCGAACCAGTAAATCTACTCATACTTTAATACGTCTACCAATTACTACACGACTTCCTTTATTACGACAAATAAAGTGTTACCCCTATATTACATTACAACGAATTTGCCCCCGGGATCAATAAAATATATCTTATCTTACAAGAGCCCTTACGTTTACAGGCGAGCTGTGACTCAGCAGACAGCGAGAGTTTAATAGAGGGGAAAGGACAGAGAGCAGTGCAGGGGTCGGGACACAGACGTCTGACCAGGAGAGCCGTCAATGTAATAACAGGCCGTGCAAAAAAGCTTTCACTGGCATGAAAGAAATAAGGAGAGTGGTATAAGCAAGCCGGAGCAGTGTGGTCAGCTTCAGGCGTTTATCACTGCCATAGGTACATATACACCAACTGCAAATATTAGCATCCACACAGTGGGATAAGGCACAGACGACTCAAACCATGTTCAAGCGTGAAACTACATAATACCACTGTATTAGAAATTAATATTATGAAGTAAAAATATATTTCAACATTTCCGAGTAAACAGTTCAAATACAATATATATGTATGCAGTTAGAAACTCAATTTATATATCTGCTGTGGGTCATTTCTTGAGTAAATGTCATGCAGCTAACTGGCAAAGCGTGAGGGAAGGTGCTCCTTGACAACGGGCGCAGTTACTCGTGTTCTCCAGGCGAGCGGCGGCGTCTTGTTTTTTTATCTCATGCCCAAATTCACAGGCTTTCATTCATAATTACTCGCCATTTAACTCCAGAGCGAAAATAGCTACCAATCAACAGGACGCACCTGTCTGAACAAACTACCAAACGGCTGCCGTTATCTCACATGCTAGCGAGCTAATTCTCAAGGTTCTGCAAGCAAGACTCCAGCAAAATACTTTCATACTCTTAAAGCTCTTGACGATGGGGCCCAACGGAAACTATGGCACGTTCTTTAATGACTGCCGATACTAGTTGACCTTATTTGCCTCACAAAAAATCTGAATGCAGACCAAGGAGCAACAGTTAGAATCCAACTAATTGGTTCAAGACTGTGAAAGAGATGAGAAGGGGCTGTATATTATCACGCTGTTTATTTTGAATATAGCATGTGAAATTCCAGGGTAGCTGAAACGGAGAAATATTAATCTCAGATACACAGATGATGCTATTCTGACGGCTGAAAGTAAGGAGAAACTGAAATGTCTGTTTCTGAAGGAGAAGGCTGGCATCAAAAAAAAAAGCTAAGATTATGTCACCCAGCCCCAATTATTCTTTACAAATAGGCGGAGATGAAGAAGAGGCAGTGACTGATTTCATTTCCTTGGGCTCAAAGATCTCTGCAGATGACGGCTGGAGCCATGAAATTAAGATGCCTGCTTCTTTGGGAGAGAAGCTATGGCAAATCTGGACAAGAAATGAAAGCGTGAAGACATCACACTGCCAACAATGGCCCGTACAGTGAAAGCTATAGTCTTCCCTGTAATAACATGTGCTGTGAGCGCTGGACTATCAGCGAGGCTGAGAGCCGGAAAATCGACGCTTTTGAACTGCGGTCTTGGAGGAAATTGTCAAGAGTCCCTTGGACTGTATGAAGATAAAAATCAGTCAATACTCAAGGAAATGAAGCGCAGACTTTTCACTGTGAAGACTGATAGCAAAACTGAAACACAAATACTTTGGTCACATAATGTGAAGAGAGGATTCAGAGAATAAGTCTCTGATGTTGGGAAAGATCAAAGGCAGACTGAGATGGGGATGGCGAAAAGCAGAGACGGATTGACAGTATTACTGAAATAATGACGGGGAGCTTGTTGAAGCAGCTAATGACTGACAGGCCCGCTGAAGTCCATGAGGTCGCAGAGAGTCGGACGCGACCGAGCGGATGGTCACATGCTATCTACATGTTCCTGTGCCGCTCCCAAACGCGAGCATGAGATACTCACGGTGCCGGACTCCAGTGTGTGGAAACGCGGCGCGTTCTTTGACCCCGGCAGGAGGCCCAACGAGCGCAGTCAAAGCCGCCTTCGCCACCTGCTTCCACTGGCCTGCCTGTGCCTGCTGACCTGTGCTTTGCCAAGGTGTTCTGAAAACCTCTCAGCAGCCCGCCTTGTGTGTGCGTGTGCGTGTCAGCTTCCCGGCAGGCCCCATGTGTCCGCCTTTGAGCCGTCATATGGTTTGCGTGATTATCTCATCAGCGTCATGTTGCCGACACCCAACCCAATGCGACGTGATGTCGGGGGCAGATTAGAGTTGGTGGCTGTGACTGATACTGCACACCTACAGTCATGGCCATAACCACATTAGTTAAAAAGTAGAGATTGTCCTGTACAAATAATAAAGGCCATCTATGCACTACTTATTAATGTGTCGGTATTTGAGGAAGGAGGTAGAATTCTACCTTTATTAGGGAAACCAAGCTAATACTGGGTAGAACCAATTTTAGCCTCCAGAACTGCATTAATGGTAGACAGGTTTGTTCAGACTTGATCTCCACTCCCCTGTTACAGGAGGATACTGTAGCCCGTCCTGTCAGCTTTAACGAGTCTGGCCATTCCCCTCTGACCTCTCTCATTACCAAGGTGTTTTCAGCCACAGAAATTCCTCTGAATGGATGCGTTTCGTTCTGTGCCATTCTCAGTTACCTCTAGTCATGCTAGCGTGTGAATATCACAGGAGGGTGGCTGTTTCTGAGAAGCGGGATGTGCCTCGCCTGGCATCAACACTCACAGCTGTTCCAGTGCTCTGCCCTATACTAACGGAACGTGCCTGTGTTCTGCATACATTTAGATTCTCCATTTGGAGGAGCAGACTGTGTATCAAAGTTCTTGTGTATCTAATAGATTGGTGGCTGGGGGTATTTTTCAGAAATGTCACTTGCTGGAAGCTTGTGGCCCGTCTTCATTTGCAGGTGTATCGGGCCACAGTGACAACATCGCCGGGTGCGTTCCATGCCGTCATTAAGCTCCTGCCTCCCTGCCCCTCCCGCCTGCCCGCGCTTGGAGCCCATCTCCCTCCCTCCCTCCCTCCCTCCCTCTCAGTGTCTCTCTCTCTCCCACCGTGCATCTCGCACACTTAGCGCTGCCACAAGCTGTTTCCCAGCCGTGTTGCTTCATTGCACACCAGTGCCTGGCACACACACAGTCAGAACCAAGACAAGTTACACAAACAATTTTGTATTGCTTTCTTCCAATGGGGACTTCCTGTTGACTCACACTCTATTTTGCATCTTCATTTATTTATTTATTTTTTATTTCAGAAAGGTTTTGGTGCCTGGAGTTGAAGAACAAACGACCCACCTGTGCCAAGTAAAGGGAAACTGGAGAAAAAAAAACCCTTTCAAGCATATGTTTAGGATTTGGAATTGAAATGCTTAATTCTGCAGCAGGTGACCTTAATTCATGGCATTTTACACAGCAAATGGTCCCAGAATCACTATGTTCTGCAAACCATTTATACAGCAGGTGTTAAGCTCGAATGACTAGTGAAAATTACCTTGATAAAAGGCAGTGCTCCTAAACTACAGCAATTTGCTTGCAATTTACTCACAATTTTTTGCACATTTCCTTGTTGGTAAAACAGCACAGTATTGCCCAGTGTGAAAAATCATGATGGAATTTGTATCCTATACCGTAGAGAGGTCTACAGACCACAGAAAACCTTCACAGCTATCGCTGGCCAGTTCTTCAACCTGAAGTATAATGGCATACTACTAATTAACGAGCTTTAGCACAGTAAGTCTCCCATACTGCAATGTTAGGCAGGTGGAACATAGGACAGGTCAAAACTCTCTTATCGGGTTTTATACAGGACATTGACCCTTTGCATGCTAGCTACCCCACAAACCCTTTCAGAACTACAGTAATAACAGAACACACTCCAGCTATTTTTACATTTGGTACCAATATCTCTCCATGGCAACGCGGCGCACTCACGTTAGCCTGGCGTACAATTAAAACCCGTCATTCTCGTTGTGAAGGCGACGCAAATTCAGGGCCCGCAAAGCCGTTCAGAGGGACTCCAGTCAATGGCCGCTACTTAGAGCCTTTCAATCTGTATGAACCTAGTAGGGTGAAGTTTTTAAAAGCACTGGGCGTGGGGCTGATACAGTAATGCATGCTCCTTCCAAGGGGAATGGGGGGGGGGGAGGCTATAAATTATAGTGGGGAATTACTACTAAGTGTGGGCATAAATTAAAGAGCGCTTGCATCTGTAAACACAGTCTGACTGCGTAATTACTGCACACTGCTACTGAGGGTGGGGGCTTGTGTACCGGAGAGGACCACCAGGGGGGGTCGTGGAGGGTCATGGAGGCCATGGACACCCTGCCGCATTCAGGGGGCCCTAAATATGAAAAATAACAATATATACATCTGAAAAACATACATCCACTCGGCAAATTCAACTGCCTAATGGCTCAGTCACTTTCCCCCCTTTTCTTAAGCCAGAGGTACTTACAGTACAGGAAACAGTGACTTACAGTACAGGAAACAGTTACTTACAGTACAGGAAACAGTGACTTACAGTACAGGAAACAGTTACTCCCTGGAATTTTATTCATTTATTTACTAGTGCTCTATAATGCCCCACCCCCTTCAATTTGGTCAGCTACGCCACTGCCTACCAGGCACCTTGTGCGTCACGCTCACAGCAGCAAGACAGCTCACAGGAGCCTTGTCAGCTCACAGACGCCTTGTCAGCTCACAGGAGCCTTGTCAGCTCACAGGAGCCATGTCAGCTCACAGGAGCCATGTCAGTTCACAGGAGCCTTGTCAGCTCAGCTCCAGGTTACCACTCCAAACCCACCTCAGAAGATGAAAAGCACCCATGGACATGATTGCCTGGACAGAATGTGTGACGGAGCAATGAGGCAAGGTCCGCCCGGGAACCCACAGTTCTGTCTAGATCCACAGTTGAAAGGGCGGACGGACCCATAAGCAGTACCCTGCCCCTGAACCACCTCCAGCATCTAGACAATCATGTTTACCAAATCCTGTCATCTCTATCCCTGGCATCTCCAGGTCTTCCTGATTTGAGCCCAACAGTATTCCTGCTTTCCTGTCAGAGATTTGGGGAGGAAGAGGAGCGGTGCCAGATACAATGGTCAAGGTCACCACGGGGGGGAGGGGGGGTTGGGTGCCATCTTGCTACCGATGCCTACGGGGGTCCGGGTTTACTCACGCTTGGCAGGTAGTCCATACGCTCCTGTGATTTTGGCCTGGCCAGTCTCACACCCCCCCAGGGTGGCGCACTCCTTCTTCAAGAGGGGCCCCGCCCTGCGGTGGATGGACCCGTCCACTGTGAGGAGGGGGGAGAGGGAATAGATATGTCATGAGAGCAGCGGGCCCAGAAGCTGTGCCACCTGCCAGTCCCCAGTGGGGTCATTACCAGCCCCGTGTCTGGGCGTCTCCAGCCTCCCCTGTTAAGAGCCCTCACACTGAGAGGGACGCTAAAGGAACTCAATTCACATCATTATTACTGCACTGCAGAGCTGCTACTGGGGAGAATGAACACTGAGAATGAACACTGAGAATGAACACTGAGAATGAACACTGGCACAACTCGGGGCCACTAGGACAGAAGGGCAAAACCAGAGCTTTAAACACACACACACACACACACACACACACACACACAGGAATGCAATTATATCTTATATATTATATCATCCTCATAATGTTTTTATTTATATATATAGAATCATTGACTAGAGATGTGAGGATTTTACTGCAGTGCTATACCAATAATCCGTTTATTAACAGTAACTGGTTACCTACTGGCACTAATAAACACCGTCAATTTAAGAGGCTGCAGACTCGCTGGGACTGTCACAGCTGGTCTGTCGTCACGGCTGCAGCTCTTTCTCTACACCCTCTGCGCCCCTGACTCTTTAGGTCAGGCCCCATGTCCAGAGGCAGTATGGCAGGGGACTCGAACCGGCAACCTTTCATTTACAAGACGATGTATCCTTAAGCACTGCGCCTCGGGCCGCCTCGGGCCTCGCATGGATCCGCGAGGTGACACTGCCGTCCGAGGTCTATCGCTTACGGTCAGAGCGAAACCTCGGCTCACACTTCCATCGTCCCTGCAGGCTGCGTGTTCATCGCCGTGACACCCGGCAGCCTTGCCTACGCCCTCACTGGCCCTGCCGCCAAATCAGCGAGATCGCCGTTCTATCCAATCGCAGGCCAGTTTCATGAACAATCCAGATCATGTGCTCAGAATGGGGGGGGGGGGTGGATTCAGAAAATTGGACGATATGACAGCAAACAAAGCAGCTATTAAGTGGCATGGGGGGGTGAATATGGGGGGGGTGAATATATGGGTATGGAGAGGAATCAGAGAGCAGAAGACAGACAAGCAGAAAAATAACGGAACCTTATAGGGAGACAGATAAACAAGTTTCCTTTGATCAGAAAGAAATTGTTACTGAAATATTTCCCGTCAATGCGAAGTGTGCTGTATGTCTAAGATGATCCTTGACGTAGCTGCTTCTCAGTCTTCAGCACCGTACAGCCCGAAAGACTCTGCCAGTCTTTTTTACCTGATGTAAATCAGTTCTTCTTCTACACTGGGAGATCACTGGCTGGTTAAATAAAAGCTTATGCGTGTGCTTTTACTGCAGATGATGCTGGAGAGCTGGTAGTGGTAGTGTTATTGAAGCAGCAAACAGAGAGATGTTATGACAGAGAGGATTAAAGATGGATGGAGAGGAAGACGTGAAAAGGAGGAGACGGAAACACTGGGGTGATTGTGCACAGCTCAGTTAATAGAGCTCAGTGAGTCAGAGTGTTTGTGCGAGGGAGAGAGTCAGTCTGTGTGTGTGTGTGTGTGTGTGTGTG
>JABFEB020000002.1:8874964-8885013 GCA_019775895.2 Stomatorhinus ivindoensis | reverse complement strand
CACCCATTTCTCTATGACTACTCCATCCACTCGTTCTGCCTATCCCTTTCCTCCACCCATTTCTCTATGACTACTCCGTCCACTCCTTCTGCCTATCCCTTTCCTCCACCCATTTCTCTATGACTACTCCGTCCACTCCTTCTGCCTATCCCTTTCCTCCACCCATTTCTCTATGACTACTCCGTCCACTCGTTCTGCCTATCCCTTTCCTCCACCCCCTTACCTCACGTCCCTCCCCACATTCCTCTCCCCTCCCTGTGACTCCTCGCATTTGTTATCCCAGCGCTGCCTCCTCTTCAAGCAATCTGGCTGTGCACTGAGCTGTGACAGACCCTCCCCCACTCCTGCTCCCCATCCCATTCCTCCCCTCCAGAGCCAGGCAGCACCTCTCCCTCTCTCCTCTACATCTCCTCCTCTTTCTTCTCCCTCTCCTTTATGTCTCATTCTCCCTCTTCCAGTCTAATTCTCCGTCCCATTCTCCCTCTCCATCACCTTTTCTGTCTCATTCTCCCTCTGTGTCATTCTCATTCTCTAATCCACCCTCTCTGTCCCATTCTCCCTCTCCATCTCTGTCTGTGTCATTTTCTCCCCGTCTGTCTCCCTCTTTCCCTCATTCCTCCACGTCTGTCTCCCTCTTTCCCTCATTCTCACCGGTCTGTCTCCCTCTTTCCCTCATTCCCCCACGTCTATCTCCCTCTTTCCCTCATTCTCCCTGTCTGTCTCCCTCTCCCGTGTTGACTGGAGCTTCTTCAAAATGCCCAGCAGAACACCACAGAGCCATGCGACATATGAAACATGCTTCGATGGGTTCCACTTAACGGCACGTTGATATAGTGAGCCATAAATAAATGCGTTGGCACTTTCTGAGGTGTCCCGTGGAAATAATACCACTGTAATTACCAGAAAATAACAAACTGGTTTATAGTTTATGATTGCTGGTAATTCTCTGTTCATTAGACAGCTATATTTCAGCATGAGCTTTATTAAACACTTAGGCATAACTAATGTTAATACAATAAATTGGTTTTGAATGTCATCCAAAGTGCAAGGATTCTGGGTTTGGTGTGCATTAATTAACATTTAAAGCATTAAAGGTTTAATGCCTTAAGAAGATTTTGCCCTCTAAAAAGTCACAAACACTTTGGTGACCAGCAGACAGCCCTCGATGGCATACACTGGACCTCACTACATGCACAGTGAATGAAGAGAGCTTGTGGTTTTCTGGAAAGTTCTTTCCGCTGACACTACAAGAAGTTTTGAAGCTCTGCAAATTGTCAGTATACTTCATCGGCAGATATCCATGCATCACTCCCGATTAGTCCCCATGTGCTGTTTCTCATGAATCCGTGGTGCCATAAAGTAGAGATATTCCTTGATGATGGCAAAATTCTTCCTTTAGAATTGTATAAAAATCAGCAAATTAACTAATTTTAGTCCATATATTTAAAACAAAATTAGTAACTATGTAACTGCATGTTCTACACATGGTTATAATCTCCATAAAGGTCAAAATAATCATTCAGACTGTAAAATGCCCATAAACACCTTAGTTATACTCTCTTTCATTCTGAAGTGTGCTATGGTGGGAAGTGCCAGAGCAAAGCAACTTCATATTTAACCATCTTTCTCATTTCAGAGGGAAAGATCGATGAATGACTTTGTATCACCTCAGATCTGATTTGGGACCAGCTAACCTCAACCAATTTGCATAAAGAGAAAGATTAAGGTGCCCTGGGGTCAGAACCTGGGAGCTCTAAATCTTTCCTGGAATACAGATCAGTTAGGGCTTCTTCTGTGCTATTATGACCAGACCTCTCATTCCCCAGCCCAATCACATCACCCACATAAACTAAAACAGTGTAAGAACTTCACAGCCTCACGTGTTTGTTACAGACATTCCATGGTCGTACTTTATTTTATTGGTCCACAGTGAAGGACATACCAAAAATAGTTCAAGATAATTAATCAGAAGGCACCAAGTAATATATAATAAAGTTATTGTCATCAATGCTGGCATGCGCTAGTGATCTGAGAAAGAAGAATCCGTCACTAGGGTAATAATGTGTAGAGCAGGGATCTCCAACTCCGGTCCTGTTGAGCTACTAACCAGTCGGTTTTCAATCCTACTGGGCTTCTGATGAGCTACACCTGTTCTCAGGTAAATACCAGGGCCAGGTGTGGCTCATCAGAAGCCAGGTAGGTTATTAAACCTACTGGATAGTAGCTCTCCAGGACCGGAGTTGGAGACCCCTGGTGTAGAGCCTTAAAAGGTCCCCCTCCCTGCTGAACCAGAGGATCATTCTTAACTACCTGCTTATTGACTTCCATACCACATTTTTAAATGTGCATGAAGTGATGTCCATCTTAGGCACCCATAATTAACCACCAAAGCTATATAAACCTGCAGCATTAGCATTTCATTTACCCACGGATTTCCATACTGTATCACAGTGAAATGAATGGCAGAGGATGCAGCAGTTTGTGACTGAATAGCTGTAAATGAAATCTAAATTCATCCTAATCTATCAATTAACTTTCCTATGATGCTGTAAGTATTAATACAGCAGAACATGTTTATTTAGGGCACTGTGTGCAATATAGAACATTATTTTGACCTGCATCTACACAAAGTATTTGTCACAGTCTAATTTTCATCTATAAAACATCAACTATGCAGCATTCATGACTGCAACACAGTTACAAAAATATCATTGTTAATATGACGTACCATTTTATTTAACACAGACCAGGTACTCCAAAAAATAAAGGTTAACAAAATACACTCCGGTTTCCATTGTATTGTCACTGCACTCATTCCATTCAGGCAAAGAAAAAAACATTTTTTTCAGTGTTTAGTAAATATTTACATGTGTATAGAGACTCCACATGACACAATCAGCTGCTGAAGTTCAGGGGATGATATGGAACATCCACTCATACAGGTGAAGCCCCACGAAATTACTGTGATGTTATCATCAGTGCTTTGACACAATGAGAAGCCAGCTCCACACCGAGAATGGCTCGGGGCCAAGAACACACGATTTCCATGCTGATCGTCTCCTTTTTAATTTGCATGAAAACACCGGGATAGAGCTCAGCGCAACAGTACAGATACACTGAGACTCTTTTGGCCATTCCCCCAATGCAAATGACACGCTGGGGTATTTGGAGCAAATCAAAACCAAATATATAAATAAAACACGCCTGACTGATGACAGATGACTGGGATGAAAAGCAGGCCAATCTCAAGTCATTCTTTCCCTGGGTTTTAGGTCAGTGTTGTGAAAACTGACACCATGCACAAGGTGAGGAGAACCCCAGTCCAACTCTGACTCATGCAGTGGGTGCTGCAAATGCTACATACAGAAAGCCATGGGACACTTGCTTAATTCTGTAACAATGTTGCAAATTTGGTTTCATAACAAAACTCCATTGACAAGCAATGATTAACATATCCTCATGTATCTTCCAGACAGCCATTTTCTTTTTATTAAGTGTCATAATTTTTTTTGACTGACTCATTCAGTTCTGTTCTTGCCATTTTGCTATTAATTACAATTGTAGTCACTGGCTCCCAAAGGCATAGTAAACCCGTTAGTGTTTTATGTTATTGCAAAGATGTTACTAATTAAAAAGCACCAAATGGGACTGCTTGTTACTGAACCCTTTAACTCGAAACAGCTCTTTTAGAACTATAATTTTGGTTTCAAATTATAACATGAAATAAATGTTTTACTTAAAACTACTGGTTGTTTCTAATGTTTATTTATGATATTTATTTTTGCAAACAAATTCAGAAAGTAACCATCTTTATTATAAAACCAATAAATTTGCGATATTTTTACTGAATTAAGCAAGTGACCCAGGACTTTCGATGAGCACTGTAACCCTACAGTGCAATAAGGGCTTACATCCTCCTACACACAGGCGTAGCTTTGCGTAAAGCAGCTTCATCTACCATTCCCAGTACATACGTATACATGTGCACTGGTGACAGGTGTTCATTGATTCATTAATGCTCTGTAGAAACATGCACCTGTCTGGACAACCCTGCTTTCATCTGGCTCTGCAGGATTCTCATTACTCTTTCATTCTATGCTTTCCATCGTCTTACTATTTTTGTTTTCCAGAGCTCCCCACCCCCGTTCACCCCTGATATCTCTCAGGTAAATAATTGCCATCGGCTGATTTAAGACACAGACGGGGGAGCACGCGAGCACAAAATATTCACACAGGTAATAAACCTCAAATCCACAGACCCTCAAACCACAAATTGCAAATTGCAAAAAAATAAAATAAAAAATTATCTGCACAGCAGCTCATTTTAAAAATCACACGGGAAATTACAAATCTAAAGGTAAATTATCACTTTTTCAGAGAAGCTCTCTGTTGTAAGGTTTGTGGGGGTGAAAGGGACACCAGACACACAGATCCGGCTCACAGAGCATTGGAAGCGAATCACAAAAGGCACATTGAAAGCTAAGCAATGAAATCAACACAGCCATCAGCTCCGCATACTTCATTGTGCATGAATGTCATAACTGGGGCTGACGTCTCCAAGCCTGCCCCATTCCCACAGCAACAAATGATGTGTAATCTATCTGTGGTGTCATGATTTTGTGCATAATCTTCCCCACATGCTCAGTTATAACTGTATGTTTTTGCGGTGATTGGGGTCCATTATGTCTGCCACAGTGCATGCAAACAAGTTGGTAATAGTGCTGGACTGACATTTACGACCCAAGTATGTGCTTAGCATTGAAAAATATGGGAGTCAGGGAGTCCCTGTAAAACACTTGATTCATTGCTGCCACCTGGTGATCAGTGTAAGTGAATACAGGTCAGTTTAGAAGGTTGCCGAAGCGCCGACACCAAGAATAATGGGAAATACTACACCCACCTGACAATTTTACTAAAGCAGAAAAAGATATATTTTATTAATACACTGTTCAATTCTAAATAAACTGTATCTGTTGTTATCTGCTACTAATCAAGTATCATGTACCAGAAAAATGCTTAAAAGATAAGTCAAGTACTCAGTCATTATCTGGGGCCTATCTGACATAGAACACAACAGGGTAAAATCTGGGTGAGATGGCAGTTCACCTCATGGCAAATGCACATGACCACACAAACTACAAGCTATAGAGAGTCTAAAGCTCAGCTGATCCACACAACTTCTGAATCATAAACATGGATCGGAAAGTCCACACACACTGCACTGGGTACATATTTGATCCTGGAAACCCAGCTGTTTATGGGATCAGCACTACCTGCTGAGTCAACATGCCTCTTGAGTTGGTACACTGCAGAGAGATAATGGTAACAGCACTGGAGATTTCCACATTAAACACTGCTACGTATTAAACACAAGGTCTGTAAAAACTTGCTACTTTTCCATTTGATAAACACTAGTCAAATCTGTTCAAGTCTTCATACTAAAAGAAGCATTTTTTACAGAATTTCATATAATATTTTCCCATTAATCAGATACATTGTGTTAATGATACATAAATTCAGTGAGTATACCGAACTGCGAAATAATTTTTTTTAGAATTTAGTGATCAATTATTATTGTTGACACCCCACAGCACACAACAACAAAATGTGTCCTCTGCATTTAACCCAATTGTGACAATGCGGGGGGCAGCTAATTCAGCACCCGGGGAGCAGTGCCTGGGGGCGGGACCTTGCTCAGGGTGCCTCAGCGGTGCCTTGCTGATCAGGGATTCGAACCTGCAATCATTCAATTACAAGTACACTTCCCTGACCATTAAGCCACCACTGCCCACTATATACCCATTACACTACAATTTAACTACATGTTGAGAGTAACCAATTCTCTAGTCACAAACTGCACTGTTCGTCCTAACTTTTATACGTTTTAACAAGGCATTACATGCTAATGAGCATTCTGACCATGAGAAGGCACCATATACCTGGAAAGCAGGTATTATAAGTTATGTGACAAATCGCACACTTAATAAAAATGCTAAAAAAAAAAAACCAAAGGTCTGCTGCTGGAAGCTCAAATCCAGCTGGGCGCAAACGACGCCCGCTCAAGCTCAGCGGAGCACTGACCACATGGCATTCTTACCTGCGTTAACGATGGCGTCAACTTCTAGCCGGGTGATGTCACCTCTGAAGAGTGAGATCTTGGAGTTCAGTGCCTCATTAACTTGGTACAAGGGTTTTTCAGTAACTTGTTCTTGGGGGAAAAAAAACAATGAATAAAATGAATTTTAAATCCAAATTATTAAATCACTCTCCATTTGGAAAAAGCACCAGGCATATCATACATATCATCATGCTCATCATCATTTTCATCATGGTGAGGACAGGGACACATGTAAAACAAACGCCAAGCCTTGTCTTCCAAATTAAATCGCACTTCAGCAGGCTGCCTAGTCCCAGCAAATACCACAGCCACCGGGTAATCTCAGGACCTTACCATTACCATCATTAATTGAGACGATGCCCTGGTATTCATTTAAGCATCTTCAGAACAATCTACTCCTTAAAAAAAACCCTAATATATGCAGCTATGCCTGGCTAATAAAGTAAATTCTGAGGTTCTGAGAAATCCTTAGATTTCAAGATGCTAATTCTCATCTCTGCTGCTCAGATGCATCCTGGAGGCCAAGACCAAAAGGTTTTGCAAATACCAGGAACATCACCTCTATCCCCACCTCTAGGGTGTTAATGTACATCCTGATTTTTGCCAAATTCAATGTGTCCCTGGCGCAACAAGGGAGGAGCTTGCATTTCACTTCATTAACCAATCACAGTCTTCATTGCATGACATCACCACATTTATTAAAACCAGTGTTTTCAGTTAAGCGACAAGGTGAACAGATTTGTGAAGTACCTGTATTATTGGGTATGCCTTTTGTTAAAGGACGTGTCATAGATACAAAACACTATAACATGCTTACCTGCAAAGGCTGTTCAGAACCATGACAGGGAGTGTCTTTTTCTGATGATGATAACAATAATAATGATAATCATAACAAGGCTTGAACCAGCAACCTTGCAATCACAGGCTTAGCCTGTTGAGCCTCAACTTTGAAAATGAGAAAAACTAAACCAACATGGTGATGTCATACGATGAAGACTGTCATGGTTAAATAAGTGAAAAGCAAGCCCTTCCCTTGTTTACCCAGGGATTTTATATATACACTTTATATATATACTAGGGGTGCATTCTGCCAACTAGCCCATGATACAATATTTATCACAATGCCAGTGTCACGATTCAATGCATCACAATATTACCATTGTATCCTGATGGTTAACACTCCAATAGTGAAATAATGGAAGGAATAAAGATTTACAACAGGCCAAATGTAATTAAGAGACACTAACTGCCTTTAACTACCAAGGATCAGTCAGTACCTTGTTGCACACTTCAAGTCCAAGATTGTATAAACTATGTGTGTGTACATGAAGTTCACATGCAAAGAAATGTCTCGAATGCAACATTTGACTTGTACTTTAATAATTCGGAGATGGACACTTCACTGCACTTATGAACTGCAATTAACCTGGCAGAGACTTAATAATTAAGAATTAACTTGGCATATTTTAAACCAGGAAATGTTGACAAAAAATGTTTGTTAAATAAAAGGTACTGCAATAAATTAACAAATGAATCCAAAGTTTCCAAATATTGATGAAAAATCATGACAGATTCAATCACAATTTAATGATTAATTGTAGCATTGATACAGCAGGACAAGATCTGTATTATATCTATCAGGGAAAAAAAAAACATTTTCAGACCTTAAAGTCTGAACATCTATTTTAAGCTGTTCTAAGGATCTGCGGGAGCCCTGGGCTTGCAGTTTATACAATCAATCAGCCTATCCTCACCTATGTTCTTGAGCCGTAGGTAATGCATGAAAGAACAAGGTTGTGAATACAAGTGGCCAAAACGAGCTTTTGGCGCAGTGTCGCCAGACTCGCTCTCCGTGAAAGATGGAGTACTTCATAAATCTGAAGCGAGGCTAAAATATTGCTGCAGCTCATTTGGATCACGGAGACGCAGTACGGATGGTTTGAGCGTCTTATAGGGAGACCATCTGGTCAGCTCCCAAGGGGGCTGTTTTGGGACTGTCCCAGTAGTTGGAGGCTCCAGGACAGATCAAGAACAAGGGATTATATCTCCCAGCTGGCCGGGGAACATCTGGGACCCCCCAGAATGAACGTACGCCCTTGGAAAGAGAGGCTTGGTGTCACCTACTTGGCATGGTGCCACTGTACCCCTCACCAAGAGAAGAGATGTGGAGATGGCTATGATAGTGTGATATTCCAAACTCTCCGACGAAAACACTGTAAGTAACACTTCAGTCATGCACCCACTTGTACACTGATGTGTAATATGGAAAACACTGCATCCCGATCCATCCATTTTTTGAACGAGCTTCTCTGCAGTCTTTAAAGCTTATCCCAGAACCTACAGGCCAAAGGCAGGGAAGAACCGAAGACAGGGCACCAAGCCATTTGTAGAGCACACTGACACATGCACACCTACAGGCAATTTGGAGTGTGGGGGGCAAGCAGGACTACCTTGAGAAAAGCCCTCAACGACACAGGGAGAACACGCAAACTCCACACACATGGAGCGATGGCAGAAACTTGAACCCGGGTCACAGAGGTGCAAGGCAATAGTGCTAAACACTGTGATCTCACCAGAAGGGGTCCAGATAGGGATGCTCTTTAAGTGCAGCACACCTGACACCCTGCACATCGCCTGCCTCTGCTGCGGTGTTGCTGATAGGAGCACCTCTGCATGGGGAGAAATTAATGGGAGTTGCGTTCAGTATGCAAACCTGATTAAACTGTGGCACAGTAATACTAGTAAACAAAAATCTATAAACTAAATAGTACACATGGTAGCCTGTTTATATTTAACATTTGCAACAAGTTTACTTGTTTGCACTATATGTACTGTCTTTGCATTTTGCCTGTTCACTTTTTTTGTTTTAGTTATATGCATCAGATTTTTTATCTATGATCAGTAGTGTCCATTTTAATCTTAACAGTAAAGTATAATACATTGCATACAATAAACATTGTGTTATATATGTTATCCCCGCTTGAATGCAGGCATTTTCGGGCATTTCGTGACCTTTAAGTCTGAAAATCTATTTCACTTTGACAGCTAGGTACAAGTGTTCCTCGTTGTGCAAAACAGCTCGGCAGCCCCCTTCAAACTCTCCCAGAAGAAAGGTCAGGGGGTAGCACTGACTTTTGGCCTCTTTCCAGTCGGTGTCAGGGGAATCCAAGTCAACGGTGCTGGCCCCGGAGGTCATGGCGAGGAGGGAACTCGAATGCAGAGAGGCAGTGACGGCGGACAGCCCAAAGGCGCCCAGCAGAGCCCAAAGACCCGGTCTGGACAACAGCGTTCGCCTGTTGCTCAAAGATGGATTGCCACCGATCGGCTGAAAAAACACTGACGAAGCCGCGGAACTAGTGGAAAACGTGGCAGCTTTCCCGGGATTTATGAGCCCGGAGTACAGCGCAATTTGCTTGTTACGAAGTCCGGGCAATGCCAAGCAGTCTAGTTTACTGACGAAGCGCGGCAACGGTACATTTGGTGTAAAGATTACAGATTTAAAGCCGGGAGCATGTAGAGCCGCAGAGCTCGACCCCTGGGTGTAAGAGAGTGTAGCCAGTGCAACTCGGCTTTTAGCGCGGCAGGCAAATGACATCTGAAACGCCATGGCGGTGACACGGAGCCGAAGCGCGGCCGCGCCAGCCTCCAGATGTCAGTATGGCGTCACCGAACAGCTACCGCTTTCGGTTCGCTAAGCGAGCGCCAGGCGATCCTACTCGGCGCGGTCCTTATGGGGTCGGAGGAGGGTTGTAGTTCATAGGTCTTAAAATACAACCTTAGTCCAAATAATTGCAAGAGCAGCGTGCGGTCAGTAACCTGCGTGTAACGGTGTCTTAGCTTCCTAATACACTAATAGAACTGACGAATTACATTCTGATAAGCAACGAATATGTACGTTTTTTTGCTACGTTTCCCTTTAAAAATGTGCGGC
>JABFEB020000002.1:8835960-8857219 GCA_019775895.2 Stomatorhinus ivindoensis | reverse complement strand
CCCGACACACTGTACCCCCTGGCTCTCTGGCTGCTTCTTCTCTAATCGCCCGCCCCACATCCCTTCTTTTCCGTCTCGCCTCTTTCTTCCCCCTCTCTAGCCTCACCTGCCTTTCTCTTCCATCCATCTCTCCATTGATACCTCACTCCCGTGCCATCTTTTTTCTCGGCCTATCTCTTTCTTCACTCTTCCCCTCTGAACCCGTCCCTGCCTTTCTCACTCTTTCTCCCTCATCCCTCTCTCCCTCCCTCCATTGTGTTCCCTGGGGAGGGCAGTAATAATGGCTGTGATGGAGTGAGGGAGGGAGGTGCGATTATTGTCTTGTCGGGAGTCAGAGGAATCGATCGGCCCAGAAATATGAGGCGCGAGAAAGAGCCGCTGTGTCAGATACAATAACCACCCATTCCCCAGGGACACGCGCGCACACACACACACACACACACACACACAAATACAAAATAATGTTCTCAATTTCCACTCAGACACAGACACGCACCACATGCACAGAAAGACACAGTCTGCTATCACATACACATTCAACATGTGTCACTTCTGTGGACCTGTACTTTGACCCCAAAACTGTTCAAAAAAGTCACAGCATGGCCACAAAATCCTGAATTAAACATCGAAGTCAGTGAATTTCTGAACTGCGAGCCCTTTAAAATGAACGTTAATACACAGAATTTTGTATTGAATTGTGAGGACACTTCGTGTGTCATCGAATGGGCCAACAATACTCGCACAAACGTGAACAAAACAGATTTTTGAACTGATGTTTAGTCTTCACAAGTCATGTGCTCATTTTGAAAATAATCAAACGCAAAAACATAACCTGCTATGATTCATTCAGTCGTGTACACACACAAACATACATGCGCACACACACAGACACACACATACACAGACTTTCCAGTGCTGTTGCCTGGCAACGTGGCCAAGTGTCCAATCGGAGAGCAGAGTTGTGTCCGGTGATGTCACAGCTACTGCTGACCAGCAGTCCTGCACTCTGAGCTGAGAGAGGGAGGGGCATTAGGCACTTACTTAAGGAGCCATGGACATGTGACTCTTTTACTGAGGGTTTGAATCGCCGACCTTCTGATCAAGGTATCAGAGGCTTAGCCTAGAGAGCCACTCATGACCCCCATTGCATAATTCATTATGAAAGTATCTATGGTACATTATAGATGAAGTATTATAATTATATACTTATATATAATTATATAGAAGATGCTGTAATGCTTCATTAATTATATAATAGAAGATGCTGTAATGCTTCATTAAGTTTCACACCAATCATTATTATATACTATGCTGGTATCTATAGTGCATTATAGATTAAGTATTATAATTAACATTATAATGCCTTATGACTGTCAATAGAACATGCTGTAATGCTTCCTTAAGTCTCACACCAGCCATTATAATGTATTATGAAAGTATCTATAGTGCATTATAGATGACAAGTGTCATGAAAAAAACATTTTCTGAAGGAAGGATTTGGGGTCTCTCGCACAGTACCACATCAGCAAAGTCTCACAGTCGGAGCCCCAGGCCATGATGACTTGTCCAGCAATGGATGACCTAGAATCTGCCCTGCAGTCCTTGGAGGTCAAAATGGAAGGAGAGAGCAGCTCCATGGATATGCTGGTCAGTCAGTCGGCTCTAGCACCACGTTACCATCCAGTAGCATAAGAGACTCACCAGTAACAGAGAACAAAGGAGATCTTACTTGGAGTAGTAGCAGTAGTGATCGTGTTTTTCTAATTAAAGGTAAGTGGTTCTTGGACATGTGTACTTGTATTATAAATATGACTGTAATACCGTATGCCATAAATATTTTGGGTAACACTTTACTTCAAGGAGTACAATGTAGTAGTACACGCTTACTTAATGCATTAATTAACTAGAAATTAAGTGTTAGTTACATACTGATCCCATGTTGGTTAATCATTAATCAATCATAACAGTTCATGTATTTCATGCATATTATATTTGTTCATGATTTGTTTGATTTATGACTTGTACTCGAGTTACTAAGTTACTTGTGCCTTCTCAAGTGAAGTGTTGCAAAAGAAGACAGACGGCAAAGGATATGGTGACTTTTGGGAGTAACCACGGTGAATAATCATATCATAATAATCATACTTTTCTAATTAAACAGGAAACCATGACAGCTCCTGAACTGCATGACTACTTGAAGATATTTAGGTAACTTGATAATGAAATATTATGAAAACAAATGATTTCACAAGTCAACGGACATTACCGATGTTTCCCTAGCTGAATGTGTCTGTCTGTATTAACTAAGGTTCAGCGGTTAAGCATTTATGCTTCAAATACAAGTCAACAAAACATTATACGGAGAAAACAGATATAGGTTATTTATTTATTTTCTCTTTCTCTGATGTTGATGCAGACCGAAGAGGCTGACACTCAAAGGATATAAGCAGTACTGGTTTTCATTTAAGGACACTTCAATCTCTTACTTCAAGAGCAAAGAGGAAAGCATTGGAGAACCCATTCAGAAGGTGGATCTAAAGGGTACTGAACACAAACACGGTCTCTCTCTCTCTTTAAAAAAAAAATCTATCCACTCACACTGTAAGGGACACACTGACACTCAGGGCTGGACAAAGACATATCATCTGCATTGAGACTAGCATAAGATCTTGTGTGACACACATTCCAAATTAGAAGTGGAACATGCGAGTGACACTTCGTGCTTCACCAGGCTGCGAGGTCGCAGGCGATGTCAATGTGGCGGGCCAGAAGTTCTGCATCAAGCTCTTGATCCCGAGTTCAGAGGGCATGAACGAAGTGTACCTCCGCTGCGAAAATGTGAGAGGGCGGCGCCCGCTTGTGACTAAAGTGAATGACTTCGGAGTCATATGGGTGGATCTCAGCACACCCACAAACTATATTTGAAAATGCTATAAATCCTATAATCCCCCTGTTAAGCCGGTTTTTTGTTCATGAAATTTTAACCGCAGAAGTTTTTCTATATCCTGAGAGATATTTAGTCTTTAATATCTGTTAGCTATTAGCAATTCTTTAGCTGACGCTGTCATTGAAAAAGTTTACAATACTACACCCAATTATAGACCTGGGTATTGCTGAGCAAATTATTTAATAGATTAAAGATAAGTGGTTCGCTGTTGATTACAGCAGCTGTAGCTCTGCGTTATGGAAACTTTTGGTCAGCTCACATTGTTACCCAGACATGCCCCCCCCTCCACAAAGGCAGAGACTCATGAGTACGTCCTGCCCCCAACAGGAGCAGCAGTATTCCCGCTGGATGGCTGCCTGCCGGCTTGCCTCCAAAGGCCGGACCCTGGCGGACAGCTCCTTCAGCAGCGAGGTGGAGAACATCCAGAATTTCCTCACCATGCAGCGCACTAACCCTGGCACCACGTCCGCCCAAGCGGACGAGAACATCAACACCCACAGCCTGGTCTCCCCCCGCTACCACAAGAAGTACAAGACCAAGCAGGTCTGATATGAACCTACCCTCATGAAAATCAATTCTTTTATTGTTTTATTACCCTGTTGCAGCATGTTCTCTGATGGGGAAGAGGTGTCTAAGGTCACACCTTCCTTATTTCCTTCACCATGAATTATTCAGCATTCACATCGCTCCCAAATCCTTCAGCCGACTGATAAAAAACGATTTGAATGATTCAGGATGTAGCATAAGTCCCACCCTGAGCTCCACTGACAGCTAAATCTCCTTCCTCCAGTTAACCCCTCGCATCCTGGAGTCCTACCAAAATGTGGCGCAGCTCTCCCTAACTGATAGCATCCTGAAATTCCTGCAGATCTGGCAGGCGCTGCCTGACTTTGGGGTGTCCTACTTCGTGGTGAGGTAGGCTGGATGTCCTGGGACCACATGCTTCCCAGTTCTACGTCTAAATTAGTCTCATGGGTAAATGTAAAAGATTTAGAATATGTTTAGCTTACGGGTGACACGAACTCATGATGTTATTGTACAGTTTACAGAAAGTCAGTCAGCTATAAGAAAGTGATGTGAACACCCTACATACCGGTACCAAGAAACATCAGGGACGCAGAAGTCAAATGTACCACAATAGAAGGAGAAACATGTCTCACAATTGTATGAAATCTTGCCACTACAGGAGGTTCATATCCAAAGAATAGCTGCATTTCTTTATTGATCGATATAAATTCCAGATATAGTATTTTCTGTACCTATTTTGGTACCTTTTGCCACTTATAAATGGTAGTAACTCATTAATAAAAGGAAAACAGTGTTATAACGTCTTTAACATTGTCTATTAATAACCAGATTATAAACTATTCATAAACACTATATATGAGTAGTCTTAATTGTGAAGTGGCACCATATCTTCTGCTTTTTCCATTCAGAAGCACGTTGGCAGGTAAGATTTAACACATGGGTTTGACAGGTGAAGTCAAGATATAGTGTAGTGTTATGTTCAGGGGACAAAAAATCATCTCCAGGCGCGATCCCAGTTCGGCACGATCTGCTTTATGCATAACAACAGAGGCCTAAAGAAGTGATTCCCCCCCCCCTCAGGTTTAAGGGCAGTCGGAAAGACGAGGTCCTCGGCATAGCTAACAACCGGCTGATCCGCATAGACCTGGGTGTCGGGGACGTGGTGAAAACCTGGCGCTACAACAACATGAGGCAGTGGAATGTGAACTGGGACATCCGGCAGGTGGGCGGGCGTCTCTCTGTCGGAGGGACCACAAGCCATGGGAGCGTTTCTGAAAGTGGGAGGGATGTGGGAGGGATGTGGGAGGGATGTGCAACCCCGGACTCATGGGCCCAATACACTGGCAGTAATGAGTCTGGATGAACGCTTCTGTCAGTATATTTCCTTTGTTTGAAAAGCCTTGGGACTTAATTCTGTAAAAATGCTGCAAATTTATTGGTTCCATAACAAAATTCCACTGACGAGCAACGTTTAACACATCTGCAAATATGTTCCGCACAGATACTTTGTCACCATTTTCAGACAGACCCATTCAGTTCTGTTCTTGCCATCTTGCTATTAATTGCAATTGTTGTTGGCTCTCAAACGGATACTAAACACAAATATTTGGTGTGTGTGTGTGTGTGTGTGTGTGTGTATATATATATATAGGAAACACTGAACTAGTGTATAATGCTACATTAAAGTTAATCCAAGATAATCCATGTCAGGGAGGACACTCTGAGCTAGGACAGGAATTGTAAATCACCATTTCAATTAAACAGACCTGGATTTCACTTGAGCACTGAGTTCTTGCTGTGTGCTGATTGGTCAGTCTCCTATAATCACGCGTGTGTCACTAATGTCAATGTAAACCAGCTGGATGAGTCTTTCAATCAAAGAAACAAACCAGTCAAAGCACAAGATGAGCTGAACTATTTAGCCAAAACAGAGGAGCCTTTTAATTTGAAAGTAGTTTGTAAAACCCGAAGTAGCTCAAAGTGTCCTCCTTGACATGGATTATCTGGTCACCCTATTATACACTAGTTCAGTGTTTCCTCCCCCCCAGCTCCCTACCAGGAGCAAAAATGGTGGCTCTCTGTGGGTCGCCGAGCACTGGATTGGGAAACGCTGCACTAGTTGATTGAATACCGTGCATACCGTTCTGGTTAAGTTAACCTGATACTGTCTTACACGGAGCAAACCCATGGCTAAAAAAAACAAAGTGATTATGGTTGCTCAATACGCATCTGTTCAGCACTAAGGTTTACTCACATTCACATAACAACATGATACTTTAATCATGTTCGTGTCTTCATTTGAGGTTTGTACTATATACTATAGAAGCAGCAAGTTGGATACACATTTGTTAATAATACTCACCCTAGTATCTGGTTTCCAACGTCCACCCTTCCCCTGTTCCTCCAGGTGGCCATCGAGTTTGACGGCAATGTCAACATAGCCTTCAGCTGCGTGACGGCGGACTGCAAGATCGTGCACGAATACATTGGCGGCTACATATTTATGTCCACCCGCGCCCGTGAACAGAGCGACACCCTCAATGAGGAGATGTTCCACAAGCTAACCGGGGGACATGAGGCCTTGTGAAAATGCAGAACCTGTCACATCTCCGTTCTCCAGCGGCCTTGATTTTCTGCTGAAGTATTCACAAGCTACCGCTCATAGGGTTTCATTTTTTTCATTTTTTGTTTCTATATCAGCATCATGTCTATTTATAAATGATTTGCGGTTTAACACTTGCAGTGATGGAGGAGAACGGTTTAGATGTTTCTATAAGTTCAACTGTATGTAACATTTGCATTTTCACACCTTATAATAATAATTTAAAAACAGCATCCAAACTGATGGACATGTAGGTTATCATGATACATTCTGCAACTTCACGAAGTTCTAGTAATGGCGTTTAATACATTTCCTGAAGGGCTGGCATGGATTACGTTTTGCCGATTCATGTTTGGGCGATAAACTAGGGCTTAGAGAATATTATGTTACAAGGATACTGCTGAATCAAGTCTGCTGAATGCAGAAACCAAGATTTCATTGAAAATGTTTGAAAGTTTGAAAGTAAATTACAGAGTGATTTGTACCTGAAACAAAATGAAATGACCTACTAAAGGCAATATTAAAATCTCGGAGAATGAAGCCGGCAACTGATAATGCAGCTCATATTTAATGTCTAAAAATATCAAACTGCTCTAAAATAAATTATAACAAAATATGCTTACATTTTATTTAACATATCAATACTCAAATATTTGACTATGAACTGTAGAATTACAACCACAGTTGGAATTATCTGGATTTCTACATGAAAGGCTCCTAATATTTGACATGATCTTTATTCAAGTCCTAATAAAGTCTTATTTAACATACAGCAACTAGAACATTTTATATTGTTGTGAGTTTTTTAATGGATGCTTTAAATCCAGATCACTGATGTAAGTATGTGAATATTTAATGGAACCTCCTTTATTTGCCTTAACCAAAAGCTTTCAGTATCTTATAACCAGATCTGTGCAGTGATTAGGAGGAATTTCTGCCAGTTCCTCTGGACAACACTGCTTCAGGCAATGCATGTCTTTTGGATCTCTTACAGTATGTCTATAGTCTGCTGCAGATCACTGGATAGAATATAGAGGTGACTGAGGTCAGGAACTGATCTTGTCCATTGTTGCAGATTTACTCCTGTGTTTTGAATCATTTTGCATCACCCATCTTATGAGCATGGCTTCTCAGCCCAATGCTCTGAGATATATCTGTAGTATTTCCTTGTATACACTTTATGGACAAAAGTATTGGAACACGCCATCATTGAATTTAGGTGCTTCATTCAGACTCATGGCCACAGCTGTATAAAATCAAGCACCTAGCCCTGCAGTCAGGATTACAAATATTTGTGAAGGAATGGGTCACAAGTCAGTTTATGAAATTTCTTCCCTGCTGGATATTCCACGGTCAACTGTAAGTGGATGCATTTAGGAGCAGCAGAAGTTTAGCCACAATGTGGCAGACGGGGTAAAGTAACAGAGTGAGGACACTGGGTACTGAGGTGCATAGTTACCAAAGCTCTGTTGACTCAATAACTGCAGAGATCCAAACTTCCTCTGGCATTAACTCCAGCACAAACACTGTGCACCAGGAGCTTCATGGAATGGGCTTCCATGGCGGAGAAGCTGCTTGCAGGCCTCACTTTACCAAGTGCAATGCCAGTCCTCAGATGGAGTGGTGTAAACCACGCCAGCACTCGACTCTGTAGTGTAAACACGCTCCATGGAGTGATGAATCACGCTTCTCTGTCTGTCAGTCTGATGGATGGGTCTGGCTTTGGCCAGGATGTCAGGAAAATGTTACCTACCAGACTGCATTGTGCTGATTGTAAAATTGGATGGAGGAGGGATAATGGTGTGGGGTTGTTTTGGATGGGTTGGGCTAGGTCACTTAGAAGGTGGCCCTTTTCTGTCCCAGCATGACCTTGGGAAAGGTCCATAAAGACATGGTTGGGTGAGTTTGGCGTGGAAGAACCTGACTGGCCCGCACAGAGCCCTGACCTCAACCCCATCTAAGACCTTTGGGATAAACTAGAACTGAGATTGAGCCAGGCCTTCATGTCCAACATCAGTGCCTGACCTCACAAATGTTCTTCTGGATGAACGGGCAAAAATTCCCACAGACACACCCCAAAATTTTGAGGAAAGCCTTCCCAGAAGAGTGGCAGCTGTTATAGCTGCAAAGGGGGGACCAACTCCATAATGATGCCTGTGGATTTAGAATGGGATATCATGTAAGTTACTGTGGGTGCAAAGGCCTGGTGTCTCAATACTTCATCCATATGCTCCATGAAGCCCCAAATGACTGTAAGCCAGTCAGGTAGCAAAGCAGCCTCTTACTATCATGCTTCTGTAACAACAGCTTGTTTGATGTACTGCATTTTGATCGACTAAGAGGAACACGGCTTTGGATAATCTTGGGTGACCAAGAAAGTACTGGGCCTGAGGCTTAAAGGTCAAAAGGTCAAATTTCCTCCATTTTCTGCTGTCAGTTGCATCATTGAAGGGAGGTACACTCAGGGAAACCAAGGTCTGTTACACCACAGGAAGCCACAAGACCCTATCTGTAGCTGTGCACGTTGCCCGACTTCAATGAACGTTTCATAAAGACGGTTGATCTCACCGCCTGTGGAGATTCAACACTCCTAACCCACTGAAGTGTGCATAAGGCCGCTGCTCATTTTGTCCACCAATTATTCAAGGTTTATTAGCTTCATTTTCCATAACAGGACGGTGTGGAAAGCTCATTTTTTTATTGACGCTTCACTTTTAAAAATATTTTTATCCTTTGTCTTGGGCAATTTCAAGTTAATTCCTTAATTTTTCTTCAACTAAGAAATACTTGTGCAAAATATGGAGCAGTAACCCTCGTCACTTTAAAGACCCATGCGGAAACATTAGCCAAAGCTTTGCAGGAAGTTATTCTTCACTTTCCACTGCAATTCTCCAGCTGCTGCGGAGATCCACCAGGTCCCCTGTTCACCGAACGCAGCAGTGCAGTGCCCGTTATGCACGCTCGTGTCTCCTACCTACACCAGTGGAAGTTCACAACCTGGAAAACAGTAAATGGACCATAAATTATGGACCAACAAAAAACTACATTCTCATCAAAGATCTAACATCTCAGCAGCACTGGCAGGCAGACTCACTTGTAGGTTTCAGCCTGACAGCGCGGGTGAAGTACAGCGGAGGCAGCTTCCCTTCTGCATTGCCAGGAGTCAGTAGGACCCCATTGGACGACCAGAAGAACCGGATGCCATCTTTAGTTTATAAAAATCACACATTTACACAAGAATATCAATAGGATCAGCATTTAATATGGGCTTCAGTTAACTAGCACAGGGAAGCTTATCCCTGGACCCCCCACAACTTGTGGCAGATTTTTTTTTGCATGACCACAACTGCTTAGAGTATTAATTTGGACAACTAATTGGTTCACCTAGCATGTCAAGAGGTAACAATGCATTATCAGAAACATGCAGGACATTAAGGACAGTTAAGAAACGGTCTGGTACGTTTTTTACCTGCCAGGGCCCTGGGGACGTCAATGTAAACGGCCAATGTGCAGTTGTGCCGCATGCCTGCACAGGAAAGCAGATTCCCATCAACAACAATCACGTAGATAAAAACACAGCCCCACAACTCCTCCTTCCCCCTTATGCAGCTGCACCCTGGTTCCCTACACACTCACTAACCACTGATGACTCCCTCTGCCCCGGGCAACCCAGGCGCCAGGTGGATGTGGGTCCGTGCCATTCGGTTCAAGCCCTGGGTACGAATGGAAGGCCAGTGCTGGAAATACGAGCCATGGACCGCTTCCCTGGGACAGTCTGGAGCATCCGGCCGAACCTCCCGAAGATCTAGATCTGCAACCTGAGTCAGAGGAACAAGAGATGAGATGTCTACCCACAAACACAGTGGCAATCCTGGTGCCGCTCGGCTCGGCTGTGTGACCACATATATTGGTCAAGAGGGGAAGGTTCACCTGCAGAGAATGACCCTGATTGGCTCGGATCTGTAGCTTTCCATTATCTGGGTGCCGGGAAAGCTTAAAGCGCTGCTTGTTATTATTGGCCACCACTTTCTCTATGTCCTCCAATGAGAAGCCACGGAACTGATGGTGTGACAATATGTCATCCACCATCACAAATCCACCTGAGTGCGACAATGTCATTACTCCTTAAGCAACAGTTAAATTCCATACTCATATACAAATTACTATACATTAAACCACTTTGGTCATCCAAAGGTTTAAGATCATATAAAGCCAAATGTCTGCCAAGGTATCCATTTTACAGAACCATGACTAATTTAGCCCTACCAAACTCTTACCAGAGGTGATATTTAGGCCCATCTGAGCTGCTCCGTGGCGCAGAGCATAGGACAGAGACTTGGAGAGGCGAACATCTCTGTCCTACAAAACACAACAGGGACTTTCATCATTTATTACCACACGTCACTCGCTTTTGCCATCACTACGGAAATGACATCATCTTCTCACCTCTCCATCATGATTTCCACGTTGTTTTCTACCTCCTCTTCCTCTTTGAGCACTCCCTCTCACGTCCCTCTCCATATTCTACCTCATACCTCTTAGTAAAGGGGACTACATACATCAAAGGGATTATGACATCATTAGAAGCTCCTTAGATAGAACTGATGTAAGTAACATCAATAAAACTACACAGCCTAATATAATTATACAGGCAAACTTTAACTATTAAAAGTGTAAAGTCTCATGCATTAAAAGTTTAATGCATATAGATTATAATAAATATGTATTTAATATACACGTTTAACATATACTGACGGGTTAACAAAATGCATGTCTATTAGTTTACTAATAGAAAATATGATGAAATTAATTTATATTTAGCAAGGGCTGTAATAGTATTATTGGCACCTGGCAGCACCCGTCTGCATAAAATTATAGACGTGGGTCAAGGACTTTAGGTAATGGTCAGATCAAACATGGGGGAAAAAACTGTCACCTAAGTGACTTTGACCAAGGCATGGCTATTGGCATGAGATGGGTCACTTTGTGCATTTCCATAACTGCTGATCCCCTGGGATTTTCACACACGAGTCTCTAGAGTTTACAGAGAACTGTGTGGAAAAACAAGAAACATCTAGTGAATGGCAGTTCTATATGCAGAAAGAGCTTGTTGATGAGAGAGGTGCTGATGTTGCCCTGAGCTGACAGGACGTCCCCATCAAGTCAAATAACCACAATTGACCACAGTGAGTGTATCGCGCTCGAGCTTGAGGAGGACGGTCTACAACTGCAGGAGACAACATTGGGCTCCACTCCTGACGGGCTAAGAACAGCAAACTGAGGCTACAGCAGACACAGGCTGATCAGAACCTGACAGCTCCTGACTGGAACAGAGATGCCTGGTCTGATGAATCTCAATTTCTCCTGAACCAAACGGATGGAAGAATCTGAGGTCAACACCATGGAGTCGTGGACCCAACCTGCCTTGTGTGAACAGTTCGGGCTGCTGCTGGTGCCGCAGTAATATGGAGACCGCATTCTTACACGGAGTGCCCCGTGTGAGCATAGTCGCTGAGCAGCAAGAATTAGGCATCACGCCAGAAAACTTGTGAAACTGGTTCCATGAGCATGGCAATGACATGCTCATGTGCTCCCAGAGGCCTCTCCAGTCACTGGGTCTGAATCTGTTTGGGAGGTGGTGGAATGGGAGATTCACAGTATCGACATGGGACCTACAACATTTCAGTAATCATGTCTACGGAGTGTTCCTACAGCCTTGTGAAGTTCAGGCCACTAGGAGTGATGATATAGGCGGCAACTTGTTGCCCAATGTTGCTTGGGCACATTTCCATTGATACTGGCCAACAGATTTCTATTTAAAGAACTTTTACTGACAGAGGGCAACTTTACGCTATCATCCAGATCCAGATGAGTTGTCCTTCGTTTCACCTGTTTGGCAGTTGCCTGGCAACATTGGTGAAAAAACTGCCTTGTGTATATCATTACCTTAAGAATTCAGTCTGTTCTGACAGGAGATGGGATCCTACCGAGTATTAGAATATTTATATTTCAGAATTAGAATTTATACCGATTGTAGATATTAAATAATTTTCTTAACATCACATTCAAGGGAATTTCTTTCATCGCCTAAAACGAATAATCTGATGATTGCAAAAATATGTTTCTAAGTAACGAGTAGAAAAACGTCATGCTTTGCTTTTGTTCCCATGGGAATCCTACATACTACTCTGCAAAAAAAAAAACCGGAACGACACTAAAATCCACTAAATGATTAAAGAATCATCTAACAAGGCGACAGTACCAGGCACTTGTTTACTACGGCCCGAGATTCTCGCGTGCATAAAAAAAACATTACAGATCTTACTGTTAGCAATTTCAGATCCTCATTAAACGCTAGCCAGGCGGAACACTGACCACTGTCTATAATCGTGATTTAGGAGCGCATACCTTAATCTTATTTGCCGCTCAAGGACACAGAATTGGGAAAGCGACACAAGACTTGTAGATACATACAGCTGCTCTTCTGTCAAGACTGAACAAACTACAGCACCGCGCCTGCCCCAAAAGTAGAAAAAACACCAGCGTGTAAAGCGTCTGCAGGCTGGAAATACAAAAAAATGCGACCAATGGGCTTACTCGGCACACCTCTGAACCAATCGGATGAAGAGATTGTCCCCCTAGTGGGCGGGCCTTATCAGCGCCATTTTTGCTGAGAACAGAGAAAACGAGAGGCAGACATCTGTCTTGCTTTAGTGTGTCGGTGAGACATTCGTTTGCTATTTATTATTGATAATTGTTTCGTGCGTTTGCTCTGTTTATTTGTTTATTGCGAGGTCACGTCTGAAAACGGGTGTTTTCAAAGTTAGCGCTGTTGTCAGCGGCACGTCGTTCGAGCGAGAGCAGAAAAGGCCGGTTTGTTTGCTTAGCTAGCTAGCTAATAGAAGCAGGGTGACTCCTGTCTCATGTTTCCAGTGAATTATGAATGCCTGCTCTATATATTTGTATGCTGGTACATTAATGGTACAGTTTTTAAAGCCATATTCTTATACAGCTGTCATTTTCTCGTGTTATCCTGGCTTGCTCACTGAAGTATTGTTTGGTCAAAGGGTGCTAAATAATATTTGAACCCTTATAGAAAACCGGTAATAGTAAAAATCTTGAATACAGATGGCGTTGCTTTCATGATTGCACCATAATAAAGATTTCTTTCATTCAAATTCAAACTTTGATCACCTTCTGTACTGTACCTGTTTTGCCTGTGCATGCTGCAACGCTAGGAATGTTGCCATGATGTAACTGGTCATCGAGATACCTAAATGGTACAGTTAGATAAGTGTCACTGATACTAGTAGTTACCATTGTTTCCGAAGCTACCATTTAAAATGGTTCACTCGCACAGAGTGGGTGACGATGACGAATTGCATCGGAATGTTGTAGTATATCGTACAACTAGTGTAGTAAATGAGGAACGGTGTGCGGTTGTATTAGTGATACCTCCAAATAATAAGTGGGTTTTTTTTTTCAAACATCTCAGTTGTGTTATAATGATGGTTTTATTTTTCATGCTTGTCTGTCTTTTCCAGCTACACCTCTACCTTCTTCCTTGCTGGCCCACAGGAGGAGGGATGAGGGATGGAGTGCTTGTAGCGTTTATTCTCTCTGTTCCACCACACCGAGCTGCAGGCCTGCGGAAAGCAAGAGGCGGTGGTAATGCTTCTGCCATGAGAGGCAAGGCAGGATACTAGTGTCTGCAGAGCAGGATACTAGTGTCTGCAGAGCAGAACACTTTGCCACCTTTAGCCTTTCTGCAGCGATTCATATTCAGTTCTTCCTTCGATACCTTTATACTTTCATCTCTGCTGCTGTTTTTCTTCATTTTCTCTGTCTGCTATTCGCGCTCCTCTGCTAGGGTGCTGGGGCAATGGAGTTCCCGCAGCATAGTCAACAGCTCCTGGCCAGCCTGCGTGCCCAGCGCCTGCAAGGATTTCTCTGTGACTGCACTGTGCAGGTGGGCGCCACCCGCTTCCTGGCCCATCGCGCCGTCCTCGCTTCCTGCTCACCCTTCTTCCACATGTTCTATTCAGAGCAGCCGCTAGGCAAGAGGGAGACGGTCACCATCAATGGGGAGATTGTCACCCCGCTGGCCTTTGGGCTGCTCCTGGACTTCATGTATGAGGGCACCTTAAAGCTGGCCGCCCAGCCGCCGCCGGAGGACGTGTTGGCCGCCGCAAGCTTCCTGCATATGAACGACATCGTGCGCGTCTGCAAGAAGAGGCTGCAGGGCCGGGGGCTGGCCGAGGCGGACAGCACCAAGGCCGAGGAAGAATGCATAATAGTCGGGGGAGGTGTAACGGGGATTAGTGTGACCCCCCGGGGTGGCTCTGGAGAGGACGCTGGGGGAGGTGGACCTGAGGGAACGACTGCTTTGACTAAGGCGACGGCAGCATCTGTGCCCCCCTACCCCCTCCTCAACCAGTTCGTGCCTCATGGACCAGAGAGCAAAATAGATGAGCGTGAGGAGTCTCCCAGTCCCAATGATCCGGTCAAATCTGGCTCAGCCAGTCCAGACCTAGCGGATACCACCCAGCCTGGCATGGACTCTCTCCCTGCGGGGATTGGTTCAGTGTGCGCCGCAGTCCGACCTCGTAGCCATGGGGATACCGCCCTAGCAAGTCCCTGCAGCTCCACTGAGTTGTACGCTAACAACCACCCATCCTCTTCTTCGTCCTCCCTTGTACCGCTCACGCATCGCTGCACCATCTCCGAGACACAGAGCGCCTGGGCCACGGCCGTAACGCCGACTCGAACCAGCAACGAGAGCCCCGAACGGGGGGGTCCGGCGATCTCCAGCGACGGTACCGCGGAGCTGACGCAGGGAGGCGGCGCTCAGACGTCGTTGCCGAAGCCGGTGGCGGCTCAGCTCTCGTCGCAGAGCCCGCCAGAGCACCACCTACACGTGCAGGCCCAAACTCTGGCTGAGGAAACGACGGGGGGGCATGGAAGAGCGTGCACGAGCCAGGAAGTGACTGTGGGCGACTTGCAGATCGTGATGAGAGAAACGAACGCAGCGAGAGAGGGCGAGGAAGAAGAGCAGGACGACGACGGGGTGAAGGTGAAAGTGAAGGTGGAGGCCATTGTCATTTCTGACGAAGAGCTTGATGACATGGAGGGGATGCTGGACAGGGAAGGGCGGCGAGGGACTGAGGGGGATGATGGTGCTGAATTTGAAGAGAATGAGCAAGTGTTCCTGCCACACCCCTCACTCCTACATCTGCCTCACCATCATGAGTCACTGACCTTCCCCCTCTCGCCCCAGGGCACCAACACGTCAGACTCCGCCTCTTTCTCAGCCACCCTATTCCCATCCGCCTCCCACCACCAGCACTCCCAGCAAGCCGACCAGCCAGCCATGTACTTTCAGGACTTCCAGGACCCTCTGGGCCCCTACGTGGAGGATGTCCCCACCTGCACCACCTGTGGCAAGACGTTCTCCTGCGCCTACACCCTGCGGCGGCACGCCATCGTGCACACCCGCGAACGGCCCTACGAGTGCCGCTATTGCTATCGTAGCTACACGCAGTCCGGTGATCTCTACCGCCACATCCGCAAGGCGCATGACCATGGGCTGCCCGCCAAGCGCAGCCGCGTGGACCCAGAACCTCCGCCCACGCAGCCTCCAGCGCAGCCACCTCCGCAGTCCTAAAGTTTTTGGGGGTGAGGGTGGGGCATTGCAAGGGTGGGGTCGGAAGTTTGATTATCACAGGTACTGATGTAACCAGGACGTGTATGGATGACATGGGGGTAAAAAGACAATGGATTGTACAAAGGTGGTTTGGATTGGAATTTAATAATATGCGTGTAAGCCAGCTGCGTCTTTCAGGTGTGTTTTATAATGTAGAGTACCAAAAATTAGACACAAATTGAGGAAATGTAGAGCACGTCAGTTGCCAACTACTTTGCTTGTGAAGGGCACGCGGTGCAGTAGACAATGCCAGAATAGTCTGGATAGGTTCATCGTACCAGTTTCCCCAATTACTGGTGTAGTGGGGCAGGCCAGTTCACATGCTCATGGGCCACAGGTCTGCGTATTTTACATGCCTTTTAATTAGTGACTTGACGGCAGACGCGGCAGTTATAAAGCCTGATTGTCCACATGAAATGAAATCCGGCGCGGCCCAGAGCCCCGCAAGAGCAGATTTACCCATCCCACGTTGTACAAACCAGTACAGTTTGGAGAGTTTTTTAAATGCAAGCAAAAGCAGAAAGCAGTGATTTGTATGTCTTCCTTGGTCTCTATTAAATCGAAAATAGACAGAAATGTCGTTTTACCTTATCAGCTTTGTCTTTTTGCCGATATATGCCGATATATGTGAATTTGGTACCTGTAACATGATCCAGAACAGTTGAGACAGTGTGTAAGACTAGGAACATTGTGGAATGTGCAGAAAATATCTTGAACAGCAGAGGTGGAGATTTCACGTCCAGAGAGTAACCGGTTGAGTACTCTGTGACTGTGTCTCTTTATCCTCAATTGGTTGGTTGAAACAAAATTCTGGTCTGGATTTGTACTCACTGGACCACCTTGTTACAAAATCCTACACTCCTTAACTGTTCTTTGAGCCTTTTGTGGATGCGCCTTTTATATGCAAATGATGGTGTTACCTGATGACCCCTTTCGCAATGAGCATTTATTTTCCAAAAAACTAGTAAGCATTATTGATAAAGTAATCCATTAATTTTCCCATCTTTTCGAACAGGTCAAAGAAAATTTACAAAGCACTGCTTTACGTAGAAATGTTAGATAGGTTCTTGATGTGAAGTTCTGGTTTTCTACGTAAACAGTTGTGCAAAAGTTTGAATACAATAACTTATCCCTAAACTTTTGCTGTGAAAAGGTGTACAATGCTGTATTATAAATATTTATACTTTTTTATGTTTTCATCAATGAAACGTTAAATAAATGTTTATGATTAATTTGACTTTCAGTTTTGCATCTGTAATCAGTTGAATGCAAGATATTTATAGACATGGTCACAATGATACCTATAAGCACGCCGGCGACCTCTGAGCGGGAAACGGCGAGTGCGACTTCCTGTTTTGGCGGCACGCGGCCCATCTGTGCTGTCTTCATGTCACGACCCCAGCATTTGTTCCTGTTTTTTCCTGTCCATTTTATCTCCAGTATAGCGTAATTTCTGAAAAACAGGCACATTTTTGCTTGGCCAATACTGCATTCGGGGCTTTTAAAAATACAGCTGTGGAAAAAAGACGACGACAAGTTTTCGTTTCACTCATTTCTCAATTTATGGGTGTAAACTGCAGCCCGGTTCTTCTGTTTCTCATTCATGAAGGGCTTCTTCCTTGCTTTATGGGACTTGAGTCCTGCTTCTAGGAGCCTGATATGAACTGTGCCGGCAGGACACTTCACAGCACTTAATGTTCCCCGTTCCTTTTGAAGGTCACTTGATGTCATGCTCTGATTCATGAGAAACTGTCTGATAAATTGACGGCCGTCACTGGCATTAGAAAGTCGCCTCTGCCCTCTACCTGGCTGGTTTCTGTTCATTCCCCTTGTCTTGTTTCACCTTGGTTTTCTCTGCTGCTGTCTTTTGAGCCTAGAAGCATCCCGCTGCTCAGCGAGCCTTCTGCCAGCAGAACCAGGACTAACCCTGGATTTAACAATGCAGTCTTTTTAAAAAAAAAAAAAAAAAAAAAAAATAGGGAGTGGTCTCTTATTTTTTTCCAAACTATGTCTATGTCCTTGATATTTATAAATGCTTAAGACCAAATACGTATCTTAATGGTTGCAGGTTCAAGGTATAGCTGTATATGAAAATGTTATGGTAAACCAAGGGTAATTACAGTATTGTGTAATGTTGTCATTTTGGTGACAAGTAGAACACATTTTTAGAAATTAGGCAGTATAAACTGGGCCAGTTTAGAGTGCAGTTGTGAAAAGACCATAGCTGACCACGCTTGTATGGTGTGATGGTTCTGATAGCTAGAAGCTCGCAGTGGTGATGCCAGGCCAAATGGAGCTAATTTTGCTATTAATTCCCTGTTATAACTAAAAACCTCAGGTAATTTTAAGCAATATCTATGTGATTGTAAATGACACCAAGATTCCTCTTTCAATCAATCCAGTATTTGTTAATTATTGTTTGAAAATGGTTGATGTCAAGGCTGGGCCATATCTAAAAAATATAATGCGATATTTTAAATTAAGAATGATAAACGATAATATCGAGTCATCCAACAACCTACCTCCCCACACGTGTGTCACCAAGCAAGCCGCTTAATATTTTTTAGTTGAAAGAAAAGGTGAAAAAAACGTACGGAAGAACCTAAACGGCTGGTTAAGAGCCGTCAACTGTGGGTGTTGCTGGAGGTGCAGGTTATCGTTCTTCAGTCTCTGTAGAGAATGATTTATTTAATTAAAAAGATTTTTAAAAGTGTCAGATTTAGTTATATTAAAACATCAGTGTACCGTCCAAAACTGCCCAGAGCAGTGGTTTCCAAACTTCTCGCTGCATGCCACCTCCATGGCACGCTGCACTGATACCTCTCTGTACTGTAGTTTGAGAACCACTCATCTGAAGTACATAATTTATACACAAATATTGAAAATGCAGTTAGAAATGTAGAAGGTCTTAAAAAAAAACAATACCCATATTTTTCTTATGCGTGTCTGCGGAACTGAGAGCCACATAAGGAAGGAACAGTTATTTTCAGGGAGAACCACAGTAAAATTACAGATGGTTAGTATTACTACTTCAATATAAAACTTGGTGAAATGATTTCAGTTTGTGTATCAGTACATTTTCAGCATATTTTAACAATACCACGATAATACTGATAACAGTGATAATGGTCACTATAATCGTGATGCTAAATTTTCGTACCGTTTCACCTCTAGAGCCGCATCATAAATATATAACGTTGCTTTTTGTGTAACATAACAGATTTGTCACATGGATTGATTATCACAGTCTTTATAGACTAGTACAGGATACTGATTAAAAATTCTTATTGTAAATAGTGTATCTTGTTTGTCTAAAGCTACCCGTCTTTGTTTTTTTGTGTTGCACACCTTTGAGGGAAGGAGAATTATCCTTTATTCTTATATTTTTCCTACATTTAAGTAAAATTAAAAAATTGGATAATTTTGTAATCCATCCACCCACTGAATCCACTTATCCTGTTCAGGGTCACAGGGGGTCTGGAACCTATGGGTACAAAGCAAGGAACAACCCAGAATGGGCCACCAACTCTTCACAGGGCAATTTGGTAACACCAATTGGCCTCTGCGTGTGTTTTCGACAGTGCGGGCAGAGACTCACACCCAGGCAGCAGTGCTAGCCACTGAGTTACCATGCTGCCCAATTTAGTGATGTGTTTTTTTTGTATTACTTAATAAAGTTAGAATACTCTAGAGTGTTTTTTATTAACATTACAACTACAAATTAGCAGGACAGCAAGAAAAAACATCAGACAAGACAGGTTGGGGCAGGTGGAGACGTCGACTTTGTGGATAGTTGTTACATGCAAATTCATCAACGGTTGATTCACTAATTAGCCTGTTTTTAGTGTTTATTAATAAATATGGCATAATAGCAATGATGTATTTATTAATTGTTGTCTTTCTACATTTTGAAAGTTACAAGACACAAGTAATATGTATTTAAAAGTACCAAAAACAAAAACGCTGAATAATATTTTGACAACCACCCCCATAGTGTGTGCCAGTCAACCCCATAATGGGCTTGGTTGTCACGTCAACAAAAAGTATTTGATCCTTCATAGCTTAAGTCAATAAACAGTTATTAAAATAAAAAGGATGTGATGCTTATTATCCTGCCATACATACTGTCTCTCCCACATTTTCCCAGTCTTCATGACGCGGGATTTTCTCCCGTCTCAGCACCAGTCGCTCATGTGTATGAGAAAGAGAACGGCTTCCAGGCATCGCTGACTGATCTTTTTTGTGTTTAACTTGCACTGCATGTGAAACCGCTGCATTACTTGTGTAAACTCTGCACTGTTGTGTTTTGCACTGTTTTAAAAGCTTGTGACTTCTTGTAATTACATGGGTCGTTTTCTTAGCTCCATGCATACTTTGCCTGTCTGCTCATTTTCCGTGGTTTATTTCTTTTCTGGATTACTTTATTCATATCTAATACACTTAATTCTCTTAGCTGGATCAGAATACGTCATCTAGCCTTTTCAGCCAGCGACTTCGTTGCCATTTAGCAAATAGCATGCTTTCTCTCACGCCACAAATACAGATCACTATAACCTACTAATAATTTTGTTCAGTTTTAAGAATATACTCCCAAAAGTAAGTTTAGTTCATATCATAGCTGTCATATATTTTGGAACATCAAAGAATCCCTCCAATACGCACCTTCCCCATCCATATAGCATAAAAGCATATTGATTCTATGGGTAAGTGTCTATGTGTGATTACGACCCAAGGGGGGAATGGTGATGTAGTGGATAGCACTATTGCCCACTAAAGTGGGGCAGTTAGCAAAATCTACAGAAGGAGATTACCTGCCCCCAGTTGGAGAAATCTACCGAGGGACCCCCCCCCCCAACCAAGGTTTGCATACTGTACCAAAGTGATCTAATTTGAATTTGGACCCCTCCAGTAGTTGATGACTTTGGAGAAACAGGGTGATGTAGGTTACAATCATGGCCACTAGGTGGTGCAAGTTGACCAGCGTTATAAGGTGGCAGTTGCTGATGAAGTTGAGGATGCTGATTGGTTGCTGCACGTGACAAGGAGCTGAGCTGCTTGCTTTCCTCCAAGGCTAACATGCTTGACACAGAAATATAACTGGTTCAGTAAATCGACGGAGACATTGCTGGAGGTGAAGGACCCTACGAAACACTTCCCTGAGGTGGCAGATCACAGCCATCTGAAAAACAACCTCTTCAAAACTATTTGTGGAACTAGGCGTCCAGTTTTGAGGGCTCACAGGAACGTAGTGCCCAATCTGAGGGGTATCGGATTAGCATGGATACCTTGGCAGATTCAGGGGGGGCAGCGCTTTATTGGGGCTCCAAAATCTCATATCCGGGGCCCAGTTGACAGAATCTACAAAAGGGCCCAACATGAAATTTTGCTGGGGAGTCCAGAATTTCTAGCGATGCCCCCCCACCTGCATGTAAAGCCCAAGTGGATTAATAGGTTGCTGATACGTGAAGGTCAATCTACC
>JABFEB020000002.1:8809442-8820694 GCA_019775895.2 Stomatorhinus ivindoensis | reverse complement strand
CATCATCATCATCATCAACGTCACTATTTTAGGTTCAGGGTAAAATGGTTTGTGCCCAGTTGATTCTAGTCAATTCCATGACCTGCATATCTTTACATGTACATGTAGCAGGTAAGTTTCCCGCCGTCATCCCTGTTTCTGTGGCAGAGCTTCTGCGATCTGTTTCAAAGGGAAGCTTTACGATGCTAAAAAGGCAGCAACGTGCCAAGCGGCCCCACCCACGGGGCCCCCGCACAGCCGGCGTCTGAGCGCGTCGCCAGCGCCAGCAGGATCTGCTGCAGCCTTTACCAAACATGGTCAGGCCTTCTGCCAGACGGAGCAAAACAAAGCGGCGGTGCTGAGAGAGGCCCCTTCCCCGATTCCCAGGTGGGAATATCACTGCATATTCTTAGGCTCTGGCCTCTTGAAGCCCCGGCCTGAGACCCACAGCCCGGAGAGGACGAGATAGTGACCCCTCCCCCTATCCGCTTAACCCCCAAGCTGACCTCAGCTGCTATTCTGGACTGAGTTGTAACACATTCCATAAGCCACACGCTACCGCAGCCTGAATGATGAAGTCCAAACTCCCAATTAATGCCACGCAAACACAGGTGGAAAGTTCAGGTCCAGGAAGTATAAATCCAGACCAATTCTTTGATTCGACCAACTAGTTGAGTATAAAGAGTAACAGTCACAGAATACTCAGCTGCTTGGTTCAAACAAAAACTTGGTCTGGATTTGTACTTCAACTTCAAAACCTTTAAAAGCCTGGCTGGGTGCCATCATCCCTTCATGTCCCTGGGGGGATTCAAAGCCACACGGTTCACATGGGACGCATTACCTTATCTGGGGGCCCTAAACTGGCATTAGCATGGCCACTTGGGTGTTGCTGATATAGCTGACCCCGATGCCCCAGGCCACAGCATTAATCCGTGGTGGATTCGGATGACTCACCGAGCAGCATGACCTCCTGCGTGATGCCGTAGATGTCGATGATGGCCCAGAGGGGGGAGCCGACGTTCAGGCCGCAGTGGAAGAGCACCGGCTCGCCCTCGTTGATGCTGTAGAAGACCCGGCCGTGCCGGTCGGCCCAGAAGGCCAACACGTTGTCCCTGAGCGCCAGCCTCTCGGGCAGCGCCTTGGCCCAGTAGCCGGGCCGCGTCACCAGGTCCGGGCAGGCGTACTTGGGGATGTCGGCGGCAGTCAGCTCGCCGGGGTCCAGGCTGGTGAAGCCGAAGCGAAGCGCGCCGCTCCAGCCGCTGTGCACGCCGGATAGACGTAGACGCACCTTCTCGTAGAGCCGCACCGGCCGCTGGCTGAAGGTAACGCCATTGCAGAAGCTGCTCTTGCGCGCTGCCCGCCGCAGCTGCGAGTCCAGCCGGATGTTCTTGCCCTTGGCGTGTGGGTGGAAGCGGGGCGGCTCGATGCTGAAGCTGAGCGGCGGTGGCAACACCCGGCGCTCGATGCTGTTGGCGGGTAGCGTGTAGTAATGCCTGCTGGCCACTGGGCGGTACTGCAGGTTATTATCTGTGGCACAAATCGCTTTTATCAACAACGACCATCAGGATCATAGGGATTCAATTCAATTGGCCAATGACTATAAAGGGATAACTTAGAGCGATGTCAGAGTACATGACAGCCATCAAAGCAGACTTACACACAACTGATGATTAAATACTACAAAAACTATTGTTTCACATCCTGGTTGTATGTTTAAGCGCGATAAACAAAAAGAAATGTTTGGAAATGTTTGACAACAGGACGATGATTGGATACGAATTATTCAAAATTCCAATGATACTGATAAACTTAAATATACTTCAGTGCAATTTTTCAACACTTAAAAAATACATATATTTTTTTTTACCCTTCAGATGGCATTGTGTTAAGCAGACTGATCAATGCTCATAAAGTTACACACGGCAGTCTTTTTCAACACCACAAAGGAATAAGAATGAAAACAAACGCTTTGTGGATTGTGGTGGGAACAGGATCGAGCCACTGAGCCCCCCATCAGCAACGTGCCCCCTTCAGCACTGCGGTTCAGCGTGACTCATCCCAAAGGAATGCACCATGGGCTCCTTCCTCGCATTCCCTCACAGCGGTTAATATGACACGACGGCCATTTCATAGACAATAGGGATTTGATTACAGTTATTTATTATATAACAAAGCCAAATTTTACATTTGCTTTACACTGGCGGTCTTATTCTCTGGAACCATGTGGATAGCACTCTGTAGACTGATGAGAAGATAAGGTGATGACTAATGGTCTTATTCTTTGACTTTCTCTGCCAGATGTTCAAACATGATGGAAACTGAGATTGTAACAATATTTCTTGAAAAGTCAACTCGGTCTGATCAAATGCAATGAATGTCCTTACATTGAGGAAGTTCAAAGATTATACGCCTTGGGAATAGTATTCCGGTAAGGAATGTTGTGAACCATAATAATGGCTGGGAACTGGCTGACTCACCTCCCATTTTCTTTCTTATTATTTATGGTGCAAATCCACATCTATCTCCATCCACATAAACTTAGAGGCAACAAGCTGCGAAAGTGCCCATGATTAAATGTTAAAGCCATGCACCCAGTGTCTGACCCGGTCACAGAGATCAAGAATGAAGAAGCTGAGAAGATCACAGATGATCCTGCAGCAGCATTTAGTGGTGCTGGGTACCTCTAAAGGCCAGCAAGGCTTAAATAGATGTGATGGAAAACAGTTAATTTAGAAATCATACTAGGATACAATAGGGAATACTAATGAAAATTAAGAACCTAACTGTTATGACCAGGGATGGTGAAGGGATGATCCACAATGTGGATTCCTGTACTATCAATCAGGGAACTTTATTAGACATTAAACAGACTAGACATGGAACAAAAAGACCATGCTGGGCCAAAACAAAGGCAGGTAGGCAACACAAGGATATCTACAGGCTGGAACTATAAGAGGGCAAGCAGAGAGAACACAAGCAAAACACCTATAAACAATTACAACAAGACTATCCACATTAGAGAACATGCAGAAAACAAACCACAAGTGACCACAAGGAAACAAAGCAAGGGCAGGCATATATATATATATATACACACAAGGGTAATAAGGAACAGGTGTGAGCCATTACCATCAAACAAACACTGAAGATTAGGAGCAACAAGGAGCAGGTATGGGTCAATTCACAAATCTCAAAAGACTCAAACACTAGGCAAGGGGTGACCAGCGACACCTGCTGGCCAGGCAAGGAAATGATAAGGCAGGATTCTGACACCAAACTAGGAATAATCGGGTTTGAGGGTCCCATTACAACGTCCAATCAGTATCTGAGTTACTTCAGGGATCTGTGTCCAGCTTAGAAGCGTTTTAGGGTTATTCCCACAAACCCAAAGCATCGATTCGTTAAGCGTCAGTCTCATCTATTGAAGGGAAGGTCAGGCAAATATTATGAGTGGATCCTAAACGCCACGAGTCAAACATGGCTTCCTTATATACTGTAGCCAGTCAAGCAAATATATAACATACCATTCGAGGGTGACCAGATATTGTGAGTTTCTCACAATTTACACATTAACAGCTCTAGAAGTTCCTATGCCTCAGAGTGAATAAGGAATATTTCCCATAGTTACCAACTTAAGCTTTCTCTGCTTTTCCATTTTTAAATAGCTTGTTTTCCCTTGACTGGCTACTAATAATCAATGATGTCTATAGAAATTCACTGGTCTTTTGATATTTTGATATAGAATGGATACTGATTTTTACTACACGAAACTGGACTGCGTTTTACCATTTGCCTCATTGCATGTTTGTTCTCTTGGCCTCTGTTGGTTAAAAGGGGGGGGGGGGTCGGCCCCCCAGCCCTTCTCCCTGTCCTTTCCTAAGCTGACACATTCAGGCCATGGAGGGTCACACAAATTCCGCTCATCCTTCCAGCCCAGTTCCTGTGGTCGATCAGTAATTAAGAATATGTTCTATTTATAACGGCAGTCTTGTGATTCATTATATGCAGGGGAACAATGAGCCGTAATCATTCGGTGTAAAAATCTAATTAGTGATGCTGAGTAATTAGGAGGCGCGACCGGAGAGCAGGAGAACCAATCGTGCTGGCCTGAATGGACGCAGTGTGCAGATCCAGCTCAAACTGGTCACTGGGACAGGAACAAGCAGCACTGTGGGTTCTCCGGGAAGCAGTACTGTCTGTTCTCGGGTATGCCTTTATTTATTAAATCTGTACTTGCTTTATGCATCCCTTCCCCATGACATGTCCTGTTCTCCATATGATAGTCTTCCTTCAGACTACACACAGAAAACACTTCTCTGTTGCGTGGCGGCCGGTTCTGTCTGGCCTGTGGAATGCCCTTTATCTCCAAGTCCGCCGTCATAATCGACGATACACTCTGTTCGTTTGTGTCCCATCTGCCGGTGTCTGTATAAAAAGTGCGTCCATTTGCCCAGGTGGAAGCCACGGCTGGCTGGCTCATTGGCCTCTGAGACGGCCGGGCCTTCAGTGGGTTAATGTTCTTAAGGGGCAGCTTAGAGCTTAGATGTCACACTCCGCATTAATGCGCATCCAGACTTGCACGATCTCAGACTCGAGACAGCATCGTCCACAATTCAAGGATGGCAGGCTGAATTATTTATTTAGCTGAAAGCTAAATTCCTTAAATTCTTGACAACGGTGCTGTTGTACACAGCGTGTACAGATGAGTACAGAATTAGCAGTTTAACTTAATGTAAACAATTCTACAAGCATGTTGTGCTAGTGAACAAGGCTGGCACCAGTTTTCTGGCCTTTCTTGGATCAGTTGCTCTTAATATGTGACACAGAAGGTCAGCACAGTGCCCCTGTATTTGTAGAAACTTTATACCCAGTGGATTGCAGTTATTTATGAAAGGGGGCTTCATAGCTATATAGCGACTTCCTTTCCCACAGAAACGGCATTAGATCATTCTGCACCATCACTGCCCCAAACATCGAGAGCCCCAGCCTGTTACCCAGCAATCCCAGTAAGAGCGGACTTTCCCACACGGGCTCAACCCTCCTCCCCCGCACTAATTACTTTAAGATCAAGGGATGCTGTTTCTTACAGATACGTTTCAGAAAGATCTGCTGAGTGATGAGTATGTGGCCAAGGACAGATAGGAGAAATACATTCTTCATCGGGAAACAAGGAATCGTTGAATAAAACGATGTAGGTGTGAATCTTAGGAGGGACTCTGCTGTTGTACACTTGAACAAGGGAATTAACTTTCGTTGCCTAGTTAAGCACATGTGGCTGCAGTAACCTCCTGAGACCCCACCCATTCATTTATGTCCGTTGTAGCAGACATTTTATTTTTGCATTTATCTTTTCACTGATGTTAGGAACCATATTTATTCCTGTTGTGCACTAAAGAGGACATGCTGTGAAATTAAAAATAAAAATAAATTTGAAAAAAAATCTAAATTGTAAGATGCCTTATTTCCTCCAAAGATAAATAACCTAAAATCGAAGGACACTTTTTTCCTTGGGTCTCAGGAGGTTGTACAAAGAGCGAAAGAAGCAAAATAAAAGTTCCCTCAGCTGAACAAAATATAATGCATATTCATGTAATACTTTCTTGTTAGCCAGTACAGTTCTGTGTACATCATCATGACATTTATACTTATGCAAGAGGCAGAATGCTGGCATATAATCATAGACATGTTATATATGAGAGGCATCAACAGAACATTTACAAATCACTGAGAAATGCACTGACTTAATTATCCTTTATGAACACTGTGATTACCCAGTACTGTGATTACCCAGTACTCTATGTACCCTTCACATTCACTAAAGAGACATGCACATTACGGCCATATGAGTGTGACTGCTTATAAATATGTATACTCATCAGACTGGTGTTTCAGAGGGAGGCATGCCGCCTGAAATGGGAGACTGAGGAAAATGGCAACAAAAGCTGCACAAAGGTTGATAAGACGCTTCAAGAGAATCTTTGCGGATGTGCTCTTATTTATAGAGATGACAGAATCCTTCAGTTACTTAGTTCGCTGTGAAACAGAACATATTGTCTGCGAGCTGCAAGTGAGTGACTATCACAGATAGCAATTTCCTATGATGCCGTATGACCGCAGAAAAACAGGATTAAACTGTGCGGCGAACAGTAGGAAGTCATAAACTGGAGCTTAAGCAAAGGTCCAACGGCAACAGTAACCAGCCCAGCCAGATTAGCAGGATATGCACCATCCTTCACGGCACGACGGCTCCGCCGGCGCGGCTTCCAGCGATCTCCCAAGATTACCGCCTCGCTGCAGATACGACCCAAGCGCAGCTTGGAAGCGCGGACTTCACACAGACGCATTTCCTGGATGCGGCCGAGGCACTTTTGTAGGCAGTGAAGAATTGTATTGGAAAGCCTAGTTCATAACCATTAGAAGCTGTGGTGAGCGGTTTTCTCCTGCCTGATACACACCAGATGTCTGCAGTAACACCAGCTCCTTCAAAAGAGCTGCCATAAAAAACTATTAATGTTTTTTTCCCCATTTGAATCAGATGTGTGTCTCCATTAAAAAAAAAAAACATAGGTCTTCCTTAATGGCCTCTGGACAAAGGTTGGATAAATAGCACTATTTGTATTAATAAGACAGGTCAAATGGGTACAAACGTGGCAGTAATAGTAAAAAAAAACCATACTACAAAATCAGAGAATGTTTTCAGTGAAATTTCAAAAGCAGCATTTATTGCAATGTGTTTAAATCCCAAGCCATTCTGTAAAAACAAATGCATGGTACTTACATTGAAGTACACGGTAAAATACGTATGAAGTATGAAGCAGGTGATTATTGGGTAACACTCCACTTGAAGGAGACTGCTATGGCAGCACTCCCCTTCAGCACAATCTTTCAAATTTCCTTCTAATTTGTTCCCCTAGTTGGAATGACCATAGATACAAAATGTTTACTAATGCCTGGGTGTTTCATTAATAAATATTGGCAGTTTTGCAGTCCTTGTCCTTGTTACAGTCCATATTTGCTGGGCCGTAGCAGCACAAATAATGCAGCAGTAGGCTTTTACTTAACGTATTAATTAATCAAAAACAAAGTTATAGTTATGTAGTGATTCCATGTTTGTTCATCAGTAATCATGCTGTACTTACTTGCATCAGTAATCATGCTGTACTTACTTGTATCTAATTGTTTGTTTTTTGCAGTCCCGTCTTTTTGCTGTATGTCTGTTCTGTTTAAGTAACCTGAGAGCAGCGAAAAACCAGAGACAAATTCCTGGTATATATAAACAAAATTGGCCAATAAAGCTGATTCTGATTCTGATCAGTCAAAACAGTTTACATACTTCTTGCAGTTACTATATTTGTTCATGATTTGTACTTGAGTAGTGACTGAGTAACTAAGCTGTATACTTGTGCCCCCTCAATTGTTACTGATTATTGATGTCCCTGGTTGATCATGGTGCACTAGCTTACATAAATAAACATACATGAATTACTGCCAGAAGTATTGTTACTTGAGAATGAGTAAATGGTGACAGCTTTTGCTAGTTTGACAGTATTGGGGAAAAAAACAAATTTAGGCTTCATGGTGATTGATTTATGAAAGATACAGTTCCCAGATGTACAATGCGTCCAGGAATGATCATAATATTATTAATGATAGAAACATGGGTTGGCATGGTGGCTCAGTGGGTCGTACCATTTCCTCACCACTGCAGGGTAGGCATGGTGGCTCAGTGGGTCGTACCATTTCCTCACCACTGCAGGGTAGGCATGGTGGCTCAGTGGGTCGTACCATTTCCTCACCACTGCAGGGTTGGCATGGTGGCTTGGTGGGTCGTACCATTTCCTTACCACTACTGCACAGGGGGTTCGAATGGCGCTTCCCCTCCATGTCATGGGTTTCCCCTGCATGCTGCATGGTCTGGATCTGTACTGTCTACCTTTTAAAAAACTACCCATCTCTGGGTAAGCCCCTGCTTGTACTGAGCACTATGCTGAAATGTAACCCAGCATGTGTTCTTTCCTGCCTGGGAAGGTTCCGAATGCCCCCCCCCACAACCCTGTCCAGGAAAAGTAGTTGTAAGATGGATGGACTGAAAAAGCAATTTCAAAACAATGCCTAACAGCAGCACTACCGATGAAAACTACTGGCTGATAGAGATCCTGTGGTGCATCACGGCCTCCATAAAAGAAAGGGCCCCACTCGCTCTGTTGCTGTGGTCGGCTAATTGTGTAAAATGCTACTGTGGTTCTTAGTCAAACAGAGCTGTCCTTTGAGGATAAAGTTCCCGCACTTGATTATGGCCGTGACTGTGCCTGAGTTTCTGCTTGAGTATTACTCAGTAATCTGCTCAGATCTTCGAGCGGAATCACTCAGCTCAATGTACCACCGCGCATTTCCCAAATTAGACATTACCCTTAATTACGCGCTAAAGAGAAGCAGAGCGACGAAAGTGAACATCTGACGAGGCAGATGTGTGTACCTTCCCTGTAATCCTGAAAACATTCGGCGACCATGGAAGATCGCTCGATAAAGATGAACGATGGGGCAGTGTAGCCAATAAACATGCTTTAGAACCTCTTGTCCTTTTGGGCTTCCTGCGGAAATCAGCACCGAATAGCTTATTTCGAGAACTACGAAGACGAATGGGTCCATTTTCAACCCCAAATTGAACCGTGTCTTGCATTCTGATCACTCAAATATCCTAGTGGACTGCTGTGAGTAAACTGAATGCTGAGCATGTATGATCTTTCCTGATTCATATTTCCCAGTAACTGGTGGTGGTTTTTGGAAACCTGGGATGGGGGGGGGTACACTATTCTCTGCAGGAGCATTAAAATCAGTTGACAGAACAGCTATTGCCTTTCCGCAGCCGCTGCGGGGGGCTGGATAAGCTGCACAGTACGACAGGTAAGGTAGCAGCTAACACGACCACACGGCCGGCTGAACAATTCCAGCCTCACTCCCGCTCTCTGCACTCTTGTATTTATTGCAATATGTCTGAGACTCAAGCCATTTTTGAACAAGAGCATGGCTGCATGTAGAAATACAGCAGACAGTAGCAGTGCAACACCACAAGCGAGTTCTGCCCCCCCTGCATCCCGGTCAGCCAGGATGAAAACACACGGTTTTTCCTAGTACAATTTTCTGAATTCACATTAAGTCTGAAGCATTATGAAACAGCTCAGCTATCTGTGATTTGTCAGTTCTCAGTCCACAGTCCATTTGTTTGCACTCAGCGTTGGGCCAAGGTGTAAACGCGCTAGAAAAGTACATGCCGACGTACGAAAAGGTGTCTGACAAGACACGCCTGCCAAAATAACACAATTATGTGTTTTGTGCCTCAACCGAAAGTCTTTATTTAATGTTCGTGAGTGTTTTAAGAAGGATAGGAGTTTTACAATACCATTACAATACCATTACAATACCATTACAATACCAGTACGCATCTCATGTGCTTATATTTTTTTCATGGAGCTGAAATGTATGGAGAATTGAAAATTAGGAAACAGAATGGATGAGGGGATGTTCTCCTTTAACGTCAGCGTGCAGATATCCATGCTGAAGCTCACTTACAACACATGCACCAGCTCGAATCTCCTTTCCCTTCAAATGCAAAAAGCAGCAGTTCCTTGCCCAATAAGCATTCAAATTAATGTACAGACATTTCACGATTTCCATTGTTTTAGAACAGAGCTGGTTAGAAATCAATCTGTTGTGTTTTGTGATGTTACAGATATCCACAGAAATCAAGCAAGGTAAGGCTGGCAAATACCCCACTCGAGCACATTCAGCAGTCTGTGATTAATTTACCATTTGTTATATTATTCTACTATAAACTATAATCAGCCCTTTTGCTGCAAATCTTAGCAGGATGGTGCAAATTTCAAAACTGGCAGAAAACCATCTATTTAAACAAACAGATATGCCAAAATAATTTAAAATTGTATTTTTCACCTTTTAAATTCAATTCGCCACTCAAAATATGTCTAATTTGGAGATTTAGAATATATTGCACCGAGGAAAATCTGTGTTACCAGTTGGAAGTATAGTAAAGTTTTGTGGAAGTAACGTTTATTTATTAAGTAGACGCTTCTGCCCGAAGCAACACTTGGAGCTAAGAGCAACAAGGAAAACGCAGTCAGCCCTGGGATCTGAATGGGCAATCTTCTGATCACAGGCAATGGGCAATGGAGCCAATCACAGTCAGGCAGAGACGGGCAACTTAGAACAATCAATGTCACTGCATCGAATGCCATGCAGGATGTTTGTTGGCAGGTCTGCTACAGTACTTTACATGCATTGCCAGCCCACGTTTAACTATTTGTGTTAGAACCTGCAGTGCCCAAGATGCAGAGTGTGCATTTTCTGCCAATAAATGTGCTTAGTTTGCAAGACAAAAGAAAGAAAAGGTTACTGAAAGAACATGAAAAAGCATATGCATGTGGGAGAGAGATATATTAACAGATCTTGCAGATCTGAAGGTTATGACCTTACAGGTATGTAAAGGTAGCCTTATTAAGGAACAAATTAAACCCAGCTGGTTACTTAGTTGCTCGTCTTTTTTAAAAGAATTAAGAGTTTACTGAAAATTCCACCGCAACGCTGAATCCATTAAACCAATATTTTTACAGTTCAAAGTAGTACATGTTACATCATAACCGTAAAAAGCATTTCTTAAGCTTGCATTCTTTAATCAGACTATCCAATTCCATTGCTGCAGGTGACACTTGGAAGCCTTTGAAGAACTGGAAGCTTTTAGAATAAAATTAGAAAGTAATGCTTTGAGTAATCTTTTCCACAAACAGTTGGGCCATAGATTAAAGGCCTGAGACACCCTGGAGACTAACGAATGAACACAGAGAAAACGGTGGTAAATGAATTGAGATACTTCAAAAGCAAGGCTGACTTTACTCCAGCAAGCCTATTGATTTTAAATATACCTTTGATCACATGATAACAACCTTTTAACAATGTATCGAAATAAAAGAACGTAAGATGAAGTAGAAAAGGGGGAAGAAAAGCACACAGCTTTTGAAGGCAACTTAAAATGTTACTCTCCACATATCTTTATTTTTGTATCTTTTTCCACCACATTATGTTATATGAAGGAATTATACTAAAATTAAAAGCCATATCAGACTATTGTTCAACCCTGAGGACAGTGTCCGGTTAACAGCCGGAGTGAACTGGTTTAAATACTCATTTAAACATCCCTTATAATCCGTCTTTTGTTATATATGTGTTTGGGCGTGTATATATTAAATAATACGTGTGTG
>JABFEB020000002.1:8774130-8807779 GCA_019775895.2 Stomatorhinus ivindoensis | reverse complement strand
ACCGACACTCAGTCCATATTTTTGCTTCACCAGGACCTGGGAGGACCGGACTGGGAAGCGCTGCTCTACGCAATTGAGAGAGACATCCCTCAGGGCTTTGTACAGATGACTTCACTTTGCAGGGATTCGTGTTCACACTGTCTCCCACCGCGGTGCAGCACTTGGCCCATGGCTCCATTTACCATAATCCTCAACTCCCACACCTGTAGTCATGTCAGTTAGTCAAGGGAAGGAGGCTAATGATCTAGGCGTGAGAACAGAAAGTTTTGTTTCTCAAGAAGAGTAAGACAAAAAAAGGCCTCGCAGAGACTGGTAAAAAAGGGAGAGCTTTCTAATATCTGATATATACCTTCATACCTGTCCTGTCTATTCCTGCTTAATAGAGAATGATTCAATCCACAAGTATGTTTAGAAACTGACTTTCTTTATTAACTTATAAACTCAGTAATGCCTTGATATTTTTGACACCTTGATTTTTTTCTTGTTTAAATTGCTAACCTGATGTAGAAATAGAATTCAACCTGTTCAGTAATACCGTTAAAGTTTCATTCAATAGCTGCACAGCTGAATTGAACGCGAGTACATTGGATTTAAACTGTGGGGGAGCAGCAGGAATCTCTGCTATGCCGTCCTCCATTATTGCTAAACAAAGTTAGAAATATTCCTAATACACCGGATGCTGTGCTGCCTGTCAATGTGAGAATAGTTTAGAGCACGCCACCTGTAGGATTACAGAGGAACTGCAATATGTCACAACCTCGAATCCAAAGGAATATACAGTGGTACCTCTGTTCTCAAACTTACTAGAACTCGAATTTCTTGAAAGTTGAACAAACCAGTTTGACCTAGAACTCGATCTGAATATCAGAAGTCGAACCGTGAATGCTGAAATAATATAAATTGTAAGCGCCAGGAAATGAGTCATACTACAATGCAATTCTTACTTGAATGCCTTCTTCACAGACTGGACGATTAACCAAATAAAGCAAGATTTCAGTAGCTAACAATAAATAAATCACTAACTTATTAGACTATTATAACTATTAGAGCATTTATGTCAATTATTAAAACTTTATTTTACCAGTTAATTAACTGAAAATCAGTTCTCACTGCTTTACGTGATATTCGGGAGAACCAGCAGATTACGCATTGGAACTGCCTGGGATACAAACGTCATGCGTCTACGATTGTTGTCAACTAAACTCTTCAGCCAATAATGGCAAACGTGTGTTGTCACGGCGGTTCCAGTTTGTGCAGCCGGGTGAGAGGTCGCAATGCATCTAACCATAATGCATTGCGTTAGGATCAGAATGCGTTGCTTTAAGCCAGCGCTGTAAGCAAGTCGAACGCACCCAATAACCGGACTGGGGAAACAAACTGAAACGCGGACTTAATATAGAGGACTAATGACAACAACCAGAAACAACTGATCACACGGGGATTCCACATGGGGTTAATGAGGGGGCGTGGTACACAGAAGGAGCGAACGATGGTATAAGATCTTTATCGTTTCAGAAGCCATTAAGAAAAAAATGCTTTCGTTTCATACAGTTAATTTTGTATTTAAATGCTAAAAAACACATTTAGGTGCAATTTTGGGGGGCCGGGAACCAATTAATTGGTTTTCCATTATTTCTTATGGGAAAATTTCCATCAGAACTCGAACTATTTAGGATTCGATCCGGAGTCCTGAACAAGAACCGAGGTACCAAGCGATCCAACAGATGTTTGCAATCTGCCTAAAACCAGCCTACATAAATAAAAAATAATTTGTGTTTTGTTTTTCACCTCACCTGTGTTCCTCATACAATAAATATTTCAATCACAATAGTCCTTTGTCCACATTAGTGCGTTCTTTCAGCCGTATGCAGCTGATGACGTGTTGTGCTGCTTCCATTACATGTATCGCAGTGACAACTATTGTAGTCTTCAGAAACCATAGTTTCTATTAGACACAAAGCAACCATTCTTAGCTTAATTTCTGAAGAATCTACAATTTATGACAGGGTTTCGGCAGGTTTCAACAAGTTTAGAATTTAAGACTTTTAAAGACCTTTTTAAGACCATTCTGAATGCAAGTCGTATTTCAAGTCTATACTGGCAAAAAAGTATGAAGGATATAAAGGAAAATCGCAAAATTACTAGCAAAGTAAATAACACACTCAACATGAACATTCAGCTTTTTGCTTTGTTAATTTTGTTTTTTTTGATGAAAGGAGACACCAGGTTGCCCCAGACACCACACCGCCACACACTAACAGGGTGTGCTCCGCTAAAATTCTGGCCAGGCTAGTTTGCAGTTAGCGGTTAGAAATTATTGGTTCCATGCGGATTTCGTTCTGTAGATTTGATACACTACAATAATAATAATAAAATTCACAAACACGGATTTAAAAGCGAGACTTAAGTTTTACAACTTATTCGTAACCCAGTCAGTGTTTAATTTCTGTCGAAATTGCATTTAACATATTTTTAGGCCTAACATTCAGATTATTGGACTGTAGATTTAAGAATTTGTGCAAGTCATTAGGACTGCAGATGGAGCAGCAGATTTTAGCGTCCACGGGGACACTACGCATGCGCGCGGTCGATACTTTGCCCCCATGGATTATTGGCAGAATTTTTAAAAACAAATAAATAAATAAAGGCTGCACTATGATTTTCTTTTTATAACTGTTTAGTAACTGGTTGTCTTCTATTTTTACTTTTGCATTCAGTGGGTTTATCAGGGTGAAAGTCCTGAGATTCTGAGCTTTAATTTAGCCTCTTTTAATATGAGTAAACAGTAGCAAACCTTTTGCATCCATTTTTATGTCATTTATCACATCAAATATAAACACCATCAACATTAATCACATTCCATTAAAAATATTTGTGTGTCAGCATTCAATGCTTGTGGCACAAGTGCCTCAAAATCAATGCATAGCAATAGCACATCAAATGAAACATCCAGAATGTTTCGGAAACCTGGACATTGGAGGTAAAAGTCGAGGTGTTCACCATGCGCTAGCGTTCAGGAAAGTGCGAGACTTGCAGTCATGTATTTGTTGTAATAGAACATATGCAGAAAATGTATTGCTTTTGGTGGAAAACGTAATTCCACGTTATTCACAACATTAAAGATATCGAACTGAGGCATAGATGATACAATTAAAAAAAAATGTGTTTGCTGTCTGTTTTCTATGAATTTTCATGTAGCTGACCCACTTCTGGTTGGTGTGAAAAAGCTCTATTGATTTCCTGTGAAGCAAACTCCAAGTGATCATTAAAAGAAAAAATAAGTACAGAAAAATACAATGTAAAGAAAATGCAGAATTTTTTTAGTTTGATTACAATTTGCGATTAAAAATTTTTGAAATTTAGATTTATTTCCGTTACTATTAAGTAGACTGGAATGGTATATTATAAATATACAAATAATTAAAAACAAATTACTGTATTTCATTTCAGTGGCATTTAAAAGGATTTTTACTTTGCTATATAACTATCTGTGTCGGATATATATCTTTGCCATACAACTTATCATTAAAGGTTTCACGTTTGTTGCTGAGTGATTCTTCTTAGTGACGGTGTCCCCCACAACACGCAGCGGCTGTGCCAAGCCAGCAGGTCTGAGGACCAGTGCCCCCCCGATGTGTGCTGCCAAGCCGGCCGTCTCCTGGCCCTCTACATGCTGCAGGCCTCACTAAACTCCTTCACGCCACTCGCTAACTCCCACCCACCAGCCTACGGACCCCCAGCGACGACAGGGAGAGAAGTGCAGCTGTCCCACCCGGCTGACGGAGCGCAGGCCAGCTCTCTGCACCTCCTGGCCAAAGACAGCCAATGTGGCACTGCAGTGATATATCTGGTGCCCACATTGTCTCTTTCACCAGTTTGCCAATAAAGACCCTAGACCGTGCCCCAGTGTTCCCAAATCTAATGCTTGGGGACCCACATACAATACATGTTTTTGCTCCTACTGGGCGCTGAGAGGGAGCAAAAATGTGGGCTGTTTGGTAAGGGAGCAAGGAGGGAGCGAAAACATGGACTGTCTGCAGGTCTCTGAGGACCAGTTTGGGAAATACTGCTCTAGGGTGCTTCGTAATCCATTTGATTTTGATCTTTGATGCTGCCAACAGCAAATATTTGTCACTTCTTACTGTAAGTTATGTTCACGGTGATGCGGTTTCCTGTGATCAATGGATATCTGTGCTCACAACCCTAACACCAAAAGCAAAGCTCAGCTACTCGATCAGGAGACAGGCCGAACATGTGCAAAACCACGGCTCGAATTCAGACTCGGGTGATGCTGCAGACAGGGTGGGGCGTGATGCTGCAGACGGGGGGGTGTGATGCAGCAGACAGGGTGAGGCTCAATGACTACAGCTTTCTAGGGCATTCAAGAATTTCCATTGTTTTTCCTCAAATTAAACGGCTGAGTCATAAAGTATTCAGGTGGCATGAATGTATGGCTACCAGTGTATAAAAAATGTGCCTGCAAATAATTCAGCTGATCCAGTTGGATTCACCTCCCTAGTTACCTCAACAGAACACCATTTTCCCTGCTTTTCATATTAGTCACTCCATTGAAATCAGAACTTTCCTTACCTAATAGAAACTGCATCGAATACATACGTATATATCAATAAGGTCATTAGTAGGTGTGATTCAGCAACAATGCAAGGCTATGTAGGATAATAAGTAAAGTTCATTTTAATCTTAGCTGACATTTTCAGACAGCACACTAACCTAAACATTTCTCAGATTGTGTCTCTGTGTGACATCATTAATTTGCCCAAGCACTGCAGACTAATAAATGGATTCGTTTATCCTGTGTAAACAATTCCGATCAGTATGTAGGTCACAGACTGATTTCATTATAAATCAATGAGCTCTAGACAAAGTCTACATGGCATTTTCAATGTAGAAAACACACAATCTGTTATGCTGTAATGGCAGCAAGCACAATTATCTCAGTTTCACCTGCTGTTTGAACTTGGATTAGTTTGGGGGTCATTTCTGGCTTTTTTACATTATAAAACAATTATCTGTAGACTGAGAGATCCTTCCAAAGCAATCCACTCAACTGTAGGCGTGAAAGGGTGTAAATAAAATATGCTATAAAAGTATATTTTTCTGTGAAAGCAGTGAATCAACAACGCAATGAGGTGCAAGGTAAGAGCTAAAAAGTGTTGAGATTGCAAGCTGCGATGGAAGGCGTGAAAATGCTGCCTCACAGCAAATGTTATAACCGCACTTTGTGGACGACGTGCAGAGCCTACGACAGGACATTTTGTCAAGATAAAAAAATTGACAGTACTGTCAAACAGTATATATCATTGACTGCGAGTTTGATGAATGCTTTCGAAACCCATTTCAAACTCCGCCCAGAGTGCTCCTTCTCTCAGTACTCCGAGGAAGTCACGAGGAAGAAGCTGACAGAATATTTTCCTGGACAAGAACCTGAGAGCGTATCTTTACTCCAAGGACGTGGAACAACTCCAAAGGAAACTGTAAGACAGTGAACTAGCAAAGGTTTCCTGATCGACCAAATACCTTTGGAAGCATATTTGTGAAACGGTCTGTTAAACTTGAATTTAGTAAATTATCTCCCTCCAACATCTAGTACTTTAGCGTAATTAAAGTTACTGCTTTAGAATGCATAGATATATGCTCATAAATGATCATTTTATGTTCATCGTCGTCAGATATATCCATAACTTTGGAGCATAACAATATTCTTGAACAACATTGCTGGTTATAGAAACTGTGGCTCAGAATGTTGTTTTTTAGGGTTAGAAGGCAATGATGTGATGGCAGCAAAACAAAAAATAGCACAAAACTACCATCTGTTTTAAGCTTGACACCAAAACAGCCATAATCACATCCAGGGTTATTTCATACATTAATTGCAGTTTCATTTAGTTGTATCTCCTGAATTTGCTGATATCGCTGAACTCCAACCCTGAACAGAAATAGACCAGACAAAAAGGAGATGTCAGGATTTTCCCACATGAAGAGCCAAAAGAAGACTCTTTTCACTTGTGAAATCACAGATCACTTAGAGTCACTATAGACATTCATTTCTAAATATCAATCTAAGATTCCAAAAAATGAAAATTTAGTTGCAAAATCCTGGTAACATTGTTGACAACTTTGAACTTTGAAAATTACAACTATTCAAATTCTGAGCTCCTTAGCAAACCAGATAACGAGAGACTGGAAGGAGGGCGTCTGATCCATGCTGATTTTAATCATTCTCAGCCACCTCTCTGAGACGGCATATTATTTCCCCTAAAAACACGAATAACACACACAACAGAACTGTCAGCTTGCAAATACTGCAAGAACGGAAAAGAACTGAAGCTTGAAAATGGCTCAAGAGTCAATCGACACAAATGGCCAAGAACGAGATGAAACTGAGGGCTTCAAGCATAATTGTTTTTGTATCATCATCATATACAATTTGTTTCAATTAAGTATAAAAATGAGGCTTTTAGCCAAAGGGCAGTTATCAGTGAACTAAGCCGTGATGGTGATCAAATATACCCTAACAGCTGGAATCGTACGACTTGCAAGAATCAAAAACAAATTATAATACTGACTTATGTAAGGCAAAGAATCCCCCCAGAATGAGGCCAATTAATTTTTACAACACAAGTAATAAGATTAAATATGCTTTATCTCCAAGGCTTAAATGTGTCCCAGATCTGGTCTCAGGCCACTGCACTAATTGACACCATTAATTCTGGAAAGAAAGCTTTAATGTGTAATAGTCGATATGCCTGTCCTCCTGTATGATAATAGCTGGGGTCATCATTGTGGGACCTTCTCAGATGGTGAGATGCCATGATGTGTGATACAGGAGCTCCCTGCAAGCGTCCGGTTTATATTATAGTACGTTTGAGCAGAGCTTTGTACTTATGTACCACTGAAGAATTCAGGCAAAAGGAGAATCTAAATGGCAGCATCTGCTGCTTAGAAGCAACCCAGGCGTTTATAAGAAATTGAATAAAAATCTGGTGGTTTCGCTTTCTTCTGACACATAACTGAAAGAAACCATTTGTAGAAATTATTTACATTAATTACAGTGCAATGAAATATGACTATAATATATGTATTCATATACTGTAATTTAAATGCTGTGTGGTGGCTTGATAATCAATGTCAGGCACAGAAATGAGGGCAGAAAAAAGTGCCTGATAATTGGTTCCACTTCCCAACATCGTAACCACCTAACCTAACAAATGCTTATTTACATACAGGTGTGGGGTTAATTTGGCACAAACTGAACCAACTGTTTCACAGCAATTGTAATGGAGATAACAGAGAACGGTTCACCTTTTTTTGCTTACTGAAGAAATGGACGGGTATCAATGGCGTTGGAACAGAGACAACACAGATAAATATGCATTGCTCATCAACAGGTGTCTTGCATGGATAAATCACATGCATGGAAAGAGAACAGAAAATGCACAGTGAAAACTAACGTGCAGAGCATCCTGAACGTATCACCTGAACACCACCCATTAGTGAAAAGTAAATCTGGGCTATTTGATGTGGAGGTACAGAAAACCCGTCAAAGAAATTAACACAATTATCAAATTACAGAGGAAATCCCCTTTAAGTGGAGCAGTCAGGGATCTTCACATGGAAAGTTTAAAGGAAATCCCCTTTAAGTGGAGCAGTCAGGGATCTTCACATGGAAAGTTTAAAGGAAATCTCCTTTAAGTGGAGCAGTCAGGGATCTTCACATGGAAAGTTTAAAGGAAATTCACACTGTTTGCTGCATGCTAAATATGATCTAATGCTTCCCAAAACAGGCTTGTTGGCACTCAAAAGCAAACCTTGAGGTTGAAAGAGGGTACTGCATTTATTAGGTCAACTCCCTTATGATGATGAGACTGAAAAAAATGTGCTTCATTGTGCCATTCACCTAGAGCATGGCTGCATCTGGATTCCAGCCAGAGGAGCAAGACATCACCAATCTTCCTTTGTGTTCGCTTAATACCTTGGTTTGGCTGCCTTATTTTTCCAAGACAAGCCAAGCAGGAATGCCGAAGTCCCCAAAAAGTCATTCTAAGGCATCCTGTGGGAGTTTGTGAGGAAAACAAAAGATTGGTCTAGGAACTGAGCCCAAGTTCACGTTCGATATTTCTGTCCCTACATGGAATTGGGCTTGCGTGTTTTATATCTTCTGTATTTCAGAACCCTTGATGAAGTCCTTTCATAATTTGTATAATTTTACTATTGATAAACATAGCAATATGAAAGCTATTTGCAAATATAATGAGACCATGACTGACAGCAACTCGGTTACTCTGACAGCACGATATCTATGCTTGATTCCTTATTACCTTATAACATTTGGCTGTGGACAAAAGGAAAACCTAATAATTTCACGTGTTGCTCTAAAAATTTCCATTATCACAATATCAAGAATTAGTGTACAATGGCATTAAGTTTGGCCTACAATTCTAGAATATGCAGAAGAGTCTTTAATAAACATACAATAATCAATATTCCAGGCAAATATTTGATACCTACTAAACTGTATGTGGCTTACAGACTTATATGTGATGACCATATTGATATATTTCAGGTTTCTTTCATTAACTCTAAGTGTAAATATTACATGTTTATATGTATATTTACTGCAAAGACAGACACCAAGCCTAGAGTCTAAAGAATCTACTCAAAAACGTTCACTGATTTCAACGTGAATTCCTACGTCCCCGTTCATTCAGACTGCTTATCCTGGAGAAGGTTACAGGGCTCTGGAGGTCGGCATAACGAGCCGGGTGCACAAGACAGGGGTGCAGCCTGAATGGGACTGCAGCCAGCTGCAGGGCCCAAACTCTCAGTACTGAGGGGCCAATTAACCTAACTGCAGCAGTAACCAGAGGAGACCCACAAGCCACTGGAAGAACACGAAGACTCCAAATACAAAGCGCAGGAACAGCATTCAAGTCCAAGCAGAGGTGCAGGGGACTACAGGACCCTAATTCATAAAGCATATAACAGTCACATAGAATAAATACGCAGTACTTAATATACGAGCATCAAAATTCTTTAGAATAAATATGTAATAACGTCGCAATGGCTTTATATGCTACTGGGTTAAGTCATACTCTGCGACTGAAATTAAATTACAACTTGAATAATCAGAAGACTAATAAAATATTCCAGAACCAACATAGATATAAATAACCTATTGAGGTATTTATTGCTGAATCTCATATTAATCACACTAACAAAATAATCCGTACCTGTTTCTCGTTAGATTTCATGTCTGGCGTAAATCGCGAAACGCGTCCTGCGAATATACTGTAAAATAGCCTATATATTATTTGTATGAATAAAAACGCGTGAAACAGGTAGGCTACCTTAAACAAATTAGATTCCCCCATGCAAATGCTGAACTATCCGAACGAGACCAAAGCTACCTTAAGGTTATTTAAAGTTTAAACATACATTAATAAACAGCAACGAAAATCTTTATTTAAAACTAGGACAAGCCATCGGAAATTCGACTGCCGCGGTTTACAGCTCCCACGCAATGATCGGACAGCTAAAGCGGCAACGACCGGGGATTTAATGAAAAGGTTTAAGTCATAAAAACAGGACTATCCACCTTTATCAAAATTAATCATGCACTAAAGAAATAAACGCCGATTTGCACATATAGACCATGCACATATTATGTCGGCTGTCTGAGCAGCACGTTAGAACATACCTATAAGTGGTTTCGGTGTAGTATTCCCCATTATTTCCAGTATATCGTCTTCCCCGATGACATGTGAATTCCAAATGCAAAACCTTGTCCTCGTTCCATTTATTATATCTCGGCGTCTTGTATTGATAGATGTCGCTTCGCGTCCAGCTGATGTCGCGACTCGGTTAGCGCAGAATATTTCCGAACTATAGGGATCGGAGCGCTTATCTCATCCCTGGCCGATCTGCGGCAGCGCTTCACCCTCACTGGTATAGAGCCACCCCCCCGCTGGAGTATCTTCTGGCTCGTTAAAGACACAGCATGCCGTCAGTCTTTTAACAAGCATTACTTCCAGCGCATCACTGACCTGCATTCAGAAATCAAAGATTAACGCGCAAAGTTTTTGTTTTTTTTCCTTTTAAATCACACGTGTATGTCAGATTACTGCAAATTCGGTACTGAAGATTTACAAAAATATAGATATAGGTCACTGCTACCTCAAGAAGTTGCTAACTTTGCTCTAGTTTCAGTTGAAACTAAGCATTTCTACGAAGCAGCAGAAGATGACACATATCTGTTTGTCCTCTGGGCACGAGACTGGCGTAGTGATGTTTCAGGAAAGCTACACCACGCCACGGTACTTTCTGTTCAATGTAGTTCATCTACATCAGCTAGAACCTTCTTTCACATGGCTTATCTGCTTTTTGCAGGCACCTCTGAACAAATGAAAAAGTCTAAATAAAAACACAGGAAGTACATCTTATTTTGTTTTTTTAAAAAAAAAAGATTCAGACATACTTTTTCAGATTTTTGCCCCTTGGAGAAGATGACTTTACGTCCTTGCTTGTGCGACTATGGATGCTGGTACGACACACAAAATCTCGAACTGGACTTGGCTAAATGATGAGCAGAAAGGGAGGGCTGACTCACTAGTGAACATATCTGGTATGCTCCCATTTACAGGACTGGCGCCGCCGTCCATTGCTTCAGGGAACAGGTATGATTTTAAAAAGTGGCATGCAGACTATGGGTGGAGAGGACATCCGGCCTTATGCGCTGCTTTAGCAGCCTTGACCACTGGGATTCCCCCAAGCTGTTTCCTGCCTTGTGAACCGCACGCGTGTCTGGGGAGACTTGGCGGAATGTGCCGGTCAAGACCACTGCCAGTAACGAGCCGTGTCTCTGGGGCTGATGACCTAAATGCCCAGCGAGATGCTTTGGCAGTAAGTCGATGACCTTTCTCGCTCAGCATTCCATTGTCTCTCTCTTGCACATGTCATTCCCGTGTGGTTGAACACGAGTACACGTCACACTGGACGTTTAAGACTCTGTAGGAGGAAAAAAAACACAGAAGTCACAGGCGTTATTTTATGGCTTTGTTGTTCATGGGAATCTCACTTGGTGCTGTTATCGAAACAAAGAAACTCATCACCATCGGCAGAATCTTGGTGCAGAGTGCGTCGGTTTACCAACACGGCCCGACGTGTAAGAGCACGGTCCGGCTCTGCGGGGAACAGAAACGGGTGCACAGAATAGTCAGTGCCCCATGACGGCGGGTAGAAGTTTGTCAAAAGCCAACGACAAGCTGTATGAAAGTAAAATATGAATCCAAGTAGCCTCAGCAGAGCAGGAGTCATAGGAGGGAGCTGACAGACGCAGGGAAAAGACCGTATCTGGTGCTCTGTAATCCTGCAGGAAAGAAAATCCCCCAGATAAAAATGAACGTATTGTCAGGCATCCGCAGCAACCTTTCAGTTTTACTTTTATTCTTTATCTGTTGCCCAGGAAATTATAATAACCACGCGATCCCTACCGAAGAAAAGATAATGACAGCATTCTACCTATTTTTCTGTAGAACGCTTTCATACCGGATGGACTCTTTGCTCTTGGGGAAATCCCAGTGTGAACCAGCACATGACCATTACAGCTTAGTTTATGATTTTCGTTCTTCAGAAACAAAACGAACGGCATCTCGGTATTATCTCGCTGGCCAGATGCACTGCCTCAGAATACATGAAGTGACACTTGCAATGTTTAATCCTTTGGAAAAGAACAGTCTGATCCTACAGCACCTTTATTCTTCATTTCTTTCTATTCTTTTATACTGGAACATTGCAGATGTTTATAAAATCAGCAGAACAAATTAGCTGATCCTCAGTACTTCATACATAATGTTCAAAGAGATGTTTGTTCTGTTTGTGTCCTTCAGGAATTCTGCCAAAACTCAACTTTGTCCAAATACACTCTTGTTTTCAGTAATTTTCTATAGAAACTGTTTTAGAACTAAACAGAAAGGAAGACAATGTTCTGGGATTTAAGTCTGGAAATGGTGCTGAGCTCAATGGATCAGAGTTTCCTAAAGTCTCTGTGACAATGACTTTAGACAAAGGTCTTGATCTCTCCTCGCTTTAGGTCAGTGATTTCACAATACAGTTAAACTCGGGTTGCTTGTGTATTCCAGGTCTGACGGCAAATGACCAGCATGTGCCCTGCTTTTTCATTTGGCCAATGTGTGCTTGGATGACACTGTCAGCAAAAAAGTACCAATTTATACCTTTGAGGGTACAATTACTTGTCACTGGGGCTGAATCCTCAAGGGTCTGCTGATTGTACCCTAGCTGTGTAGCATCATCTCAGCTTTAGAATGTCTGAGAATCCTTTCCAGTCTTCATGAAGGATTTATTCCTCACCTCTGCAAATCACACCTCAACCATGAACTCCTGACTGCAATCAGTGTCTTGGATAATTAAATTATATTTATAGATTTTTATGCCATTTCCTATGGACTCGACTCTCGTTCCCTCAGTACACTTTTACACATTCATTTCATTCTACTATTAGTTTACTTTCTTAATTTTTATCGCTTGAGTGTATGTTAAATTGTTGAACGGAATTGCACATATAGAACAATATTGTATATTCTTAAATTTCCAGGAATCAATTACAGCACCAGGTTGCTGCACATGTTGGTTACATTTATGAGTTAAGACTCTTCATTTAACTTAATACACGCTGACCATCTGCAGAAAATGTCATCTAGGTAAGTATATAACTGTACATATACATGTAGGTAACCGAACCATTCTCTACAGGCTGAGGAATGGAGTCATACTGGTTTCCTAGATCTGATAATGCCATGTTTGAGCTCTGATATTCTTAGTGAAGCATAGAAACTATTGCCAATTTACAGATCCCTTACAGAAATGACTATCAGTGGCTTCAAAATCTGATCCAGTCACTCATGTGACATTCATGCACATAAATGCACATGACGAATTACCTTAACACAAATACGATGAATTGTCACATATACAAGTCCTGAAAAGCTCTGTGTATATTGTCATAAGTGTGCTTCGCAAAAACAATTGTCTATGCTGTAAGATAAATGTTGGACAGCATTCTGCATTTATATACCTACTTCACACATATAACTGAAAGGGGCTGAACATTTGATGGACAAACAGCTCAGCATTCTTCTGCTTTCATCCATTATTCAAACAGGAAATGCATAGTTGTACAGATATGTTCAAAAAAGACAAGAAAAACCACATTTTAAATCATTGCCAAAAGTATAAGCCCAGTCTGTTCACCGATGACAGTGTTTCATTTCTCTGACACTTACCAGCTGGGTACTATAGATTCATTCTAGAAGCACAAACTGGACGTACCATGACGCAGAAACAGAAAGTACAAATAAAAGTCAAGGATTTACTGCTAAAAGTAGCCTGATGGCATTAAGCTGTTTCTACAACAGGAGAAGGTCATCCTCCAGTCTTAGACCATGCAAATCAATTTAAAAGATTTTTATGGAAATGAGAAAATGACATATCCATATGAATGACCAATTGACGGTGACCTGCAATCAAGAACGGCAGTGATGTCAACATTTACGCTCGCAAAAATGCCAAAAGAAGGCATTAATTCCTCTCTGGCGAGGAGTCCACCCTGCATGCACCGCCGAGATCCACAGTAAAATCGCGAGGCACAATGTGCTGTATGCTAATGTTTCATTAATGGACTCTGGATGGATGCTTGCATGCATGCATGGATAAACACATCATAAGCATAACAGACGAGCAACACGAAGAGCATGTAGATTTAGAAAAATGCCATGCTTCAATAGGCAAAGTAACAGAAAACGTTCCGTTTTTATGTCTGCGGTGGCTCCTCCCCCAGTGATTAATTACAGCAAAAACATTCCTTTGTCAACAAGTCAGCTGACATTTTGCATTATATTCATGTCCAACTCAAAAGGGCGTTCGGCTTGCGAGCCAACGCTGTCCCTGTCCTACGAACACAAAGAGCAGGAAATCCAGCACAACTGCATTCCTGGCCCATCCCAGGGACCGCCCGGCGGATTATTAACGTGAAAAAGTACAAGTGTGACAATTGGCTCATTACACAGTCCTGTGCAGCCTTCCATCCTCATACAGGCTGCAGTAGAACCAATGTAAATAAAAACGTGCAGACGGCGTTTCCATGGCACCAGGGCATCGAGAATGTGGCACCGCTGAACGCTTTAACTTCTTTTTCATACCGACGTGATTATCTCTGTGAATATATTCTATAAATATTCCACTGCAACATCAAACACACAGCCGTGGCCGATTTCCCATATTCACTTGTGAATTTGGTCCTTGGCTGTATAGATGCTGTCTTTAAACGGAATGCCACACAACGGCTTTTCATTAAGCAGTGTCCCTGGCGCTGTCAGGGGTCTTCATGACCTGTATTCCTCATATGAGTCTTGACAACCGCTTCTGTGACAGGCTGAGCATTAGGGAGTCTTCGGCAGAGTTATGGTCTCTAATCTCACAAGAAGCAGGCAGCATTCTTAAAACAAGACACAAATTGCAGCCTACATGCTTTTGGCAGCAGACATTTGAGTTTTCTATACAAAGCAACTCTGGGGGCTGAAGGTACTTTCTCTAGCTGGCCTTCTGATGGTCCCATTTTAAATAGCCTGGGGAGAATAAGCTGCAGAAGCATTTACAAGATTTAACAATCACTGGAAAGCTAATAAAGCATTTTATTCTGGCTATATCTTTTATTGAGCTTATCATATCCATCACATGTAATGCTCACAGAAAGATACAACCTAGCTGTTCAATTGCAGGCACTGGCAAAATGATTTCTTAAATTGCTTCATTAAACAGAACTACTGTTTATGTGTCTGCCTCAAAAAAATACTAAATAAAATGTATATTCTAACTGTACAGCTTGCCTAGGGCTATCACTCACATACGTAACACAACAGCAAGCCAGGCAGTGTGTGGCTCAGCGGGCTAAACCTCAATGTGTGTGACCAGAAGGTCACTGGTTCAAGCCCACCCTTGGCATATTGGTGGCTCTTTGGGGGTTAAGCATGGTCCTTAACCCCCCCAGCTCCCTGGACACCATGACAGGTGGCTGCCCTTTGAGGCCAGCTTGCTCCTTCACCTACAGCGAGCAAGTTGGGGGGAGGTGTGAAAAGAGAATATCCCCATGGGGGTCAATAAAGCATCATTATAACAATATCCCCCATGAAAACTGACACGAAGACATGCAACATGGAACACGCACGCACCCGATTTAATGAAGCAGATTGCAGTATCACTCAAATGGCGAGAAAGACAGGTCATCACACACAGCTTGGATCATGCGCTGTATCTTTCCTGATTAAGGCCAACAGGCTTGATGAAAAGAGCCCCTGGTAGTAATCTGAGCTTCTTTGTCTGTTCTGAGGAATCTTGACAGGTGTTCATTACTGGAGGGTCCAGCCATGTAACTAAAAACACTTAATGCTTAGAAAAAGCTGCTCATGTATTGTTAGGAAGACATAAGACGACAAACCAAATGCATATGTACTACTTTAAAATGACAAAATAATACAAAAAAGCGGGTATTTAGTGTAGCATTAAGGTCAAAAACGCTTTCCAGTTGCGGTGGGATTAAATTTAATAATCATATTAAAAATGTGTCAAATGATCATTCTGTGTTAGCAGGCTTCCAAGCAGATTTGATGCTGTAGGTTGGCAGTCAGACTATCCATTCCCAGTTTGACACAGGCACAGCGAGAAGCGCTAGTGACTGGTGGGCCTCTTCATCGCTGAGGCCTCTTCTCTGGTACCGAGGAAGGGTCACCCCGCACTGTGTCTCGCAAACAGACTGACCAGCGGTAGCTGTGGGGACACAGTTATTTAGATAAAAAGTGGGGCATGTGACACTTTTCCACCACCACCAGGAACCCAGCCACTCCCGACCTGCACCGCGAACTGGCGGGTTTCCATTGTAAAGTGAACCCGAACCGTTCCTGCACTGACATGGCAGCAGGGCTGAAAGCTTGACCAATCAGAGCTGGCCTCCACACTTCTGTCTGATTGGTCGAAATGCACAGAGATACTGGTGTTCTGTGCATGGAAAACATAACGTATTGGTGCATTCATGTTAGAGATGCACCGACGGATCGGCCAGGGACCAGAATTGGCCGATTTTCAGCGTGCTCGGTCTAGACCGGAGACCGGCCAGTCAGTCTCATGCTTTCTGATACCGAACCAGTCTATGTTACGCATGCACCACGTCATCCGCACAGCAGCACAGGTGATGGCCAGATAGCAGCCTACACGCTTACAGTTGCACACTAACACGTCATTAACATGGAAGTTCTTCACTGTGAGTGAAGAAGACACAAAGCAGGCAATTTGTAAAGCCAAAGTAAACTGTGGGGGAACCACCATGAAAACGTGGTGAAACATCGGAGGTGAACGTTAAACTGAGTATTAAACTAGATAATCTTGAGAAGGAATAATCATTAAAACTGCAAAGCTAGCTAAGGATTTTTTCCTATGATCCTATGACAAAAAAACATTTTAAAAACATTCTAGTGACTTTAACCCTCTGTGCTATAATGTCTGTGCAGTATGAAGGTATGAAAAAGCCGGATCTTAATCTAGCTGACTCGCGATGTATGAAGTGTACGTGCATAACATGCGATGTTGGTATTAATAATATTACCCTATACTTATTATTTGAAAGTGTTTAGTACACTGTAGTTTTATTTGGAGGTTTGCAGCCTATGGACTTTTTTATTTTAAGATGATTAAAAAAAGAGAAAAAGGTCAATGTTGCGTTCTCTGGTGAATTTAATCCTACTGGAAAATGAATTAAGTAACTGACATTTGTTTTGATATTTAAATCTGTAGCACCTGCTCTTGATTGATAAAGCAAAATATGTCAGAAAAAGCTGGGCGTACAGCAACTCATTTTCAGGTAATTATCTGGACGTCTTTCCAGTCACAGAGCACTTTATATTGAGACTTGTTTAAGTGACAGAAGGTCCTGTAACAGTGCAGTTTGAGAGAAGTTGTGAAGTATAGCAATTTTCTTTTTATTATGAAAATAAAAATTTGCATTGAAGAAAAACTGATTTTTGTTTGTATATGCTGCTAATTATAGTTATTAGAAAGAAAATCTGAATTGGTAAACACTGGTATCGGCCACTCGCACTTCAGAATTGGTGAAGAAAATTGCAATTGGTGCATCTCTAATTCTTGAAAATTCAGAACTTGAAAATTTCCAACCCTCTGCTTAAAAAAATACTATAGAACAGTCAAACGGAATGGATTTGTAATGCAAATTTATGTAAGCGAATGCTAACATAATATGGCGATTCTCATAGATGTGCTAGTAAATTAGGAAATTAGCACACAGTAAATCATGATGTATACCATGTGAATGGTAAATAAGTGTCTGTTTGGTTTTACTTCACTGTCGCTCTCCAAACTTGGCAATGCCTTTACCGAGCCGACCCTTCTGCAGTGGAAAATCAAAGTGAGCCGGAACTGCGCTATAACTCTGGTTCGACTTGGTTCCTGTATGCCAGTGGAAAAGCAGCAATAGTGTGAAAACGAAAGACACGTTCTTTAGCATGAGGGAGAAGGGTCATGAGCACGGAAGAGACACTGGGTGGGGGAAGGTGTGTGAGACAATGCAGACAAAAGAAAAGTAAAGAAATAGATGGAGATTGTCTGGTGTTAGGATATACAAATCAAGACGAGTGTGGTTCTCATTGTTGCCTGACACTTCAATTATGCAAAGGATTGGTTCAGAAGGTAAACCCACATCAGGCATGAACTGAACTGATCAAGTGTGGCTAAAAAAAACACTGGAATGGAGACTGTGTGTCGAACAATCCGCCTTGTATGGCGTGGAAGGTCTACACAAGCCTTCAGTAAATCAAGTGCTAAACAGCAGACAATGAAGATTCATTTCACCAGAGCCTCAGAGCACTTGCACCGCCACGTAATAAATTTAGGATTGTGTTCTGAAAGGCATAATTTTTTTTCATGTACGAAAAGCAAGATTTACATAAACAATAGCTTTAATGTGTTAAGATCTAGACCATAATTCCCAAAATAGCAGTCCGTGGTGTAGAGAGAGATGTTTAAATCTAAAATCAACAGTTTATACTGAAATCTTTATTTCTCAAATAATAAGTCAGCCACGTTCCAGTTTCAAAGTGCAATTTGAGGTTGCAGTAACATATCGAGGCAGTAATTTTCACAGCCTTCGTAATGTATTAAACATCTTAAAATATCTTCATGCTTGAAATACATTGTTTTTACAGTCTAGTTGAAACCAGTGACGGAATCAACGATGCATTTATTGAAGCCTCAATAAGAATCAAACTCCAATCCAATGCATACCCCCCCCCCCCCACATTTCCTCCCATTTATTTCAGGCAGTTTGTAAGATTTTTATCTGACATAGAAAATAGTTTATACTGATTCACCTGAGTCAGAGATTTTATCTATAGAACAGAATTTATCATAAAACCATTATGGATATCATAAGGAAGGAGACTGTTAGCAGTTTGTGCTGAAAATACACCAGCGTGTGACATCCCAGCGGACGGTCTTGTGAGGGAACGGACGGGGGGGATGGAGGCCTAATTTTAGCGAAGAGACAAAACCGTTTTGTTCCGGCACTTTGAATGCTGTTTGTGTTGTCAAGAAAGGCAGGCAGTAAAACAGCCCTGGGAAGAATCCCTCTCTGCGACGTTCGCCACCGCCGACATGCAGGCTGGAGGCGGGGGTAGCGATAGACTCGGGGGGGGCAAACACGAGAACTCGCTGCTCCTCTGGGCCACGTCGTAAATCGCAGCCTCCTTCTCCTTTACGGATTTTCACGTGCTGTTTTTCCCCGGCCAGACGGGCCTGGAAGATGTACTCAATTTGTATCCAGCCCCTTTGACTAATAAACAGAATCATTTTTGGTTCTCGCTTGAGTTAACAAGCTCATGAAAAACGCTGCCTGTATCCTGCGCATGCCAGACTGGCATATTTCGACCATTTGAAGAGAGCGCATTCACGTGTTAGGGGGACCCTAGACAAACCCACAGGGCCAATTATAATGAGACAGTCGTTTGTGCTCCTTACATTCAAATAAACATCCTTACATAGAACTGTTCTGATATCTGCTCCTCTTTAATTGGCTCTGACATTTGCAGGGTGGTCTTGGTGTCTGTAAGGGATGATCCCAGCCACTGATTATTTGGCCTTCGACTCGGCTGCCGGGAAACTTCACATGGCTGAATTTCAACATCGTTTCGACAGCTGCGGCGTGGTGTGCATGTGTGTGGTATCGAGCGTGTGGTATCCGTGAGGATTGAGTGCTTCCCTGGCTTCGCCTGCAGAAACCCAGCGGGCCGGTTCTGGCCTGGATGCTCCGCTTCCAGCCCGGGCTGCATTGTGGGCCCAAACAAATCATTCATTTCCACATGCCTTGTGCTGCGCCTGCAACAACACACTCGCATGGAATACTCAACCTTGCGGAACTGGTCTGCGTAAGCCCCGTTCGTTCAGCAAGTGAGACGACAAAATTAAAAAAAAAAAAAAAAATTTTAATTAAAAATGCTTATTGGCAATAAGAGTGCCGTTCGTTACGTGTTTAGCCAACTCTTCTACCCCACTGCATTCTTCACACCTGGGTGACAGTACAGACTGTCTCTAGTACAACAGTAGGAATGTCTAGAACTGAAAACAGCAACAGCTAAAAGCAGACAGCCTGCAAGACTCAAAACAAGGCACCTGTCAATCACAGTGGCGACAGCTCTTTCTGTATGACTCTTACCGTACAATGTTTTTTTTTCTATTTGTTATCACAGTGGCTCTGGTGTGAGTCTTAATGGCAGAAGAGATAATGTGAGAACTAACACAGAATGACAATAACTAAAAAAATACAATAACTCATGGAAGCATGGAAGTAGAAGAAACACTCTATTCCAATGAGAAAATTGCTTTCTAGGACAATTCATCATCTCCATTACACATAAACAGGTGAATGAACAAGATGTAAATTCCTGCTTTGGTAAGCTTCTTTCTGCAAGGCTCAAGTAATAAAGGCTGTGAGCATGTTTGCAGGTTGTCTGACAGAGAAATGCTTTTAAAGTAAGCGCTGCACTGATTCTTCCCCTGGCACCTAAATACATCTCTGCAAAAGCAGTGCCACAGTCTTTACACCATGTTCATCAGGGGAGAGTCAGAAATTACATCTGCATATCAGATCGATTATTGGCCATCCATCAAAAGTAGCTGATGTTGAGAGAAACAGCAGCGGAAGTTTAAACAAGTCGCCTGCACTAGCAGGCCATGGGTTAAAAGTATACAGCTGTCCAAACAACCTGACAGTGAAGCAAGATTTTTTTAGCAGTTTATAGAAGTGCCAACTGTCTTTTTATGAGATGAGTTGAATTCCAGATCCCAGAGTAGGTACAGAAGCCTCTTCACAACTGCCACACAGGACATATAGACTTTGTGTACTGTGACACCAGAGACAATATCTCGAGATCTCCAGGATCTCCTGACACAGAGGTAGATTCACCATAGGTACTCTAAGGTCAGAAGCTGCACATTAGCCTTCCACTCGCACACATCTGCCACATTCTGAAGATGAGGTTCTGGTTTCAAAGGCCATGATCATCGACTACAATCACGTGATTAATAACGCTGTTATTTATGAAAAAACTAACAGGCAGCAATCAAGAGCGGATCCCAAAAAAGGGCCAATGACTAGAATTGGCGCGATAACGAGGCCCAGTAATCTGCAGGGTGCATGACAGATGAAGCGGCCATTTACAGCGAGGTTTGTTTCCGCGTTTTCGGACAGAAATTTAACGCCCAGGATGCCACTTAATTAGCCGGTTCGGCTGGGCAAATGCGGGTTCTGCGCCATCCACACGCCGCATGCGCTGCACGGGTGCAGGCAGCAGGCTGCCGCCGTAGTTTCTTTCCGTTTTTTCTTTTCTCTTCCTGTTGAGAAGAAACAGAGCGAACAAGAATATGAAATTACAGCGCGACGTTTCCGAGGGCAACTTGCGCATTCATTAGCGTGGTTTATGTCTGCAGAGGGGGAGTGCCCAGACTTTATCAAGCACATAAACACTGTCCACTTGAATAATGCTGCAGTTAGGTTAATGCAAGTTGAGTACTTTTCTTTCTGCATTGTGATTAACCACTTGGTTTACCCATATCACTCATAATAATTATGCTATTAAAATGTATGAGTGCATTATTAGATTCATCCTGATATTAAATAGCCAATATTATGCTAATAACATACTTCAGCATAAAGCATGCTTACCCATTCAGCATACTAGATTATAAGAACAACCATTGTCTTTGGCCTCAAATAATTAACCAAAGGGAGTGTAGCTTATAAAGACATCTGTTATTTTCTCTTTTATCCTCATTTTGCGTTATTAACACCGGACCATCCTGCCTACTTAGAGCCCCTGCTAGATCAGGGATGTCATTTCCTGTCTATTAACTAGACGAGGGTTAAGAAACCTAAACTGACCACAAGGGTACGTTTATCAGCTTCACAGATAATATATCAAGAAGGCAGTTGAACTGGAACAAAGGGCATTTTTTGGTTTCTGGAAGCCCCCCCCCCCCCGTCCAAATAGGGTGTAGAATCGCCTGTGCTTTGGTTTATAGATGCGTCGGCTCGCGAGTCACTCTCTGCACTGAAGGGACAGTTTCCCGAAGCGAAAAATCACAAGAGAGACGGAAAGCAGCAGCCCGCAAGAGTCAGATCTGGAAGCGTGCGCACGAAAAATCACTTGGCGTACAGCGGAGAAATTGTTGCCATGCGTCAGAGCGAGCGATGCCTGGACAGCGAAGTGTTAGATTTGCAGCGTTTTTCGTTCCCTTTAAGTTTCGACGGCCCAGTAGAAATGTTAACCAGATGGCCTTCATTTTCCATGCCGTTTTTTTTTTTGTAGAACCGCATGTGGTCGTGTTAGCGGCAGGGAGACGCTGCCCAAATCCACTTGCATGAATACATGAGTCACGGCCCCTCTCTGAGAACACAGAACGCCGTGTCATCATCCCGCGCCACGTGGTGGCCTCGCTGGGTTGGGCGATAATCTCTACACTTTCTCCACACTCAGTTGCTTTTCACTGACCTGCCAACTTGATTATGCCCAGCCAAGTCTAACAATTTATTAATTCATACTGGCATTTACTCATCCCAGTTACACTGCTATAAAGCAATGAAAAACCAAAATTTCTGTAAGCTGTATATCGGTTTATTGTAAACAATGCCGTAATGCTGCATAAATTGGTAAAATGCGAAACTGAGAAACCTATGTACATTAATACAAATTAAAATGAACTTAATCTATATTACAGACTACAGGTATTCTACAGGCAGCTCAGACAGTCCTCTGGGTTCTAAGACATAATTGTGACTATCCACGCATCTTCTGCACACTCGTTCTGCACAGGAGCATTTACCACGCGGCACGGAGCACAAGGACGCGAGGGACACCCAAGATGGGACGTCAGTCTGTGACAGGCCTGCACTCATACTGCCGGCCACTCAGAGACGCCCACAGAGCAGAAGCGGGAACCAATCTCACAACCATGGCAACCACTGTGATATAGTAGCGTTATCCAGCTACCCTGATTTAGTTCACTATTCATGGTTTAAAATGACATTTTGGTATTAATTTATATCCAAAAGAAGTCCGTTGTTCTGCCTCTATACCAAATGTACATGTAGAATATTAGCGCTTAGAACAGCTGAAGTTTACAGCATGCGAAGCAGGGATCGCGTTGGGCCAGACAAAAATCTGGGCACACAGGGTCCTGTCACCATAACTGGCTGAGCACCACTAAAGCCATTATTTTAATTTCCCCCACACTGGGACACTGAACATTAGTAATGAAATACAGTTGTTGATGTCAGTGTTCTGGACTCATCAAAGCCAAATGAGCAGCATTTGCTTTTAATTGGAGTCATTTGAAGGGAAATTCCTGCCATGTGTAACTGCATCTCACAGGCTGTTTTCATCACAGAAAGCTTCAGAGCTTGGGACACTATGGTTAAGGTAGTTATTCACAAAACCCAAGTGCAAGTAAATAACAACAGCAACCAAGAAAACATCACGTACCTATTACATATTGCATAAACAACAGCCTATAATAATCATCTCCAGGACAAATTATATAACATGCCAAAACATGAAAGGAAAATTTACCTTTGAATTCCTGTTTCACACCAATAATGCTTGTCTCACACAGATATCTCACTTTAATGAACCACTTACCCTTTTGGGGGTATCCCCTCAAAACATATTGCTTGGAAAATAAACACAAAATTGTTCATTAATTAAAATGTGTATCGAAGCAATTAATATATCACCAACATCAACCTGCAATTTCCTTTGCTATGTTTCTGTGTTAAGTAAATAAGGGTTTAACTCATTAACACCCTTTTGGACAAAGAGGGCAAGAGATCAAACATAAAAAGTAATGTTCGATAACATCACTAAGTATTAAGAATCATCTTGGCTGAAAAAAAGCCAGTTCAATTTGTATACCTTCCCAAATACGGTTGCACCGAGCCCTTAACAAAAATGTTACCAAAAGGGCATCATAAATTAGAGATAAAGGTTAAAGTCATACAGTAAAACTGAATATCCAGAAGACCGCAGAGGAACAAAAAAGAAATGTTCTGTGGAAATTATAGGGAAGATGAACCTCTAGGACTGCAAATCTGCCTGGCCCAGATCCTACAAATGTGTTATGAACAGCAAAGCAAGTTTCTACATGGAAGCTTAGAACTATTCTTTGGTTCAAATTTCCCCATTTCTGACATATAATACAGACATGTTTCTTACAAGGCTTTGGCTTACTAAGAGGAAAGTCAATACTGAGCAATGAGGCAAGATAGCGTGTTCTATCATTCCGCTGTCATGCGATGACACGCTGCTGGCGTTGGTGTTCTGCATCGCTGGATTCATGCAAGAATGCATTTAACGCTACGTAGTCAACAGTGACAAGCAAAAATGGGACAAACACGGGTGAACATTCACACGCACATGGGTAGCATGGTGGTATCTTTGCTGTTATAAAATATGTGTCTGTTTACAGATGAAATAAAAACCCAGAGGTGGATAGCTCAAGTCCAGAAAGTAAAAATCCAGACCAAGATTTTGTTTCAACCGACCAGTTGCATATGAAAAGTCATAGTCACAGAGTACTCAACTGGTCGGTTGAAACAAAATCTTGGTCTGGATTTTTACTTTCTGGACTTGAACGATCCACCCCTGTACAAACCACCTGGATACTCCACAGATGCAGCTCTACAGTACATGGTGACAGACAGCCTTTTTAGCTAAGGCGAAAGGATGGTTTAGGTGTAACTTTATATGCTACAAGCTGACTGTTAAGATGCACTGTTGTAGTGTGTCGTGCATTTTTTTTTAAACTAGCCAGCAGACTAGGGTTCAGATTTTTGTACTCGCTCTTCTTCTGAATTCACCTGAACTCACCTTAACTTCCAGCCCTGCTTCTAGGGGAATCTAAATAACAACACCACTGATTCACCTACAACACGTTAATGAATATGACCAAAACAGTATTTACTGTCTAGCCCTACGTGTGATATACTGCTCCTAAAGAGGCTGACGTCCTCCAAGACGGATTGAATCAATGAACTTTCTTTAAAGGATGAGCTAACATCATTTTAAACAAACAAAACAATTGTCCTACTTCAATTTAATAACGCAGCAATGGGTGTAACAAAATAACTAATGAAGTTTGCTGGTAGCTCTCTGTGACAAAACAGATGAGTCTGCATTAGTTTTGTTTTAAGCATCAGCTTTGGAGAATTAAAATAAATCATTTTCTCTGTCCTTTCTATTTAATTATAAACCAATATATCTATAATAAACTAGACAAGATGCTGTCGAGAACCACAACAATGTATTCCCTGGACAGCACCGTCACCCCCCCCCCCCCACCCCATCTAATTCCTGCTCCTTCCACACCCTCCAATTTCTAGAACTGCTGGACGAAACAAACGGAAATATGAAAGCCAATAAATGTGGTTTTACCCAAATGCTCCTAGTTCTGTCATGAAAGTCTGAAACTACACCAACTATACACACAAACACATACACACACACACACACACACATACACACATTGCCTGGCCACAAAAAAGTTGCCAGTTGAATTTTTCATTGGACCGTCTTTAGCTTTGATTATGGTGCACATTTGTCATGCAGTTGTTTCCACAAGCTTATGCAACATCTCACCCTTTATTTTCATCCAGATTTGCATTCATTTCTCACCGAGATCCTGTATTGATAAGTGAGCTGAACCTCCATAAAGCCTCCTTCAGCTCATCCCAAAGACCTTCAATGAGGTTAAGGTCACAACTCTGCGGTGACCAAGTCATGCATGAAAATGATTCCTCAAGCTCCCTGAACCACTCTTTGACAATTGGAACCCAGTGAATCTTGGCATTCTTGTCCTGGAATATGCCCGTGCCAACAGGGAAGAGAAAAACCCACTGATGATGGATGGAGGTGTAACCAGGCCATTCAGTAGATTCAGGTACTCAGCTGACTTCACTTTATTGTTGCATAACGTTGCTGAGCTGTAATAATGATCCATGATGATTGGCTCTTAAGTATTTGCTGATATAAATTCAAATGGATTTTTTTTTTTTTTGCCGGGCAGTGTATGTGTGTGCATGTTTAAACTATGGTTATTATATAACGCATTATGCATTCACCCATCCATTTTTTATGCATTTACATTTACAGCATTCAGCAGACTCTCTTTTCCAGATTGACTTACAACCAGTACTTTGTCGTCCATCACTGCTCTTCGATCTATAAGCTAGACCCAAGATCAACAACTGTGATCGAGATCAAGTTACCGCTAAGAATGTTGTATAAAAAAACATGTTAGGAAAAAACAGTGCACAGGTAAACATTGTTAGTGGAGTTTTTAATAATTTTTTTTTAATGGAGAGTGGACAGTAAGGGGGGTATTAGTCTCCAAGTTACTCCTTGAAGAGGTGAGTCTTTAGGCAACGTTTGAGGACAGGAAGGGACTCGGCCTTTCGTACGGCAAGAGGAAGTTCGCTACCCCACTGAGGAGCCAACATTGCAAAAAGTCTTGATGCACGCCGTCCTCTTTTGCCTGCTTGCCCTGGGCAGGCTTCTAAGTATCATTGTATTGTGTATGATGCAGCTAAACGACAGGACCAGCCTTCATTTTAGCATCGACTACCTTGAAATACAGGAATCATAGGAAATAAATTACGTCAAAGGGATGACAAAGATAGGCTATTCTGAGACGAAAGGGCACATACTTCATAATTTCCTACGGATAACCACACATCATTGGGTGAGTCCATGGATGCCTTCTTTTAAGATGTTGCTGCTGTGATGTTTAACTACATTTTCATTCACTTTTGATGTGAAGTGCTCTCACACGACGGAGGCCTCAACGTTTGAGTCTTCTGTCTGCCACATTTACGAGTAATCAAGAAGTCAAATTTTAAATCGGTACTTTTTAAAGATTCAGTGTAGAGTTCAATGTAATACAACTATCTAGATGTATAATGCTTGCATTAAGGTTGGGAGATATGTATTCTATAGCACCTCTGCTGTAGGCTTGGGCTGTTTTTTATACTATAGTATACTACGGTTTTTTATACTATAAAGTATCCTGAAAATATTATGGAAAATACCACCCAGCCTACCCTAAAGACTCTCACCACTTCTAGAGAAGATCCTTATTAAAAGCCCAACTTAGTCTGACTTGTCTCACTGTAATCAGGTCCACCAATCCAGTGCCTGTTCTTTCATGCAGCAATACTGATTAGGGTTAGGGCTAAGTGACATGATTCAGTTACCCCGCAATAAACTTTGCCAAATTCCACATGACAAATTTCACCAACCCGCTACCAAACTGCTGCTGAATAAATTAGCTGAGTGAAAAAGCATCCAGATTCCAAAGACGGCTTCCAGACCCTCCCTTCCTGTCCTCTGCTGTCACCTGGTGCCACCACTTCAAGTGTTGGGTCATTTGTCTCAGGTGTAGATTTTCATCCATATAATGTTTTTCTGATGTGGCAATAAGACCCATCAAAGATCACACAGAGCAGAAGTTACCAAACTGGGGGGCACGTCCCAATTATTTGAACCAGTGTTCACTGATTCACTGAAACTAATTTCTCAGCAAAGAAATAAAAACTATGAAGCAATGTACGGCCAATTCCCAGGTTACGAGCAAGATCCGTTACCTAAGTCTGTTTTTAAGCTAAATTTGTAGTTAAGTTGGAACAATAGTAATGTAGTACATGAAGATAATAATAATAGTAATAATGATAATAATGCAGCAATAATGAAAGTAGCTACATATGGTATTGTAACTTGAGTCAACAGATTGCTGAAGCTGCAGCAATGTTTTCATGAGCGTCACAAAGTTCTGTGTTCATGCATTTTTATATAATAGGCTTTATGGCAGTCCATTTGTAAGTATGAGTTGTCCATAAGTCAGGTGTTCTTAACCCAGGGACTGCCTGTACTGACATTTTCATCAATGAATAAAAACGAGAAAAAAAATGTCAGGAAGTGCCGAATTTGAAAATGATCCAATCAAGAAGTAGTATCTTTAGTTTCAAACTGTAGTTGTGTATGATCGGATAATGTCGACCTAACAGGCTTCAAGCATGTAAACTCCATCTGACAAGTAGAAATTAGGGGTGTAAATAACTTTGTCTTAAGACAATTCAATTCAATTATGATTATTGAGGGAATGAATTGATGTATTGTAGATTTTTAATTTCTATAACAATTAGATATAATTAATTTGACTATTTCAATTACCTAAATTCAAAAATTCCAGAAATATTACCATGGGAACTTAAATACACACTATCAATGAAATACAAAGAAAGTACAATCTCAGAGTATTCTCTTTTATTACTATTTAAACAGGGAAAACAAGCCAGTGTAAAACATTATGCAAATTGTGGCTTTGAGTTGGATACAACAAATGCTGGTTAAGATTAATCATAATTTGCAGTTTGAGAACATTTTGGGTACCCAATAAATTTCAAAATTTGATCAGTTCTAGTTCCTCACCCATAAAAATTTTATAAAGATCCTTCAGATACTTTTTCAGTTATCCCTTGACACAATGAAGTGTCAAAATTACCCTTTTCTTTGCTATTATTGTACAGTGTTGCTTCAATTTTAGGATGAGCTGTGTCAAAATCTTGCGAATTCCTGTTCCTCACCCATACAATGCTTGAAGACTGAAAATGATCCATCAAATACTTTTTGAGTTATCATTTTAACAAGAAAGTGACTGCAGCAGACCAGTCTGAAAACCATGTGTTCCCTATCTGGAGAATATGTTTAACTAAATAATTAACACAAATGATAGTTTGAACATTGCATTGTTTCAATTTGTAAAACTGGATATTTCTGTACCCAATCTACTATATTACTTTACATTCCATCCAGAGTGAACCTCAGCCTGGTGTCTTAAGCCACTTAGCAGAGGCTTTAGGCCTTCAGTGACCTTCTTTGATTGAAATATTGATGGATATGTTGTACTTTTACGGTGTAAAAAAACATCCGTAGACAAGCCAGATATTTATAGATGGCCATGTTACAGTTTCCTCCTAAATGCTGTAACACATAGTTTACCGTCTGTGAAAGCTGGGAGATATTTCAACATGGTGAGCATCACTATTTACTAAGGGTCTAATCATCCACCAACATCACTTACTTGAAATGAAGACAAATGAGTATGTTTATTTTAATTCTTATGCTATAGACCAAAGTGGATCCTTTTAAAAACAGAATTTATCTGCACTTTCCATCATCCTGCACTCTCCAGAATGAGGTGCTGCCCAGGCGTGGCCTAACGCCAGCAAATTAAACATCCTACCCAACACTGTATATATGTTCCAAAGCGGAACATATTCCTGCCACGTTCTGGTACATTGAGCTGTCCGGACCAATACGCCTGGCTGCATGCTTTGGAAATTGGGTTCTGACTTAGGGTGGTGTATGGGGGGGGCGGAGCCAGGTGGACATGTGATATACACAAAGGACAGGGACGTGGCGGTCCTTGGTGGCAAGAGGAGCCGTTCCAAACAGCTCCAAGCAGCTATGGACGGCACCGTGTAATGGAGTATGTCTTTAGAACTTTCTGAAGTCTTAGCAAGTAGGAAATTATATAACCCTAGAGAAGGCAGCTATTCCCTGCTCTGGATGTATAGCACACGAAGGCCGAATCGCGCACAAGAGAAGTATATTAGTAGTAAAATGAACCATATTGTTGTTGGTCATCCTTCTTTCCTTATCTCCTCCCTGAGCTTAGAATCTCTGACTACTCCAGCATCCAAGAAACTGTCCCATAACGCATCATTAAAGCATGTTTTATAGACTCACTTAACAGATCTTAATGAAGAGAAACATTTAAACATATCTGTATCTCATTCGAGTCGGATAATGGCGCGAGCGCCTTAAAATAGCCCAATTGTGCTTTTTCCAGATGTGGGACCCCGGCTTCGCTTCCCACAGCTGTTCTATTGTAATCGCGTTCTTTGGCATCGCAAGCGGAAGCCAAGAGAAACAGGGCAGTGCAACTGAAAAAGCTGAAGGAAATGCATACTGCCATTGAAAAAAAAATGTTTTTCTTGAATCCGTCTTCCTTAGATGAGACCACTTGGCTTAAAATACTTGCGAATTCCCCTTTTCCACTGTCCGCGGCTCAAGCATCCAGCAACATCTGCTCAGGTCATAATGCTCAGAGCGGGCTTGTAAAATCATTTTCTCAACCTGACGTTACAAAGCACTGACCGAGGGCCAGGAAAATCCTGCGTATTTAATGAATCGGGACGTAATGATCTTATTCACTGGTGTTTGAACATTGCATTGCAGCGGAGTGGACGCTGTACTTAGGGTGTTCCTCCTTTCAGGATGTCAACTTCGAGCTGGACCAGAACAGGTTGTTTTCGTCTGTTTTGCTCTAGTTCTTCAGAAACAAGTAATGTAGGGCAGCCCATAATACTAGCTGGACTATGGTTCCACATTTCTCAGGTTACTGCAATAGGCTGGGTATGGGCACACGTCACGTAACTATTTGAAAAGGGTCCTCCCAGTCAGTCACTGTTCCATAAATAATAATATTGCCGATTTCAGCTACAATTCAGCAGGAAATGTTTATTTTTTTGACAGAATGATTAACAAACCATTTCTTTTCAAAAGAAATACTTCTGCCATTTAGAACTTAGAAATATTACTATATCATAGTATCGACTTAATTGATTGTTTTGATCAGCTGAATAACCGGCTTCCATAAAGTCAGGCATCCAGTTGAGGCTCGTACCCAGAACCTCACAGCAGGTCATAGACATCTCGTTTCTGTACCGTGGGACGTGGAAATTTGACTTCCCCACACAAACAGAGGGAGAACATGCAAGCTGCACACATTAACAGAGAAATCAAGTATAAGGCAAATTAAGCGAAAAGTCTTTAATTGAAGCTGTAACACACTTAATAACTTTAAATGGAGTAATCAATATGGCACAAATGGCAAGTAAGCAAAAAATACTTACATTTAAATAGAAGTAAAATATGTTTCAAATTTTAGGAGCACGTTTTAAAAGGTCCACAATTATTCCCCACTTTCCATAATGACACCAAACATTTTTGCATGCTTTAGTGACTGTGGCTCATTAATGTCCAAACTACCTGCAATGAAATTTCATTGAGTTCTGACGTCAGGCAATCTTGCAAAATATACAAAGTTGGTATTCAGAATAAGGCGATCACACTGTTTCTCCTCTGTTCCTTTGGCAGTATGGCCGTATTGCAAATACTTGTGGGAAATATTAAACAGGAATCTGTCTTGAAGAAAAGCCAGTTGCAACCTCTCCACATCATTAAAATTTATGACACAATTTGGGAAATTGCTCCCCAGGCATTTTCTGGAAAGCGCAGAACCTGCATTTGGACCTCCGGATACTTTATTTTAAATTGATTTTTTTTTTTTCTGGAATAAACGGAACCTCAAATCGGGTTTGGGACAAATCAAGCAGCCTGTTTTCTGAAGAACAGCTGAAACACAAGGCTCTGTGATTCTATTTTAACAAACCATCATGTTGATTTATTTAGTTTTCCAATCACCCCTTCTGAGCTGGCCTTGAAGAATTATTCTCCACTATTTCAAAATCTGCTTGGCGTTGATTGCACTGGCCTCATGACAACATGTATTTGATAAACACTGAGTCCCGCCAACCATCCTCTGTAAGGGAGAACAGGCCTTCAGCCTATCGCATATCCCAGATGTCCTGATTTTGCTGAGTTCGAAGTGTCCCTAGGTCAACAAGGGAGGGGCTTGTGTTTCACTTCATTAACCAATCACAGTCTCCCTCATATGACATCACCACATTGGTCCATTTTTTTCTCATTTCCAAACTCAAGGCTTCCGGCCATCAGCCTGGGGATTGTGTGTGGCTCAGCAGGCTAAGCCTGTGACCACAAGGTTGCTGGTTCAATGTTATTATTATTATTACTGTTATAAGCATAAAATAAAGACACACCCTTACATTGTCTATGCAGGTAAGACAATTCCATGTTTATGTTTATCTATGATGTCATTTCCCTTTACAAAAAGCATTCACAATAAAACAGGCACTTCACAAATGTGTGCGCCTTTCCGCTTAACAGAAAATGCTAGTTTTAATTAATACGGTGAAGCAACAGGATGAAGACTGTGATTGGTTAACGAGGTGAAATGCAACCCCCTCCCTTGTTGACTCAGGATCACGAGAGGCATGTAAGTTCACCAGGCTCCCGGGGAAATAAGCCATGCCTTCGTCTCTTTTCAGATCTATTGACAAGGCTGTGAGGGAGGGGGACTCCAAAGGAGACTGAGCTGGGGTGTGTCAAGTTATTAATATGACTTAGAGGGAGAGAGGACCATTAAACAGTTCCTGTGATTGCAACTCCCACTCGGACAGCCAAACACCTGCAATCACGTGAGCAAAGATGCTGTGATTGCAACTCCCACTCAGACAACCAAACACCTGCAATCACGTGAGCAAAGATGCTGTGATTGCAAGTCCCACTCGGACAGCCAAACACCTGCAATCACGTGAGCAAAGATGCTGTGATTGCAACTCCCACTCAGACAGCCAAACACATGCAATCACGTGAGCAAAGATGCTGTGATTGCAACTCCCACTCAGACAGCCAAACAAATGCCATCACGTGAGCAAAGATGCTGTGATTGCCGTCACTGCATTCAGCCGTGAATCTGTCAACGCTGACGTGCAATCAGACAGCGATGTGCGCTGTGTCAGCGCGGAGCCCGAGAGAGGGACGCCACGGAACGCCAAGAGTGCTGCACACGCCCCCCAACGCTGGCAGAAAATGGTCCGCAAGGCCGACGGCTCTGGCCTGCTGCCTTTTGTTTAAAAACACATTTCCTCCCGGCAAATACTTCACCTCTCCTATATTACGTTACAACATAGCTCCTTCAAAAGATTCAAAACAAACAAAAATCAGCTGTTATCTATATAAATCTAAATAGCTGTTTTTCAGGAATATTTGGACAGGTATTTGGTTCGACGACCTCTTCACAACTGTCACTGTGATTCACATTTCAACGGAGGCCAGTTCTATTTCTGTTGCAAACATGGGAGCGCTTCAAAATTAGAACACAAGAGACAAAGACCTCGTATTTCAAGTATTAACACGCTAAGAACACAGTGGGGAGGGGTGGGGGTCAGACGGGTGCTTAAAGCCAGGAATACAGCATACTTTGTACATGGAGGAAAATTTTAATTTGGAGGGAGAAAAAGTCCTGCTCATTCAAGGAAAACATCCTGTTACAAATTTGTGTTTGACAATGAGAAAGGCAACAAAAATGTAACTGTGTTTTTTTCTGGGTTTAATTCTGCTTCATTTTATTAATACTAGATAAATATCAGCATCGGAATGGATGAAAGTGAAGCAGAGCGGAAATGCTGTGCCGCAGGGGGGGGGCTGGCTCCGAGGTGGTGACCCGCTGGACAGTCTCCCGTTCCTACAATAGCACTGACCTGCCAAACGGCCCTCTGGTATTGTTGTGCCCCCAGAAACAGGAAGGCTTCACATATTAGCCTATATCAACAGGGTCTGTGCCACCCAGGCTCACAATAGAAAAGACTTTAACACCCGGGACCAGAAATGATCTCCACCAGGCCCAGAACAAAGTGTGAAACCTGGATTCAACAAAAGAGTGACTAACAGGGGCTGGATAGTAAAATAAAAAAAGTGCAGTTTGATTCCTGGCCATTTATTTGGATGAAGGAGAATGGCTCTGATATTCCGACAGTAATACGGGAGAAATTATTGGAAGCTCTGTCTTCGGGTCATCAGAGGTTCGTTACCGATGAAACAAGACTAGCGGCTAAGATGGTGTGGAAGTGCGAGCCGTTGAACGTTCTGTGTGTGATCGGCGGTGTGAGAGCAAGGGGAGGCAAGGCTGGACATGAACAAAGCAACAGGCGCTTAGGGTATATACCCACCGGACAGTTCTAGTGATAGTCCTAATCTCAGCACATTGCATGGTGACAAGAATAGAAAATTCAACCCAAAGG
>JABFEB020000002.1:8754775-8771783 GCA_019775895.2 Stomatorhinus ivindoensis | reverse complement strand
GCTCCCTGCCAGACAGTCCACATTTTTGCTCCCTTCCAGCTCCCTGCCAGACAGTCCACATTTTTGCTCCCTTCCAGGCTCCCTGCCAGACAGTCCACATTTTTGCTCCCTACTCGTTGCTGGGAGGGAGCATAAACGTGGACCGTCTGTGGGTTTCTGATGACCGGATTGGGAAACACTGCTCTGTTAACAGAGTATACCGAGGAGATCATTTCCGCCTGTGGCAAAAACGTTGTCTCATTGGCCTAAGCTGGCTGACTTGTGACATAACAGGACGGGATATGACTGGGATGTCGGCATACAAACATACGCGTCGTCCCTATGGGGGGTGCTGGGTTGGCTGGCACCTAAGCCCCCGGCATTAAATGTAACAAGATGAGCTGCCATGGTAGGATTCCGCGGCTCGTAAAGCACTTCTCAACACGAAGGTCATCTCTGCACCCTTTCCCCTGAGAACACACCCGACCCTAAACGTAATCTCTTCATTTCACGGTCACTCTGGCATGTCCTCACATCGATGTGAACAATGTCCTTACTGTGACCCTCCCAATGTCTCAACACAGCTTCCTGTGTTTACAACAGAGTGTCTAAGGTTTGCCATCTCTCCCCCCCCCCCCCTCCGGAAAGTCTGCATGTAAAACAAAGGCATCTGAACAATCAGTCATCATTTTCCATATTTGGTGCCGCCGCATAACATGCGCGTTGCCCAGGCTCATCCGCAAAACAACATTCTAAATCGTTACTTGTATCTAATGCCTAATTACACCACGCCATTTCTCTGTATATGCAGTTGTTTTTAAAATGAAAAAATGTAAGAGGCCGCGCTGACGAATGCTGTACGCTACTAATAAAGCAAGAGAAAGAATTTAGTCAAGGAATATGAAATAATAAAACACAAGGCCTCAGGATTTCCTCCTGAGAGCGACAGGCCAAGCACTGGCTGGAATATTCATGGTAGTAAAGTAAGCAGCTATCATTACCTTCTCTCACAGGGCTGCATTTACAGTCCATCCTTATTCCATCTTTAGCTGCCATTTTGTCCTCTGGAGCTTCCAGAACTATGGAGGATCTTCTTGTGCCAAACTCCCCTCTCCCTCTCCTTGGTTTCGTCAGGAGTGAAAGCACAAAGGCTAGTTTTAAATGAGCGATATGGGGGCTGGGGTCTCATATCTTTTCCCGTACAGGTAACCAAAGCAGCACTTGGAATCTGAAGCCCCTGTTCCCCAGGGAGCCGCCTGGAAGTCGCGGTTTCCATGGAAGAACACCTGCTCTGCTCGGCATGGTGCTCCCTGCCCAGCTCAGATTACCTTCGGTGATGCGTAGACCACCTTCATTCACCCACTGAAGCACATCCCTACACCAGGACAAACTGCAATTGTGCGTCTTTTTATACGTTTTTATTGCCTAGCTCAGACTTATCAAGGATGATAAGCAGTTTTTGCTGACGCAAGTAGTACTCTTGGTAAAAATCACATTGAAAATTTAGCGAGGCTTTTATGTGTAAATGTGCAGAAAACGGCTTTTAAACACAGTAATCCAAATAGGTAAATTTCACTGATTCCTTTGACGGTACTTTTCACCTCACTATGTAATGTGTTAAGAGATTCCAAAAGTAAGGTGTACACAGTTTGAGTTAAAAACAAAGCAAACACATAAGAAAGTGGAGTAATTTACACAATTTGTAAAGTGGAGTAATTTACACAATTTGTAGCACTCGGAAGCCGCAGGTCTCCCACGGGGCAATTGCAGCATCTTAACTACATCTGATGGCTGAGATTGATGTGCTAAACTGTCACGCTTTCACGGGCTGGCAGGTAGTAGTGTGACATCACCCTATTTTCCAACCATGCCAGAGGTAGTGAGAGCCACTCTGCACTGTCAACTCCAGCCCCAGGAGGGTTCTGTCACGTACTGTATGCAGAAAACGCACTCATTGTCTGCAGAAGATGATCATAGTTTAAGGGGTACCACTGGGATATTTTATAGGATACGGGGAACATTATTAAAAACATCAAAATATGTGGTGTAATTTTTGAAAACAAGTTCAGAGGTCAACAAGAAAGTGATGTTGCATGAGCTTCCACTGGATTTAAATCAAGATAAAATCAATTTTGAACAAATTACTGAATAAATGCTTTCCTCATCTCAATTTTTCAGTTCCCCTTCAGCTTTCATCTCGCCACAGCCCTAAATTCGGACTGCAGTTTCACTCTGCGATGTCCAATTTTTTGGCCTGTTTCAAGCATAGTTTGTTTATCCAGATGTGGGTTTGTCAAATTTATTTTTTGTTTAAAAGAAATGAGTGTCCCCAGACACAGCAACTTGGCATGTTTAAAAAGAGCTTTACTGCAGTGACTGAGAGGCGGACTGCGCGGTCTACAAAAGAACAGTGCATGTGTCAGTGCAACAGACAAGTTTACTGATTTACTATGGCCTACAGCAGAGCTTGGAGTCTCTGCCCTAAAGTACGTCATGGGGATGCTCTGGCAGTCTAGGTGACTGTGTGGGACTGGGTCTCCGCCAACGGAAACCTAAAAACAGAACGATAACAGATTAGCATGGCTTAGTTCACAGAGGCCTGTCAGTCTGAGGTCCCATCCCATCGCCAGGCTCTGGGCATGGAGAGATCAAGGGTTGGCCAGTATAGCTGTGGCCAAAAGCTTTCAGAACGACACAAGTATTGGTTTTCACAAATTTTTTGGCTTCAGTGTTTGTAGATCTTTTCATTAGATGTTTCTGTGGTATAGTGAAGTATAATTACAAGCACTTCATAAGTGTCAAAGGCTTTTATTGACAGTTACATTAAGTTTATGCAAAGAGTCAATATTTGCAGTGTTGCAGTTGTTGTCAATCAACTTCTGGACCAAATCCTGACTGCTGGCAGCCCATTCTTGCATAATCAATGTTTGGAGTTTGTCAGAATTTGAGGATTGACCACAAGTTCTCAATGTGATTAAGGTCTGGGGAGTTTCCTGGCCATGGACCTAAAATGTCACGGTTCTGTTCCCCCAGCCACTTAGTTATTACTTTTGCCGTATGGCAAGATGCTCCAGCATGCTGGAAAAGGCATTGTCCATCACCAAACTGTTCTTGGACGGTTGGGAGAAGTTGCTCTTGGAGGATTGTAATTATAAATTGCAATTAATTGCAATTCATCTGGTCACTCTTCATAACATTCTGGAGTTTATGCAAATTGCCATCATAAAAACCGAGGCAGCAGACTTGTCATTCTCAAAACTTTTGGCCACGACTGCCCACACAGAGAGTTACCTTAATAACCAGCAGATGACCCACTTGCTGCTTATACACATAACGACACTCTCCATCCAGTTCTTACAGAGCTATCAAAGTTCAACCAAAGTATCACCATCATCATCATCATCACCATCATCATCAACAGCATCATCAACAGCATCATCATCATCATACGGGGTTAAGGAAAACTGTAAGTCTACTGAAATCTAAGTCTACTGAATATTCTGATATTCATTATGAACACATTATACTGCAACTATTTCCACCTTCATTTCTGCTCAGATAATGAGATAAAATTATCAGTATGATTTGTTTTTCAAATCCACAAATCAAGCTCTTTAGATTAAGCAACTGATTCCTAATTGGACTGCATGCTTTTAAAACAGCCTTTCAGCTTAAATAAAGGGAAATTACTGGCTGCCCAAACCCTAACACAGGGGTAAGTGGAAGGAACTGGACAAATGGCACATAAAAGAAGTTTATGCTTCTGCTGACAGACTGCAGATACTGAAAAATATATTTAAATAACAGTCATGAAGAATGACACATTAGGCAAATGTTCAAGGTCTTAAATATCCCAATATCATTCTTCCTTGGCAGGCACATACATGTAGTTGTCCACCTAGAACTCAGATTGTACGATTAAGACACAGGGTACACTGAACAAGAAGGTCCCTCCACAATGTCAAGTTCTGGGACCATCTGACAGCCCACCACAGGAAGCAGGCAACCGATGGAATTCAGGATCTGCCATCCTGACGTGGAGCACCGGGGCGAGGCATCTATGGGCTTAATGTCAGCCAGCTAAAGACACATCTCCGGTCCGGACCGACCTTTGAAGATCTCTGAAGACATACTTACCATCTTGGGGACCAGGACATTTCTGCAAGCTTCTACAACTCCAGGGAACGGCTTCTTGGTTGTACAGGGTGGAAATTTCTTATCAGACAAACAACTGAAATGTTCTGCCAAAACATATAGACATTCACCACTTACAATTAATAAAATAATGCTGACTGAAAAAAAAACTTAAACCGTGTCTATTTTGTATTTATTGTGTATTCGTATTCATAATATATAACACAAAGGACACCACATATTTCTTTTGACCAATAACCGAACAACCGCACTCCATCTTGAGAAATCAACTCATTCAAATAATCTACACGCACTTCAGTCACAAGAGTCTAATCTGGTTCCTCTACCACGGTTCCAAGGTTTCACCTGGAAGATCACATTTGGGACTGGCAACTCGATGGGCGGCACGAGGACGAAGCGTGTAAGAAACACTCTCCAAATGCCGAGAACTGGGGAAACCAGTAACAGGAACTGGGACACGCCATCCAGGAAGTGGGGTTGAAGCACGGAAACGATAAAGACAACAAGGCAAAAAATGCCGGCTGCACGGCACACCAGCTGTGGAATTTCGGCTAACCATGGCCACAAACACAGGCACAAGACCTTAACTAACCAAAACCATAAACCCAAGTCAAGTCACTGGTTAGCTAAAACCACGAAACGAGTCACAGGCACAGAGAGCCGCCACGCCGGTAATGACAGTCTAGGAACCATGAAAGAGGCCCAGGAATAAACCACTGACAGATTAATCCCAGCTTCACAAACCCAGGATCTAGACTCCAAAATGAACCAGGAGCTGAGTCTTATGGTCAGAGTGCAGCAACAACAACAGAGCCCTGAACAACACTCACTGCTCCATCCAAACAGGGTTTGGTCATTTGGAGGTAGCTGCTTCACAAAGTCTTTACATCTTTACTCAAACTCAGAACTAAACATGCAGGTACGACAGGCGAAACTTAAATAGTTTATATATCTCCTTCGGTTTCTCCCGAGACAGTTGCTGTTTCAGCATCGACACGCCAAGTACCACTGAGTCTGGAATGGGAACAATCATTTTAACCTTCAAGGAAAATTCAGAATGGAGTGTGCTAGTTTCTTCTAGGAGGTGCTCACGTTCTCAGATGGACACCACAGTCACCCTGCTGGCCCTGCAACTGCAGGAAGCTTCCAGAAAGAGTTCAGCCATGGAACCAGACACTAGGCCAGAACACGTAAACCAAATCTGAAGCCGGCAGCTTCGTTTCTGTGATGATACAATCCGCTTACTTTGGCCCCTCCAGTGCCGCACACCGCCAACGTAAACAGTGTTGTAAAAGAGCCTTTTCAATTAACGAAAGACGAACAGCCGGCGAAGGACTTCCATGTCGATTGCATTGTCTCCCTCTTACTATAGGTTGGACCTCATGTGCGATCACCTAATCCTTACCATCAATTCTTAATGCCAACCAGCTAAGATCACATCTCCAGGACTTTCAAGATGTCCGAGGTAATACTTGCCATCCTGGGGGTCTGGGGGCTGCTTTGATTCTCCTTGACCCTGACAATTCCACTAGCTTATATAATTTCAGAAGAGCGGATTTTGTGACTGAGCATGGTGGTAATTTCTTATCTACCGAACAACTGAAATGTCCCACCAAAACATATAAAGTTATTCACCGCTTACAATTAAAATCAGCAAAATAATGTTGAATGAAAGAAAAACTTTTCAGTGTCTATTTTGTATTGATTGTGTTTGTACTCATAATATATAAGACAAAAGACCAGTAACTGAACAAACATATTCCATTTGAGAAATCACCTCACTTAAATTATCGGCATGTACTCTTGCAATTCATCCGCGAGAGATTAATCAAGCTCCTCTATCAGGCTTCATCTGGAAGACCACATTCTCATTCATCCCATTAATTGCTAAATCAAATTAAGGCCTCCAATCAAACTCTCCTCGCAGCTTTAACCTAAAGACCTGAATATGACCCTCTCCAGCCCGTACACCTCTGGCCAGAACACACAGCGGCTACGGCAACCACAAGGGACCCAGTGTTTATATAGCAAAAGCAGCTATCTGCACAATAAAACGTCCTGTCCGAGGTATAACAAAGCAATCTTCTTCATACATGAGGTGTTACCTTACAATGTTTTTTCAACAGGCATAACAGAGACATTACACACACTGGATTAAAAAAACACCACTGAAGGGTTCCATATGTGCCGTCAGTTGATTGCAGGGTTAGGCGTTTGGGCAACTTTTCATTTTTTGTGTTTATCTTCGCAACATTGATATGTATAGCTGTATATTCCACATGTAAACCTAGAAGGGAATTAATTCATCCACAATTACAAAGTGAACCCCACCCGCTGCCTCTGGCCAACTAATGACTTGTTTTACTTTATAGTTCTCATCTTAGAAAAAAACATATTTGAAAAGATCTAACATCTTTCTATAACCATTTACTGACACTATGTCATGACAAAGACGGGCTTTAAAACATTCACCAACATTCCCAAACTCTTTGCCTGTGAACCGTTTGCTCTTCCTCTTCCTATGAAAGCAGAAATCCCTCATCGCCTTCGGAGCACCGTCCGAACTTATACTGATACTACCATATCTGTGGCTCTCTTTCTGTTAAGGCGGGAATTTCCATTCCGACCACGACACCAGTGTCCGATGTGTAGGAAAAGTTCCGTGTACTGCTTTTTAATGGGGGTGGGGGTAAAAACATGGATACACTAAGAGTACCCAGGTTATGGGACTATTTTAAGTATCGGAACATAAGACCAACATTCCTGCAAATGTATCCCACAACCCAAAAGAGCCTCTTACATTCTGGGTGATTACTACACCCCATAATAAGGTAATATACAGCATTTTAGAAAAACAGGAAATATCAGAGAAACCATCAATCTACAAACCTATCAAAATCCAGCAGGGACATGCAACAGAACTGATCTTTTTGCAATGTCCATTTCTTAATGATCAAAATCGAAATTCACACCAAAGCACACATTCACGATATTTCTGTATTAGATATTTATTGGATTTGCCATCTGTTGGCTCACAAAAAATCTGCTAGAATACACAAATTCATCAAAAACAAGCTGCTATTTAGCTTCAGCGGGTCACATTTAAAAGATAATTACCCAGAATGCCTTTATCAAGAATATATTGATATGTCAGCTTTATGTCACTAAAGCCATTTACTGGCTGAAGGTGGAATGTAGAATCGACACAATAAACGTCTGAGAACAAGCAGGTAAATGAATATGCGAATGCATATGAGGACGCATGCCGTTTGCTTACTATACCAACCTCGAGAGTCAAGTACGAAGAGCAAATTTAAAGCCACCCTCCATTAATATCAAAAGGGCAGCTGGCCAGCGCACTTCTCTTCCATTTGCTCACTGGTGTCTTCTTCTCCCCTGCTTCTCAGAGCTGAGAATTCGTCCACACTTGTTCTGTTGACATCTACGTGTGTGTGTTAGCTGCACATCTCCCACAGTCTCTTGCCGGCTCACCACCAGCATCAGAGCTCAGGCAGGGATATATTTTTTGTCCATGATATGGAAATAAAGGATTCCTGAGATGTCCCTTCACGTTGAGCTTTTCTCTTCTCTTCAATGACATAATTCCACCATGGTAAACAATAATCAGAATCAGACTTCAAGCTAGATAGTTGCTGTTGATCTTTTGTCTCCTTTATAGGTAACTGGGAGTTTTTTTTCCTTTACTCTTTAACATATGCTGGTCTTTGAGAGCTTCGCCAGTTCAAGGACACAAGTGTTATTAATTGTATTATACATATTCAGGGGTATAATTCTCTCTCCCCACTTACACTAGACATAGGATCATATGCCCCCCCCCTTTTAGGCATGACTAAGACCTCCATCTGTAGTCTAATATATAATGCGTTAGTGGAGCGAGAGTGCTGAAAATGGGCTGCAGTTACGGCACCCCACCTCAGAAATGCCCCCCCCACAAGCAGCGAGCTTGGGGAGACGGGACAGGAAGCCGGACCTTTCCTGTGGAAGGACGGGAAAGACACACGCGGGGTTCTCTGTCATGTTACGGGAAACTGAAGCAGCCGCTCTCCTTTGTTCGCTCTGTTTTCACTTCTGTTTTACTCATTTAGTACTTGTGCTAATGGCCACGCCAAGCTAATTTTGGCTTCATAACAGACTTTGTTTTGCATCTATCATTTGCCACTGAACGATCATTCGACATGAGGTCACCTTGCCCCTCTTGCCGCACACCAATAGGGGTTATACATGCAAATCGGAGTGACATTACCCTTTGGGCACCACCACGACCTTTACAGGATGCTAACAGCTTAGCTCAAACACCACTAGCCTGTTTTGGTTTTAATCCAAATTAGACCAGAGGGACTGCTAGGAGAGAGCTATTCGCTATTTTCAGTTTAAAAGGAAAAACGTTTTATTCACCCACGTTTTAATGCCCATGGATTTGAGCGCCATACGTCTTGTGGGATTTTTTCCCTCTCTTTTTAATTTCTATTTAATTTTACCTTCAACTTCTCCAACTGACACCGTAACTCTGGCTCAAAGATGTAATTCCTTACTACGCTTTTGGAATTTAATTATTTACCTTATTTTTCAACCAACCGTAGTTTCAACCAACCATTTGAACACTCCGTGAATGTGACTATTTATGTTCAACAGGTTGATTGAAACAAAATCCTGATCTGGATTTGGACCTTCTGGACCTGAAATTTCCACCATCCATGGGAATGATCTACAACCTGTCTCAGGCAGGAAAGGGCTCAGCCCAAACATCCATCTGAGAAAGGCTCATAGGAGACTTGACCAAGTCAAGTCAAGTTTATTTGTATAGCACATTTTCAAACACAAGGGTAATTAAAAGTGCTTTTACAGAAATAAAAGGTATAATTTGATTGAAGTGGTGGCTTAATGGTCAGGGAAGCATACTTCTAACTGGAAAGATTGTAGGTTTGAATCCCAGACCAGCACTGCTCCCTGCTATGGGTTAAATGCAGAGGAGACATTTAGTTGTGGTGTGTCAACGATGACCATTATTCATCAAATTAAAAATTTAAATCAAATGAACATAAAACTGATATTAAAAGTGATAAAGTGCTGGTCACATGAATTATGCAGAAGCAGAAGAGAATAAAGCTGTTTTTAGCCAGGACTAAAAAGTAGTAACATTTGAATCCCAACCCTGCGGATGTGAGACCACTGCACCACCTCCCTTTCTTCTTAGAAAATATAATTTAGAAATAGAAATGATATGATGAAAAGTACACACTGTACTGTTTCATATACACTGCCATAAAAATGTGCATATCATTATATTCATTAGTTCAGGCTATTATTCATTTTTATTTATGCCGACACAAATTTTATTGTTATTTTTGTCTTGGTCTATAGCTATTATAGTAACTAGAAGTTTTAAAATGCAACGGCAACTGTGCTTTTGTGCAAAAAATACAACTCAAAGTAGGAATCGTGCACGGTGTATAAGTGAAGCAGTTATTTTTAAGGATATGTACCAATACCAACACAGGATTTTACCTTATGCGGAAACTGGAAAAGGGTGAAGACTGACATTTTTGTTATTCATTTAATGGAAAAAGTGGATCAAGGTAAAGTGGAGTGATAGATGTTTTTTTCTGCCCCAAATGGAATTTGTAGACATTTCTTTATGATCTTGGCATGTAATCTGAGCAAGGCCCTGCTGGGAAGCACGCCTTGACGGCGTTCCTGCTCGGGGTCCAACAGGCTGCTGTACGTTCTTCTAGAAGCTGGAGAAGGTATTGAAAGAGGAAACCTGCTCAGACAAGAGAGGGACCTGGAGGCCACAGCGTCATAGGGGACTTCCTGCGGCCAAAGCAGTGCATTCTGGGAAGATATCAATGTCTGTTTAAAGATTGAGGGGGACCCATTTGACACCAGACTTTAGGCTTTCACTTTGTGTCTCTACTGTACCTAATTCTTAAATTCCCGCCTGTCACGAGGGCAGTGAAAAACTAACAAACACTCAATCACCAAATCAGCCGTATGCTTAAGTAAACCAACAAGACCATATTTCCTTAGAGCAAATGTAAACAATTTAGAAATCCAGTATGGTACAAATGCAGTGGGTTGGCTATGTATACAGAACAGAATCAACTTGGATAGGTAATATATATTGCTTTAATTTTCATATCAAAACATTTACGTGTAATCTAGGCCTGTACTGTATTTTCATTCAGCCTGCTTGGTACTTGATGTGGGCTTTCAGAGTTTTGTCAGTAACTATTGCAGCCAGAAATATTCTCCAGAAGCAACAAAGAATAATAGAGGAGGAAGCATGAGACTGTTACACAACTGTCCTCACAGCTCCATGTACAGGACTGTTAGCTTGTCGAAGGGTTTGAAATTAGTTACGTAACCTCACAGGCTACCGTATGTTATTTATTTTACATACCAATCAAAACTGACTATTATCATTAGGTGCGTATTACCCACACAAAAAATCTCTGTGTTAATTCATTTGGATTTAGGCAATATGAGAACAATATTGGCCCTAATGGGAACGTTCTCAAATTTCACAATTTCACAAGACCGGCATGTGTTAAAAAAGTCTATTCGTCAGATATTTAAAAACATTCTACTTTTAAGACCAGAACTCCAGCCTAAATGTGAAAGTGTGTGGAGAGTTCATAATGCTGCAGGTGATAAGGACAGAGCAGGACGGCTGTCAGGCTGTATTCGGGGCCGTGAATAATGGAGAGTCCTTTAAATATTCAACGAGCCATTGTCCCGCCGGCGAGCACCTGCGTAGCGGGTCAGAAACCTGAAGCATTTAGTCACGGAGAGGAGATGGGAGGGGGCGGAGTCTAGACTGTTCTGCTGGTGCTGGCTTGTTCCTCATCTTCAGCAAGTCCACTGCATCCAGAACAGTGACTGCATCCAGAACAGTGACTGCTCTCTCATCAAGATCTTGGCGCTTCCTCTATGAGTCAATAGAGTGAATTTTAGTCTTGGGCCACTTTGTGGATCACTGGACTACACTGACATATCAGAAACTTCACATAAAAAGCTCTGATATCGCCCCTCTGGGAGAGAGAATATGGCTGCGGAGAGGGTCACGTGACACATCATTGACATTACTGGACATTTTATACGCATTCTCTTCACACACCAAAAATGTGGGCCGACCCAGTGGCCATAAATGATTGTGTATTTTTACAAGCTTGGATTAAAGAGCCTCAAAGCACGATGACATCATAAGCAGGAGCTGGGTGCCATGGAACAGGTACGAGATATTGGCTGTTTAATAATGATGTAATCCTGTCCATCACATATACATCTGCCTCAAGCAGATCAAATGGACTGCACTTATATAGTGCTTTTCGACTCCTATGAGCATTCATTGCACTGTACAACTTAAGCATTCACCCATCCACACACACATTCATACACCAGCGGCAAAGGCTGCCACACAAGGCACCAACCTGCACACCGGGAGTTCAGTGTTTTGCTCAAGGACACTTTGATGGGGGCAGGAGGAACCAGGGCTCGAACCGACAACCCTCTGGCTAGTGGACAATAGCACTACCTCCTGCACCACCATCTTCCCCAATTAGCATCGAACATTGAACAAACTTCCAATTGTATCAATTTCACTGATTTTAATGCGCACCATATTTTCAATGACCCTGGAAGAACACTTAATTTCTATGAGTATTTAATTACTTAATTTCTATGAGTACTTAATTGTTATTATTCTACTGAAGCTCATATTCGCACATATACCCAATGCACATTTGATTCCTAATAGACTCAGCTTTTTAAGACAAATACGATTAATATTTGATCTAAACACAAAGTTCTGGAATAGACCTAAGAAATATCCTGGGCATATAAAATGAATAAGTGTAAAGACAGTAATTACGAAAGTAAAAACAATTCATGGCAATGGGGTATTTACCACAGTAAACCTCAAGCTATAACTATTTTCAAGGGCCGTGAACTGAGTAACCAGGCACTGTGTTTGTGCGGAACGCCGCTCTTGCAAACGCTGTCACCCGGAGACCAGATGTTCTCTGTGTGGTTTGTTTCAGAGAAACTCCGCTGAAAGCCTTGTACTAGTCTAACGCCATAATCGCCATCAGTAGCGCTATCAGCGGAGTGTTCATAATCACACTGCAACATTTTAATTCCCAAACATCTGTTATTCCCAAGTTACAGACAGTAATTCATGTAATATAATAACAAAAAGGAAGGGCTGTAAAACACAAATTGTGTCCCTTACAAGGGCTTGAATGTTTTGTCATGTTTGTTCTGGGGGGAGTCAAAAGTCTTTTATCAGAGAGCTACAGGGGTCCTTCTTCATGGCATCCAAGACACACGTCATTGGAAATTCCCTGTGGATATTTTTATTAATAAACCAACGATTAACGTTAATTATAAAAATGCAAATACCTGCTTTATCTATGAATTTGCCTAGAATAACTAATCATGAAAATATATTCTTAATATATGGCAACGTACATATATATTTATTTATATATTCTTCTATTCAGTATTGTGATGTCATGAAAACATGATTTAGGTAGGCATATGATACGGCATTTAAAATTAGAAACAAGGATTTCAAAGCGACATTGCGATGACACGGCAGTATATCTGTCGCATGTCAACAAGAGGGCTTTGAAGTGCTCAGTGCCGCCTGGACACATTCATTCCCTAACCCTTACACCCCTCAACCCTAATCTATTTGAAAGATACACCAAATTAGCACTTGAAGATCAATTAGTTGCAAGCAACCTTAAATAGCAGTCACGGTACAAATAAGAGCCTTAATAATTAGAAGGAGATACAAATGGTCTTGAAAATGTTAAAGGATATAGCATAAAATAGTTGGCTTGAGTACATATTTAAATATGGATCTACAGGAAGGAATATTGCTAGAGATCCACAGTAAAAGATGTGTGATATGGTCATTTTTCCCCTCTGAAAGGAATTAAAGTATGCCACCTACAGATTGCACACAGTACTACAACATTGTTGGTCATACCTGCTGGTCCATATACCATAGACAAAATCGCTATTTCAGTGCGGAATCCCAGTACAAAATATAATCTGCAGAAAATATTGAGAGGAGACAGGTAAGAAATGCTTATCTTATTAAACACTAACTTGTAAAGTGATACGTAACCATAGGTAATCGATAATATCACAAAACTCCACAGCCTGGACGTGTTTACCGGTTTTATTCGGTATAATGAAATCTGCCTCTATGGGCTTGAATGCTACGTTAGCATGGGACCATTTGCAAACATTTCAAGGAGCTTGTATGTCCTGAGATTTACTCCGGCCTTTGCTTGGGGAGTCATTTTGAGCAGAGCCAGACTGCATTCCTTCCCACCCACTGCTCTTGTCTCATTGTCCTTCCCTTCACTCTCCCCCCGAGATGAGCACAGACGCACCCAAACCCAGGGCCGGTCTGACAAAAAAAATCCTTCCTAGTAAATGACACTAAATACAGGCCACCTCATAGACATAGACGTCAAGGTCCCTGGCGACGACAGAAGGCCGTCACTCTCAGTATCCAATCAGCTGACTCACTGTAGAGTACCTATCTATTGGTACCGATAACTGTAAGGTTCAGGACAGCAGCGGATTGCAGCACTTGGAATTCCTTATTAACCAAAATGGTGTTTTTTTTTTTTTTTTTGATTTCCTAAACCATTCCTTGAGGTGCCTGCAATTATGACGTCAAACTGCTCCAAAAAAATGTTACTTCAACTTCTCATGTTCTGTAAGCTCCAGGCAAACTGCACAGTGATGAACGAGCTCCTGAGTGATTTGGATCGGACTCAGGGTTATAAATCACGGTAGTGTACGCCGGATATGTTCTGAGTGAGGCACGGCTTTGAGCCCAGTGTAGAAGTGAAAAACGTTCAATGAATGTATGTGAAACACGATTACAAAGTCAATCCAAGCCACCGGGTAAAGGTATTAAATGGGGAATATAATGTAAAATACTGTTCAAAAAGCTAAAGGCTAAAGACCTATGTACTTAAGGTTAATGGAGTGCTTTAGCTAAACTGAAAATTCTCCTATTTGTATTTAAGCTGGGGGAGAGTTCATAAAAGAAATGGTGACCTGTTTCTATACAAGTATGAGGAAAACTTAAAATTTAAAAGAGCAGTAATTGGCTGTCACAGGAGAGCTGTCATTACGGCCACCCTGACATGAGAAGCCAGACTGTTGTGTGTGACCTGGTGCTAATGAGAAAAGTTTATACATTATGCTGAGGTATCGCGACAGCTCAGATCGCAGAACACTGAGACGAGGTCTTTTTAACACTAAAAATGAAACATCTAAGCATAATGTTCCTCATTCACACATGCATTTTACAGTTTTAATCCTTATTTTTAATATTATTGCTAATTTGTTTAACTACTTAACTAAAATACCATTTGTCTTGGGTAAATTATTCGAATCGAACAATCATAATAAGTCGTAAAATTGGTTCTGACCAGAGTTTTTAAATGAAATGAGATCTTAAAATCACAGACCCCGACCAACAACCCATTCATGCAACATCTCTTCCTGAACTGGCTCAGTGCGGTTAAGCACGGCAGCGACAGGATCGCTTGGCAAAGCTGAAGCCGTTCAGCCATGATGGAAAATATCTGATAGCTAAGCTAAATTTATCTTGGAGCATGTGTGGACAGGTCAGAGACTTCTAAGTCAACCAGCATGCACGCTGTATCTTACAGCCAGTGTATGTTCTGCATCGAAGCCCAGAGAAATGTGGTCCTTTAATAACTGTGGGCATGGACTGGCAAGGAAATGGAAGGCTGATGGTTCAAATCACTGGAAGGGCATGAAAAATAGGTTCTTCACCACCAGTACAACAAGCAGCGAGCAAACTTTCATTTGCTTCAGATTAAAAAATCAGGTAAAAAATTTTAAGCAAGAGGCAATGAAACACAGGATTGTAAAAAACAGTCACTATAAAAGAATGTATCACTCAAATCATTGAATATTAAACAACAATTCTAGATCTTTTCAATGTGGTCACAGGAGCTCAGCCAGAAGGCACAAGATAAGGTCTTTTTACGAATGTTACAATCACAATGAAGCGTAGTTCATTGGAGTTACTTGGGTTAAGGACTCTCAATGCGGCCCAGTATTTGCGTTTATAAAATGTGGACCACAGATATACTGGGAAAGTGTCCTTCTAACCCTTCTTAAGTTTTCCGCCCTTTTGGACCAAGGTGTGTATGGACAAGACTTACTCACACCAGAAAGGCGAAACCCCCATTTCGTTACACAATCTCTTCAAGCAATAAAAAAGAACAGTGAGTGTAATTTATATGGCACATTTAAAAAAAAAATCAAACATGCTAACGCGTGTGTAGCTGATGACAATAATTGCACAACCGGCACACCTGCTGCATGTGCTGCTGTTCCAACAAGTCGCAGGTGCAACTTTGAATAGCATGGAAGCAAGGCTTTGTTTACTTTGGATGTGGCGTAAATGTGAGTGTTTGGCGGCAATAAATCACATTGTTACTAGGATCTGTCCTAGGGATGGCCTACGGGGAAGAAGAGAGACGTCACAGAAAGTGGTCAACAATGTCAAGTAGAGTACAACAGCGTTAGGAACCTTCACCGGCTTGGTGTCACCGTGCGCGATGTGTGCGACATCTGGAAATGCTGCAAGAGGAGCATATTTCTGAGCAAAGCTGGTTGTGCCAATTCGTGTTTTGCCGTGTTCCTGACGAACGAACATATGCCAATATGGCACTGGCACAAGGATATTAATGATCCTAAGCAGCTGGTTCTGGCAGACCTGTAATGGTGCTGGCTGTCCTATCCTGGCATGGCTTGTGTCCACTGGATCCATTAGAACTTAAGTCTATTTCAATGTGACAAATGCTCTTCCTGTGGGGTATTTATGACTGAGCACGGCTCCCCGATTGTCCCCTCACTGAGGTTTGGGCCCCCCAGCATAACAGCAGCCACTAAATCTATTAACTCTTATGCTATCATCAGTACTTCACCTATAAACAAAATTGTTAACAAAAATAAACACTCAGTGAAAGATTTCTAACCGACTGAGGGCACCACATGCTAAGAGTGTGTAACAAAATGGCGGCATGGAAGCTTGACATTGACACGTTGAGCGTTCGCCATCGTCATCAGACCTCACTCTCCATCCCCCTCCTCTAATCGCTGGTTCACCAGGATTACAAGGGGCCCCACAGCAGACTAAACTTACACAAAGCAGACACGTGTGTCTATTTCTAGCTGACGCGGGTGATGATCTCAGCGTCTGGCATGCAAGCTTCAATCTCCCCATCCTTCATAGAGTTCCTCTATCTCCCTGTGCTTTCTAGAGTCCCTCTGTCTCCCCATCCTTCCTATCATCCCTCTCTCCCTATCATTCCCAGAGTCCCTCTCTGTCCCCATCCTTCCCAGAGTCCATCAATCTGTCCACACGTGAAACTCCCATTGTCTGGTACAGAAATGGCCACCATCCTGTAAGAGTAATGATCACAGCACATCCCTGTGCCTGATACGCAGCTAGGCTCATGTGTTCCGTACAGCTGTCAGCAAATTCTGACCGAGGGAAGACCGGCTCCGCCTGATGTGCTAATGCGCTGAAGCCTTTGGCATTTGCACCGGCTGAGCGAGACGAGCCTTAGGTGCCAGAAGAGGGGGCACTGTGAAGGGTGCCTGCCTGTCAGAGAGTACAGCAAGAGCACACACCAAGACAGTGTGCCAAGACAGTGTGCCAAGACAGTGTGAAAAGACAGTGTGCCAAGACAGTGTGCCAAGACAGTGTGCCAAGACAGTGTGCCAAGACAGTGTGAAAAGACAGTGTGAAAAGACAGTGTGCCAAGACAGTGTGCCAAGA
>JABFEB020000002.1:8731527-8742313 GCA_019775895.2 Stomatorhinus ivindoensis | reverse complement strand
GAGACCCCCCCCCCCCCCGATATACATTCTTAGAAACACAGATTGTTGATGCCTTGCAAAGCTCTCTGTTTATGCTAGCATATTAGCTTTCAAAAAAACACTGGACCATAACAACAGGTGCGAAAACACAAACAAACACAGCGGTCACCCCCCCTCCTCCCGCTTCTTTCAGTTGCAAATAAAGCTGCTAATGGCTGCGCCAATGATGCACGCACCAGATTAGGAAACAGGAAGAGGAGCAAAACATGATTTGGGGGGGGGGCTAAGTGGGCGAGGCCTTGGAAAGGAAAGCCCCCCCCCCCCCCCAGACTAGCAGGGAAGGCACAAAAGGGAGCAGTGGGATAAAGGAGCCGCCTTTTGTTTGCGGCAGAACAAAGAGTTTTGGCGCATTCAAATGAAGGCACAGTGGTCTCCGCTTTGGGGGGGGGCCCAGGTCACGGCCCCATGGTTAATATGAATAGGGGGCACCGCTCAGAGCCATAACAGCAGGAGTGATGTAAGCCACCACCATTACCCAGGGGGGTCTGGCCGACCAGCTGGCTCACTTTGGAGGGAAATCTCATTTCGAAAAAAAACATTTGAATTTGGGGGTGAGTAAAGGCGGGCTTTGTCCCACTCTGGTTTGGCGCCTCTCGGCTGAGCGTGCCATCTGTGCAAGGTTTACTCTCTCTCTATACACACACACACACACATATACACAGATGTATATGGAGACTCACCGATGAACTCAATGGCTTCGATGAACCAGCAGCTGATGTCAGCCTTGTGGTTGTCCTCTACTGGAATACTCTTGTACTGGTAGTGGCCCTCAAAGTGGTTGGGACAGTTGGCAGAGACATTGATGAGCGCGGTGATGCCCAAAGCGTCCAGCATGTCTTTCCTGGAGGCGTGGTAGGCACTGCCCAAGTAGAGAAAGGGCAGGATCTCCACAGGACCACCCTGGGCACCATACAGAGAAGTCAGTGACACGAGTTTGACGACACCATCACCGGAAGTTTCACTAAGTTCAAATCAAATTTAACTCAAAAGGGTTTGACCCCAGTGAACCATGTCATTTACCTGATCGTAGAGCGGCGTATGACAGGAGCTACAGCTAGAATCCGCGCTGTTGGGCTCGCAGCTAGCGCTCAGTGCGAGGCACAAGCCTTGTGGTGGAGCTGGCTTGGTACACATCTCAGGAAATTTGGAGGAAAAGGTCTCGAAGCCACCTAGGCAAGTGAGAGGGGTGGTGTTAGTTCAGCTGTCACACGAATATACGAGAGCGACCCCAAATCGCCAGTCCGGCTATGGGCAGGTCACACCGCAGTGACAAGCGTGTCCCCAGAATCACTGTACAGCTGCAGTAACAGTTTACATTTTAATACATCGGCTCACCTTCGAGCAAAGACACCGCGGCGTCGCAGTGGTGGCGCCGCAGAGCGGTGACGGCCAGCATCAGGGTCCCGTCCTTCTTCACCTGCTTAAAGTCCAGGCTGCGATCGTCCACGAAGACGACGGCGCGGTAGTGGCCGGACGCAAGCCGCCTCCGTGTCTCCTCGTTGGGCAGGATGTGCTCCAAGCCCAAGCCGCCCCGCGCCCGGCGCCGCACTATGGTGCTGAAGCGCACGTTGGTGGAGCCGGGGATGTGGGACGAGTTGAAGGAGAAGAAGGAGCGGCAGTCCAGCACCAAGCAGCCGGAGCCGGAGCCACTCTCTTTCAGCAAGTCCCGAAAGGTCGCGCAGTCGATGCTTGGCACCTCCATTATGACCATAGTAGGACTACGCGGTACGAACGTCAAGTCTAAATACATAAAAAATACTTAAAGAAGCGGAGTTAAAAGGTTTCGCTGGTTTTATGCGACGCTAACAGGAAGCCGAAGGCGACGAACCGAATACACTGTGTCCCGCGGCCGCTTCCTTAGCCCGCGATCTCTTTGTTACGGTGATAATCTCAAGATTCCGTTCCACAAAAAAAAAGCAGAAAGACGGAAGAACACCTATACGTCGCTGTATTCTTATTCTGAAGCGGAAGGTATCGACGGGATCGCCCTTCGCCTTCACACCGAACTCCACTTTTTAATATCCGACGATTTTGCCGTTAGCTTAACGCAGTTTATCGCCGCTTTCTTCGTCGGAGTCTCTTATACGAGACAGCCACCTCGCGACGCGCGATGACGTAGAGGCCCCGCCCCCCGCTGGCCCCGCGCCCGCTTTAGTTTGTCCTACGTCATGTGTAAATCCGAGCCGCGCCAAGCAAACCCTGCCGGCCGACGGAGATCACGATAACAACACTAATCTAAAACCTTATGCTGCTTATTTGGGGCTTACATTTAGTCTTTGTTTGCTTTCCTCTTTTATTTTTTTTACCAATTTCCTAAGTGCAATTCGTAAGGAAGCTGTGTATGATATAACATCGGTGCCCACGCAGAAAACTTGTGTACTGAAATACTCATTTTCGTAATGAGTATTTTAGTGGCAATGAAATTAAAGTGTGGTAACCAGTGGCCTGTACTACGAAGCGGGGTTACTGGCTTATCGGGGTAACTTTTCGGATTTAAGGTAGGCCTACCACAGTTTAAATGGACTTCATATTCGTTCACTTACATTTTACCCAGACTTTTGCCTTTAATCCGACAAGTTACCCCGATAAGATAGTAACCCCGCTTCGTAGTACAGGCTCAAGGGCTACAGGGAATGAAGACATCATTGGGATTGATCAACACAACAGTACGATTACCGCGCAGTATTAACCAGTTCTGACCAGGTTAAATAATGTTGTAGGTAACTGAAATAATTTCACCATGTTTGGGATTATTAAATCGGTAACAAAGTAGAATAACGGTAACAAAGTAGAGTGACCTCTTTCCTAGAGGAAAATTCCATGTTTGTTGGGTATTTTTACACCCCTTTTCAGATGTGAGCTGACTAGTGAAAATACAAAAGTGACTGCCTTTCTTGGTGCCAATAAAAATTTATGCTGTGTTTTTATTGTACATCTAATGTTGAGAGAGCAAAGGTAAACCATAAAAGTTAATCACTGTACAAAAACTTGAGGTCTGGTAAATTTCCATGTAGTTGAAAACACAACGCTGGCCTTAAGGTGACACAGCAACAGACGAGAAACTTGTTTTGACAAGTAGCCATTTGTGATTATTTACTTGTCATGACAAATCCAGTTAGTCAGGTTACATTTAGCAACCAATTGTTTAAAGGGTGATAAAGAAAGAAAATAAATGTTGGTGTGTAGGATAGCTTTTGTGACATCACACTAAGGCATGCTGACACAACCCACAATACTCAAGAGAGATTTTTGAATGTTATTTGTTAGTTGGGCAAACAAACCCAAGAATTATGTCTGTCAGTAATCTTTGTTGCTTAGGATCTCATCTAGACAAACCAGATTGTTCTGATGCATCCTTCTTATTCTTCACTCCGTGACCAAAAATGGAAGACGTGTACCTAAAGTAGTCATATTACTATATGTTACATATATATGTCTATATAACTATATGTAACATATCTTTCACTGCTGCTTGACATTTTTAGCTTGACTGTATCAGAAATCTCTTAAATGTACATTAAAATTGCCATTCTGCTTGGTATAATGACATTAATTTGAATTATCATAGAGTTCCCAGTCCATTGTGTTGAATATGAAAGACAACAAATGGTTAATTATATAGACCTAATCACAGAAATGTGGATTCTGACAAACTAATAGAAACAGAAACATTGCCAGACAGCAACAACCCACATATTACATAAACAAAACATAGAATGTTTAATTTGATGATATATATGTGTCAAACAAACAAATAAATAAAGTCACTTTTTCAAAATATTTAATAGTATTTATGCTTGGTCTAAATGCAAATAAGTTATTTTGACATGGGTAAAATGTATGCATGTATTGTATATGTAAATATATTTATGCTATATTTACAAAAAAAGGAGGGAGGTTAAAATATCACTTTTAAAATGTAGGTTTTCCTTATTTAGTTTAATAATTTATTAAAAATGTTGTTTTAATATGTAATGACATTAAAGGCTTCATTTCAGGTGCTGTTTTTCATAATGTTTTTTCTAAGTAAACGCAGGCTGTGCCATGAGTCCAAAACGGAAACACAAATATAGAACATTATGTCAGCGTTACATTTATGGCTTTTGAGTCATGGTAGCCTGCCACTAGTACAGAGGCTTTCTCATTCTCGTCTCATCAAAAAATACGAATACAGGAGAAAGAGATGAAGCAAAAACAGCTAGTAGTTACAAGGTTGAGTATAGGGGAACCTGTGGTTTGTGCTTACTGTCAGAACTTCAGAGATGAATCAGCCATGAAACATGATACAAATGAGCGTCACGATGATGGGCGGGGACATGAAAGTTCCTAATACAAGCTGTACCCACACGTGCTTCCCGTACGGAAGAAGGGGTATGGGAACTTCATGGGAATTTGGAATATCAGTTCAATTTAGGGGATTTTTTTTTTTGTTTATCAGTGCAGTGATTTGAATCTTAAAGAAGAAATACTTAGAAAAGTGTTGCAAGATCAGGAAGATATAAATAGGCCATAAGGATTTTGGGCAAATATAGTTTTCTTGTTATGTGAGCTGTGGTTCTCCACACTTGTCTAAGGTCAGTGTAAACAGTCGTACGAAGTTACACATAGATATCTTCTTGGTGTTCATCATTGTCCCTCGATAACCAGTGAAGATTTATTTTCCCTTTATACTTTTCTCAGACTGAAGGGGAACGGAAACAAGAACTGACTCCATCTTGCTTCCTGTGTAGAGTTTTCGCTGTGGGTCACTGTTGCTGTTTCTGACCATTTACTGTCAGGAGTTACTACAGCAACAGTAATAATAAAAAAAAAAAACACAAAGCTGGGGAAGTACAAGGCCTGTCCTTGCTGTTCTCAACATCCCGTCTCTAATTTTTACTCTGGGTTGTGTGGTCTGGGAAGTTCTCAATCCTCTTTTACTTAAAAATTTGGTCTTCTACATTCAGTTGACTGGAAGAAAGCAAGACATGTGTGCCAGACAAATATCATTCTAGTAGCTTTGCCAAAAATATGAAGGAGAGAGATTTTTTTTTATTGTTGTCTACCTTTACAGTGTAACTCATTTTAAACAAATGCCCTGGTTCTTGAGTGGTTTATTTCCCTAATCGTTACACATTATTTGTCTGAGTTGTAATTAAGTCCTACTTAAGTGTTAAGAGTGGCTGGCTGGAAAATACTGTCACCAATACTATTACCTGTTTGTTTAAAAACCTTTGTTTTACAATTTTTTAAAGGTAAAAAGTTAAGATGTATCCATCTGTAATTCTGCGTTATATTCCACTAACCATTTGTTTTAATGACCCCGTACGGTTATTTAACCAAATTAACACATCAGTGATAAGTATTAATACAGAAAGATAATCTGATCAACAATGCGGCGGGAGACTTAAGTTTAACTGATAAAAGGGGAGTGGGGACTCGATATCTCAAATAATCAATGTTCTGATCACCCACATCCTTATTTACCGGCATCATCACCACTGTTATTACAAAATTTAGGGGTTATCCAGTCTGACTTAATATTAGAATGTGAATATTAAAGCAGTCTAGTCTTCAAAATGTGTAAAATGCTTACGTAACAAACTTGTTTCAAAGTCAGTGGAAACGCCACAATTTTTATTAATAATTTACTAGCACTCTTTTCTTCCTGAAACATGGACAGTCAGTATTGACGGGAATGCCCGAAAACACGCACAGATCACCAAGGATTTTCTGAAACGTGTACAGACAACTTTAAGGTGGAACCGGAACAAGAATCATACGCGTAGCACCCACCGGCATCCAATCAGATTTTGCAAAGCGTCCTAGGGTGACGTCACTCCCGGTGTGAGCAGCCGGCAGGATTGAAGTGAGCATCTGAACAGTCCTTTCCTTAAGTATTTTTAACTTTGCGTTTTTAAATACTCTGTTCGAAAACTTGCAAACACCATGCCTTTCGATGTACGAAGGTGAGTATGCTCGCTTTATGTTTCCTTTGTTCATATGTCGTGCACTTAATGCCGCAGTTTTTATGCGATGCATTAAAGACAGCCTCCCTTTAGCTAGCAAAACCCACTTTCTTAAGGGGGGTAACATAATTAGCTATATGTTCCTTTTATACCTAAACGCATTTTAGTCTCTTTCGTGTATCTTTTGCCGTCAACAAAGGTAGCTGTTGTTAAAATTAAAGTTCATGTCCTTTTCAACCACGAGTCAAATAACTACAGATGTATTAATATGATCAGATAGTGCAGTGTTCAATGAAACGTGTAAAATGCTCTGAACTAACCATGTGGTTTGTTTTTGCAGTTGATTTTAATTACGGAGCCATGCCTTATAAGCTGTTTTGTGTTCTTTTCAGTTGTAAATTAGGTGTATCTTCCATGATTTTCTGTTTTTGTGTATGTGTATGTTTTAATAAACTCGAGTTCTGAAATTCACCAGTTCAAAACGTTATCACAAAAAAAAAAACAATTTTTAAAATTGCTCCTTATCCTGTATCCTTATCACTTATTTTCCAATAAATAAGTTTCAATCTCCCAAGGTGCAATGGAATGAAAATGGACTAATGGATTCACACCCCCACAAAACAAACATGGAGCCGGATGTACCACACATTTTATTAGCATATAAACGGCAAGCAGGTTACTGGGAGGTGCTTAGTTACATCCAGAACATTTAAAACATTTGAAGCTGAAACCCTTTTTCAATAATTATGTAGCCACAAATTAATTACAAAATAGAATTGCTCAATTTACTCCTATTCTTTTTGCCTTAGTTACATACGATGTTCTCTGTATATGTTACACTAATTTATTCTTGCATATTTGGCAATAATATATTTATAATGGCTACCATCACTGAATTACTTGATGACCTGACTGTGCATTTTGCTCCAGCTAAAACACATGCAGCACATATACATTACAAGTTGTAGAAAGCAGTATGCAAAATTAAAATAAACTTTTTGTAAGGCTTTGCTGTATTGGCTAAAATTTGAATAGTGTCCCCCCACTCAGAATTGAGAATTCTACCAATGAGAATTCTATCTCATGATAGACCTATTAAGTTAGAGGTCTCTCCCATTATTGTTATTACTATTACAGTTTTTCTTATTTATTCATTTGGTTCTACTTTACAATAAGGCTACCCATATATACCCATTTATGAATGGCTTGTAATCTGGTTATTAATTAGGTTATAACACTTTGTAAATTATCAATAGACAATTTTAAACAAGTTATAACAGTGTTCTTTTTGTTAATTAGTTGCGACCATTTACAAGTAGCAAAAGGGAACCTTATTGTAAAGTGGTACCCATATTTTTATGGAGATGGAACAAACAACACGTTGATGTGTGATATTAGCTAATATCTGTTAGAACTCAAGATACTGGCATTGGACCAATCTTGGCTGATATTAAATGTTATCAATAGTCAAAGTTAGCAGCATCAAAGTGAAACACACAACAGTTGATATAATGGAGGTAATTGCATTGGATGTTCTGTACTGGAGGATGAGACACTGCATTGGCTCGTTCAGCACTTATAAGGTCTCAGAGTACCGGCCCGTGACATGTTTATAATTCATTTTTAAATTTGGCCTGCAAATCTGGCTCATCTGCTTTTTAGTACAACACCTGTTTTTCTTTCCCCTCTTACTGTCATGTGGTGTAACGCGGTCTTGTCGTTTGTTAGTATGGCTCAGGGAAAAAGTGGGAGTGCTTGGTTTATACAGTGGATCTTCCTGGTAATGCAAACATGGCAGAATTCGGTAGAAGGATGAGGTCATGACTCAACTCTAGAAGATCACAATTCAAAAATCATTAATCATGCATTGAATTTAGCTTATTATTCAACAACAGAAGGAAACACCAATAATACGAGAATAAAAAGGCCTCAAGCTTTTAATTTAGTTTTAATGTCGTTCTCTTGCCCAATTATGTAATTGTCAGGTTTTGTATTTATCTTCCATTCCATTATACTGCATTAACGAATGAAGAAACTTTCAACATGGTGAAGTAACTGTAGGCTGATAGACAACATAACCAGTCTACGTACAAAGATCTAGTCACACTCATGGAGCCCCGAAAGGGACAGGGTGGGAAATCAGTCTTGCGTTCCCTCACTGTCTAGTCTTGTGACAAGACTCACTCGCCGCTGCATCCCGACACATCCGACAGTTATGAATCACCTTATCCATTTTGCATCTGAACTTCTAAAATACACAGATACAGTGGCGTAGGGAGCAGGCGGCCAAACCCCCAGCGTTTCATTTGGATGCACCATTATGTTTATGTTATGAAGTCCCCCCCCCCTCTGTCTCTCTCAGTAGGGGGCACACCTCTATAATGCTGTGGCTTTAAAGTGCACGACTCGTGAACAAAGCAGTGAAACCCTCCAGCATGTCACATCCCTGGGAAACTCTCTCCATGATCCGCAACAATCTCACAGAAATTATGCTGCTCTGCCTTCATAACAAACATTGTTATATAATGTTTGTTATTAAGATTCAAGAGGTTTATTTGTCATGTACAGAGTTGTACACGTACAACTCGTAGCAAGGAATGTTATAGCGTGATGCATACATTATGAAGGTGCAGTTAATGTTCTGTATGAATGCATTATAATGGCATTATGAAAGTGCAGTTAATGTTCTATATGAATGCATTATAAAGGCATTATGAAGGTGCAGTTAATGTTCTATATGAATGCATTATAATGGCATTATGAAGGTGCAGTTAAATTTCTATATGAATGCATTATAAAGGCATTATGAAGGTGCAGTTAATGTAAAGCATTAAATAATATTTTTTAAATATGACTTTAATGTAATAGTCATTGAATAAGTGAACTTCTCTGACCAAAGTGCTTTGGTTTAAACAAACAAAAAAATGATCATCTGCACTTGCCCTCCGGTCGTAAATTTCTGTGATATGGTCCCAAAATCTTTCCTCGAACAGCTAATTAGAAATGGGTATTTGGGTAGCTGAGTGTGGGAGTTGTGGGTGTCCGTCTGTCCTGAGCGGTTAGCTGTGTGCCCTGTAGCTAAACCAGCATGGAGAATCTGTGAAATACATGGAATAAAATCATAGGAAGTAGCACTGTAAGACTACCCAAGCAGTGGCTGCTTGCATGGTTTGTTCAAGAGTATACACTGCATTTTTATTTTCCTGATTTTTTTTTTTGCCTTATGCAAGGCAACAGTATATGTTGCAGTGTAAAACAGCCCAATGAATGGGTGTTTGGAAAATGCAGTAACTGAAGTGGGAAAATGTCAACAAATGCTCATTTTTGGAATATTAAAACTCAGCTGCCCAGATGATGTTATATCAGATATAGAAAGAAATTAATTCATAGTTGAATGACAGTCAGTACAAAGTTTCCACAGAACCCGGAACTAGACACTATGACCTGAAGGTTCTGTATTACTGCTTAAGTTTTATGATGATTATATTAATACCATGTCTCAATTTCAGTTGTGTAATTCAAAATTAAATATTATTACACCAAGGGACGGGCAAGTCATTAAGAAAGTGTGTGTGTGTTTGTATAACAATAATATAAGCCGAATCTTGAGAATTCTTCAGCTGACAATTGAAATTACTTTATCAGGGTGCTAGTCCAAATACCTTTTAATTGTAAAAGGCATATACAAAACTCAGTCAATTTTTAACGCAAAGTACCACCACCCTTTATAACTGGTTATATAGAAAGTATCTAATCTATCTAGTGCCTAAATCAGGAACCCTTAAAAACAACATTATTAGCATTCAAATGTCAGTAAAATGCATATGGTCCAACAGCATCTATCCATAGTAATCCACACAGCTTTGGCCAAATAAAAAATAGTTGTTGCTGCTCTGTGTATTTGTATGAGGGTTGGTAACATAATATTGAGACGTTGCACTAGCAGAGGGAATTTGTCAGACCTACCTCTAAAAAGATAATCGTCAGGAATATGTGCTGTATGTGTGAGTACTCTTGTATTTAAAATCTTATGTGTCTGTAATGACCTCTCGACTTTCCCTTTAAAGTCTTGTTTAATAGTCACCGTTCTTTTAATTCATAAACTTTTGTTTTCAGGTATGCAATTCATCATGGTGTAGCTTTTAAAATGGAACCAAAGAATAAAGCAATTGGTATCACTTTTAGGAAACTGTTAGAGAGAAGTACTCTATAAAGGGACTTTTCCGAATAGGTAGCCTTAATCAAATTATATAACTGCTTTCATAGTGGAAATAATGTAGCACTTAGGTTTTTAGAATGTTTCAGTTTATTCCCCAGAATTTACTTTGGTAAAACTTTTTAGTTACTGAGTCATCTTGAGTCATATGTTTTTAAATTTGCTGTTTTGTTCTCCCATATTATTTGTATATTCTCTTTGTGTTAAAATTTTTAAAATAATTTCCCATACCGTGTTATGTAGATAATGATGCATTTTTCCCGCTTATAGTACTTCGCTGTCATTAACCCTCATTTACTACCTACAGCATATTCTGTCTGCTTTGTTACATAAATCTAATTTCCCTCTAAATCACTGCTAAATCACTGCTAACCAAAACAGTCTTGATTTCTTGTGCTACTTGCCTGAAATCAAATATTAGACCCTATATTAGCAGTCTATCTAATGATAAAACAGTGATATTCCTGACCGCCCTCTGCTGTGTGCACCATACTCTCCGGTCTTCATGCAAACCGTCACGTTCTTCTCAGAGATCACTATGATTAATTGGTTTAGAGTCCAGATGCACTGCAATTTCGATTCC
>JABFEB020000002.1:8698817-8714173 GCA_019775895.2 Stomatorhinus ivindoensis | reverse complement strand
GGGAGTGATGTTTTTAAAATCAGAATCAGAATTGGGGTTTATTGCCAAGTACGTTCGGATCAGTAAATGGATCAGTAAATATTTTAACCGAACCCCCCCTTACAGATTTGCGCCATCATTGGTGGGACGTTCACAGTGGCAGGCATTATCGACTCCTGCATTTTCACAGCCTCCGAGGCCTGGAAGAAGATTCAGTTGGGGAAAATGTCATGAACAGGTCTGCAGGTGGCGCCCTTGAGCTCAAGAGTTTGCTCCTATTTACACCAATGGGACCTCATCAGAAAACGTCCATTTAAAAAAAAAATCCTTTGCGATGGGGAGGGGCGGCTGGGGGAATTTTTCTATTCTTTTCTGTTATGACTGATTCTTAGTGTCAGATCCCCCACCCTTCATTTTGAGTGTGTTTGTGTACGTGTGAATTGTCTCTTATTTGCTAAGGCAAATCAGCGTTCTGACTTGTGATCTAGGAACAGAGAGCAGTGGAATCTCGGAGTGCCTCTCCCTACATGTCCATACACACTCCCTGCCCGACCTACTGTGCTCGGTCTCCATGACACACACACTCTTGTTGCCTGTGCTGTAACTACTTGAATAATGCGTCCGCAAAGAACAGTGTCTCTCACCACAATTGATCTCTGTGCCTTAAAAAAATGCAAGTATGAGGCTTGGTCCTTAAGAGCACATCAAATTGATGTTATAAGTGAAGGTAAAGAACCCAACCCTAACCCTACTTGGTCAAAGGTGGTCGTGGTGGTTTTTATTAATCTTTCATGGAAGATTTTCAGTGATGTACTTGTGATCTGTGTGTCAAGAGGCAGGATAAGTTGAGTTGACCCTACCTGTGGCAATCATCAGCTTTCTCAACAATCGCTCGCTATCTGGGAAAATTATATTTAATAAGTTGTCTCATGGTTCTCTTGCTTGATGTGATTGTAAGGGTGGGTTCCGGTTTCCAGTAAAAAAAAAAAATACTTCTGGAGGCAAATAAAATTGGATTCTGGATCTTCTGTTAGTTCTGGACTCTTTAACCTGTTTTTGTTGTAAATTCTCAGAGAAGCCAGTTTTTGAGTTACTCCACTTATTCCTGCTCGTTAATTTGAATGTCCTTTGCCGTAAACTTTAGGTACTTGTCACTCTTGTGAGCAGCTTATTTGATGCACCGCTCCGGTCTGGTTGGCAAGGCCCGGGTGACGCGATTATTCAGTTAGAAACTCGCTGGAGTTTCACTTGCAGTCTTGGATAGTTGTCGGGGATTTCAGAAACATCTAAAACCGCATGCTGGGTTCAGCCAGTCCTCCGTAAAATCTATGTATAGCCCATGTTTCTGTGGGTAATAGGAAAACTGATACTGATAAATGCATTCCTGTCACTGATGTTCCTGTCAACATTTTTATGTTTTATAATAAACTATTTTAAAAAATACGAATGTCTTTTCTATGATGTTTTATTTTTTACCATGTGTGTTTGGGTTCATATCTTGTTTGTTTTCTTTAAAGTTGGTGTTGAATATGGGGGGTTATGTCCTCCTAAGTGCCATGTATGTGTTTTGACATCTTTGCCGGCTCAGCTGATGCTGGTGAACATGTGACTGGATTTAAGCATGATGATCTCTTCCTGTGTCCAACATCTGTCAGTTTTGCTTTTAATGTACCTCTCTAAAAACATACCTGTTTGGAAACTCATTCGCAGCCCCAGCTATTTGATAAATAAAACTCTCTCGCAGCAGGTAAGTGAAGGCCTGCTATCTATCTTCTGTACAGAGGAACTTTTTTTTCTGATAAAGTGCAATCTGGCTGTCGGCTGTTTCACTCGTTTTTAAATACGCAATAAAAACCTTAGATCGTCAGTTATAAACACAAAAACCAGAGTAAAATTGCACAGATTAAGAAACTGATATATGTTTATTTATTCCCTTCCCTATATAGGTTTTCTATACACATACAAAACAGAAGCATACTCTTTAGGTTAGATAAGTAACACTGTATGATAAAGATAATGGTTTGAACTGATAACTGCGCCACCCAGTGGCTGGAAAGGGTTTTTTTTTGGCACAGAGAGATTGGTTTAGTGTTGTATTATGGCTACAGGTTTGGCAAGTTGTGGGGGCGATGACTGCAAATATGTTGGGACCCCCTCCTCCACCGTCTCGTCCTGCTGGTTCCTCCAGGGGTCTAGAGGTGCGAGGATGCCTGGCCACCCCCTTCCGAAACCCCCTCGCTCAGCATGGAGAAGAAGTGACACAGGCCGTCCTCGGACAGCTGGCCGTACTCGTTGTTGTAGAAGGTCTGGCCGGAGAGCTGGCTCAGGAAGGGCGGTCTGTGCCGGTCGTCTGCGCCCCCCCCCGCAGCCCGGTCCGCACTTCTTGCCGAGTGTTGGCTGCGGGGGCAGAGGGGGCCATGTAAGAGTCCCATTAGCACTGTGTGAGCATGCATGCCTTTCCGAGGTTTTATGAAAGGCACAGTGTAACGGTTCTTACGGGATGGGAGGGCCCTGCGCTTACTGTCTCCCACACCCATACGTGTATGAATAGCTTATGTACAAAGCCCCACATCCTTAGCTTACTCATACATTAAGGGAGATCAAACTCAGGCTAGCTAGCTGGCGTCGGGCAGTCGTTTTATTTGTATAACGCATTTTCAAATTCAAAGTAAGTTCACAGACCACAGTGCTGCACAATGGGAGGCAGGAAAATGTATGGACAGACTGGAGCGATAAAAAGGGAACGGAGGGTGTCGCACCTCCGGAAGAGAACTCCTCGATGCTTGTGTTCGATTCTCTCAAACTCCTCCGAAGCGAGCACCATCCCACTGTCCGTCTGGTTGTCCTTCACGAAAAAAAATTTGAAAGTCTGCTTCTACAATAAATGACTACGACAAAAACAATGTGACAATATACGAGCGTCGGAAATGATTAACAGCGACACTTTCAGAATGTAGCCGGCACAGACGGGAACTCACGTGAGGAGTATTGTGGGATGTGGCCTCAAGGGAATACTCTTCGAAAGTCTTGACTCGCGTGTGCGCAGCCTTAGAAGGGCCGGTCATGACGCACCCAGCAAAGGGCACACAGTTGTAGTATCTGTGAAGACAGGCCCACACTTCCGTTAACAATGCACTGCCTTCTCGGCCACAGAGAATGCTCCATTGGTTAAGGATGTTTTGACTTTTCTTTCTTCCTGAACCAAAATGTCTCACATCATCGAAATTACATGCACCCAAGCACACGGGAAGTAATATGTTTAATTTTGTAAAGAAAAAATTACAGTTCATGTTGTTTCACACAGAATCCATGAAAACAATCAGATATCTATATATCAAGTATATATTATATAAATATTAGTAATTCTCTAATATTCACTATCCTGACATGGACTGTTCACATCCAAGTCCAAGAGGGCCAAGCGACGCCTGCACCTCCTGCGACGGCTGAGGAAGTTCAGGGTCTCTCCAACGATCTTACAGTCTTTCTACTCAGGCGCTGTGGAGAGCATCCTGACTCAGAACATTACTTCCTGGTTGGGGAATAGCTGTATTCAGAATCACAATGCCCTCCAGAGGGTGATCCGTGCAGCAGAACGCTGCTGCAGGTCAGCCCTTCCATCACTTCAGGACATTTACATCGAGATGTAGGAGCAGGGCCTTCAGGATCTGATGGACACATCCCACCCCAACAACAGCCTGTTTCAGCTTGTGAAATCAGGAAAGAGCCTCAGGAGTATCATGACCAGGACTGAGAGACTTAGCAGGAGTTTCTACCCCCAGGCCATAAGGTCTCCGTACCTATCACACCCTGATGTACACAGTGCTCTTGTACCCCTCACTGAATCCACACTGCTACACTGCTCACTTTTGTGTCTGGTTACGTTCAATTCGCACTTTTTTACTTTAGCAACTTGCACAGAGTACAAAAGAGAGGTTCGGGATGCATTTCACTGCGTGTTGTACTTTGTATAGCTATGTATGTGACAATTAAAGAATCCCGAATCTTGAAAACTGAGCTGTTTGCCAGTATTATAAATAGCAGGCAAAAAAGGTTGGATATGTTGAGCAGGGACGGCTTTGTCATGTGCTGGCATGAACGTCATTTCGATGGTTTTGGTTTGGTTTGGTTTGTTCGCTGGTACAGTATATGATCAGGAGGCATATTTTGTAGACTGCAAGTCAGACAAGTATGCCAGGCTAAACTGCTTCAGCTGATTTATCAAAGGGAAGTTCCAAAGTGAAGTGATGATTATTTGTACCATCATGTCTGACATTTTCTAAGAAAACGTAAGAAGCCAATGTTTTTGAGAAACACTTGGTAGTTTCCATTTTGTGTTGCAAGTAAAATTCTCAGTCTTCTCTTTCCGAGAGCAGCCGATTCGGTTCTATAGATACATTTTTTTTTAATCATTTATGAAACCTAATTCTCATTGTTCTGTGATTTCTTGGTTTTATGAAACATAGCAGCCTAAATGATGGAGAAACTGTGCAAGCCTATACTAGTCAAGATCTACCCATCAGAAGACGAAGCATGAAAAAAATGTCCTGTTTATATAAAAGACGAAGCACCACGTTAAAGTGAGGAGAACCAAGAAATCTAATTTAAAACCAGGACATAAATACATTTATAGACATGAGGCTAAAACGATATAAACAAAAGACAGAGTCTGGAGCCCTTCGTAAAATACGGCACCGACCCGCTGCAGGGCGCAAACGAACACAACCCAGGACGGGGCACCGACCCGCTGCAGGGCGCAAACGAACACAACCCAGGACGGGGCACCGACCCGCTGCAGGGCGCAAACGAACACATTCACACCTTCAGACAATTTGGCAGCTCCGATTCACATTCGCACGTTTCTGGCCTGCGGAGGGAAAACGGCGCTGAGCACTGCACCAGTCCTGTGACATTCTCAGCAGAAGCCTCCGTCCCCAGCGGCCGTACCTGATCGACGAGGTGTTGCACGCCATGGGTAGCTCCTCCTCGGACGGGGGTCTCGACCAGACCTGAGAGAAGCCGTCGTCCTCGAGGCTCTGCGATGTGTCCAGGGGCACGTAATCCTTACCGTCCTGCCAAGATCACAGGCCTGAATGTGGTGTGGTGCCCCTCACTTTGTCATGACAGTGTTCCTCTGCCTTACGCTACATTTCCCCAGCGTGTCCCATGTTACCGGTAAGCCGCTGTCCTGCAGCATGTCCCCAAGGATCTCCACCAGGGCCGGAAAGGTAGGCCTCTCTCTGGGCTCGCCCTGCCAGCAGGCCAGCATAATCCTGTATCTGTCAACACGCACGGAGAACAACGCTGTGTTACACTTTGATACACTTTTAGATTTCTAAATTTACTCATTATGTTTCCCTTGGCCCTCAGTTTTTCTCTCTTCTGAGACATTTCCTGTTCCTTTTTTTTTTTTTGTTGATTATACTGTTTGGGATGATAATTTCTATTTTAAAACTGTGATGACATTTTTTGGCAGTCGGTTCCATCGTGGATTAAAAAAAAAAAGTGGCATGGATATAATCAGGCCGGTAGCCGTTTCAAACGGCCAAGGATTGAAGCGCTGACGGCTTTGAAGCGAAGCCCTCACATTTCAGGAGAAGCGCTGTCTGGCGCTCGCATTCGGGTGCCGTCTTTCAGCCTTTTGCAAAAGTCCTCGTCGATCTGAACACCGGGATAAGGGGAAGCACCTAAGGGAGATAAGGGGAGGGTTCGGACATCACTGCTCAGGACGAGCGCACTGCGGCTGGCAGCCGTCGAGCAACAGTGACGATATAAGATACTCGTGGTGCTCGTACAACAAAACTGATCTGCTGGATTGGGTATTCCACGGATAAATCATGCGAGGCGATGAATGCAGACCACAATCAATGACCTTTGGCCTTTGACCTACAACCTGCCATTCTTACCCAATGAGAAGATTTCCCACAATAGCACGCCGAAGGACCACACATCACTCTGAGTGGTGTACACCTTGTCGAAGATGCTCTCCGGCGCCATCCACTTCAAAGGCAGCCGGGCCTTGGGGAAAGCAGAGGCGGAAAGTCATCCGGGGTGCTCTCAACTAGTGGGGAATCTCAGGTAAAAGAGACTACATCAATTGGCCAATATGAGTCACATGACTTCACCACAGAGAGAGAGAGAGAGAGAGAGAGAGAGGGGCAGAGGCAGTGTGAATAGCATCACAGGAAATATACCAGTACACTTGTACCGGTATATATTCACGTTATAGTAAAGGTGAACTGCAGGCGCTTACATTGCCTTTCCGCACGTAGTCAGGGTCCTTATAGATGTCGCGCGCCAAACCAAAATCGCAGATCTTCACCACGTTGTTCTCGGACAGGAGGATGTTCCGTGCAGCCAGGTCCCTGTGAATGCACTGCGGGAGCAGAAGGCACCTTATGCTTTATCCATCTCCATCATTTCTTCAGTGCCTTTTTGTGAGATTTCGGACTGAAGGCATATTCTCGCGTTGCGCAAAACAGCGGCCGTCGGATTGTGTAACATGGTGGGGGCCTGGCAGCCATTTCTAGTTTGGACTGGACCAGAACCAGTTTGACGGTGCCATGTGCTTTGAACCTCATCATTCGAAATCATCTTCTTGTAAACACAGAACGTTCTAAGGTTCAGGTCCTGTTTCCCACGTCTTGCTCGGTTTATGATTCAGCACCCCCCGCGACGGTGTCCCGGTGGGGGCCCCCCCACCATGTGACTGCCCCCTCGTCCTCACCTTGCGGGACGCCAGGAACTCCATTCCTCTCGCCACCTGAAAGCTGTAGCAGATGAGATCCTCCACGGTGAGGGGAGCCTTCCATAGGTCTTCTACTGTTGGGAGAAGCAGTGAGACTTAATCTCGCTATAATCAGGTTAGATCGTACACAGCTAAGACACTGTATGTTCATAGATATATATCCATAAGGATAACAGTTACTAAGTATTCATTTGGGGATAAGATGAAGATGGAAAGATGGCCCTGTTTACACTCAATTTTAAAATGTGTCTTGGGCGAACGAATCACAAGCAGACGGCTGAGACACGTCTGTGACTATTGTGCGTCTCCATGGTATCCAGCCAACCGCTTGTGTTCAGATTTCTTAAATGCCTGCATCACTTCCTGTAGATGATCAAATGGTTCCATATCCAGTTATTGTGATGTCCTTGCTGGAGGACAGAACAGGACTTTTTAGCGTTTATGCTACGAAAGATATCTGGTCAAATACGTCCCAGACTACCTTGGCGAGTGGTGTGAGTGGAGCGATCGGCTCACAGTGTGCTTTGGCGGTCATTAATACTTGCATTTAGCGCTGACCACTTGTGATCCAATTTTAAAACCAAGTGGAAACAGGGCCTAAGGATATTGAAAGAGAGCCAGACCACCGTGCCTTAACTGACGGCAGAGTAAGAATCAGAACGTTATTCAGCTGGACCCTGCTGACCTTTGTCTGGGCTGGGATGGGGCTTCTGCTTGTGCTTGGCCTGACTGCTGCCTCGGGGAGGGAGGTCCCCACACTGATCCACCTGCACTGCCTCCATCATCCGGCGGACTTGATTTCGGGTCTTCGGGGAACGGTCCTTGGAGATCAAAGGAGCGGTGAGTCGACGAAGGTCACCAACCTCAACTTATTGGCTTTTGTCAATGTCGACTGAATGGCAACAGAATGTGCTATAAAGTAAATATACACCTCTGAAGATATGGAAGTGAGAGACGTTCTGGTGATTCTTTTAAACTTCAATATATCGGGATTAAGCAGAAAAATAAGTTGTGTAACGTTGCCCAGAAGATATTTGCTTTATGAATGTTTACATTGTTTGTTGCATATGACATGAAATATGACTTGAAAATCCCCAAAGAAAAGCCTTGAAAAGTCAAAAATGAAGGAAAACAGGAAGTGAAACTTGTGACGATTTCTTTTCCATTCACAATAAATAATGTCAAGGTCATAAGAGCCACAGTCGGAAATGTCGTGCTGAACAGGTCTTATACCCATAAGTCTGTTGCGTAGCACAGGAACCTGGACACAGTCACTTTCTTGTTCGCTGAATATGTAGTTTATGGGTTAAATACATAACTTTTTGTTTGGAAAAATAGAAAAACTGTGCTTTGTAGATTTCAGGGGCAATAACACATTAAAGCCTCAGATTTAACTTTATTTATTTATTTTTCTCCTGGAAAGTGTGTTTTTCATTTCTTTCTTCAAAGCTGGAGCTTCACATCTTCAGGACAAATATATTACAAACTGCAGGCTTTTGGGGGGATCTTTTCTTATCCTTTACAGTCCTACGGTTTTCTTAGTCACTTGAAAGAACCCCAGGAGTGACCTGGTCCCACGGTATGAATCTTGACAATTTCAGGGGAAATACGTATGTCTGGAAGCCATCACACGAAAGCCCTCACTATGAAGACCTCGGGGGTTATGTAATCAAGGCATTCAGAAGAAAGAGCGCAAAGTATGCTTAAAGGGAAAATGAAATCAAACAACTTCACAAACCAAATAACACATAAAATCATTTCCTGTCGTGTCATCACAGTCTGTAGCGGTCCGTTTCGATCCCGGAGAACAAGATTCAATTAAAGTGCACAGGAGAGCTGATCATAAGATCAGAAAAAATACTGACCATTGGCTGAGCTCACACACATTTATACATTGCTTGGGCAAAAAAAAAAAGTGGCACACTTTAGTATTTCGTTGGACCGCCTTTAGCTTTGATTATGGCGCATTATCGTGCTTTTGTAACATCAGGTCAGGTCAGGTTGGGGACTTGCGCTGATGCAGCGCGTTGCTGCACCCACCACACAGCGACACTCCTCAGGATCCTGGCCGGCGACCCCCCAGGCAGATACACGGTCCAGTCCCACCCTCCGGAAATGGCTGTCTATCTGTCACAGCCAGGTGTTGCGTAGGCGTCCCCATCATGAGCAATGAGGATCCTGAGAGCCGGATCACCCTCAGGTAAACGCGCCACATGGCCTTAGTGCCGTTACATCTGAACATTTTTTTCATCCAGATTTGCACTAATTTTTCATTGCGATTGATGATAGGTGCATTGAACCACTCCATAAAGTCTTCGTAAACACATCCTAAAGAGTCTCAAAATGATTCCTCATGCTCTCTGAACCACTCTTTGACAATTCAATCTCGATGAATCTTGCCACTATCATCCTGGAATGTGTCCATGCCGTTAGGAAAGGAAAAAACCCATTGATGGGATAATCTAGCCATTCATGATATTCAGGCACTCAGCTGACTTCACTTTATGATCCAATCATTAGCTTTGAGGTACCTGCTGATTTAAATTCAAACTGTGACTTTTTTTGGCCAGGCAGTGTATACGTCGCAAATGACTAAATAAAATCAAATAATTTTGAGACACATACCCATGAATACAGTGAAGTTTCCTTCAGAGTATCTGTGTGGCAATGAAGCTTAATCAAAGAATCAAACCATTAGCAACAGGATAGTACGTGTTACCAGAAACAGACCCACCGCACGCTACAGTGTTTGGCAGAAAACATTTAAAACTGTTGCTTAGGCATCAAGGCTATTAAGCAAGTTGTATTAGCACATACAATGTGACAATAACACTCACCCTGTACGGGAGGAAGAACTCTCTTTTGGCTCGCAGATAGTTGGAAAGATTTCCATATTTGCAGTACTCCACAATCACCATCAGGGGGCCTAAAATAACCGGCAATGGAAACCGGAGACAGAAAACATACAGAATTATACAAGTAGGGCAGAAAACAAAAACATTTAGCAAAAAAACATTTTTTGAGCATGAAAAAGCATCCCAGGAAGGATTCATGTCCCTAGCCATTTCTGACTAAGCCGAACAGGCTAAAGTGTCAGATTTTTAAATGTGTTGTCCGGAGTGAGAAAAATCGTAATTTATTTAGCAGATACTCTTCTCCAAAGCGACACACATTTTATGCGTGAAAGAGGGGTCGAACAATCCCCAGAGCAGCTGGAACTTGAGGGTCTTGCGTCAGGGCCCAACAGTAAAATCACTCTGTTGAGTCTGGGATTTGAACCCATGACCCTCTGATCACACGCATAGCAGACTAACTTCGCCACACACCACCCTCCACATAAATCCGGCGGGGACCATACGACGCCCTCGAACCCTGCTCACCGTTGGGCTTAGTACAGGCCCCCAGCAGGTTGACCACGTTCAGATGGTTGCCAATGTGGATTAGAATCTTCAGTTCTGACATCAGGGCTTTGTGTTCACTGGCGGTCGCCCCCTCTGTAATATATAAACACACATCATACGGCATTTGTTTAAATCACACATTGACTTAACAATACCAACATTATAAAGTCTAGCTTTAGCATAAGAATGTGTTACTAGGGACCTGCTGGTGGTTGGCGAGCTCATTTCTATAATAATTTCCCTGCTGTATACTTGTACAGAGCATTATTTTACAAAGTCATAAATTCAAAAGCCATTTGTAGCCAACAAGCTCATTGTTCCTCAACCCACCTTTCAGCATTTTGACGGCCACAGTCTCCACTGTGTTTGTTCTGGCGATACCAAAAGCAGAGGCCTCGATCACCTTCCCGAACGCCCCGTGACCCAGGACCTTCCCTGCAGAGCAGACATCGTGGCTTTAATAAGAGAACGCCGAAGGGGCGATGGCCCCGATGGCCGAGCGCGTTCGGCAGGGTCGATGCTGACAGATGACAGACCACACTTATCAGCGTCCATTTTATCACGGCAGATATCGTCCGAGGAATGTGCCTCGAACGGAGGCTGCTCCGACACCCGACCCTCATCCTGTCCTCGTTCCAAATTAAAACTTAAAAAAACAACAGAAGAATGAGCCTCACCGAGTCGCAGTCGATCGCGAGGGACCTCCCACTGGCTGGAATCGTAGGGCAGATATTCACACTGTTCTTCCAGGGGCACCTCGCCAGGGTCCATGATGATGGACAGGTAGCCAGTTTTTATATCTGCTGGACTTGTCTGGGAAATGGACACAAGAAGGGAGAATGTTATTCTAGTGTGTAGAGGGGTGTAGACAAAGTGGGCATGACATACGTTGGATACCCAGGGATTTAACTGTCTGTAGAGCTATATATTTCAACTGCAGATATGACCGACAGAGCTGCCACGTCCAGTTATGGAAAATTAACGGCAGATATGTGGAGGAGAGTTAGGCCCTGAAGGTGACTTCTGAAGTCACGAAGGTGAACCTGCTTACCCGTTTGACGTTGCAGAAGATGAGAATGAGAAGGAACCAAAAGAAGACGGCAATGACCCCCGTCCCAATAAGGATCACCACTTCCACGTTAGTCTTATCGTCAGAGCCTGGAACAGAAAAATGCAGGCTTCCTTCAGAGAAGGTCCTCATTTCCAAATTTGACAGAAGCGCCTGAGCGTGTCCTCTGTCCCGCTCGACAGCAGGTCATGCGAAGCGACACACTACTGTCAGCCGGCGCAGTCTTGGTGCACAGGCCCAGCGTCACAGAAATTCCTCACGGGAATTAAGCTGAAAAAAATCACTGCAACTTTCATCTTTAAGAAGGCAGTTAATGGAACTATTACAACCACAAACAAATCTGGCAATAGCCAAACGGAATAGACATTCACTTTCAGAATGTATAAAACATGTAAAAGATAATACTCTGACCCCACAAAGTTTACAAGAGAATTAACAAAAACCATACTTCAAAGAGAATAAGAACGTCTGAAAAATGGCCTGTTTACACTGGCAAAAGATTTGCACTGGACAAAAACTGAAACATGTTCAAAGCTGAATGTTCTCTGACTGTATTACCGCTGACATTCACTGAAAACACAACAGACTCCGATAAAAAGGCATAGTGACGACTTTACATTCTTAAGTACACTGAATAATTATTTTTGATAATTAGTCTTTGGTGTGCTCTCTGTGACTGTAAGCGTTTAAGTAGGGATGATATTGTATAAGGTGTATAAGAATTCATGTGGGACGTTGCAATTGTATGAGTCAGAGTCGAGCGGTGCAATTGAGCACCAAGAAGTTGCCAGGGGCGAAGGCAACTCTTACCCACGACGGAGACGGTGGCCGAGGTCTGAATGCAGCCCCTCTGGTTGCAGGCGGTGCACGTGTACAGACCAGCATCCTCTTCCCGCACACGCTGGATACTGAGCGTCCGGTTGGAGTCTTGCAGCAGTATTCCTGCGCACATCCAGACAGCCGTCAATGAAGCGCGCGCAGCCGCTCAGTGTCTCGCCTGGGGTCCCCCGCTACCCCACGCCTGCTTCCCCAGAAACCCCCCCCCGCAGACTTATGCAAAAATGGAGCCATATCAGGGTCACATTTAAGAACCACTGAAGATAAAAAAAAATAGCATGAGACTCTCTTTTCATACATACTGCGTATACCAAACTGATTATCCGGATAAGTCACGCAGAAATTTGTACTCTGATGTCAACTGAAGGATGTATATAATTATGCTAATGAAGCGGTGATGGATGCCTCTTCATCTAGGAGATACAATGAAGAATGGGGGGGTGGGGCAAAATACCTACACCTCTCACCCGTCACTCTACAAAACAGCCCCCCCCAATATAAACTAAGACACATTCCATGCCAAAACCACTGCGTTCTGTTACTGGCCAAACCTGCTCACTCAGCTGGATGGAACGCTCCCGCCCCCCCCAGCAGAAATATCCCCTTCCATTACATTCCGGCTCCAGTTCAAAGCCACTGACCCCCCCTCCCAGCCTTTGGCTAGCTTGGATTACTATGGAAAGGGATGTCAGGGCAGCAGTGGAATGTGTCTGTAAAGCCCGGCAGTATATTTGTGTGTGCACATACGTGTTTTGCAGGTCGGAGGCATGTTTTGGGGATTGTTTTGGAGTCGTCCGGTGTATTACTGTCGTGTAATATCAGATCTCGCTTACAGGAGGCGATGGATCAGAAGGGCTTGGTCATACAGTTGCAGAGAGCCCGTTGTCAGCAGGGGTTTCCACTACTCATTACAAAGACATTCAGGAGCTGTAAAGTCGTCACTTTGTCCCGGGGCCATTTCAGTAGCTATAAAAGTGCAAAAAACATTGTTTCCGCAGAGACTAATTTGAACTGAGCTCATAAAAATTTGAGAAAATACGGCTGTGGCTGCATATTTTCAGATTATATATCTTACAAATTTTTAATCTTCCTCAAAGCTCCGCAGCTGCATAATATAACTCCTTCAGGGTGGTTCACTAAAAACAACAGCCTTCGTCGAGGTCAAGGGACTACAGACACTCCAGAACTCCTGAAATATTTCACTTTACAGCCTCTTTGGCTCTTTTCGCATGGCACTCACCTCACTCAAATTCTTCCTGTCAAGCTTGTTGTCAGAAGAGATGGAAACAGATTGAAATCATTTGTTTACATTTGTATTTCGTAGTGAGTGTGTGTGTGTGTGGGGGGGGAGTACAGTTATTCGTGGGAAAAAATGTGCCCCGAACAGGAAAAAATAGGACTGTAATGTACCAGCTGAGGAATTTCTAGAAGCCCTGGCTGTACGTGTGATGGTACACAGGGCACCTTTAACCTTTATGAGCAATGTTGCCAGGCAACCAAAAGAGGTGGAAATTTCAAGCCCAGAAAGTAATAATCCAGACCATGATTTTATTCCAACCAACCAGTTGAGTACTCTGTGACTGTGACTCTTAACACTCAGCTGGTTGGTTGGACCTGAATTTTCCACCTCTGCTGACTAATGTTGCTCACACACTTTTCCTAGTGATTTTCGGCAACAAATTTCTATTATAAAAACTCTGATTGACAGTGGACAACTTTTTGCGGCCCATTGTCTGACCTGGTCGTCAGTTGCCCGGCAACAATCGGCTGAAACACTTGCATCATCACCTCTAAAGCTGAGAAAGAAAGAAGAGGCACCGTTTCGAATGACATGGGAGCTCCTGTGCCAAGCTCCGCTCACTTCCAGCGGACAGAAGGTGAAAGGGCGGCTCACCTGATATCTGGTGCAGAGGCTGGTTGTCTTTCAGCCAGGACAGCTGGGGAGTGGGCGTGCCGTCCACATCACACTTCATCAGCAAGGTCTCGCTGATGTTCACTGTCTGATTGGTGGGGTTGTGGCGGTAGTGCGGGGCTTCAAGTGCTATTGGTGGACGGGTTGGGAAAAGTTATCAATGAGATGGAGGTTTTTTTTTTTTTAACAGCTGATCTCAGTATTGCTCTGTATAGCATGTATGGATGAGAATTAAGGATGAGGTTTTTAAATTCAATTGTGTGAGTGGGATCTCAGGCAACTTTAGTGCCAGAGGTGGTTTAATCTGAGCCTCTTGTGGAAGAAAATGGATGGTTGGATGGATGGATGGATGGATGTGCATTGTTCTGACCTTTGACCAGGATGTACTTGCGATGACAGTGCTTCTCGCCACTGCGGCGGTTCTGGGTCTTGCATACATAGGAGCCCTCATGTTCCAGCTGGATGTTAGGCAGGACCAGCTCAAGGACCCAGCTGCTGGTGGCGGGTTCGAAGGACAGCTCTCCCCTCAGCTCCTCAGCATACAGGTGGATGCTCTTGCAGTCCAACTCTGGCGGCTTGCCCGTCTCATTCTGGAGGGCTTGTGGGTCCAGACGGTACCACTGCAGGTTCTCGTAGGTATAGTTGTCAGCACTGCACCGGAGTCGGACCTGGTCCATCTCCAAAGGTTCCTCTGTAGGTAGCAGCTTGATCCCAAAGCCTTCTGGGATAGCTTTAGAGAAAAGCAAAAAAAATCCCATTCGCTCATTGGCCGTATTAATGTCCTCATTACACCATAGTGAGAAAGGAAGTTATTGACTAATGTTTTTCATTGTTCAATTTTATACAGAAAAATCAATTACAGCAGTTTCTAATGTAAATAGCTATTCCAAATAATGATTTGTGAGAATACTACCAGATTAATATCAGATATACAAATTTTTATTGCTGTTTTTTATATACTAAATGAAGCTGCAGCATGAATTTGCCATAGTAATGCAGGTACATTTTGTGTAGTGTGAAAACAAGCTAATTAAAAGCCGCTAAACTGCCAAAGGTCAATCAGCACGCATTAATGTCTGCTTAGACCCTCGTTTGGGGATTGAGGAATCCTCTCAAATTTCCTAATACTTACTAGTTACGTAGAAGTAGATCAGCATCTCATCTCTGCCGACTTTGTTGGCTGCGGAGCACTTGTACACGGCTGACTCACTGGCATTTTGAATCACCGCTTTGCTCACGGTCTGCGAACAAAAAAGCAGATTAATTTTATCTCAGGAATAAATGTCACAAGAGGTTGTTTGCAGTTTGCTCCAGTCACCAGTGCCACAGGGGGCAGTTTGATATTGGGGGGGGGGACAAATCAATAATTAAAAAATCAAAGGTCTCTTTATGGGAGTGGGGCGAATTAAG
>JABFEB020000002.1:8675223-8692876 GCA_019775895.2 Stomatorhinus ivindoensis | reverse complement strand
TCTCTCTCTCTCTCTCTCTCTCACCCACACACAGACCACTTGTTTTAATAAACATTATATTGCAGCCTTGCTTTGGTTAACATTAATCCTGCTACTCTGATCTATTTCCCCTGCTGGAAGTTCATCAGCAATACAGTAACACACCACATCCCCAAGTCTAAGGTAGAAAAGGAGAAATACGCCTGATTAGAAGCCTGATTAACACAACTCTGATTTAACAAGCTCTGCAGATGAGGGGGAACATGGCAGACGAGAGAGCAAAGGTGGAGATGAGCTGGCTGTCTGACGGTCAGGCCCGAGGCCCCGGCGAGACCCCGGCGAGACCCCGGCGAGACTCATGTATCAGCCCCCCGCCACGGTAAGGTCAGCGCTTCCCTGCAAACCTCGCAGCCGATCTGGGGATTCGGTATCGGCTAGGGAACGGAAGTGCCACAGCTTACCTCTCGCCGGAGTCTTCCCGTCGCCGTGGTGATTTTAAGCAATCCCGCACGACGCGCATCATCTTTGCAGCACGCCGTCCCCCATGCTAACTCTGCGGCGCCGTCTCGCTCGCCCGCTCACTCTCGCTCGCTCGCTCGCTGGCGTAGCCAAGGCACATGCACTTGGCAGCCTCACACCCCTCCCTCTCCCTCTATCCCTCCCCTCTCTCTTTCTCGCTCTCCCTCTCCACCCTTCCTCTCCAGCAGAGGGACGCGCAGAACGCAGGTCAGACCCGATTCCTCCCTTCAGGGTGCTTCCTGGGCTTGACACGGCCACTGCCGGGTGACTCGGGGAAACAGGAGGCAGGTGTTAACAGCCTTAAGATCTGAGGGGGTGGGCAAATCTGTTTGTGCAACTGAGGCTCCTTGGTAACATCCTCTCCCCCAGCCATGAGGGGGCAGCATTCGTTATGCAGAGAGGCCGGCCCTAGAGACGCCTGGCTTCCTCACTCCCTCTCATTGGAGGACTGCTGAGGCCCTGGCCCCGCCCCCTTCCTGGGCTCTCTGACAGGCAGCCCCTATCGGTTAGTGAGCCTTCCAGCTTATTATTCTTCTCCTTGTCCACCTACACACACCTCCAGTCACTCACATGGCCAGGTACATGAGCCATCCACTCTGAATCTGTATAGCTTGTTATGTACTTTGGGGGCATGTGTGTATGCGCGCATGTAGTGCGTCCTCACAGCAACAATGGACAGCATGAAGCAAAGTATGTATATATGTATATACACACATATATACATACATACATACATACATATACACACACACACACACACACACACACGGGAACAAAAATATTCAGATCCCAGATAAGAGTAATCTCTCCAGCTTATACCAGCAAATATCTAGATATTATAGAATACAAACTGATTGCATGACACAAACCTGGCTGGTTCAATTAGTAAAAATCAGACTTAATGATAAATAGAAGTTTCAAAGAAGCCATTCAGAAGGTGGCCCTTGGGGCGTGACCTCGACAGGGCCGACACTTACCGCTGTAGGTCGACAATCTCGTTGCTGAGGGAGTCCAGCTCCTTGATGGCAGAGAAGTCTGCAGCCTGGCTGGGCATGGTGTTGGTCTGTGAGGGGAACATGGACAGGGAGCAGTGCTTACACCCACCACTAGGGGGCGATGAAGAACCGCATAAAGCCAAAACAGGTGACAGCGAGACTGAAGGAGCCGTCAAAACGGGACGCGAAAGGAGAGCAGCAGAAAGGGATGGCTGCAGCAAACGGCACAGAAACACACAACTTCCACCAAACTGCACATCCTCACTACCTTCAAGTCATACAGCAAAATGTTGGGGCCTTTAAGGGATTGTAAATCTATCAAAAGGAAATGCTCTATACCATCTATAACAGAAATGGACTATATTGCAGGGAACTGGAAGCAAAAACAGACTGTCGGGGGGTCCTCAAGGACCGGGTTGGGAAACGCTGCTCTACACAATTCAGGCTAAAAGGTCTAAGAGGACATTGTGGATGCTAACAGAACAAGGGAGAGGAACGGATCTCACAGTAACTTTCTCCCAGAAAATCAAGCAGAGAGAAGGCAAAGGGAGGAGCTGCATGCTCCTACCGGCCGGACAGTCATCCTGTCTGAGGGCGGGATCATTTCTGGCAGGAGGGACTGAGGCGGCTCGACCCCCTTGGTCAGTTTCTGGTTGATCAGGTGCAGAGCCAGGGCAAACTGATCCCGGGTCAGCTTCCCCATGTTGTTCATGTCGCAGAGCTGCCTGGGAAGCACACAGATGCAGGGGCGTGTAACGTGCCTGGAGGAAGTCCCTGGACTGGCATGAGCTGGGCTTCAAGCCTTGACCCACAGCCATGCTCACGCAAGCCATTGCTATGCGGCCCACTTGGGCCAAACACAGCAGGCACACTTCTAAGGAACTATGCGCTGTGAAATTATTTCGGGGTGGAAGCACCCCAGCACACTGAAGAGCACGCCCCACATTCAGGAAGGTAACAGCTTAAATATAAATCAATCAATAATTAATCAAATAATCAAAACAGAGGAAAAAAAACATTCTTCGACATGAGACCAGACATCCCTCCACTTCAAAAATAACAAAATAATGTACCTTAAAAACACATGCCAAATTTGAAAATGTGTTTTTTTAGCCCATTTTAGCCAACATCAAAACCTCACAACTGCAGCCTCTCGCTCAGGGGTGACGGCCTTATTTTCCATCATGCCCAGCGGTACCATAGGTACAGCACTTCCTACACTCGGACGCGCCACCCACACTCACGACACACCAAGAGCCGTGCAGAAAGCTGAAATACGAGACCCAAACAATCGGCACAGTGCCATCTGCCTCTCAAACTAAGCTGCTGCGTGTTCCTAGTCTGAATGCAGTTTTCTTACAGCTATGATACTTCCCTGTCATGTTTATAGTCAAAAGTGTTCAATTTAAATGTGACACTGGAGGACAAGCTCTTCATTATTTAATGGAATAGCTGTGAAGTGTTTGCTACTGATTCCATGTTTATTGTGGTTAAAGTGCAAGTATAAATCAGACTCGTATGGAAAACTAATTTCCACTGGGAATATAATTGTGTTTTATTTTTTGTCTATCTGTTTTTGAGTCCCCCGGTAGTCGCCACGTGCAGGTCAATGCCTGGCATTTCGGATCTCGAGCCTTACCAGATGCGGGCCAAGGTGGTAGAGGGTAGCCCAGTCTTCAGGAAGATGTCTCGTACCTCAGGGCCCGACACCAGCCCGTCCACGTCAGCGTCCGTCCTGGTGAACATTTCGTCGTACTTCGCCTTCTCGGTGGGAGTTACCACCCACTGTGGGGGTGGGGGATGAGAGACATGATCACGGAAATCGCCGGATAAAACCCAGGGTCTGACGCTTTGTCTTGCGCCTTGCCGGGTTTGGCTGACGGTGACCCGTAACCACCCTCCTGGACTCCACAAGTTAAAGTGACACTCCCGGGGTTAAGAGCACATCAAAGCCGTTCATTGTATAAACACGACATTCAATCACATTACATATTAAAGCACTGCACTTCATTGCACAGGCACTGGGAAGAGAGCCAGTGAAGCCTGATAAGCTGTGGACCACACAGCTGTTAATCACCAGATACGGTTATTTGAATTACAATCAAAGTGGCTCCACTAATTCACCGTGCGCCTAAAAATCTACAACCAGGGCACTGAGATGGAGGACAACGGGCATTTAATACCTCATCACAGTCTGATAAAGAGCTTCTGGGTAACGTACTCAAAATGACCACATGCTGGTTGTATAAGAAGGTTCCTAAGTATGTGAGGCATACAAGATACTGGGGCTCACATGAAAAAAATGAAGGCATCTGTGCAGAAGTACTGAGGGTCGACGGGGGCGGGAGCCAAACCACTCAAACGGGGAAGCGATCCCTGCCAATTTGACAAAGGCAATAGCAGACACGGGGGGGGGGGCTCACCTGCGGTACCACGGGGGGAGATGCCAGCGCTTTGGCTGTGGCATGGGAGGAGCGGCTGTCTTTATGGGAGGGGGGCGAATTAAGCAAAATTAAAAAATGTTATATTGAGGGGTGCTTTTCCCCCCACCCCCCTCCAGTCTCTACGCCCCAACTTGTCACCCCCTCCATCTACGCTACAGGAAATGATGTCACAAATGAGCATGAAAACAGGATCTGTGTGTCTCTCCCTGGTGTGTCTTCCTACCCCCTACAGGAAATATGCAGAGGAAGACAGTTTTAAAAATCTTTCACGTGGAAACGGCGCGGCCTTTAGCGAGCCTCCTGCAACCCCCCCCATCGCTCTTGTCTTGTCACAGTTCATAATCAGGGACATTCATTCTCAGAGCGACAAAGCCTTTGCAGCACTTACTTCACAAAACTCTTTCTGTCAAAATGCGTGCTTCTCCAGTAAAACTAAAATTACAAATTAAAAGCCAATCGCTGCAAAAATATTTCAGTCAATTTTAGCTGTCACAATTTAAATGCTATTTATCTTAGAAGGTTTGGCATCCAGAAGCTTCTAAGATTTCACGCACTGATTATGATTTTTAAAGTTTGGTGAGAGGTGTTTTTTGCTGTCTGTGTTTCCCTAAAAGGTGTCACTTGGTTCTTCAGATCTGCAGAAAAAACATACCTTGTTTCGCCCATCCACCATTTCGGTCCAAGTGTCGATGTTTTCGATCGCATTAACTGCATCTTCTGAGTCCATGTCTTGCCAGTCCTGACAGTGCGGCACACGCTCTCGCCTCTTACGCACTGATGACGCTCTCCGGTCCCTGGAATGTCCCACACACCCATATAATTTAAAAGCACAGTAACTAACTGACAATACTACGCTTGATACAAATGGATTGCCGTGAATCTTGTGTGTTCATCTAGATAAATATAAAAGGAAAAAAATTATGAATTTGATTCATTGAACAATTACAAAATTTCCTCACCATGCTTAGATCTACGTTTGAATAAATCACAGAATCTTCTGTTCCTGCAGTAGGACCCTCACCTAAAAGCATCAGTCACCTTCATTCAGAACAAAAGAGTTACCCTGGAAATCCTTGATTAGGGTAAGTGTTTGTGAAATAATTCTTGGGATCTAAGCAGAAACATCTATGTGAATCCTCTTTGATAAGGGTGGCCTCTTTCATGACCGGTAGACGCTGTCTGTCTCTGTCAGCATGGGGAAATTGACTCCCCCATGAGGAAGAGCCATTCGATTCCAGCACCTTCCTGTGTTTGACGCCGGATGCACACGGGAGGACGGTCATCGCTCATCCAGGATTTACCACGAAGCTTTGGCTTCTAGTCATGAGCTAACAGAAGTGAGGCCAAAAAGTACGAAAATAAAGAGGGAAGGAGACTGAAAGAAGAACAAGGGGACTTATTGCTCAATACCCTAGTAAACATGGTGAAATCCAGAAACAGCATTTATGGACACTTTTAGAGTACATGGAAGTTCATGGAAGAGGTCGGTGGAATGAGAGGGTATATTCAGCAGACCATCGCTGGCTCCTGAGTTCTGGGGGGGCAACATAAAGACACTGAAGTGTTTCTGGGGATATTCCAGTTCAGACGGTCAGAGACTAACTCTGGGGGGGTCCTGTGTAGATGCCCACCTTGTGTCTAAGGCAGCTGGAGTGTGATTATGAGAAAAGGCATAGATGCTGATCAGGACGGCCTGAAGTTCAGCTGGGGGAAATGTACGGGGGTGTGCTCTACTTCCGAGAATAGGAAGGTCGGCCAGGTATAGCACCAGTCAAAAGTTTGGACATACCGACCCATAGAAAGGGATATTTGTACTATTCTCTATATTTTAGTATAATTTTAAAGACATCAAAACTATAAAATGACATATGCATTATGCACTGACTAAAAAGCATTAAATAAATAATTTGTTGGGAGGAGGGAAGCTCTGTGGGTTAGGATTCAGAAGGTTACCAGTTCAAATCTCTGGGTCGGCAGAGTGATCCCACCATTGGGCCCTTGAGCAAGGCCCTTAACCCCAATTCCTCCTGGGACTGGCTGACCCTACTCTCTCCTCTACACTAGCATCATCAGGCAGCCTCCTGGGATGCTGTCCTGAAGTCCCACATATATGCTGAGCTCTCACTGGCCGCTTCTCCTTCACTCTGGTCAAACTCCTCCAAAATCATCTCTGCTGTGTTCCGGTCAGGTGGCCAGGTCATGTGACACAGCTATCACTCTCCTTTGTAGACTGCTGACTGGTACTTTGCCAATCACAATACTTGGCTTATCTTCTACTTCCTTGCCCCCCCACCTCCCCGACACACACTTTGCCCACTATTGGGAGATGTTCGTGTACTTTCTGTTGCTATGACAACACACCACTCTTTACAAGTCGCCTCCCCCCCACCCCTCACCATCCCAGCCCAGCTGCCACATCTCTGATGCACACAGAAGAGCAGCTGCCACCGCGATCAGGATTTCTGAAGACGAAAGACCTGACTGCTGTTGGTGTCTGCGGCTAACAAACGGCCAATACAGACAGAGAGTATCTGCATTTAACTTGGTATCAACCAAGTGACCTTAACACTAACATCATGCAGATGAAAGGCAACAGTCCAACATTGCTTTAACCCTAGAGAAAATGGAGCCTCAGCCCTTGACAGAATGCTAGTCACACATCCACGGCCTTCAATACAAACATTTGACTTGGACGCGTCAATGATTGAGGGATGACTTGCTAATACGTGTTTCATTTCAGCTGGAGTTGTCGTATATTTTTTGTGGGATGACAGGAATTCTGAAGCAGCCATGAGTGACTTAGAAGAGATGTTAGGTGGGGGGACAAAACGGCGCGTGGCGACAAAGGCTTACGGGCTGCGGAGGGATCCATTGGGGCCACAGGGACCCCAGGGTCTCCACTGCCAGGTGATGGCGGAGGGGGCAGGGACGCCGTATGCTGTGCAGGTGAGCGTTTGCCGGCTGCCCCTCTGGTAGGGGTGTGTGGGGGCTACTGCCTCCTTCTCATGGATCCGCGGGGGGACTTCAGGAACAATGTCAGAATTTCAATTGGTTACTTCTGAAATGCCTGTTAGAAATGTCTGCCGTACAAAGCATCGCTATTCCCAATGACTTTAATAAATGGGAGGTTGTGCTTTAAAACATATAGCCAGAAAATCCATGTCAGGAAGGACACTGATCTAGGACAGGATTTGTAAACTACCATTTCGATTTAGAGGACCTGAATTTAACTTCAGTGCTGTGGTCTTGCTGTTTGCTGATTGGTCAGTCTCCTATAATCATGCCTGTGTCACTAATGTTAATTCTTGTCAAGCAAGGAAATAAAGCCGTAAAAGTATTGAACTATTTAAGCAACCACAGGCACCTTTTAATTTTAAAAATGTGCTTTATAGTGTCCCCCGGATATGGATTAGGAGGTCACCCTACATACTGCCTTTACTTACAATATGGACAGTCCAGTACCAATAATTACCGTTGACTAGCAGGCTGAGGCTGATTCTTCTCTCCAGTAGAGCGGCGCTATTCTTAAGGACAAGAGTGTAGTTCCCAGCGTCCTGCTGGCAAACCTCTCTGATCTCCAGGCTGTATTGCTGGCACTTCATCCTGTTGAATTCTGGTTGCTTGCTTATTAATTTTCCATCTTTGTACCTGGGAAATATATCCTTGGTAATACATCCTGTTCACCGCGTATTGCTAGGTGCAGGCTTCCATTGGCCTTGGTTACGCCGCCTTACCACTGTGTTTCAGGGGACGGATAAGCTGACACTCGGACCGAAAGCTTGAATATCTTTTGGCCAGCAGTAGCTTCCACAACTGGGCCAGTTTTGTAATCCACGCTGATAAATGGCTTCTCTGAAAGACAATGAACATTTGAGTGTCAAACTGGTGAGTGACATGGCATTGCGTCGTCTTCACACCTTCAGGCTGGGGGTCAGAGGTGGGTGGTTCAGGTCCAAAGAGTAAAAGTCCAGACCAAGATTTTGTTTCAACCAGTCAATCAAGCACCCTGTGACTATGGCTCTTTACACTCAACTGATTGGTTGAAACAAAATCCTGGTCTGGATCTGAACTATCCATCTCTTCTGGGGGGGATTACAATCCTGTTCCCTCCTGTGAGTGTCCTCATTCCATGCTTTAATAGAAATTCCCCCAACTATCCAAAAACATTCAATTAAGCAAAATGGTTTCTCTAAATTGCAGCAGTGTATGTGTGTGTACTGGGATGGACTTTTACACCCAGCTTTGGGTCCTGTGTGAACTGGGATGGACCTCAGGCAGACGGTGAACTAGTACTTGATAAGCAAATATGCAAGATTGGTGAATGGTTTTAGTATATAATGATTACCATTAATTAATTAATTTTTAATGTATAATAATGTAGGTTTGAATATATGAAAATGAATATCTAAAGTTACCATTCAAGGTAAAAATAAACAGCAGCTGGAAAATCATTGTGAGTCATAGAAATCAGTTTGCACATGCCTACACATTAACTTAATTCTAAAAAAAGAAACATTAAATATACTTAGGAAATTAAAGATTAGAAACTAAAAAGATATTCCTACTTAAAATCAGTATTTTAAAACTGGTAGAATGAGACAACGTTTAATAATAATAATAATAATAATATTAATAAAACAAAAAATAAATATGGTAAACGATAACTGCAGTTTTACCGTGCACAATGACCTTCACAGAATGCTCCATCTTGGTTTCCATGCTCGTCGCGTTGCACACATACAGGCCTGTGTCGGTCATGTTAACGCTGCGAATGCTGAAGATGCTCGAAACTTCGGTGACATGTGACAAAGCCGTGCGCTCCGACTGCAGGCTCACAGTGCGGTTTAGCTATTGGTCAGAATAACCATCAACCAATTAGGTGTAAGAACACCAGAACCACGACAGTTTTGAAGCAAAACCTTGTGAGATCCATGTTCGGGATTGCAGATGAAGACAGATACCCATGCAGGCATAGTTAGCTGCTTAGTTACTTGGCTGACATGTTTTCTCAAAAGGTAAATTGAAACAGCCGCCACCAAGGCTCTGTCAGTCAAGGGGCGACAGCGGTGATTTATCACTTCACAGCAGGGATGCATAAATATTTGCAGATCATAACGATCTACAAAAAGTTTACCGAGTCACAGCCTAAATTTAATGTGAAAAAGGGAAAAAAATAGTATTCAAACATAGCATGTAAATATACCGTGTTCACGGGATAAATCAGCAGGTGCACGCTACATACCAGCTTGCCTGGGTAAGCCCACTGAATGTTCACGCCTGTGTTGAACTCCACCTGGCCTGTGCAGTTCAGGACGAGGGCATCACCTACTATCAGCTCCACCGTTTCTTCAGGAAATAGCTTGAAATTGTACAACTTGCTTCCTACAGAGCACAGCAGTGAACACAAACAATCAGGATGTCTTCTTTGAAAGAAAGTCTTTTTGCAACACCTATACGTAAACATCATAGTAAAATCGTGTATATTTGAAGGCTTCTTTGCAGGAGAATTCATCTCTCTGCACAACAAAGCAGTGACAGTTTGACATACCATCGACGTGGAGGTCACTCGTGTACCCTCACTGACACAACCCAAATATATACAAAACATTAGAGGGACCTAATCATTCCTGCATTTTAAAATAAATATTGATGGTTTTATCGAAACACAAACATACAAGACAGTGACAAAACGTGTGACAATGACATATAATGTAGTTATAAATATTAATCTTCAGTCGGCACTGAAAATGTTTTTGGGGAAAATGTACAGAGCAGTTTGTAATGATGTTTATTTGTTTTTCAGCTTGATTCCCATTCTTAATGCTGTGAGTGAAGCATAATAATTTTTTACAGTAGGTTTATTTTCTATTTAAATTGTTTTCTCTTTTGGCCCTAGGATACCATGAAAACTGGTGACAGCTACAATGTGATCACCCTGTGAGGGAGGGGGCCTCATTTGAGATGGTGTCACCATTGTCACCCAGACACTAAGTTTACTACCCTTAACATTTTCAGAGGAAATAGTTCACCCTTAAAGATGTGCCAAAATGTCTATATATAGACATTCATGCAATAAAATACGCAATATCACACACTGAACATAAATATATGTGATACATATTTATACGCACCCATGTAAAATCCCTCGGGACAGGGATTTATTTATTTTAAATAATAATTTGCTTTACCGCTATTAAATGCTACAGATTGATGTACACATCTGAATTTGTCAGCGTATAACTACCCAGATAGCTACCAAGAGTTTAACTGCCAGGCCAAAGTCTCCCGGGAATCAGTCACTTACCATAAAAGTGGACCAGGTACAGTGGAGACTTATGCTCGACGTTGGAAGAGACGGTGCGACAGAAGAAGCCAAAGATGTGTGGCTTGCTCAGAAAGGTACTGCTGGGGACAGACCAGCCTTTCTTATTGTCCCAGGTTATGCCGTCGTCATCCAGAGGTGCGAGAGAATGTCCTGCCTGTGAAGACGTATATGGAATGACACTCTCTGACGGCTCTGAAGCTCTTCTACGCAGTGTATCAACAGGGTATCCAGCTTTGGTCAGCTGGCCGGCATGAGATTTTCATTTCGAGAAACGTCTGCGCACACATCTACGTAACAGTTTTATTTCCTGTCAAATAGTCTGTAGGGCTTGTAAACTACCTCGATGCTTTTGATGTTGCTAATTTTGGGTATATAATGGAATAATACAGACTTGCCGTAAGGTTTCTCGTGTAAGCGTGCGAGTCTGAAAGGGTGAGCGTCATGCCAGGTGTGTGAGTTGGCAACCCTGTTCCAGATCAAACGGCTGTGTAGCCTGGAACTGAGGTGACATTACATATTTCAGGTAGCCTCAAAAATGTGCAAATTCTTAAATTAAAGGTGGCAATGTATGTTATACTATTAAAGTAGCAACTGAAATTGGTAGCAGACCTTAAACTCCCAGTAGGGCTGCTTCCTGGCTGGGGTTCCCACCCCAGCGGAGCCAATTCTCAGGAAACCCAACCACCACAGGGAAATCATGCAAACTCCACAAGTACACAGAACATAAGGCAAGATCTGAACCCCAACCCTGGAGATGTGAGCTTCAAGCACGAGCCATGAGGCACCACAACACCAAGACCGTGACACTCTAGCATGCAGAATTAAAAGCACCAACCAACCCTCTTCACTATAAAAATATAGTTGCATGTTGCTAAAATATACAATACAGGTACAAAGACAAAGAACACAATCCTCTCACCTGATGCAGGGTGACATTCATATCAGGCACAGACACTGTGCAAGGGACCAGTATGGTTGGCGATGATCTAGCGACAAGGATTGTTTCAAATTCATAGTTGTATCTTTTGACGAATGGCTCTTGAACATCTGAAAGAAAACAACTACTTAGCCACAAATTTTAGTATGCATTGGTCACCAAGATATTTATCCCTTTGAAAAGTGCATTCATTGCAATGCCATCTTCTTGTGAAAATCTTGTGGAAAGTTGCCATGATAATCTGGTTTTATTGGACCATTAGTTTTGTTTTTAAATGTCAACAATGGCTGAAAGCCCGCTGCTTCGCATCCATGTGTGGACGCCTGAGGTAATACGAGTTAAATTCCACGCAACAAGTCATCCCCAATTTCTGAATCACCTTCAAGCTTGGATAAAAAACTACAAACTTAGAATGGTGCCCTAGCTAAAAGGTTGGGCCTATTCCCAGCGGACTTGTAATGTTCTCACAACATTGTTGAAATGTTGCGAAAACACTTCGAAGGAGCTGGTGTCCAAGGCTTCTTACTCCTCATGGAGATTTTTCAAAGCAGTCACTTCAAGCTATTTGAAAGAAAACAGAAAATCCTGAATATCAGCTTAGATTTCTGCCCTGTAATGATCAGAGCACAGAAATGGTCACTATGGAAAATCAAGCCCTTTGAGTCATAATAAATCATAGAATTTAAGGGGGGGGGGGTTCTTTTTTCAGGAAGTCAGGGATACCTAAAACTCAAGGCTTTGCACTTGGCCATAATGGAGGAGGAAGGCGGCCGGCTTTAAAGCGACGACCTGCGGAGGCCCAGTCCGATAAATGAAGCCACATGCTGCCACTCCGATCCCGACGCGGACACATTTATCCGCTTTACTACAGTGATTTCAGCTGGTCCTGATCAGCCAACCTGGTTGGACCTATAGAAAGTATTTTGGCACCTTGTCAGGGGAAATTTGGCAGGATTTTGGCAGACAGGCTCAGTCAGCTTGGTGTCTTTGCATGTTGGTTTTACCACCTGTCCCCTGACTCAGTCACAAAAACCACGAGCACTGTGTCAACGTTGGCACACCAGGAGAAATTTGCTTCTGGTTAAAAAACATGGATGCTGTATGACAGAAACAAACTACGGAGTGGATCACATCTGCATCCCCAACTCACAGGGTTGTAGTCAGTTAGTGCAAACAAATAATGAAACAATAAAGTGTAGCCAATATCAAATATATTATACCAATAGAGCCTGAATGCTATTAAAGCATTTTGACAGGAAACTAAGAATGTGTTCAACCTCTTCTTGTTGTAAAATATTTCTAAACAGTAAATACTATTGCAATAAAACTGGCATTGTGTTTCGGAGAACATTTTTTATTCCCACTTTTGAACTGAAATTATTTCCATTTATCTATTAGGAAAGAATTGGTTTTCCATATGAAAGCTTCCCTTGTTCTTTAAAATACAGGCAAGATTTTCCTAGCATAAAGGTATTTTTTGGAAGACTTTTAAGTGTGAGCGATGTTACTGTAAATGTCAAGAAAAATATAAATGTAAGATAATGAAATTCAATATTTAGCTGTGTTTGGTTTGAGACCCATTGACATAGAAAACAGCTGTAAGTGCTTCTGGCTAAGACTCTAACAACCCGGTAACTAGCTTGATTCAGTTTTTTTAAAGCTGCTCGAGGCTTCTTAAGTGCAATTTTCTTCCTGTCTTCTGTGAGATCGCAGTACTTCGATTAGGCCACGCGAATGCAGTCTCCGTCACACCCTTAAATCCTTCTACGTGGCTCCAGCACTAAAGTTCTGAATGACTGCCCAGCTGAAATGAGCTACTCCGTCAGCATTGGCGTAGCTTCTTGCATTTTACCTCTTCTCATAACCCGAAGTGTCCTGTCTGCCAAGCGAGTAAAAGCATCTGGCAAGTAAACAAACACGAATGTAAAAATCCAGCCAGCGAGGAGCTTCACCGAAAAGACGGGGTTGCCTAGGCGATGGCGCAAATGGGATCCCCAGCAATCGCTTTGGTCCCTCCTGCAGATCTGCGACATCGCACAGGTGCTTTGCTGCTCATTTTCCTCAGTCGCTCTGTTCTTGCCCCACCATACAGGCTAACGTTTATGAAACATACTGAAAACAGCTGGCTGTTAATGTTTTTTTTTTACCTCATCCTATCCAATTAACTCTGTTTTCACTGGCTCCCTATAAATTTCCATTTAGTAGATTCACATGGTCAAGGCAGTGGATCGAGGGCCATTCTGATACGCAGTTCAGTTTTTGGATTCACACTTTTATGCCAAGTATATTTAGTGGTCAATGTTTTTGGAACCTTTAATCGTATAAATGGTTTTATACCTGATTGGGTTTGAAAGCTCCTTCATTTTTATGTATTATTAGTCTTTGCAAAAGATGACCAACCATAGAAGGAGCCTCAGAAAATGTGGAGTTTTTACTTTTGAATTGTATTTATACATTTTTATATTGAAACCATCCCGCTAATTATGTGGTCCATTATATGTTTACTTTGCTTTTCTGTTCCTAAATAAATTTAAGCATGCCATACCATTAAATCTTAATGAATCAATTCTTTTCCATTTTATCCCACGTTAATTTAATATATCAACATGTGTTTGCATTTATTTATTTTCGGTATTTTCTTTAAAGTACCGAGTAAGTTACGTAGTACCTTACTTTGTTCAAGGTCATGGCTGCATGTTATAAGCTACAAAAGCACAGTTCAGCACAAATTCCTTTCCAAGCCATTGTGTAGACATACTCTACAACATACTTGTCATTCCTTCTTCCATTTTTTATTATTATTTGCCAGTTCATTTCCAGTTTGAAATATAACTTTTAAACAAGAATTTTTGAAAATGTTTGAATAATTTAAGATCTCATTAAAGGAAGAACGTGTGTAATTGTCAAAGCATATCTGACTCACTGGTTATTTTCACTTTTCTGTAGTTTATATATTTATGGAGCACCGTGCTGAAAATTCCACACCCAGAAGGGACATTTTACGAAGCTGACAACCAAAGCTGCTACACGATTCCTGCTGAGAACGTTTATTGACATTAGACTGGCCACAATTCTGCCTGACGATAGCGAGGACAGAGCAGTTTAAATGCTCTGCAGTGGCTATAGCTTTAATATGCTGTAAATCCGGTTCAGAAAATACATGTGTGAGGATCAAAACTGTAAAAATGGAATTTCAAACTGAATAGTTTGTTTCCATGTCGAACCACGTGTGCTTCTTTGCAAAATAAACAGATTATTAATGGGCTGCCAAGAACAATCTGTGCCAGTGTTCAGGAATGAAGACTAATTCCCTGTCTGTTCCCTGGTATTTAGATAGAGGCCACGTTCAAGACGTTGTTCTAAAGACTTCCGGGGTGCAATCAATTGATTTAAAAAATGCAGCAAAGTTGCCTTATGCTGAAAAATGACATTTTCACACATCGGTTGGCATCATAGCTGCCTTGGACCTACTTGACCAAGGACAGAGTCCAGGTTTTGCCCCGAGTACGTGGAGTTTGCATATTCTCCCTGCGTCGTGTGGGCTTTCTCCCACATCCCAAAGACATGCAAAGAGGCTAATTAAGAAACGAGGCAATCCATCACAGGGCACGCTCATGCACAACGGCCATTAGCGTCTCCATCTTAGCTAATCACCTGTTTTTGGATTGCAGGAAAGAGCATTCAGCTCTCCAAACATTTGTCTTCAGTTTAGTTTGCCAGTATGCACTTCTTTCCAAAACTCACAATTTAATGGTAATTTCACACTCTAACTGAAAGCTTTGGAAGTCACATAAAAACATTTAGGCTACGTTCACACTACGCAGTTGAAAGCGACTCAAATCCAATTTTTTCCCTGACTGTGACTCAGGCTGTGACACACAGATCTGATCTTTTCAAATCATATTTGAATCACTTTTCTCTGTGGTTCTTGATCGGATACGTACCCGATTCGTGGCCAATGCGACACGAATGTGAATGGTCAGATTGAAATTCATGTGGTCTCTTTTTTTGTTGTTGGTGGTGCAGATGACTCATGCAAAAATGTATCGATGTGCACATGCAAACCATTTCGGAGAACAGATGCAGTCACATTACAGTTAGATACCGGTCACTTGTAATCATGAATGTGAACCGTCAAGATCAGAGGGAAACCTCGGAATTGGACAATGAGGCTTGTAATGTAGACACAGCCTTAGTCAGCAAAGGTAAGACTCACCTCTGACAAAGACATAAATACTGACGGCAGTCGTGCCTTCGACGACGGCCTTAATGTCCCGGTAGAAGCACTGGTAGTAGCCAGTGTCCCTGCTTTGGGCAGAAGTCAGGACTAAAGTCTTGCAGTACGGATTCCCAGATTCCCCCTGGCACTCCCTGATCCAGATGGCTCTGTGGTCTGGAACCAGCGAGGGCTTCAGCTGGTCCTGTCGATCTTGGACTTCCTGCTTGCTGAGGCTCTTCTCAGGCCAGGCCCAATCCAGAGTGCGCTGTCCCCTGGGCAAAGAGAGGTCACACAGAAGTCACACTTTTCTCTAAAACAGGGTGATTAATGCAGGCAGTATGGGTCGAATAATAAATGATACTTTTTTTCATCGCATCATTTTCCCTCGTCGTGAGGGAACTTAAGCCTAAGAAAACATTAAATATTCCCTTTGTTCTTCAGGTTTCTGCTTTAAATGAATTTTGACAACTTCTATTATGATTTTAACTTGAAAAGTCAATGTGTTCATTGCGGGAATATCTTCTGTACAGTGTTGTGGTGAAGCTAACAATAAACAACAGCAAGAGAGCGGTTTCTCTGTGTGTACATTACAATGGGCCCAGACTTTGAAAAAAATCTGTATATTTTGCATATTTAAATCAACATTTATTGACAAAAAACAAAAATATAGAACTCATGTTTCTTAATGTGATAAACATTTGTAAAATGTCTTTAGTGCATTTATTCCAATAGGAAAAAATGAATATTTCCTTGCATAAAATTTATAACATGATATCATACTGTACATAAGTGTTTGCATATATATTTTTATACATATCATTTATACAATCATTTTTAATGTAAATGATTATAAAGACAATATAATATGTGAAACAGGATAACATGCAGACATTTCATTTCACTGGTTCAGTATCAGTCGCATTTTACTTATTACATGTACTTTTGATAAACACAATTTAACAGGAAAAAAATGTCACGTCATACCTGCATGTAATAGTTAACGTGTCATTGGCATTGATCAAAATGTCGTCCTTCTGGCTGTCAAGGGTGGGTGGTGTCATAGAATATCCAGTCACCAGACCTGCAGGGAGGGTAGGTGGTCATGCTTTTTATATAAACAAAGTATAAACACCCTTTGCAGAGACCCATACCAGAAAATCCATCTGCTACATGGTTTACAGTGGCAAAGTGACCCATGAAGAAACAGCTCCACATCTCCTCTGACTCAGGTTTTTGGTGAAGCTGCTCTGCTGGTGCTCGTGTGAAATAACGGTTCCCCCATTTTTGCTTTTCTTTTAATGTCCATAAAGCCATGAAGTTCTTGTGTGAAGCCTCGTTCGTTACTGTCACATTAAAAGTCATTGGCTAAGGTGGCATTAGCCACGGGCAAACCCCCTCAGGGCATTATTATGTTGCGTCACGTTCTTCATAGAAAGTTTATAAATATATCATTATGACACGGCAGCTGGACAGCATTAGAGTGGGAACTCTATTAACAAGACCATGGCAGAAATCCTAACATAATAAATAAGAAAAAAATGACCACTGTACATTTATTTAATAAAAAATGAGATTGAAATAACATTGTGAAAAGAGACAAGGTGGTAGGCCTAAAGCCCTCAGGACGGCATAGCTAACACACTAATTATCCGTTTTTTAATATCAGAACCGAATTATGGATGATGTCAACATTTAATCAGTTGGCAATCATTCATGAAGTTCATACAGTCCGCATGTTTGTTGCAGAAGCCAGGATACCATGAGATAGATCAATTACAGTGTATCACAGATTAGAGGGACATTGCTGGCTGCAATTAGATTGGAACCAAAGGACAGGCTGTGATGCTTCCTGTGCTTTCAACATACTGTTGCTTCACTGACCATACTGCTTCACTGACCATGCTGCTTCACCAACCATGCTACTTCACTGACCATGCCTCTTCACCGATCATGCTACTTCACTGACCATGCTGCATCACCAACCATGCTACTTCACTGACCACGCTGCTTCACCAACCATGCCGCTTCACTGACCATGCTGCTTCACCATGCATGCTACTTCACTGACCATGCCTCTTCACAGATCATGCTACTTCACTGACCATGCTGCATCACCAACCATGGTACTTTACCGACCATGTCTCTTCATCGATTATGCTACTTCACTGACCATGCTGCTTCACCAACCATGCCACTTCACTGACCATGCCGCTTCACTGACCATGCTGCTTCACC
>JABFEB020000002.1:8638181-8659614 GCA_019775895.2 Stomatorhinus ivindoensis | reverse complement strand
TACCCCCCCCCCCCCCCCCAAAGAGCAGCAGAGTTCCTGACTGGAAAAACCCGATACTTCCAGCTCCCCCTGCAGTGCGACACATCACACTGCATACTCATAAACACTCCTGACACGAAGCTCAGGAGATGCAGTAAAATAAGGCCACTGGCCTTGTTACAGAAAGGGAAAAGCTCAGAGGGCAGGGCATCCGGAGGGCAGGACGAAAAATGATTATAGAGGAGGCGGGTCCAAGCAAGTAGAAGAGGCGGGACTAAGTCATCTGATTTGTTGGTCCCTCCTCCTCTAGTTGCTTGGACCCACCTCTTCCACAATGTGATTGGCTATCTCTCTGAACCCATCATTTTTGTTCTGCCCTCAGACAATTTTTGTGTGCTAAAATCCCAAGAGCTAGGCTTAGTCCCTGGTTGGGAGGGGAACCTCCCAGCCCCTACACTGTCAGAAAAAAGTATAGCTTTGTCCCCCAAGGTACAAAAAACATTAATGTACCCCCAATTGTACAAAAATGTTATTCAGAGTCAATTTCTGTACCTTAAAATCACATTTACCTACTGCTAAGGTACAATTAGCAGAACCTTAAGGGCACAGCCCCTCAAGGGTACAAATTAGTACTGTTTTTCCTGAAAGCGTAGGACAGCTGCACCTTCATCCGTCTTGATGTCATACGCGCTGATAGAGGCGGCTGGTCCATACAGACAGAGGGGGAGCGCCTTCTCTATTTCTAAGACTAAATTATGAAACAAGTACCTTTGAGTTAATACACTGCTAAAATTTTATCGTAACTTACCACACATTTTCTCTCGAGAATTGACCTTCTTCTCATCTTTGCAACCCCCTGACATTCCCCCCCCCCAAAATACCTTCAGTGCACTTCAGCTGAAATCTGATACGTCACCAACATACAGTCAAATCATATCAATCACACAAGCGCATATATTGTTCAGCACCTGTCCCTGCCGTCCAACCCCCTTGATGCCATCGTCCTTGATGGGAGACCATCGAAGGGCTGGAGCTGCCATCTCAAGCAAGCACTCGAGTGACCTTCAGACCCTGTGGCACGGAAAGGCGCCCACCCCCCCCGCCAGAAGGAGGTGGATTTTTCCACACTGGGACCCCCAGACGGAAAGCACGGTTTGCCCTCCGTGTGTAACACAAGCCCTCACTTCAGAAGTAATAACTTGTAATGCATGCCGCTATCACTTATAATTTAAGGACCTGGTGGGAGAATGAGGAGGAAAAGATTTCAGGTGGGTGATCTGGATCTCATTTCCGGCTACCAGCAGGAATGCGGGGTCTGGCGGTGGCCGAGAGAGAGAGCTGCACGTTCTCTCCAATGCTGCTAAACATCGGAACGTGATATTCACACGACGGCACACAAGGGCAACACAGCTCGCAAGCACCTGAAGCAGAATCACAGGATGTGCTGCTCCAGGCAGTCAAATGTCGATTGATATTATGGTCAATTAGCACACACTGAAAATCCAGCACATTTATTTAATAGCTTCATGACCAATGTGGAATTGAGCCACCTGTGACGGAGCTGAGATGATTCTGTGACTTTCGAATTGCCGTCATATAGCCCTATACTTCACCGGAGCCGTCCGGGTTAACAGTATGACTGCATAACTATCCCCAGGAGAAAAAATGTATAGAATTTGCTCTGAGATGCTGCTTTGAGTATTTTGACAAGCTCGGTTATATTACAGTACACTACATACCATGACTCATGATTACCTGATTAAGAAATTCCTTATTCTATTATTTCTTAAAGCTCACATTTGTCAAAAGCACTTTTGTTTGTATATATTGTTTCCTGAACGGACACAAGACGGATAACTTAAATTGGCAGCTAATGATACGGAGTCGTGCATCTCACCTTTCAAGGTTTTAAATTCTGTTTGCCCAAAGGGCTATATTATATTGACTTTTCTTTCCTGGTCAGGCATAAGAAATGCACTGAATCTGTCAAATAAAGTATACTTGGGGGAGGGGGAGAGTGCAAAGTCTCAGTGCAGTTTTATTACAGCTTGAGGAGGGGTGTTGAATATTTCGTCCTGTCCTTTAGAGCGGCCCAGTGACTGAAATGAAAGCAGGGAGCAGGCGTTAATCTTGTGCTCTGCATAACCTAGCACAACTTCAAAGCTGTCAAAACAGTGTTCAAACGGTTTCATCCGCCACACTGACAGGGCGATTCGGGGGGGCAGATTTTGGTGAAAAAGCCCAGCTAGACAAGCCCCTCTCTCTGTCACAGAGCGTTTGTCATCCACCAGTGATTCCCTATCATCCTGTTTGTCATTAGCTGTGACATATCAAGAAACATGCACATTGCAACAAACAACGAAATCTTGGTCTGGATTTTTACTTTCTAGACCTGAACTATCCATCTCTGGTGACTGTTTTGAGCAGGGGTCTCAAACTCCAGTCCTGGGGGGCCGGAACCCTACACAGTTTTTGGTTCACCCTCATTTAACTCACCTGATCCAACTCCTTGTGCTAATTAGCACACAGCTCTTGAGCTGAATCATTTGTGGTGGAACAGGGAAAGAACTAAGCTACACAGGGCTCCGGCCCCCCAGGACTGGAGTTTGAGACTCCTGGTTTTGAGGAAGCCCGAGACACTGGGCACGGATGAGGGTCGTTTGTGCTTGTTAAACAAACCTTACTCACATTGTACAGATGGAGGGCGACGATATGGAATTTGCACTTTGGGTGGGACCAGTACGAGATGCTGTCACCATTCCAAGTGCAAATCAACCCTTCATCTGCAAATACAGCTGCATAAATCACAGGCCATTGCATAATTCAAATGGCCGCCACACAGGGATTTCCTCACACGTAGCACTGAGAGTTTCTTGCTGTAATTTGGCAGTTATGGCTGTAAAGTTGCACTGGGGTCTTTATTTTCTGTTTGTACGAACTCCATCATCTCGATGAGTTAATAAGCCCACGCCGGCACTGCTGTGCTTGCAGAAGGGACGGGAAAATACTGTCTAACGGCACAGCTGCCCAAACACTTTTTATAGGTAAATATACTGTACGTTGGTACGGACTCATAATTCGGGCTTTTTATCTAGGCTCTCTCCAGAGACGTCTGCCTGGTTGTCCTCCTGGGGAGACTCCGAAGGCATGCACGCCCGTCTCAGTACACGGCTCACACCCCCCAGGACCGTCAGGGCAGCTGACACCTGCACTGATAAGACCACCAGAAAGCAGGCTTGGCTTTCGCATATCGCCAATCGCCATTACGGGAATTCCGTGCTCCTTATAGCATTCCTTTGACTTAACCAGCAGCTGGATGCCCCAGGAGAGCCGGTTCAAGGAGTTTGGGGTGGGGGGGGGGTCCTCTTAGCAAAATGACCAAAATAAAACCCATTGCACGAAACAGTCCAAATTCTGTTACATATTGCCTAAAGAAAATGATCCACTGTGGATGTCGGGTCTCTAGACCGACTAATTCACTCAATTTGTATTTTGCACAGTACTGTGCAAAGGTTCTAGCCAGTCAAAGAAAATGATGCTTAAATTATCTTAATGTTGGCATGAAACTATGATATTGTGTCTGTCAAAGCATCTTAGCTTTATCATTTCAAACATTTGTCACTCCACAATTTTTAGCAACCATCCAGTACAACCATGTTTTCCTTCTGTACTTTTAAAAGCTAATTTAATTAATCAAGTGAAGTGGTGGTGACATTTAACAAATACATCTAATGAGTGAGGTGTCCCTGAGGAGAGGTTTGGGAACTTAAGCATTCATGTAGCCATCCAATCAGTAACTTTTTCAAATAATAGGAGAAATTCCTGTTAGTTTTTACTGTGCTACTTTTAATTTAACAAATATACACTTACTACCCAGATAAACAGCTTTAAACATTTCCTTTGACTGTCCAAGTCTTTTGCACAGTGCTGTACATCATGGAGAAACAGTCTTATTCTGTCTCATATCTGCGCTTTTCAACCTGGATGCTAATTACTGAACTAAAAATGTCTGTATATGCAGGTAAAGAGTCACAGTATCGATGTCAAACACCACAAAAATCACTTTGCAAACTTGACATTCTTTTGTACCGCTGAGCAGTCAGAAAACTGATTGATAGATAGATAATTGCATGCTGTCCGTTATCTTATATTGTGTTACAGAATATTATAAAACAAAGAAAAATCCCCAAATGCACCAAAAGCTATCCAAGAATTTTCAGCAATCTGATCCAAGTTGCTGTGGTGGGATAACAGTGAGGACAGCTCACAGTCGCAGGCAGGCTGACTTGCAGCCAGCGACACGGTCAGACACAGAGGACAGGCTGTGTTGCTTTCTTCCCAGTGGGCAGCACAGCATGACTCCACTAGCCCGACATTAACAACCTCTGGTCCTCCGCAGGATATCCCTTAAAGAGAATCGGAGTGTGACCCCATGCGTGGCACGTGTGTGTGTGTGTCTGTGTGTGTGTGTGCGTGTATGTGTGTGAGTGTGTGTCCAAAAGAAACACCTCATGAAAGAGGAGAAGAAATTCCAGAACACCTCCCGGGGTAAGTCTCGAACCCTACGCCGTACAAACCCCCCCCCAACACACACACACACACACACACACACACTCTGCATAATGAGATTTTGAACAGCAGCACTGAGAAGGAACACAGAATTTTAACAGTCCTCCATAAAGAGGCCAATATTGTTGATCTCAGTGAAACAGACTTAATTCTTACGATGCATATGCTATAGAAGCTTTCATAGGGTACCGACAGCAGAAACATTCTGTCATACGCATAAACTTTCATGCCCGTGAGCCCCTTTAGAGATGCATTTACAAAAGAACGGCATTAGTTACTGATAGCAGATGGTCAGATACCAAATACGGATAATGGGTGAGATATTAATAAAGTCTCCACTGGACAGAATCCCCACCAACTGGTCTAGCTTACCCTTCCGTCAGTAAATGCCTCAGGCTGAGTGCTTTCAGACTTTGCGGCAGGAAGACAGAACAGGAAAATGAAAAGGGAATCATTTCTATCCTGTAGAATTAAATACAGTACCCAGTAAAACAAAAAAAACCTGCCTGCATATTTTAAAATATCCAGCGCAGATTATGTAACCTTTTGCACTATAGCAAAAACTGGATCCTATTTTGGATCATTTCCTGGATCATTTCCCCTGCACCATTATCTAAGAGGAGGACAAACTGAAATGAAATTCATGTTTTACTATTCCAGACATAAATACACAAAGCCAGCGCACTGTCATATCAATATTTTAGAATATTCTTTTAAACCCACATGAACCAAACTGCAACTCCTTCATATGACTGGCCTTTCTTGCGAGGTGCTTTAGAAGGTTTAACGGCTGGCAAAATGTCATTTTGAATTGGTGTCTAATACTGGTAGACTGGCCCTAACACATTTTTTTCAAAATTGCATCCACCAGCAGATCAGTAAAATCATTGGAAACTCCTTTGCCCTAGAGAATGCAACATAATTAGATAACAATTCAATCTTTACTGAATGTTGCATTCGACTTTGCTAGGTTCCTGTTTTTCTATACTCTGTGGTTTGAAGGAATGAAAACATCACATTTTTAAAAAGGTATGACACCATCTCCTTGATGGATGGACTGACGCTCATACAGATCAAACACAAACATAGATTACCACGCTCAGTTGTCTCCATGTTAGGTAACAATCAAACAAAACTTCATGACAGCTGACACCTTGACCATGCGTTGAGTGCACTTGTCCAGACATTTCCATCCAAATAGAAAACAGCAAGAATTCCCCAGTACAAAGATATGCAGACATTCCAACAACATTTGACCCAAAAAAGCTCCGAATATGAACACAGGCTAATCTAGTTTATAATTTAAGGCAGAATAATAGGAAAACGAAAAACAACCGCAACTACATAACCTATAAACATACGCAGTAACTCCCTATTACAGACTGAGAGAAAGTATTTCAATGCATTTAATCTTATATACCCCATACTTGTAGCGTTTGTTTCAATTAATTTTAACTGCGACAAATACTCATACTGCTAAAGCAGCTATTTCTTAATTAGTCACTCACAATACAAACATTTATTGGCACTTATAACAAGGATATCGAGTTGTCCAAAAGTGTTTACGAGCAATTACGCATGATCGAGTAATGTTTTAATAACTTGAAGGTTCCCCCTAGCGACTGAGTCTAGAACCCACAAGGCATACAAAGGCGTTGTCTGTTAGCTTAATCAATTCATCGTTTTATGAACCATCACACATAACTGAAATATCAGTCAAAAAAGATTCAGACGCACATGAAATTTTTCTGCGTGTTTTGTACAGATCTTTAGAAAGCACATTTCGATATTGAAACTCTATCAGCCAAAAGAAATCTTTAATGCCCAACAAACTCCAAAAAAAAGAAAGAAAGAAGAAAGGAAAATGAAAATGCACGTACCGGATAACACGTTTAGTTAGCAGATAATGGGTCAGTAAAACAAAGCTACAATCCGAACTCCGACAGTCAGCGACGCTCATCACCGATGAGTGACATCATTCACTTATTTCACTTATTCAACAAAACCCCCCCCCCCCAAATTAGCGAAAATTCACCTTCATTAATTCCTATTCCCCAAAACCCAAACACGACTCTTGCTATCATGCTAAAAGTTTAGCCTAAACAAACAGTTGTGACGTTAACGCCGCAAACTGCAAAAACAATATTACAAATGACCGATCACTTCAATTGACTATCACGGTCCAACCTGCCTGCACATAGGAGTATGTGTAGCACAAAAGTTAGATACGTTTTCTTGGTGGTTCATATCCTACGTTTTTTAAAACAGATCCAACCAGTCATGCATATATTTAGTAAAAACATAGAAATGTCATCAGTCAGGTGAAACCTGAAGGAGAAAAGCTGGAAGCCCAGAGGATGATGCACTTTGAACCGCGCAGCTCAGTACAGCAAAGACTGATTCCAACCTGAAACACAAGCGATCCCAATCCAAATCCAGCAGAAAAGCGTAAAATCTCTCTTCATTTCCAGATTTCCAGTCCTCTATATAGTTTTAAACCTTATAATAAACTCGTCCGCAGCTAATACTTTTGAGGTCAAAAGCATTAAAAAGGAAAGGAAAAAGTTATTGTCCGAGTGTGGAGCGAAACTCAGGTGAGCTTCTTCTGTTTCTCTCTCTAAAGACCCCAGCACAGAGGATGTGTGAACTGTCAACGATAAGGAAAGCTCTTTTCTCGTTAAAAGGAAACGTTTTTTTTCAAGATCAGAATAGATTTGCAATGATTTCCTTTTCCCTTTTTACTGCTCGTGACTGCAACATGCATCCACCCCTGTTCATTCTTAAAATACAGGACGGATTTGTGGGGCAGCCAGATGCTCGTGACAATACCCCCTCCTCAGAAGCGGGTACAACACAATCCCTCCCCCAAAGTGTTAAATTAAGCCGTACAACACATCCACGACAACTGCCCAGATGCCCCATGTAGCCTTGTATACTGACTCCACGTGCGCAGAGCTCAATTGACGGATTTAGAATAAATAACATAAATTTCGCGTAATTTACGGTTAAGTAAATGAACCTAGTATTAACAATTCTACTATGTGCAGAAAATGACTTTTATTGAGTTGCAGAAAGTGAGTTATGGCATGAAGCATGTATATTTATCCATGTGATATAAATAAATTAATCGGAAAAAAAATAATACCCTGTAATCTCAACCAAAAGTAGGCACGCATTTTTGCCTATTTTTGTACTTAGAAACGAAGATAAAAACAAGGCCAAAATGTCATTTCCACCCCATTCTCAGCCATTTTAAGCAATTTGAAAACACCAGGTATTGCTATATGGACATTGCATACCATCACTTCTGATTTTTATTTTTTTTACTGTAATTACCAACGGAAACATGAAATGTGGACTTTGAATCCAGCTAACATTTCACCAAAGCCAGAGTGAGGATGCTTTCTCATAACCCCGATCATCTTCACCCCTTACTCCCTCCCACTCCTCTTCAGAGACTTCAATTAGAACCCAATCAGACCTGAATCAGAACCGTCTGCAGAATCACATTTGGCAAAGACCTTGGTGAAGCCCTATCATTTCAGGAAAAAAATGTGAACAAGTGAATGTTTGAAAATCAAATCAGCTGTGGAGCACAGACCTCTATCAAGCAGATGGGGAAGCCCCCACAATCGGTCTACACCAGCCGCAGTAATTCCAGGGCGCAGTGCGTGTTTTCTCAGAGACGTCCCTCTGTGTTCATGTTTGGGTTGGGTCAGCCTCCTTTTTCACTGCATTGTTTTTGTGGGCAACACAAGGCTCTGGGCCTGCAGTAAACTGGACCTGGTCGCAATAATCTATTATCCCTCTGTTACCTGATTGTCCGCCTGAGGATCAAGTGAGTGAACACATGAGCAAAAGCGATCGACGAACCGATCTGTGCTACTTACAAAAATATGTCAAATGCAGGGAATGTTACGTAGAACGTAACTCGCATTCTTAATTATGGACATTACACAATCTAGAATTAAAAACATTAATTACATAAACCCAATGAAGGTTTAATATTTCTGCACATATGGTTTAGCGACGGTTCTTCAAATGTTTGTCAGATCCTAATGAAGCGAAGAGTCCAAAGAAAATCTTACGACAGAGGAGGACTGAACCAAAAAACACGGCGCTGCTCCCCAGGACGCCACAGAGAATAACACACAGCTCAAGACGTCTTTAAATATTATTGCAAGAACCACCGAATAGCGTACATTTTAAAGCAAGGCATTTGCAAACAATGTGCTCACTGATCCCTTGCAATTAAAGTATTTCATTAAAATATGGGTACTTCTCAATACCAAGATCCTTGGCAAAACCAGTCTTGCTAATTTGCCTCCCAAAATTGAACTTGCGGCATAATGGATCATAGGAACCGGTCTCATTTGGTGAAGATGCAACTGTATCCTTGATATTTGGGGCAAGGCAGGAATCTTGCCGTGTTCTTGGACAGTGGACAGCTATTTCCACGGTAAATGTTGCTTCAACATTGAAAAGACATTGTGAAAATATCATTTATCAAATGGACATGTCTTCATGCCCCCCAGAAAGCTGAAGACTGTCTCTTTAACCACCCTGAAATCAGGAAGGGTTCATTTTGGCATTCAGTGCTGAAGGTTTGGTCAGCACTTCTCATCATTCTGCTTTATCGTTCTTCTATTGCTTGAACTCATTGCTAAATTAAGTGTCCCAAATGTTGGGGGGGGGGGGGGTGTACAAGTTTAAGACACTAGTGCTTTGTGGGAGGAATACACCGTGTGTTCAGTATCTTCTAGCAGCTGTTTTGGTTGGACTACACTGGTTTTACTGTGCTATAGAGAGCCCCTATCAGTCTTGGTTCAGTGTTACAGCCTGAAAAATACGAGTGGATTCAACTATAACAATAAACGGTCCAGTGCTTCTCAAACTCAAGTAATGTCTAACTGCCAATGGATAAGACCTGACATTGTGATCTATTAGGGGAAGTACAAAACATTTACTAAAAACATCTACTTCATTTTTGATGAAAAGGATCCTATAAACAAAAGAAAAGTCAAACATGACAAATTGACCATGGAAAAGAAAATTAAAGCAAGAAAGTTCAAAGTGGAAAGTTCACAGTGGAAAGTTCAAAGTGAAATATTGAGGGTTTAGCTCAGTCATTGCTTGACAGAAGCTGCCTTAGATCTCTGCCAAAGCAATTCCACCCGTGGGAAGGATAAGCCTCAAAACCATACTGCAGCTGAGTCATTTTATGGGCCTAACTTTAGACATACAGCCTTTCTATAGCCGAACTCCATATTCAAAAATTGCAAAAATGTGGACAGTTCTGTCAGCACCCGTGCTGTCTTGTGAATAACATTTCAGCCACATTGTCCATATTTTTCAAAGGGAACCACATCTATTATATGTAGATATTTGGTGTCTAATAAATGTGTATACAGTATATCTAAAGAGGCGTTTATCCATTGTAACATTTCATCGATTATTTCATCTGCATTAGTGACACTTCTTGTTTGTGCTATGTAATAAATTTACACTTCTACACTTAAGCATTTTGAAATAACAGAATTTCCTCACACACATCATTCCCAATACTGTGGATTCATACCACACATTTTCTTAACTGTATTTTATCAATGCACAGTCTCTCCTTAATCAAATGCAATAAAAGTCTGGGAGCAAACATGAAGGGAGGGGCGATGAAGATTAAGAGCGGAGCCACAGTCGGAATCCCCAGCAGAAAGGAGGCAGACAAAGTTGAAAGATTTTATAGCCAAATATGGGAAGATGAGTGCAGAAGAGGAGGCACATTGGTAGCCAGCATGCTTTTGACCTTAGTCTGGAATTCAATGTAATATAATTCACACCAGGAACGGTTTCAGCCATTTAGCAGTTTAGTGGGAATCAGTCTGAAATCAGATTGCCACACAAGTGCGAATTAGTTGTGTGGATTTTGACTCAGAGTTTAACAATGTGCCCCTCCCTAAGACAAGGACCAAGGGGCCAAGCTGAGCCTTCTGTATTGGCATGACCTGGACGGCAGCTCCAAGCTGGGGGGGTCTGTAATGTGTTTCCTGACCCCAGGACCTGACGGAAGACGCGGTGTTGCTTCAAGGCCCTGTCCTTGGGCTGAGCATGCAGGGAGGAAGCCATCTCCTTTCAGCTGTCGGTAATGAGCGAACGACGGCAACAACAATAACAATGATAAATAATAATTGACAATAACGACGAGAGAGGGAGTTGAAGAAGAACACCTGAAGTGCTATTTTTTGATCTTTTGTAAGTTTTGGTCCTTACCTAAAATGCAAAGACATCATCCCTAAGCACTGCTTGAGATAATCTCAGCTTCATTAGGGGTAGAGATAAGGCAGAGGACTGAACCAAAGCTAAGCTTACACTGTCCGCTTACAAAACATGCAGTCAAAAGGTAAAACAGCTTCCTGTCTCAAGCTGAAAAAGCCACTGGCTCAAAGTTTTCCCTTCTTTCCCACAATGCACTCTGGTTTTAGCCCATCCTATGAAGACGGGAGGAGAACCGCTGAGCTTAATATTCCCCATCAATGCCTGTGTCCGAATTCGGGGTTGGACCTTTCCCCGGCTGCATCTGAATACGTTGCGGCGGTGTGACAAGGCCGTCCAATTTCGAAGGCTACATCAAATACGGCCTAGAAATGCGTGCTGCTTTTGCCAAGTCGCCCAATAGATTCTTCGCCGACCAACGTATCCCAAGACTCATTGCGCGGGCCTTTGAAGGAGACAGTGATGTAGTGGTTTTGCTTCCTGCGACTGGCCAGACTGTGGGGTGGGGTGGCATCCTGCCCAACACGCACCAAGAGGACAGTAGAAAGTTTTCAGAGGCGTCAGGCTTGTCATTAGGGTGCCTTGATCCTTTCGGAGGCACATGGTTCCGCAAATACGTTAAAGTTAAGTCCCTGAAGGTTTCATTCTATAATGGCTTCTGTAAAAATTTGATATTTTGCTGTAGATCGGGGGGAGCGATTGGTATTTTTTTGCTGCAGATTGGGGGAGGGCTGGTGGCTGTTTCCCTTAGTATATTTTGCTGCCAATTGGGGGGGGGGAAAAGGTTCCCTTTATATAGGTTTTGAAATTTCTTAAACTTTCCAATTGCCAGTTCCCACATAGTCCTGACTACGCTGTACCCTGGTGACCAGCTGACCCTGATAGGGAGAGAGTACTGGCTCCTTAATTTTGACCTTCCGTGGCTGTTCTCTGTGTCGAGATGGATGCATTCCCAGGTTTTCCCGTACAATTCAGTGCCGGTGTTACTCAGGGGGGAAAAACAACTTGGTAAGATCCCCACAGGTTTAACTTTTACGTGATTCCGACGGAATGGGACGGCGCCAGTCTACACGCTCAGTACCCGAAATAGCTACTCCAGTGCATGCACTCGGGTGGGTGGTTCAAGCAGGGTGACGTTGAGCATCAAGATGACACGCTTTAGCGTGACTTGTCTGCGATTCTGAGGATGTGTGCGCATTGCAGCGGTAAGCAGATCGGATGTTAGTGCGCAGATCAGTGGCCCGAAATGCCTTCTTGATTTCATGACTCCACGGAGCTGCAGAGAATTAGGGTTGGAGGGGAAGGGGGGGCTGTTTTTGTCAGTGGACGTCCTGTGTGGTGTCAGGAGGGCTCGCGGTGATAGCTGTGGAGGCGCTGACAGCTCAGGGAACATCCTCCTAGCTTGTCACTAGGCCGTGAATAGCCGTCAACAGGAAGCAGTGTGGCCTTCTTCACTCCAGAGGACAGGAGTGGCTGTTACAGAGCACATCTCCAGCTCCAGCTTGACACACGACTGCTTTGCTCACAAATGCAGTGATTGTGAAGCGCGCCCAGTGATTAAAATGATTTTCACTCATTGTAATGCTCCAAAGAGCACGCATACTGAGTAAATTAAGAGGAAAACTGACCCCAGTACCATATATCTTGATTATTATCTACCATATTGTTCCATTGTTCTTATAATGTTTAAGCATGCTTTTTAATAAATCAAAAATAACCAAGAGTAATTTTTTACTTAGGTATTAAAACTGCAAGGAAATGGTGCCGTTAGCCCCTGCATCTGGTACAATGACAATTTACTAATTATATAATCAAAAATTATTACATATCCAGCTTAAAGATATTGACAGTTAATGACAAGGATATATGTACGAGCAATTCAAAAACTTCACCTTTTAACTGGGCTGGCTGATTGTGAATTTCGGCACCCTAGCTTACACGGAAACCTTATTTCCGTGACAGGCACCGTTTGTGTCAAAGCAATGACTGATGATGTTAATCACTTTTACGGGCGAGTCATTATATTGTAAGGTAAGTGATGGCTGAAGCCCACCGTTTGTCCTGGTATCTGGAAACAGTAGGTTGGAGTTCAGCTTGGGGTTCATTGCTTGCTGTTGCTATGTTATAAATTTCTGATGTTTCTATTTCACGGCAAGGGCTTCCTCAGCCGAGACGGCGGCCCGGCCTGTGGGACGCTGTTCATTAGGTCACACTGTCACTCACTTCTCAGCTGTTTAGCATATAGGCACAAACACAAGGTGGTAAATAAGAGGGGGACCTGTGTTTCTGTTCCACGCTTTGGCTGTCCCACAGCCAAATTGCACTTTGAAATGGCAGATTTGCCTATATATTAGCACTGCTTCATTATCTCCACTGGACTGTACGAGGAAAATGCGCGTCCTTTTTAACATCCGGCGAGTCATTGTCTCATTGGCTGAGCTCCCTAAGGTGCGTAGTGGTGACACACGGTGTCTTTACCGTTTAGCCTGGCAGCAGTCAGTAGCAGACAGGTGGAGAATGTAATTCCGATAGCTACAAAATGATCCTGTCACGAAAACTGAAATTTTAAATTCATACTGGAAAAATATACAACTATGAGTACAGAGAATGTGAATTTGTTTTGGCTTTAGTCCAAAAGAGGCCTGCAAGAGATTTAAATAATCAGTATTAAAACTGAAGACACCATGGGTAATTAACTAGGCAGATTAAATGGAAATATCTTTAAATGATTATATATGCATTAATAACCAGAAATCACTATTAGATAAGTCTGTAATTTGGTTCAGATGCAGCCTATGCTTCTTATCTTTTGTGAAATATCTGGTAGCCTGACTGAGGGTCGTTTCTTTTCAGCTGTACTATCACAGATTCGAGTGAACGGTTCGACTGGGCCGCTGACGTACTGTCACTCCTGAACTGGTCCAGCGTAGCAGCAGCGTTATGCTCTGGTCTGTCGTCGTGTGAAAAGGTGAAATTTCACATGAGCTCAAGGGTTTAAACAGTCTGTTTTTGTATTTTTTTTCCTGTTCTGCAAAGGCCTGATATCCACTTCAGGATGCGTCCCAGTCTTTTGCAAATCAGCCTGATCCTCACTGGAAGTGTGTGCGCAGACAAATGCATTTTCCTGTTGCTTCCGTTGTCCTTTTCTCAGCCACATGATCTGACCACAGTTGTTGCAGGTGTTATAAAATCTCGTGACCGTTTCTGACATAACCTAGTGATACGTTTATTAATTTCTGTTTTATGAAAATCCTAAAATGCTGGCCTGTTTTGGCCGCTGCATCTCAATAGGAGGAACATATTTGGACACAATGCTTAAGAATTTCTTTATGATCTTGGTAACACGGCAGTTCTTCAGATATAGTCAAACTTTATTCATTTTAAAATTAATTTTTAAACCGCTATTCTTTAATTGATTCCGGCATGCATGTCTGATTTGTTTATGACAACCATAAATGTGAAATACAACAGTGCAGCATACTAAAGGGATTCTCTTTCCCTTTACTGAACAGCCAGTGCTGTACCTGCAGTCGATCACAGCATCTAGCAGGGTCGGAGGGTCGGCCTTGCGTGGGCTAACAGATTAAATCCCACCACTAATGTGATTGTCTTCGAGTTTTCCTGCTGGGTGTCCAGGTAATTACGGAGAGTGAAAAAAAAAACCATCAGATTAAGCCATATTTTGTGTGCTTCAATTATGTAACCTGCCTTGTGGGTATAAGCTACATAAAAATGAACAAGCTATAAGAGAAACAGGAGCTAAAATCTACCATGATATATTATTAGTAACAACATTTTTCATTGTTTTCACAAAGCAATTACCTCCAATAAACTGAAGAAATCTAACGAAGAATTTCAAATTACAAACACAAATTACAGGAACACAGATAAATGCATCCACAGGCTGCGCCCAGACACATTTATGTACCCTAAACAAACAACAGAGGGCAGCAAAGTACCAGACCACCCCGGGTAACAAGAAGTCACCAGCCCAGGTGCTTATGGCTAAAAGGGCGATTAGGAAACTAACACTCTCAGTTCCTGTCACTTCATGACACGGCTTCGTTTGACATAGAACTGCACACAAAGCGGGGTCAACAGAGAGCTGCGGCACGCGACCTCAGCACCTACAGACACCCTGCTGACAGCTGGCACATTACCTGGTGTTAAAAAGGCATCTCTCAGATTACCTTCTTATCACATATTGGACAAACAACCAAGTACATGACAGCAAAACAAGTAGGTATAAACTACACATGCTGTTAACCAGTCAAGTGAACGGTGTCAGCGAGTAACACATGCGAAACAGCAGAATCTTTCTGTGGCAGAAGATAGCAGAGGGGGTAACATACAGGTTATAAAAACATGGATGAAGGAATCTGCTAACCAGCATTAAAATCATTTGCAAAACACCAAATGTGAGGGGCACCTGGAAGGCTGACACCAGAAAGGAAGCAGAAACTGCAGGGACTGAAGCAGGAAGCGAAAAATAACTGGAATAGATTATGATTACACTACAGAATAAGAGTACTGTAGAGTAACGCTGTGGGATGTGGGGATCCATTAGATAGATGAAATCCTCAAAGAGAGACTTCATTAAAAAACACAACTTCAAAAACATCAACAGTTGTGCTAATTTTAAAAAGAAATGTGAGTAATGGTGTCAGAAAAAAAGGTGATTCAATTGAAGATATATATATATATATATATACACACACACACACACACATCATATATATCATTCATACACTTGGGACTCTAGTTACAAAGATACAAAGAGACCCCCTCTAATGTGTGAAATCAGAATCATGACATGCTGTCACTTCTGTGTGCAAATTTGAATTTAAGACCGTCTTAAACACAATACATTTATTCAGTTCACATCAATGCCATATCATCTAACGCACACTCAATGAAAGGAAGGAAAAAATCTGGATTTCATCTTAAGAACCTTCGGTAGAAATCTGCAGAAATTTGACATATCGTTCCCAGCAGGATGGATCCTTCACCTGGCAGGAGAAGCTAATGCAGCTGAAACGAGGTGATCGGAGGCTCACCTCATTACGCGATTACACCGACAGGAGACTCACGATGCAGCCTCGACACAGACACCAAAAGCACCAGCATTGCTAATTGGGTTCGGGTCATGCACTTCGCCCTGAGGAAATGTATTTTAAATCAACCTGCGAGGAAATGAAAAAGACACTGTCCTCAAGAAGAGCAAATATGAGGTCTTTTCTCCTATTGCAGTTTTTTAGGGAAATCTTTCGCACTGAGAACAACATAGGCCTAAGAGTATTATATAACTAACTGTAATTATTATTACCTGAACACTGAATGCTAGCAATTCTTCTAGAAGACAAAGAGAAACTCATTTCAGGTTTTAGTTCAGGGAGAGAGGAGCACTTTAAGTGACCTCAGGACCAGTTTCATTAATGAGCTTTTCCACTGAATGGGCACAGGATGCAACTACAATCAGTATTAGACATGGAATGGCGAGATTGACCGTCTCCCCGTTATCACCGGAAACGTATACGTCTCACACAAATCCGCTGCCATTACCTTCCAATGGGCAGACACTGGTAACCAGACTGCACAGCAACTTTCCTAAGAAAAGGAGGTCAGTGTGACAGGGACAGCGTAAGACAAGCCTCCTTCATCACACATGGTGAGTTTGCAAACGACGGCATTACAATATTTTTTTCAAGTGACATCAAAATGCAGTGACAATTTCCTAAAGTTTCGCCTTTTTATAAATGCAAACAAACTGAAAGGGCCAAATTAAGCAAATCGAGTCTGCAAGGAATTATCATAAATGCTATCTGTCATGGAAAAAAATATGCATAAATGGAGCTTTATGATATGTATTTGCATATTTTACCAGCACAAAAAATATCAAATGTAAAGATTTAATAATGATTGGCAAAACAAACAAGATGTGTCACTGGACAAAAAAAAAAACATAAAATGAATCCATCCAAGGATAAAAAAGAAACAGATTAACTTTACTATATTGCGTACTTCGTAGACACGACAGAGCTGCAAAAATGGAACAATGCTGCGTTCCTAGCTTGTGTTTATTCAGAAATTTTTCAATAATATTGGTTTAATGATTGCGCAACTACGTCACACATTAGCAAGCGACTGCAGCCGTATTCTGCCAAGAAGAAGAGTCTGAACTCCTTCCTTAAGTAGACAATACCTACAGCCAAAATGTCAATCAACCTTTAAGATCTATATTCTTCAATTATAAAAAAGAAAAAAAGCCTTCAAATGAACTGCAACACTTGCCTCCACATCTTACATACATGTATGCAGGTCTAGTTCGGAAATCATAGATTTATATACAACACAGTGCTTGCATAGACAGATACACCACAGATGTGTCTTGTCTATCGCACATGCTTCATATTCTGCACACGCCACCCTTTATTTATAAGCTCGGGGTTTACAGCGGTTCCAGAGGGAAGTGGAGAAGTCGAATCGGCTGGGGTTTCCGCCCCTGGTCACTGAGGCAGGTGCTGAAGAAGGGAAAAGCTTTCTGATTCGGCCCATTGTTAAATGAGCAGAGCATCAGCATCGTATCTGCGTTGTAGAAGGAGACCCTCTGGTCCTTAAAGTCTAGGAAGACGCCGATGGTGCGAGGGGCGGACGTCAGGGTCAGGAGGGTCCAGGGCTGAGTTCCTGCCGAGTACTGGGTCTTGTTCCGCAGCCGGAGGGTCCAGTAGCCATTTTCTGGGCAAAGCTTGACCCGGACCCCACGGTCCACCGTCTCCAGGGCCACGCCCAGATCCCATTTTGTCTTGTTCTCCACTCCCACTTCCCAGTAGTGGCGGCCTGACTGGAAGTCCTGGCTCCCAAGGATATTGATGCACTGGACAAACCTCTTACGGCTGGGCTTGTGGGCGACCATCTTGTCGCATTCCACCACAGAGGTCTTGTCCCGGCAAAGGCACAGACTCGGATGGGCCGTTTCCTCATCGAAAGTTAGCGGAGCGGGGCCTACCAGCACAATACAATACCACGAACCATTAATTTACAGTAATCGCAATAGTTATATTCTCATTACCCATTCATCTTCTAACCATTCATCAGGGTCTTTTCCCACTCAAAGTTTGCATGCTGTGAAGATAAACCTGGAGCCCTGCATCTAACCCAGGAAAACAACCGCATTCAAAAGCATTTTCATGAAAAGAATGAATAATTAAACTGCTATTAATACCAACATGCATGTGTGATTCCCAGAACCCATGAGCGGCTTCCTGGCATGTAACGGACGTCACATCAAAGAGAATACCTGGACTCAAAGCCTTGAACATCTTCCTCCAAACGATATACTGTAGCGGACCTTTATACTTTGCATCAAAACTGCTTACGTCTATGTCTGGTCCTTTGTCCACCTCAGACAGTCTAGACCACAAAAAAGACAAACACGGGTACAACTTATTATTTAGTCCTGATGACAACCAACAAGTAGGCAACATTATCGATGAAAATAATTGGTGAGCAAACATGAATCATGTCTGTACACTCATTACCTTAAAATAGGACACAAGCTGAAAAACAGTGTGTGAATAGAGAGCAGTTTGTCAAGCAGTGGATTCTAATCATTAGTGTTGATGCATCTGTCCATTATGCTATTGCTCTAGAAAAGCTTCACAATTACGCAAACTGGGATACTGAATGCTGGTATTGGAAAGTTACTTGAATTACTAAGAGAACAGCAAGTCACACAATGTGCCATTTTAAACCATTAAACTATTTCTTTCACCCTCTTCTTCGTATTAAGTAATTAACTCCTTGCTAAGCCCAGCTTTACAACATTGTTGTTTTTTTATTGCCATAAAAAGTAAAAACACTAAGACGCTAAAAGCCCATGAGGGTAAAGGGACCCTTTTATGCTTTTTCTGGTGTTTCCCTTTCCTTTAGTGCGCCGTGTAGGATTATGTGCATGTAAACAGTCTGTACTAAGGCCCCAAGTACACGCCAATGGGAGAACCTCTCAGTATAGAAACCACTCTTCTCTAATCTGCCTGAAATGCCTCATTGGAATTCCAGCCCTTATTTCTGTGACATGGTGAGGTCACCTCGTAACTCAATCCTTATTGGCCACCCGCTGGCATTCTGTCCGCAAACTGGAAGACCGAGGCGGAACGTGTAGTGCGAGCTGACCAATCAGAGAAGACTTGGCTCATTGGAGGTGGGGCTTAAAGCTCTAAGAGCATGTCAGACGTAGCGAAGAGATGTAATGAGAAATGAGAAAAATGCATTTTTGGAACACTGACGTGTGTGAATCTAATACCAGAAATAAAATTACGAACTATGAAAATGGATACGAAAGGGCCCCTTTACAGTTGTCAGGAATGATGATAATTAGTAAACTGGAATATCCGGTATATTTCCCATAAGCACCGTGCCAAAAAGCCTAATGCCAGCAATCAGGCCAGGCTGAAGTCACAAACGGTCAGGAAGCTGCTTTCTCTGCTACAGAATTAACTGAACAGAATGCAACAGAATGGCCAGCCATTTACTCACTTTCTGGGAATACTTATAGACAGCTGGATTTTAGAAAAATGATGATGATTTGTTGGTACTCACCTGAAATTCACCTCAGGGGTCTGGAAGAAAAAGGAGGAGGATTCAAAACTATATACTCAATACCAAAAAATGCTTACTACACTTCCTGTATGGAATCATTAAAATTTATTAGACAAATAGAAAATATCAGTGGTTTAGTCATCATATCAAACACTTAAGCAGTCACTTCCTTCAAAGGGCTGTACAGCGGTCATATTTTAAGATTTTGGTACAATGGAACTGCAAGTATGGAACTGAATATGTTTTTGTTATTTAATTCAGCTTGTGTGACATTTCAACAAAATCTCTCTTCTGAGAACTAATTTCCCAAATTCTTGTGCTATGGTTACGGAGCCCAAGAGCTCCAGATTTCATTAAATGTGGGGCAAAATTCAAACAGGACACTTATGCCAATGTTGGTCTGCTGGGTTTAAGCTGGATATGGACAGTAAGCTCAGAGGAACATCCTATGACATACTCACTGCCTGCTTTAAAATCCTTCTTCTGTAAGGAGACCTTTAGTTCAAGTTTCAGAGCAGCTGAACTATAAACATATTTATTCTACCAACTACTATGACGATTTAACAGGTACCTTCTCAAGTCTGCTGCAATGTTTGTAACACATACATCTATATAAAACAAAAAATACACATTTGAATCTGTTGCCGAAATGTAAGACAAATCCTCTCACCATTCAACTTGCTAAACATTAACATATTAAATGTTACACTAATACCACAAAGATGTACAACCCTATGAACTTCGCATTACTAAACAGCAGATGGCAAACGCAGGGGTTCACATATCTTGCAGCTAAGCAAGTCTCTGGGCATGAAAAAGGCAAATTCAGCAGCTGTACATTCTGGCAAATTTATACTTGTCATTTAGTGTTTGTGCAATGCTCATATTTAAAAAGGCACATTGCATACTGACCCGTGTCATTTACCGTAAACTGCTGTTGTAGCATAAAGACACCACTGTCCTCAATGCGGACTGATCGCCTCAACAGATTAATTGTTATTAAACAGCCTTACAAAACAGATTGCAGATTAAATACAACACAGACGATACACCCAGGTTAAAAGGGCAAAACATCAAAATATATAGGCAATATATTTAACAGTCTAGCAGTCCTTGACTGTTATTTAAGAGAAAGTATATGTAGGAGGGAGGGAGGGAGGGAGAGAGAGAGAGAGAGAGCGCACGTTGTGGGTGATTTGTCTTTCCTGATGTGATATGGAGATCTGTAGATATGCAGATTTGCTTATCAAAGAAAAAAACGACTGTGTGGAACATGTTTTATGGGATTTCGTTTTTGGACCCACAGACAAAAAGAAAGTTATGAGGAGCAGGTCAAAGACAAAAGTCCAACCCGAGAGATTTATGGAGCAAGGCGAGAGAGAGAGAGAGAGAACCCCAAAGGACAAGGTGATCAACAGATCAAGGCATTTCAAAGGAGGCACGAGGAGGTGAAAATGTGTCGAGGAAGAGTGTGGAATTACATAACACATGCTACGATCCATCAAGGGGGAAACTTTTTCGACATTATCGACCAGGGAACATGGTAATGAAGGAGGGCACCGTGACAAAGTTTAAAGGAAATACTCTTAACCTTATCAGCCGATCGCTTCAGAAAATGACACCCAGCTCAGTGAACATCATACCAGTAATATACCCAATCCGGGCCGTGGAAACCACAGCCGGTCCACATTTTGGGAGATACTGCCTCAAGCCAATATGGAATACCAAACAAGCAGAGGAGCCAGTGAACCAGTGAACATCCCCAGGAGACCTGCTGTCCAAATGACAGCCATCTCCAATGCCCATTTAAATGCTATATATATATACACACACACATATATATATACACACACACACATATATATATAAACACACACACACACACACACATATATATATACACACACATATATATACACACACACATATATATATATACACACACATATATATACACACACACACACATATATATATACACACACATATATATATATACACACACATATATATATAT